>JAJHPF010000002.1:733486-1933486 GCA_024447775.1 Carex cristatella
TAGGTGGTATACTTTCAACTAAAGATCGAAACTATCATGCGTGGGATAGAGTGTTGCGAACAATGAATTGGCATTCAGAGGGCAGAGAATGCATGGATGTCCTCTCCATGAGCTACGAAGATATGCCTTATTATCTCAAGGCATGCTTCCTTTGTCTTGCTTCTTTTCTTGAGGACTATCAGATCTCTGCAAGACGTCTGATAAGAAAGTGGGTAGCAGAGGGGTTCATACCACAAGAAGTTTGAAAAACGATGGAAGAAACAGCTGAGGATTACCTCGACCAACTTTTTCAAAGGTTACAATTTTCTTTTTTGTTTTATCCTTCAATTTTTTTCATCCTTCTATACATATTATTACAATTTTTTTTATCACAAATTAACTATCTCATGCATGGAACATATTTTAGCATTTTTGTTTTTATACAAGTATATAAAATTGAAATGAAGTACCTGACGAACAAAATCCATATTTTTGCAATTAAATATAATTTCTTCATATATTATTATTTATTACAAGTATCATACACTGATACACCCCTTTTTATCTTATAATTTCTTCTCTAATAAATAGCTTCTTCTTGGAAAATCTTCTCTAATAATACCAAGTGTGCTCTCTCTCTTTTTTTTAAATAGAATCAATAATTTTTTTTTTCTAAATTAGATATCTTTCACTTCCTTTGCAAAAAAAATAAAAAAAAATAAAAAATAGATACGGTTTGATACTAAAACATGATTCTAAGAATAAAATTAATAAAATCGAAATTTGATGTTTTGGAGACTATATAGAGGGTGTAAACGTATAATTTTATGTAAGGAATCTGAATTTTTAGAAGTATAAATCGATTTTTTTAATATTATTAATTCCTACACTTTTCAAACAATATATATATGTACATTCAAATATGTCTATTCGAAAGATCTTATTTATACAAGTACGTATAGATTTCATGAATTGTTTATTTTAATTTTAGTCATCCTAATGATGAACATATATAACTTAATTTTAACATTCAATGTAGGAAGTAATTAAATAATCTTTTATATTTACAATATTTTATGTATTCCTGACTTGTTTATAAACCAAAATTAATTCAGGTGTATGATTCAAGTAACAAGCCGACACGTGAATGGTTCAATCAAGTACTTCCAAGTACATGATCTTCTCCGTGACTTAGCAATGCACAACGCCCGCCAAAAAAACTTTGTTATGCTTTTCTCAAAAGAATCAAATTCCAACATGCCGAACAAAGAAATTAGACGTGTTTCGTTTCATTCCTTGGAATATTTTCATCATGGTGATCCCCACCTGCGCAATAACCTAATATACTTGGAATGTGCAAGTCCAAATGTCCGTTCTTTATTAATAGCTAGGAGTAGTGGGAGTTGGTGTACCCAAATACCCAATTTTTATAAGTTTAGGCTGCTAAAAGTTGTAGAACTTGAGGGAGTCCTGAGCAATGATGTTAATCTGGTCAGGGGATTAGATAAGTTGGTTCACCTAAAATACTTGGGGTTAAGAGGATGCGATATTCCCATCTCGAAATGTTCATTTCATCGTATGAAGGTTCTTGAAACCCTGGATATCCGAGGAATGTTTAATAATGATGGAGTACCAAATGATTTATGGTCAATTGATACATTGAGGCATGTGATAAGTGCCAAATTTGTCGAGATACCAAAAACAACAACTGAGCTAAAAAATATCCAGACCTTGCAATGGGTGCGTTTTGAAGGGAAGATGCCCCTTTTAAGTAACCTGTGTAAATTAGGTATTTGTACTGATTTGGATGATCCGATTACATTCACCAATCTATTTGCAACGCTGCCTTCTTTGGTCTCCCTAGGGATCAGAGGGTTGGGTGATCTCCCAATGGAGGCTGTTTACCCAAAAGCACTCCCAAATTATCAACATTTACAATATCTCTTCTTGAATGGAGAATGGTCAGAGAATGTCACCTTAGATGCTAACTTGTTTCCACCACACCTTCTTAAATTGACACTTGGGTTCTCTGGAATTGGACAAAATCCAATGCCGGAGCTTGAAAAGTTGAAAAGCTTAGAGAAACTAATCTTACGTTCTGGTGTGCTAAGCAAAGAGTTGTTTAACTCTGGTCCAATATTCTGTCCAGCAGGATTCCCTGTCCTGCAATACTTGAAACTGGAGAGTCGTTCTATGAAGGGTTTAACGGTGGCAGAGGGGGCCATGCCAAAGCTTACATACCTCACAGTACCTCCTAAAGAAGACTTTAAGTTACATCTGCCTCCTGACCTACAACACGTGAGCATTAAATTTTTGTACATTTGACTAGATATAGGGTAACATATAGGTTGCTTTTCTTATGAAATTTTTAGTTGTACACATGCATGGTATTGGTAGATGTTATCTAATTGGCCTCCTCCCATTAAATTTGCTTTTTTGTTTTCTGTAATTTTATTCTTTTGACAGATGAACTATATATATGAAAATTTGATTATTGTTTTCCTACTTACGGTTTGATCTTCATTCTGCAATTTTTGTATATTTTTAATTTCCACTCCTCGGTTATTTATAGCTGCATCTGGATTGTAAATTGAGTGCTAGTGCTAATATAAATTATTGTTTGGAAGACTCCCTAATTCAATATTAATTAGATACCAAAAATGTGTGCTAAGCTCAGCGATTGCAAAACTGGATTCTTCTCTGATGCCCAGAAACTCCCTAATTCAATATTAATTACAGAGATATCGTCTCCTGGAACTCCATTCTTTCCATGCATGCCAAGGCCAGCAGAATCAAATCTGCACAATAGCTGTTTTTTTTTCTAAATGTTAATGTATTGTAGCTGTCATCCAAATTAAATTAAATTAAATTAAATATTTTGCAGAGTTACAATTAAATGACTTGTAAGTAATATTTCAGGATGCTCACCACTTATTACACTGCTGCCACTTCTCAAGAGCATGTTTTTTAGCGGGTCCATTGGGCTTGCGCACTAATTATTTGCAAGGTATATATGTTAATTCGGGTAAGCTACCAAACTTTGAGCAATTTATGAAATACCTTAACTCAATTAATTGGTAGTCTAAAACGGGTGCTACTAGTAAGTTATGTGCCATAACGGTTAGGGTGTTCCATCTGTAGCAACTTTGTCAGAAATCCAAACTTATTATAGCTGCTACTTGGATGGTTCATGGACGGAGGTGTGGAACGGTGCAATTGGTATTGTGTTGAGATACAAGAAGGAATTACTTGAATACAGATCCAAAGAAGTTAGTGTTGGGTTTTCGAATAGGTTATAGTGCAACAATTCGATTCAGTTCTTCAATTTGTTCACTATTCGAAATCAGAATTTAAGTGTAAATTAAATTTCAAGAATTAATATATATAGAGTTTTACACTAGACATATACGCACCAACAACAGCAAATGCATCTCCACCGTATCCACACGAACAAGTTGACAAACTATTGTAATTCGGTATACTATACTAGTATCGAACTGACAGCCTCTTATTTACTCTTTGATCTCACGTTTTCTGAAAGAAAGTGAACTGAAAATATCTAACAGAAAACTGAACTGCTGTTGTATGCACCAGTTTGTTGAGCCTACTCAATGGCACCAATTTGTTTGAACATCTTCAGAAAAATCTTATCCTGATGAAATATATCAGATCAGATTAAGTCAGAGTAGAAATTCGGACCCAATCCAATAAGAATAAGTCCTATTAATTCAACCGAAATTAATTGGCATGTTAATACATTTCTTACAGTTAGAGGTTGTTGCCCTTTAAAAATTGAAGCATTAGCTCTAAAAGAGTCTATGTAGTGGTGGTAGCATGCTTCTTTATTCACAGATTTTCTCGAGTTGATTAACATCTGTTCAAATCCGCTACCACCACTAAATGCAGACTGGATGATGTTCGGCAAAATTGTGTATGTTTGGAGAAGTTTGCAACAGAATAAAATTTGTATTTGTTTTCATGTGCAAAGAAGCCAAAATGATTTGGCAGATTATTTGACAAAGAAAGGGAGGGGAAATGGTTGGAATTGCACGGGGCATTTTTTCCTTCCCCTGTTTTGGTCAGTAGAATCCTTATTATAGGTTCATTATATCAGATAGGGAATTTCGTTGTATGGAGGGCAGCAGTTTGGGTCCGATGTCCATCGGACACAAACTAAGTGCGACGGGTTTTATAACAGTTCAACTTGCTTTAGGATCCATACGCACAGATATTAAAACTGTTAGCACAAACTTAAAACAAATCGGACGGTTATGGAACCCATCAAACTCAATTTGAGTCCGAAGGACATCGGACCCAAGCTGCTCCCTGTATGGAGAGATCTAGTAAAAAAACACTTCTCACATGTAAAAGTATTACCAAAATGCGCTATGCACCGTCACCACATATACGTACCAAATTGAGGAAACACAAGAGATAGAGATGTGATCTTCTTCAGCAATTTTAAGATTGCATTCTTGGAGACTTATATGTTGCAGATATACATAATACATGCATAGCAAAGCTCAGTTATGTGAAATTATGTGATTATGGATCTTAAAATAAATAAATGTTAACATGTACATCTAGGGCCGCAAAAGAATTGAACTTACACTAGTTCAAGTTCGAGTTCGTGTAATTTTGAATCAAACTGGTTCCAAACTGAAGCATGATTTCGAACTAAAAGAAGAGTTTTGAGTTTGATTCAATATGGTTTGAACTAGTTCAGTTTGATTCGTTAATAGTCAAGATAATTATTGTAATTAATTGGGATGGAGTAAAATAATGGATATTATTGGCAATGCATAAAAAGATTCGTGCCTTGTGTTACGTATATTGTATGGAAAACAGACACGATAGGTATGTCGCACCTCCGGAATCAGGGGTGTGACATTACCTGTGTTTTCTGCATAAATATTCGCAATTGTGTTCCGAAGTTCAAAAAGAGGAGGGTTATTGACATTTCATTTGATGGTCAGAGGCGAATTGAAAGCTAAGCAGTGATAATGAAGATCCACCGAAGAGATGTCTCCTATGTTACCCGTAATATATGGAAGTTTTGACGTAATTTTATAGAGTCATTCGGTCTGACTATAGCTTGATTTTTTTTAAACGAACAAATTGAATTGTTTAACCGGTGGTTACGAAAAGGAGATATTTACGGCCCACTTATTCGAGAATTTATATCCAATGAAGTAACTCAATTTTTGAATTTTAAATCGAAATCATCTAATTCTAATCCGAGACAATTTATCCGGACCTGAAAAGTACTCATTTCCATAACGAATTCGAATCCCAAAAGGATTTCAAACAATGAATTTGAATCCGACGGACTCGATCAAAAATCCAAAAATTGAGTTAATTAGAGGATCCAGACCCCCGATTCAGACCGTCTGAGACTCCGAGCTATTTAAGTTTTTTTTTTTTTCACCAACAATATAAATAAAATGTAAGTAAAAACAACTACAATAGCATCAATTTCTCACTTTGATCTTTTCTATTAAGCACTTTTCTAAGACTGAATTTATATCTGAAAATTCAAACACACATATTCAATAATGTTATGTAATATAAGACTGAATTTATAAATATATTTTATAATTTAGTATCTAAATAAAATAAAATTACTGATTTAACAATAGAGGATTGAATGTTTTTTCTTTACGGAGCAAAAATATAATGATTCTTTTATTTAATAAGAGAAATGAGAGGTAGCATAGTTGGCTTGAAAAAAATCCTAAGACGTGATTTTACTTAAAGGTTGCTAGTTCGATTTCTTTCACTACTTCGTAGCTTCTTGCGAAGATTTTCAAGAAAGATTCTTTTATTTAAAACTATTTTTTAATAACAACAAATTATGTTATTTGACTTCGACAAAAATTTAACAAATTACAATGGATAAAAATATGCAAAAGTAAAAATATTTTATCTAAAATTTTGAGGTCTTATATGCACTATGATTTAAATTTTTTTATCTAAAAATTAACTAATCAATCTAAACGGACGTTTTGTTACAACAGTGATTTAAAATTCAGTGCAATTGCAGAGAACATGAACTTGTTTTACTCAGAGAAAAGTAGGATTGCACAAAAATTCCATATTTCATGATTCGATTCGAGTTTGATTCAAAAAAGTTCATAAAAAATTCAAATCGAAAAAGTTCAAAATTAATTCAAACCAAAGTCAAATTGAACCTAGTTCGTTCGAAATAGGTACGTGAATTATTCTAGTTCGAATCTCAAAGTAACGTTTACTGTTGATTTTCGCTAATGACTTAAAAGTTAAAACATAAGGCCACCTAGCTATACTCTCAGTTTTGAAATCCTAGACGATTTTCACTTCTCACTCTCAGAGACTATAATCACTCTTTCTTATCGTAAAAAAATTCATAAAAAATCTGAAGTTGAGTCTGTAAAAAGTTCAATTCAAAATTAATTTAAACTAAACTTAGTTCAAAATTAATTCAAATCAAACTCAAATTAGAATATATCCGAAATTGGCCCTTTGCAATAATGTCGAACTATCCTCCTCTAAATACATTGTATTTAGTATTGACTCCTATTGGTCTTTTGCAATAAGTCTCCGTGATAGACACCTATTGGCCCTTTGCAATAATGTTGAATTGTATTTAGTATTGACTCCTATTGGTCTTTTGCAATAAGTCTTCGTGATAGTAAAAGCTCATGTCCTGTCGACAAGGACAAATATTACATACAGGCCCATCTATTATTTATTTATCTATTTCAATATCAAATTAGTAGAAGATAAATCATATATACATATATATTTTTTAATAACATCCCAAAATAACCTGATGGGATGAATAATTGCGGTTGAATGATTTTTAAAAACAATAAATTTAAAAATAATGATTTCTAAATTTATTTATTTTCAAATTTTAAGAGATATTATTTGTCATAAAGTTATTTAAAAGAATAATTATTTTTAATTCACGAATAATTATTTTTCAAAATTTTATTTCCAAATTATATGTGAATGATTTTTCTGAAATATTTTCAAATTGTTTATAAAAAATAACATTGATACTACCGATCTAATTTTCAATTTTTTTAATGCTATATATAAAAAAAGGCATAAAAAACTTATATATTTTCATGTTTTCGTGCCTGAGAGAAAAAAATTGGAAACAAATTTTAATTGGCAGTAATATTTAGAAAAGAAAATGTTAAAAAATAATGCGACCTTAATAATTCATTCCGTCCCTTCATAATTGATCATCACGTCCAACATTTATTGAGACACTATTATAATTCCTTCCAAGTAGGCAGAAATTTAAAAAAAAAATTAGAAATACTTATTTTAAATTAGATTTATTTTCAAATTTGAAGCGGAATTAATTATCAGAATAGTATTTTAAAAATAATTGTTTTATTTTAAAATTATTTGTGAATGTATTCATGAAATATTTGCAAATAATTTGAAAAAAAATTGAAAAGGTCAATTATAATTCAGGTATGATAGACATTAAATGAGGGAGTGAATGAATTTATTTGTTTATTATCGTAATTGATATTAGTTTAGAAATTATAAATTGTTATCATATGAAATATTATTTTATTACGAATTGCTTTAGAATTGCTTTAGAATTTGAGAGATTACTTTATTTGTAGATCAACTAAAAGACTAAAAATGTGTAATATCATGCACAGCAAATAAACATCGAAAGCAAGACATGCATGATGTCAAGATGTGTTATCCAATTTCTATAATTTAGATAATGATGCCAATTATGTATAATTGCTCTTCAGTCAATTATTTGTTTGTCTGAAAGATGCATCTTTGAACAAAAAATCATGATTTAAATATATCATTTCTTTCACGAGGAGGATTCAAATGCCTTCATTTTTTGTTTTGGTTATGATCTACATCATTTTATCTATGCTTATATAAAAATCGTTGGATATGATCTATGGTCATGTAAAACTTAAAAGTCAAAATAAAACCGTTGGATATAATCTACATCATTTTATCTATGCTCATGTAAAAAATTATGATATTTCAACTTTGTTTTGATTGTTATCAAGAGCTTTTAAAAATGTACTAATGTGGATCATTTCTAAACATTGATTTTTCAAATGATTAATTCACATAAAAATAAAATCGAAACGTGATATTTTTTTTTATGAGCCATTTAAACCATACATGCATGTGCCATCATGTAAGATATTTTTATATTAGATGTTCTTTAACATCTTATAACGTATTTAGAAATTAATTAAATTTATTTTTGCAATGAGTAAATAGCACCAGTTTGCTTTCCAGTAGCTCGCCTATATAGTCACACTATCTTTGCCTAGCATAGTCATCTGCATTAGCTAATAATATCCTCTTACACTAGTGCACATTATTTCCACAGAGAGAGAGAGAGGGAAATGGCTGTGGTTGTGAATTTGGTGATCGGAAAGCTTGCTAATATCATCGAGAAAGAAATTCAGTTCTTGGGTGAGGTTGGGGACAAAGTCAAAAGTGTACAGTGTGAGCTAACCCGAATCCGGTGCTGCTTGAGAGATGCGGATTCAAAACGCAAAGGAGATGAGAGGGTGCAGAACTGGCTCAATGAGCTCCGCGATGTGTCCTATCGCATCGAGGATGCCACCGACACCTTCTTTCTCAAAGTTGAAGATAATCGCTTTTTGCATAAACTAACGAGCAAGCCCCGAGAGATGCATATCCTCCACAAGCTTGGCACTAAGCTTGATAAAATTCTAAATGAACTCAAAGATATCTGGAAGAGCAGGGAGGGCTATGGAATCACATCCCTGCAAGACATCGTGGAAAAGCCAGTGATATTGCATGTTCGGAAAACTACCTATTCTGAAGTAGACGAAACTGATGTCGTAGGCCTGCATGCTGACAAAAACAATATTCTGAAGTTGCTGCGCTCTGAGGAAATACCAAGGCGGGCTGTCATAATCATCGTGGGTGCTGGTGGTCTAGAAAAGACTACCCTAGCACATATGATATACAAAAGGTAAGTGCAAATATTTCTTTTTCAACTATGTTATAATGATATAAATAATTACAACAATAACAACATCAAGTAAGAGGTAGACTAGGCCGAAATTTTTATTAATATATAAAAAAATAATAAATTTAACAATATATCCAATATTCTCAAGTAATTCGAAATTTACCCAAACTTGATGACATTATCATCGGTTTCAGAAGCTAGAACCGATCACAAAGTCATCGATTTCAGAAGCTAGAACCGATGACAATGTTCTCAGTTTCATCTTGAAACCATTCCAATTTGTCATCCGACAATGAATTTATTATAATTTTTATTTAATTAAAAAATATTATAATTTTTAATTTTTTATTAAAATATTAGAAATATTTTTATATTTCTTTGAAAAATTAGATAGAATACCGTATAATTTGATTTATTAGAAAAACTGCAACAAATAACCCGGATCAATATTTTTCAGATCAGAATATTCGCGGATGTAAGAAAAATTAAAATATTTTTTTATGTGTTATTGGAAAAAAGAAATTCTTTGAATCTGAATTATTAATTCCGGTTCAAAAATCTAGAAGAAATACATAAAATATTTCGCTATTGATATTCATATATTAGATAGACATTAATTTCTAATCAATAATTGTTTAGATCTTAGAATACATAGTTGCAGCGATGATTATTGTAAAAAAAATTGTGCATGAAATCAATCTAATAATATATCTTGTTTGTTGGTATATCCAGTGCGAGGGCAGAGTTCGAGTATCATATAATGCTATCAGTGTCACACCCCCGTTGCCCCACGAGGTGCGACAGGTGCTCCTGCCGTAGGCATACGGTTGCCCGTATACCCACTAGGCAATTACGATATGATAAAAAGTAAAACATAACACGCAAACAAAACAAACAAATAACATATACCGATCTCAAATCCCAACTGGTCAGGTCACAGTATACAAAACCCGTATCTCGATGGATACGCATCACAAAATGACATAGAGACTATATATATATACAACCAAAACATAACTATATACATAATCTCTAATGTCACCATACCGAAGGAGCTACACAAGTGAAACCGGGGCCTACCGACCTCGTGCCTCTCTCGGATCCGCCAAACCGAACCCGAAAATTTTACCCAAAAAGGGGATGAGAATTGAATTCTCGGTGCGATAATTGCCACAAAATAATCCCCGGACTTGCAATCACAGATTATATTCAAAATGAAACACAAATAAAGTTCATATCAATTTATAACCATTTGTAAAAATGAATGAATGCATAAATCCGACAACATATATATCCAAATGAAATCACAATTCAGGAATTGCCAAGATGAAATTCAATTACACAATATCCGGTTCACTCGGTTTCGAATATCGGGTAGTAACTACGATGTTCCACCGATCCGGACCTTAATTTGTTCCCTCTCATCCGTAGGGTTACGGACACCTACGAGCGGCTGCGCCAGGTAAAATCTTTTTCTCATGACACCCATCCGTAGTTACAGGCCTAACCATTTAATTAAAAGTCCGGTTTCAATTCACATCCGAAAATCCATGTAAAGCCAATTGACCATCCAAACGCATTACCCCCGGGTAATGCCTCCGATACACAAGTCACATATAACCACAATCATAATACAAGTCACTTACCCCTCGTCCCAACCGGTAACTCGATCTAAAGCTTTAGAACACTGGTGCAAAGTCCCCGCAGAGACTCTGACAAATCCGGTTTCACCCCCTGGGTGACGTCATCACGGTGGATGACAATAATACCCTATCCACCAACCGATGGTGATATAAAGCACAGTGACTTTAATTCCAAAATCAGATCATTCAGATCAACACAATTTATAACCATACCAGCATGCAAGTCAATCAGATAAAACAATTCGAGTTTCACTTTATTTGGGCAATGCAATGCACATGCAACGCAATCCGATGTTGCAATTCAATCAATAATCAACATGTCAATCGAAACACAGTTTAATTCTGAATATAAAATATCAAACAAGTCCAGAAATCCCGCACCTGAGTATGATGATCGTTAATAGATTCTACAATCTGGACTTCCTACACGGGCCGAGTCACAATCCACATGGACCGTGTCATACCCTACTCGACCCCCTACGCAGGCGCTGCACGGTCCGGACACCTTACCAAGTCTATTTAAAAGATACGCATAATCGTTATTTAACACTATATAAATGGTGTATAACTAAGGCTAGTGCGATTACGGTTCGGTACTCATTCGATTTGGCTTAACAATACTCAACTTACCATTTTGGGTTACCAGGTTGCAGCCCGTAATGGGTCCTATTGCGGCCCGCAACAAGTAACAGAAAACCCTAATTCCTTTGGTTTTGATTCCGATCGGTCGACGCTCGATTCCGGTTAATCGGGGTTACGTACTGTATCATATTTCAAGGTATATGAAGCTATACGAGTATTCGACATAATTCCTAATTCAAGTTTTAATACCAAAACCCTAATTCCAAATTCAAAGTCCAAAAGGGTAGTTTAATTAAATAATACGAATCGAACGGATTTAACGAATTATAACTCGATCAATTCTAATCAAATTTGAATTTCACAAATAATCATCCCAAATTCCATACCAAACCTTAAATCATGATTCCCACTTTAAAAAGAATATCTATTCAATTCAACCCAATTCAATATACTAATCGAGTTATAATCGTTCGATTCACATCCGAATTCGAAATTCAAACGAAAATCACAACAAATCGACTATTAGGGTTTTGCTAATTGAAAAGGAGAATATACCAATTTGAAGCTTTAGAATCGATCAAGGATCGTCAATTCCGCTCGAATCTCAATTTTCCGACAAGTTCGATCAGTTTCCGCGCTCAATTTCTCTCTCTCTCTCTTTTTCCCTTCTTTTCTCTTGCGCAACCCACACCCTCACTCAATTTTTTTTTTCGGTTCCAGAGGTGGTACCATTCGGTACAAAGAGATAAGTATGACAAGGTTTTGGCTCTTTTGCCATTTAGTCCCTCTAAGTTTTTATTATTACACAAGGACTTAAATTAGGCACATATAACCTTATATATATTTTTAATGCATATAACCTTTTAATATAATTGATTTTATATAAGAATGTTACAATCAGTTTCTCAAAAGTTCAGTCTAACTGATATGTTGAGAAGGATGCACCAACTGATACTGAAGGAGCAAGATGTGGGAGCTCGACCGATAGATTCTACCCCGAAGGAGAAAGATGTGGGAGATTTAATTAGCGAGCTAAGAAAATATTTAAGTAGCAGAAGATATCTAATTATTCTAGATGATGTATGGCAGGTTGATATGTGGAATCAATTGAAAGATGTATTGCCAGATGAAAAGAATGGAAGTCGCGTTTTGATTACCAGTCGGTCTATCGATGTTGCAAAATCAGCAGACCCTAAAATGAAACCATATGAACTCAACATGTTAGATGATCAGAAAAGCCTCGATCTCCTCCTCAAAAAGGCTCACCTTAATCAAGAACCGAACGAAGAAGTGCCAAGTGATCTCCTCCTCAAAACGGCTCACCCTAATCAAGAACCTAACAAAGAAGTATCTGATCTCCAGGAGATCGCTGGCCAACTATCTAAAAAATGTAAGGGGTTACCTCTAGCTTTGATAGTAGTAGGTGGTATACTTTCAACTAAAGATCAAAACTATCATGCGTGGGAGAAAGTGTTGCGAACAATGGATTGGCACTCGGAGGGCAAAAAATGCATGGACGTCCTCGCCATGAGCTATGAAGATATGCCTTTTTATCTCAAGGCATGCTTCCTTTATCTTGCTTCTTTTCCTGAAGACTATCAGATCTCTACAAGACGTCTGATAAGAAAGTGGGTAGCAGGGGGGTTCATACTACAAGAACAGAGGAAAATGATGGAAGAAACAGCTGAGGATTACCTCGACCAACTTTTTCAAAGGTTATAATTTTCTTTTTTTCTTTTATCCTTTAATTTTTTTTTCTGCTTTCTATACATATTATACGATTTTTTTTATCACAAATTAACTATCTCATGGAACATATTTTAGGTATACATGATATATACTCCATTTTTATTTTTGTAAAAGTATATAAAATTGAAATGAAGTACAAAATAAGCCACAACCAAACATGACCTTTACGACAAAATCCATATTTTTGCAATAAAATATAATTTCTTCATATATTATTATTTATTACAAGTATCATACAATGATACACCCCTTTTTATGTTATGATTTCCTCTCTAATAAATAGCTTCTTCCTGGGAAATCTTCTCTAATAATAACACCAAGTGTGTTCTCATTTTTTTTTTAAATAGAGTCAATAAAAGTTTTTTCTAAATTAGATATCTTTCACTTCCTTTGCCAAAAATATATATATATAGGTTTGATGCTAAAACACTATTCTAAGAATAAAATAATAAAATCGAAATTTGATGTTTTGGAGACTAGAGGGTGTAAACGTATAATTTTACATAAGGAATCTGAATTTTTAGAAGTATAAATCGATTTTTTTAATATTATTAATTGTTACACTTTTCAACCAATATACACACACACACACACACATATGTACATTCAAATATTTATATTCGAAATATCTTATTTATACAAGTACGTACAGATTTCATAAATTGTTTATTTTAATTTTAGTCATCCTAATGATCAACATATATAACTTAATTTTAATATTCAATGTAGGAAGTAATTAAATAATCTATTATGTTTACAATATTTTATGTATTCCTGATTTGTTTATAAACCAAAATTAATTCAGGTGTATGATTCAAGTAACAAGCCGACACGTGAATGGTTCAATCAAGTACTTCCAAGTGCATGATCTTCTCCGTGACTTAGCAATGCACAATGCCCAGCAAGAAAACTTTCTTATGGTTTTCTCAGAAGAATCAAATTTCAACATGCCGAACAAAGAAATTAGACATGCTTCGCTTCATTCCTTGAAACGTGATGATGATCCCCACCTGCACAGTAACCTAATATACTAAGAATGTGCAAGTCCAAATGTCCGTTCTTTATTATTGTTTGGGTGTTGCTTTACCCAAATACCCAATTTCTATAAGTTTAGGCTACTGAAAGTTCTAGAACTTGAGGGAGTCATGAGCAATGATGTTAACCTGGTCAGGGGATTAGATAAGTTGCTTCACCTAAAATACTTGGCGTTAAGAAGCTGCAAAATTCCCATCTCGAAATGTTCATTTCATCGTATGAAGGCTCTTGAAACCCTGGATGTCCGAGGAATGCCTAATAATCATGAAGTACCAAATGGTTTATGGTCAATTGATACATTGAGGCATGTGATAGGTGCCGGTCATATCGAGATACCAAAAACAACAGCTGAGCTAAAAAATATCCAGACCATGCAATGGGTGTATTTTGATGGGAAGATGCCCCTTTTAAGTAACCTGTGTAAATTAGGTATTTCTACTGATCTGTATGATCCGATTAAATTCACCAATTTATTTGCAACGCTGCCTTCTCTGGTCTCCCTAGGGATCAAAGGGTGGTGTGGTCTCCCAATGGAGGCTGTTTACCCAGAAGCACTCCCAAATTATCAACATTTACAATCTCTCTACTTGCAAGGAAGGTGGTCAGAGAATGTCACCTTAGATGCTAGCTTGTTTCCACCACACCTCCTTAAATTGACACTTGTGCTCTCTACAATTGGACAAAATCCAATGCCGGAGCTTGGAAAGTTGAAAAGCTTAAAGAAACTAATCTTAGATGATGGTGTGCTAAGCGGAGAGCTGTTTAACTCTGGTCCAATATTCTGTCCAGTAGGATTCCCTGTCCTACAATACTTGAAACTGGAGTATAATTCTATGATGGGTTTAACAGTGGCAGAGGGGGCCATGCCAAAGCTTGCATACCTCACAGTACCTAAGAATGACTTTAAGTTACATCTGCCTCCTGACCTACAACACGTGAGCATATATTACATTTGATTACATATAGGGTAACTTGTAGGTTGTTTTTCTTATGAAATTTTTAGTTGTACACATGCATGGTATTGGTAGATGTTATCTAATTGGCCTCCTCCGACTAAATTTGCTTTTTTTTTTTCTGTAATTTTATTTTTTTGACAGACGAACTATATGAAAATTTTATTATTGTTTTTCTGTACACATGCATGGTTTGATCTTCATTCTGCAATTTTTGTATATTTTTAATTTCCATTCATTGGTTATTTATAGCTGCATCTGGATTGTAAATTGAGTGCGAGTGCTAATATAAATTATTGTTTGGAAGGCTCCCTAATTCAATATTAATTAGCTACCAAAAATGTGTGCTAAGCTCAGCGATTGCAAAACTGGATTCTTCTCTGATGCCCAGAAACTATTCGATGAAATGCATAACAGAGATATCGTCTCCTGGAACTTCGTTCTTTCCATGCATGCCAAGGCCTGCAGAATCAACTCTGCATAATAACTGTTTGACAAAATGCCCCAGAGAAACTCGGTCTCATGGACCATCATGATTGTCGTGTTCAACCAACTGGGTCGTTTCACAGAGATTATTGGTTCGTTTCTGGCAATGGTAAGGGCTGCTATTGTAGCAACCCAGTTCACTTTTACTAATGTTCTCTCTTCGTGTGCTGTTGTGTACCAGTAGCCAATTCATTACTTAATTATTATGGAAAATGTGGTTATGTCAAAATAACTGAAATAATGTTCGATAAATTGCTTCTAAATGATGTTTCTAGCTTGGGTCCGATGTCCATCAGACTCAAACTGGATCCGATTGGTTCCATAATCATCCGATCTATTTTAAGATCTATGTGCATTGTTTTAATATCCGTGTATATTTACTTTAAGATTCGTGTGCTCATAACTTAAAGCGGATTAGATGGTTATGGAACCCATTAGACTCAAGTTGCTCCCTCTTTTGGAGGGCTATGTTAAAATTGGCGATGTAGCGCCAGGATTTCCATTAATTGTAGGGAAAAAAATATTATTAAATTACTATAATTATTATAATTATTTAATGTATTATTATTTTAATAAAAACTAAAATTGTCAACACACTTCCTTAAAAATGAAGATTCCTTTTATTTCTAAACAATTTGGTAAAAAATTCATGTTAAAATAATTTTAATACTAACTAGCATTAAAATTAATTTGTATATTAATACAAATGAACTTTAAAAGGTTAGGTTGTATATATTTAATACCACAAGCTCTACCAATGAAATGTTTCTTTTAAAATATCACACTTAACTTAATTAAAAAAAACTTATCTGAGATCGACTATGAATAATACTCTTTCAATCTTTTAAATTTTGAATGTATGTATAACTTAATTGTCGTGTGCAATGCCACTTTTGATAATTCATTTCTTATAATTGGACGAAAGCATCATTATTAAATTAGTTTCCTCCAGTGCTTTATATATAGTATAAAATAATTAAACTAAAAGCAACTATCAAAGATTTCTATTATAAAATTTTGGAGAGTAAGCCCAGTCATGCATGACTAATCTTTGTCAATCAACTTACTTTGTCTTTTATAATTATAAATCATTTCTGGAGGTTTATTACACACGTGCCAAGCAGTAAACCTCTCAAAAATAAAAATCTGAATAATTGCCTTCAGATTTTAGTAAGTTGGCTACGGGGTTTTGAATATGTATAAAAAAAAAGTAATATTTCACACAAAAAATACTTCTCACATGTAAAAGTATTACCAAAATGCGCTATCCACCGTCACCACATATACGTACCAAATTGAGAAAACACAAGAGATAGAGATGTGATCTTCTTCAGCAATTTTAAGATTGCATTCTTCGAGACTTACATGTTGGAGATATACATGCATAGCAAAGGAAATCGGACGGTTATGGAACCCATCAAACTCAATTTGAGTCCGAAGGACATCGGACCCAAGCTGCTCCCTGTATGGAGAGATCTAGTAAAAAAAACACTTCTCACATGTAAAAGTATTACCAAAATGCGCTATGCACCGTCACCACATATACGTACCAAATTGAGGAAACACAAGAGATAGAGATGTGATCTTCTTCAGCAATTTTAAGATTGCATTCTTGGAGATTTATATGTTGCAGATATACATAATACATGCATAGCAAAGCTGAGTAATGTGAAATTATGTGATAATGGCTCTCTTAAAATAAATAAATGTTAACATGTACATCTAGGGCCGCAAAAGAATTGAACTTACACTAGTTCGAGTTCGAGTTCGTGTAATTTTGAATCAAACTGGTTCCAAACTAAAGCATGACTTCGAACTAAAAGAAGAGTTTTGAGTTTGATTCAATATGGTTTGAACTAGTTCAGTTTGATTCGTTAATAGTTCGAATCAATGTAATAAAATTCTTTTGAATCCAAATAAAATTATTAATTGAAGCGGATCTGATATCCGGTAAACCAATAAACCAATATGCGGTCTATTATGCGGTTACAAATCGGATCCGAATATTTCATTAAAAAAAAAAACAATTCTAATTGGATCCGAATAATTTCATTTAACAGACACGGATAATATACACCGTAATAACCGAAATACATTCCTCAATCTCATCCGGACATGGGCCTACGCAGATTTGCAATTTAGGTGGGCTGACTGGGCCACTGGGCTTGTATCATATTCAACCATTATTTAATCAAATAAATATTTGAGTTGAAGAACAGTGCCACATGTAGATGTAGCATCAATTTTACAAATTTTCATTATTTTATTTAATTACATCATATTAAAACCTTGATTTTGCACTGAGCCACTGGCGTTGCTCTAATCTGAACGGTACATGTTAATTTGAGATTCGAACTTAAATAGTTTGTGAACCAATTTTGAACTAACTATACTCAGTTTGAGTTTGAGTTTGAATAAAATTCAAAATGAATTAGTTTGATTTGTTTCAAAACGAACTTCAATCGAACGAGTTAATTGCGAATTATTTTTTGAATCGAAGTGAATCGAATCAAGAACTACAAGCATATTTGGCAGCCAAACTTCGTACTCGTTACCTAATAAAATATTTGATAAATATTAAATTAAATATGATTTTTTTTATTTGTTCTAGTATAATTGTATCATATTAATTACTTATTATGATTAGATTGATTTATACAACATTTTATATCGTTCTATTTAATTAATAATTTATATTTATTTAAAACAGTGAAATAAAAAATAATAATCCTTTCTTTTATGAAATTACGTACATGTGTTTAATATAATTGATTATTTATTATATTTTTTATAATCTATCAATTTATTCGACAATTACACATTATTCATTTCTTTAAAATTACAAGATCATTCGTAGAAGATTCAGTTGGAAATTAATTTTGGTATTGATTTATGTAGCACAGTAGGAGCTGATCGGAGGCCTCCCTGACGCTTCATCTGAACCATTGATTTGTTTATATAATATGGTTGGGTTGGGGCATTGGGGACCTTATGGTTTTGTCGGTGCCTGATCCACTGGGTGCGTATCCTCTGACTCTCTGAGATATCTCAATTTTTGCGTGACCTACGTGTCCGGTGCCTATTCAGGCGAATGTAGGGGGCATTATTATTTGAGTTTTAAGATTCGTGCAGAACGTATTTGAACCATTGAGATCTTCCAAAAAGTCACCCAAAGTTTGAGATATCTCAGAAAATGAGTATTCTGATCCACTAATCCAATTTGCTGTTTGTTTCTGAATTGGCGGATCCAATGAAATTGTATCCGCATGATGATAGGAAACTGTTAGCTTTAGTTGCTTTCTGTGTTCCTTTTGTATATAAGCTTTTCATTTACCTTTTCTGGGAGTTTATTACCATTGGTACCGGGTTCAGTAGGTACTAGGTAGCTGTTGTTCCCTTAAATCATGGGTTGGAACCGGTACAATTGGTACTGATGTATTATGCTACTGATGTATTTTGATGTTTTCTATTAATTCCAAACACCCTGGCAGCCACTGCCCGGTTTTAAAAAAAAAAGATGATAGAAAAGTGTTGCTCAGATTTAAGTATGCTTCTCAATTGCCAATCTAAATCAATTGATTTAAAACTATGCAACTCATGCAAAGAATATTTATAAAAATGTGTCAATTATTGACCGATCCTTAACTTTTTTTATTTTTGAAAAAAGTTATTACTTTTTATTGAAATATTAGAAATATTTTATATATTTCTTCAAAAATAAATGTAATACTATATAATTTGATTTATTAGAAAGACTGCAACAAATAATCCAGATTAATATTTGATATATTAGAAAGACTGCAACAAATAACTCATATCAATATTTTTCGCACTAATTATTTGCAAGGTATATATGTTAATTCGGGTAAGCTACCAAACTTTGAGCAATTTATGAAATACCTTAACTTTGTCAGAAATCCAAACTTATTATAGCTGCTACTCGGATGGTTCATGGACGGAGGGGTGGAACGGTGGAATTGGTATTGTGTTGAGATACAAGAAGGAATTACTTGAATACAGATCCAAAGCAGTTAGTGTTGGATTTTCAAATAAGTTATAGTGTAACAATTTGATTCATTTTTTCAATTTGTTCACTATTCGAAATCAGAATTTAAGTGTAAATTAATTAAATTTCAAGATTAATATATATATAGAGTTTTCCGCTAGCATATACGCACCAACAACAACAAATGCATCTCCACCAGTATCCACACGAACAGGTTGACAAACTGTTGTAATTCAGTACACTAGTATCGAACTGACAATCCCTTATTTATCTCTTTGATCTCACGTTTTCTGAAAGGAAGTGAACTGAAAATATCTAACAGAAAACTGAACTGTTGTTCTATGCACCAGTTTGTTGAGCTTATTCAATGGCACCAATTTGTTTGAACATCTTCAGGAAAATCTTATCTTGATGGAACATATCAGATCAGATTATGTCAGAGTAGAAATTCAGACCCAGTCCAATAAGAATAAATTCTATTAATTCGACCCAAATTAATGAGCCTGTTAATACATTTCTTACAGTTAGAGGTTGTTGCCCTTTAAAAATTGAAGCATTAGCTCTAAAAGAGTCTATTTAGTGGTGGTAGCATGCTTCTTTATTCACAGATTGTCTCGAGTTGATTAACATCTGTTCAAATCCGCTACCACCATGCACTAAATGCAGACTGGACGACGTTCGGCAAAATTGTGTATGTAAAAGGTGCAACAAAGAGATCAGGCTCATGACAAGTTGACAACTACAGCCTACATATATAGTTCCCTAAAAGGCTTTGATGATTACATGCCATGGCATTCTCTGGTTCTCTCACATACACTTCAACTGCACTGCTATCTGCTAGCTTGCTTCAGTAATAGCTACACCAGACTGGCACTACTGGTACATACAGTCCCATGATTTTTTTCAGAATTAGAATTTTGGGATACACTATTTTTTATTTGATTGATGGACACCAGATATTTTGGTTTTATTTATTTGTTTTTTAGTAAAGGAAAGAAGGGAAATTGAAAGAACCCTTACCAAATCTGAATTCACATCCCATCCAATATTGCACGAGGGAATATTTTATAATTAGTGAATCCGGACCATCCTTTTTAACTTAGCACGAATCACAAAGCCCAATAATATTGCTTCTTGCATTAACTTGAATCGAAGTCAATCGAATCACGAACTACGAGCTATTTTGGCAGCCCAATTATTGATTTTTTTGGCGACCAAATTTCGTACTCGTTACCCTATAAAATATTTGATAAATATTAAATTATATATTTTTTATTTGTTCAAGTATAATTGTACCATATTAATTACTTATTATGATTAGATTGATTTATACAACATTTTATATCATTTTATTTAATTAATAATTTATATTTATTTAAAACAGTGAATTCAAAAATAATAATCCTTTCTTTTATGAAATTACGTACATGTGTTTAATATACTTGATTATTTATTATATTTTTATAATCTATCAATTTATTCGACAATTACACATTATTCATTTCTTTGTCACCTTAACTTATCGAGTACGGAAAGGATATGAGCAAAATTAATTTTATACATATATGAATATTAAAATACTTTCAGTCGACCCGTACTATACTCATTGACACCCCTAAGAATCATTTTAATGTTTGAAAAGTTTATTTTCATACAAGATAGGTCTTCAAAACTTACCAAAAGTCATTTAAGGGCATCTACCATTTTACTATCTGCTTTCAGAAAAAGTAGAGTATTATTTACAAAATGCAGATTTAACACTGATTTTATTTATTTAAAAAAAAGTCGTATATACTAAAATGAATCAAACTAATTGAATTTTTTTTTTTCACAAATTTTTTTGTTCAATACATCAGGCACTAAATCAGTGAGGAATGAGGACAATAGATCACAATATCTAAGTCTTCTTTTACATTAAAATTACTCTCTACCTCTTTCCAATATTTTATTAATCCATGATGAAAAATACTGTAAAAAAATCACAATTAATTTAATTAAAAAATTCATCGATTTGATTTTTCGTAGAAACGGAAGAGGTGATCTTATTTTGGAGAAAAATAGATTTGATTTTTGAGTCATAATGACAGTTTGACCGGTGCATGGGTAACGGGTAAAAGTTAGAGAGACGGGGAACTAGAGATGGAGGAAGATATAATAACTCTAAATATTAATGTGACAATCATGACTTTAGTACAGAATACAATAGTTGTTAATGAAATAACTCGCTAAATTAACAATTTTTATCTTCAATAATTGCTCATAAATTAATAATATTCATTGACCGCTTTAATATTGATGGTCTAAGATTTCTATTTTATTAATAGGACCAGTTATTTTATGTAAGACCAGACTAGTTGCTAAAAAGTTTTTGCAATAAGAAGGTTTACATTTTGATAATACATTTTCTCATGTCTCAAATAAAGATTCATTAAGAATTATTTTAATTCTTGTAGCTCATTATGATTTAGAACTACATCAAATGGACATGAAAATTGCATTTCTTAATGGTAACTTGCATGAAATTTTTTTTATGAAACAACCTGAAGGGTTTGTTGTAGAAGACAAGAAGCATATGACATGTAGGTTAAAACGTTCAATATATGGGTTAAAACAAGTTTTATGGTAGTGGTATCTCATATTTGATGGGTCATAACCGAATTTGGATTTAAAGAAAATACAATAGATCAATGCATATACCTCAAGATTAATGGGAGTAAATTTATCTTTCTCGTTTTGTACGTGGATGATATTTTATTAGCAAGCAATGATTTAAACATGTTATATGAGACAAAAAGTTTTCTACTGAACGATTAATTGTTTATCATGTGACATAAGATTATAGCATTCTGGTCAATCTAGGTACAATAAGATGAGCTTTGCATATGTTCAGTAAACTAAATTAATTTTGTGTCAATATGTAAAGTGAACTAAATTATTTTTGTGTCAATATGTTAAAATTAAGGGACTTACATGAAATATTGTTGAATTCATTTTATTTAGTTCGTAATGACTAATGACCAAGACTTGAGATATGAAGAATCTTTATGTCATTATCACATACGCGGTTGTATGGATGGTGCTGGTATCTGTCTTCACTTTACCTTTCACTTTACCTTTCCTTTCCAAGTGCTTCTCATTTTGCTTTAGCATTTATGGTCGTAATGACCAAGACTTGAGATATGAAGAAGACTCAAGAGTCAAGACCTCGTTATATTCACTCTTGCCTTTCCGTCAACTAAATAGCCTTCAGTTTTGGAGACATTACTTGGAGAGAAGAAACACGTGGATGTGGTGCACGTGAACCGTCGTGTATAGCAAAATGAATTCAATTCACGGTTTTCAATAACCAGGTCCATAGAAATCATCCATTCAAATTTCAAAACCAGCGGGAATTCGTGGGTCCCGCGCAACAGATCGACATTATTATTAGCAAATCGTTGGATCCTCTCCAGTAGTAGATGGTTGTTCTACATCTAAAGTTCTAACCTAAAAATATTTGAGGAGCGATATCAACCATTGAAGGTATCCTGTGAAAATCGTCAATTGGAGAGGATCCTTGCAGCCAGAATGGAGAGAGAGGCGAAAAGTTTGGTTCTTGTTACTCTCCTTTTATAAATAACTGGAGAAATACCTCTCTCTTAACCCTTTTCTCCATTATTTTTTTGTGAAAATTTCTGTGTTTCATTTTAAATTTGATCAAAATATTTATAATAATTTCATATAGCATTTATCATATGTACCCCTCCAAAAACCTAAAGACAAAAATAGAGCAACATATTAATTTAGCAGCGTAATTAAGAAGCTTTCAAGTGGGGAAAAATATTTTCTTTATAAAAGTAGAATCTTAGTGCGTTGTTAGGTTATGCCATAGCTTTCAAATTTTGAAAAGATAAAAAGAGCGAAATAAAAAATATATATAAAAGATTTGCCATTTGCCATTTATAAAAGTAGTATGGATGGTGCTGGTATCTGTCTTCACTTTAATTACCTTTTCTTTTTTAAGTGCAGCTCATTTTGCTTTACCATTTGCGGTGGGTACGGGTACTTAATTAATCAATATATCTGCCCTTGATTAATTTATGAATACTAGATAACTTATAAACATTTTTTTTATCATTTCACTAATACTACATAAATTATAAAATTTATAAATTTGATACTTATAAACTTTCTTTTTTTTTCTTTTACCATTTGACTTTATAGTACGGATCAATATTTTTTTTTTCAAAATTCTAACTATCGATATTAACCGTTCAACATTATCGTCAAATGAATATTTACTTGCAAACTGAATTTTATATTTTTTTTAGAATTTCTTTACTTTTTTTTTAAAATGGATAGAAAATCATTGATTTTTTTATGGTCCAGAATTTTCCGATCATCATCAATCCAAAAGAGTTACCTGCCATCCAATCACCAGGCCACCACGTCACTCAACTAAGTTTTTTTGTTGTATTTTTATTATTTTAGTTAGAGTGGTATTCTTTTCACTAATAATATGTGATATAATATGTGATATTTTTTTTTCTTAGGCATTGTTTATTTAAATGTATAAAGTATCACATCTAGTATTATTTGTTGTTTTAGTTAGAATGTATCATGCAAATGTTTTCATTTTGAAATTTAGCTTTAGTGTTTCTGGTATTTAATTAGAAGAAAAAAAAACAATCGATGAGATTTAATTAATTTATTGTTTTCATTTTGAGATTTTTCAAAACAAAAAAAAAACAGAGAGAACCGCCCACTGTGGAACGGTCATACAAATTTTTGAAAATGTTAAAATCAGAGGGCATATTTTTTTTTTTTTATTGAGGGCATTAATAAAAAAAAAATCGGCTATAGATGTATCCCTCTTTGTGATAATACCATAATGGTACGTAGCTCATCAATTTTTGCTGCTTTGAAAAAGTGTAACAGTGGAGAAGACTGACTTGAGCTATGGAGAAGACTCCTGTCGTCTATGCGTAATTAGGAATAATCTGATTCTCTTTTTTATCTTTTCCAAAAGACTCGGGTCTTTCTCAGATTCTATTATTTACTGCTTAGTATTAACACTGGAACAACATTATTTCCATTGTTTACTGCTTAGTATTAACACTGGATTACACTTTATATTTTAAAAGTCCAAACAATCGATTCAAACCGTTCAACATGATGAATATATTAAAATGTGTTTGCAGATCAAATTTTACATATTTTACAATTTTTTTACTATTTGTTAAGATGGGTACAAAAATTAATGGTCTGAAAAATAATGATTTTGTCAAACACTCAAGGAATACTAAAAAAATTCAAAAAAAAATGTAAAATTTTATCTACAAGCACATTTTAATATGTACATCACGTTGAACAGTTTGGATCAACTGTTTGGACTTAAAAACTTTAAAAATATACGGTGTAATCCGGTGTCACCAAAAAATAGTGCAAGTGGATCAATCCTCTATTAAGAATATGTTCCAAATTATAAAATTGAGTTGTTTCCTCTCAATAATCTGAGCTGAGTTAACCCATATCCTCTAACCGATTTTAGTTTCTAGTACAACTGGTGCAAAGACAATTTTACAATTATCTGAACATTTGGGCATTATCCTGACATTTGCTGGTAAGGACTGTTCTGTTTTTTTTTAAATATTATCCAATAATTAAAAAATTCCAAGTGTGCCCTTGATTTTTATTTTTTTTAAAAGATACCAACTATCAGAATTTTGGACGGTTCTTGATGATGTCAAAATATATAGAGAAAATCAGTGCTCATTAATTTTTGCTTTTTTGAAAAAGTATAACAGTGGATTGATTAACTAGATCATTATTTATGTGGCCAATAAAATTGTAATGACCAAGACTTAAGCTATGGAGAAGACTTGTATCTATGCAAAGGCTCTAAGCTTCTTTTTCTAGTCAGATTAGGATGGAAAACACGAAAGCACACTTTTGGATTTGGATTGCGCAAGGAATACTATGATCCTCTCTCTTTTGTCTTTTCCCAAAGACTCGTGCAAATCTGTAGAAATCAGTGTAATTTTATTGGTCACTGTTACAAATTATATTTTGCAAAAGATAAAAGTGAATTGATAAGAAGAAAATTATTATTTATATTAAAGTGACGACAAGAATCATCATTATTTCTTCACTTTCTTCTTTCACTGGACATGACCACCAAAAAAGACAAAGCATTACTTATCCCCATTCGTTATTCCAGATCAAATATAGTCTTAGCAGTCTAACAGCTAAATAATTTTTTTTTCTCTTTGATTATATTTGATTTAGGAGTAAGAAATGGAGTAAACTTCTTATTTTAAACTTAAATAGTCAAACAAAAAGTAGAATAAAATAAGATGGGGGTTAATCCAGAATTGTTGAAAAATCATGAAGACAAACAATTACGTCTTATCTAGATATCAAAGAATTACATCTCATCTAGGAGTCAAACACTTACACCCTGGGAAAGAAGAAACAATCCCCACCTTAACCTAAGGACCGTCCTATGCCAAAACCGACTCATATAGAACATAATCATAAGTGCGGAATACAATACCTGATTCCATAACGTTGGCCATGGAATCCTCAAATGCAAAGAATCGTCTCCGTGAGCACGAGACTAGTCTTCTATGGCAAGAAGTCCTTCCCTTCTCGCTTATGCTTCGTATGGTCGTAGACTAGATCTTCCAAGACAACAAGATCGCCTCTTGAGAATTCATTTCCAATTTTCTAAATGGAATTCTCCTCTCTATTCTTTAATGGAGGAAGAAGGGAGAAAGACACTCTATTTCTGTAAGAGAATAACTTCTGAAAAGAGTTGGTTATCTTTTGCCTTGGGGACCTATCTATATATAGTTTTCACATCTGGCAGCGCGAGTGCGGGTGGTTCACCCGCACTGAGATGATTCGCGTCCAAATAACCGCCTTAGAACTCAGCCCCGAATTTTTACTAAGTCCTGAGTGCGTCCGCATTACGCTCAGACTTTTTTGAATTGAACCGTAGAACCTGAGTGCATCCGCACTCAAATCCAGTGCGGGTGAGCCACCCGCACTGGGTTGCCTTTGAACTTCAGAAAATTTACTAAGTACCGAGTGCGTCTGCACTGGGCTCCAGTGCGTCCGCATTACGCTCGGACTTTTTCCTGAGTTGTCCGAAGTCCATAAATTTGGCTAAGTACTGACTGCGTCCGCACTCAGGTCCAGTGCAGGTGAACCACCCGCACTGGGCTTGCAAAAAGCAGTTTTCTCAATTGCAAATTTCAGAATCAGTCCATCAATGATTTGATCTTTGCCCAAATTATTCTACACACTTATGGACCACATCATATTGAATACATAGATTGTCTAATATCTTAAATTCATATTAGATCACTTTAATTGTGACAATCATATATGACAGTAAATAATTCATAATTATATCACATATATGCTCAACATTGAATTAAGATCCAACAAGAATAACTTACTCTACCTCGATTCCTAGGTGGATTAACTAGCTATATAAAATAAATATATAATGTTTTAGGAGGAGTTTTAATGTTGGAGAATTTCAAGCATCAAACAAATTAATCCTCATTTAAATTTATTAGCAAAATATTTTTGTGGGACACGAATTTACACTCTCTTTTATACTATTTTCCCTCCTACTAATATGCACCATGACTGTAAGGAAGGAGATTATATTTTCAATTGGGCAATTTTATAAAATATCTCTCTTTTTTTAAAGTTAAGACAAATTTATAACATATTTTTTTCTCTTCTTTTCTTCTACAATTATAGTTATTTCAATTTACCACCATAATGAAAACAACTTCTATTTAAAAAGAAATTCAGATCTTTGTAGAATGGAAGTAGACACTCTTGTCAAATCATTTGATTCACCAAAAGAAAAAAAATAATAATAACATTTTCTATTTAATTAAAAACATACGGATAATAATTCTCCAGATCCGTGATAACTGAGGTGCCTATGAATCTGAAGAATTATTCTACGAATTGGACAGATCTGGAAATAACCCAAAAACGGAATCAATAAACAGGAAAGCAATTGAAAAGAGCACTAAACTTCTAACATTTAAAAGTTAATGCTATTATATTTTACGGATTGCATTGCTAATAATTGCTATTAAAATTTATTTGATGAAAAGTTGAATGATATATGTCTAACTATAGGATTTTTTTTTTTTAATATATGTAGATTATTCTAACATTTAAAAAAATTAGGAACTTTTTGCTGGTCCTGAATATAAACTTCGTAAATATTATTAAATTAGATCAAACTATTTTATATTGCTTATTAAGTGAATGTTCAATAGTGATTGTGGTTTTATGTGCGATGAAATGTTGAATATTGAATATTGTTTGCTCAATATTGTAAATATTTCTTGAATTATGGATGTGTAATGTATGTTTAATGGCTAGCAAATATGGATGATAGCTAATTATAACATAAATTAAAAAAATAGAAATCATATATGGTTTTTAAAAAAAAACCATGTACAAAGAGTAACAAATAGAGTTTGTATTTACCAGCCGTGTATGGTTTGAACAAATCATACAAAGATCTTTTTTTGAAACCGTGTATATTACCCTTGTTATTATACACGGTTATTATGACCGTGTATAAATCACCTATTTCAGCATCTTCTTTTAGAGATCTGACATGGTTCTCCAACTGTGTACAATATATCTATCTTTTTATACATGATGTGCGTAGACACGGTTGCAGAACCATGTGTCATTAGCTTTTATAACCATATATAGTTGTGTTTTTTATAGTACTGAGGCAGTGAATTTCCATTGCCCGGTTATTTAAAAGAATAATTTGGTCATATTTTCATAAAGTTAATTAAAATAATAATTATTTTTCAAAATTTTATTTCCAAATTATATGTGAATGATTTTTCAGAAAACATTTCAAATTATTTATAAACAAATACATTGATACCACCGATCTATTTTTCAAATTTTTAACGGATTTTTATTTATTTACCACTCAGAAAAATTGTTTTAAATTAAAAACCACTCATTGCCACTTTCATACAGAAATATCACCCCCGCACAACCCTTGTGCGCACCCAAAAAACGAGCACGCACAAGGGTTTGGCGCACCTGAAGTGCGGGTCCACGGAAGAGTTCGCGCACCGGGTCCACGCAACAATTTGGCGCACCGATCGGATCCGCACAAGGGTTGTGTGCACCCCCCCTGGCGCTATAAGGGTTGCGCGGATCCAGTTTTGGCGGGATCGGGTGCGCACAAGGGTTGTGCGGATCCAGTCTTGTCGGGATTGGGTGCGCACAAGGCTTTGCGAATCCAGTTCAGTCTGGTGAGCACAAGGGTTGTGCGGATCCGTGTTTTCGGGTGCGCACAAGGGTTGTGCGGGGTGGTATTTTTGTAGGAAAGTGGTAACGAGTGGTTTTTAATTTAAAACGGATTTTCTGAGTGGTAAAAATAAAAATCCGATTTTTTAATGCTATAAATAAAAAAAGCAGAAAAAACATCTATATATTTTCTTGTTTTTGCGCTTGAGAAAAAAAAATTGGAAACAAATTTTATTTGGCAGCAATATTAATATTTAGAAAAGAAAATGTTAAAAAATAATGGGACCTTAATAATTCATTCCGTCCATTCATAATTGTTCATCACATCCAATATTATTTGAGACGCTAATATAATTCCATCCGAGCCGGCAGATATTAAAAAAAAAATAGAAATACTTATTTTAAATTAGATTTGTTTTCAAGTTTGAAGCGCAATTAATTATCATAATAGTATTTTAAAAATAATTGTTTTTATTTTAAAATTATTTGTGAATGATATTCATGAAATATTTCCAAATAATTTGAAAAAAATTAAGAATGTCAATTATAATTCAGATGTGATAAACAATAAATGAGGGAGTGAATGAATTTATTTGTTTATTATCGTAATTGATATTAGTTTAGAAATTATAAATTGTTATCATATGAAATATTATTTTAATACGAATTGCTTTAGAATTTGAGAGATTACTTTATTGGTAGATTAACTAAAAGACTACAAATGTATAATACAGGAAATTAACATCAAAAGCAAGAGATGATGTCAAGATGTGTTATCCAATTTCTATAAATTAGATAATGATGCCAATTATTTGCTCTTCAGTCAATTATTTGTTTGTCTGAAAGATGCATATTTGAACAGAGAAATCATGATTTAAATAGACCCTTTCTTTCGCTCATAGAAAAACTATACATGCATGTGCCATCATGTAAGATGTTTTTATATTAGATGTTCTTTAACATCTTATAGCGTATAATGTCGAACTACCCTCCTCTAAATACATTGTATTTAGTGTTGCCTTTGCAATAAGTCTTCGTGATAGTAAAAGCTCATGTCCTGTCGACAAGGACAAATATTACATACATGTCCATCTATTATTTATTTATTTCAATAAAAAATTAGTACAAGATAGATCCCGTCATTTTTATTCATGTCCAAATTTTTATAGAATTCGCCAATTCTGCCCACCAAACTCAAATTCTATCAAAAATGTCCAAACCGGCTATTTAATAGCCAGTCCCTAATTTTTATTAGAAACCGACTATTAATCCACCGGTTCCTAATTTTTATTAGAAACCGGCCATTATACTGCTAGTTCCTAATAAAAATTAGGAACCGGCTATTAAACCGCCGGTCGCTCTAAAAAATTAGTTTCTTTATAAGAGTGCACTGTTCCGAAATTTCCTCATAATTCATTTCATCAAATTTCACACTATCCCTTCTCACATTCTCTCTTTCTCTCAGATTTCTCCTGCTCTTTCTATTTTTGCAAGTAAGTCCCTATATTTTATTTTCTCTTATTAAATAGGCCAAAATGGTTATAAATTGCTACTATTTGTTAGAAATGGTTAAGTAATCGTAATTAATTGTGATTAGACCAAAATGATTATAAAATTGATCTGATTCATTAGAAATGTTCCAAAAAAATTTAATTTGGTTTACCATTATATAATTTTGTTTAGTACTAATTAATTGTGATTAGGCCAAAATGGTTATAAAATTGATCAAATTCATTAGAAATGTTCCAAAATTTTTTAATTTGGTTTACCAATATGTAATTTTGTTTAGTACTAATTTATTGTGATTAAGTCAAAATAGTTATAAAATTGCTATGGTTTGTTATAAATTAAGGTATAATTTAGTATAGTTATCTAACTTGGTAAAATTTTGTATAATTTAGTATAGTTATATAATTTGGTAAAATGTTGTATAATTTAGTATAGGTATATAACTTAGCACAATTTGAACATAATTTGCATAAAATAGTATAATTAGCATAAAATAAGGTATAATTTAGTATAGTTATATAACTTGGTAAAATTTTGTACAATTTTGTATAGTTATATAACTTAGCATAATTTGAAAATAATTTGCATAAAATAGTATAATTAGCATAAATTAGTATATTAACGCATTTTAGCCTATTTTAACACGTTTTTACACAATTTAAGTACATTTAAACACGTTTTTGGCAATTTAAGCGCGATTAAACGTATTTGAGTGCATTTTAGCATAATTTAGTGTTAGTTTAGCACAACCCAAGCGCAATTTGATCATAAATTAATTTAACTAACCATAATTTATGAAATTAGGATGGCTGGAGGTAGAGGTAAAGGTAGAGGATGGCCTAGACATGCACCACAGGTTGAGCCGCCGATTGACACCACCAGTACCGAGCACTTCAGCCCTTTCTTATGGATACCCACCGCGAGCACCGTGTATCTCTGGCTTCCCGTGAGGTATGCTACTTTTTGTCCATATTCGAAGTTAAAATTTTATTGTATACATTATGTAATACATTTTTGCTATTTTTCAAAGCAGGACGAGTTTCTGATGGACGTCAATTTTTCCATCCCTTGGATGCAGTACTTCTCAGTGATGGACCTATACCTCATCTGACTGGACTATATCAGATTGTGTCCATCTTGCGGGACATGACTGCCTCCATCAATACATCTCTCATCGCAGGATTGGTGGAGCGATGGAATCCCGAGATGCACACGTTCCATATGCCCTTCGGGGAGATGACTGTCACATTGCAGGATGTGAGTGCCCTCTGGGGTTTGCCGATCAGGGGCAATCCCGTAGGCGGAGTATTTGACAGTAGAGACTTCGCACATGATATCGATCGGTTATTGGGGGCAGATCCGAGAGATCTACGGGCCGATAAGGGTAAGTCCAGTTATCACATGCAGAGGAAAGCCTTGTGGCGGCACCTCATTGATCGTCTGACGGACACCTCTAGTAATCATGATATTCGGAAGTGGTAATAATAATAATATTTTATTTTTGATCTGTTAATTACCTTGTGTAATAATAATACTAACCATCTACTTTGTTTTTGCAGATACACCCGGGGTTACGTGATGGACCTCTTCGGTACCATCATATTTCCTGATGCCAGCGGCGATGTCATCCCCATGATGTACTTGCGGCTTCTAGAGGACCTTGATAGCCCGATCGGCTACAACTGGGGTGGATGTCAGGTTAGTGATTATGTTGTTTGATACTTAATTATTTCATCAATAAGTCAAATGAAATTACGGCTAATAACCTCGAAAATACAGGTCAAGGCTAGGTAGATGTACAAGTCGGTTCTTTTGTTGCAGCATTGGTCTCGGTCACGGCTACGGGTGGGCCATCCCATCTCTAATGAGGCAAAGCCACTTTGGGGACAACCAAACGATGATCAAGAACCGGTGGCCGGTCTATGGCAATCGATGACATGGTGTCCACTATTATCGGAATGAGGGGCACGGACGCACCATAGGTATCAGGATGGTGCGTTTACAGCTGCAGAGCCTAGACGGTGAGGAGGTGGAATGGACACCATATGCAGCTCTGTATGATAGTCAGCAGTTGCATTTTCGTTGTCTTGAGCACCGTGACAGCTGGTGGTACCGAGGCCCACTAGTCTGCTTCTGGATAGTGGAGCACCACTATCTAGATCGGGTACTTCGGCAGTACGGAGAGGACCCAATGATCCCATTGGAGCTGGCATTGCTTAGGGAGGAGATCAGGAGACTGCACAGGTAAGAAAATTAATTATCGATGACATCTAAATTATCTGTTATATTTTCATTGGAACTAAGGTTTAATTTACAGGATGTCGCATGCCGGCTCTATGGACAGAGACTGGCAAATGCATTTGGCACAATATTACATGGAGTTTCAGTTTCTGGCAGAGCCTCAGATATACCAGATGCCTGATGAGATCACTCAGACCCCAGGATCTCATCTGTTGAGGTACATGACTTGGTACCTCAGGAGCGGGGCGTCAGTATATCTAGTGAGCAATTATAGCGCTTATCTCCGCCAGTCATTGCATGAGGATACATCGGGTCACCAGCCTACCGGACGTCGCTGGGCTCGCACGGTAATTAATCCAACACCTTTATATTACCTGTTCATTAAACGCTCATTATATAAATATGTTGACTAATTTATGTTTGTTTTTTTAGATATTGGTGTTGATTAAAGCCATTGTGCATGCCGTCAAGTTGTTCGGGATCAAGGGCTGGCAAAAAGTTGGATGAAATAAGTTGCAGGAGCATGGCCCACTCATTGAGGATGTGTCGGACAGAGTGGGTGTATCATCAGCATGTTGCGCGACGCCAGAGAGAACATTGATTGAAAGGCGGTAGAGCCAACGAGCCAGATGCGCCGGTTGTATTCACTCAGGATATGTCATGTCCACCCCGCTTGAACGCGAATTGGGACTATTATCACTGGGTGCTGTCTAATTCCGGCTGGGTTGCCTACTATAACTCTGAGGGACGTCCAGTGCAGCCACCGGTAAGTCGTATTTGTTATGAGTCGAGTAATCATTAGTAGAAAAATTTATATCATTGTTTGGTTTGATTTGCAGGGTCCGGCTAGCATGTCGCCGACGCCGCACTACGAGGCTTCATCTTTCGACCACATAGAGGATTATGGGTTGACTATCAGTATGGCACACGACGGTGAGGCCAGCGAGTCACATGCCCCTTTTCACTATGCGGCTGGGCTGGCAGAGACTATCTTCTCTACACTCCCGTCCCCGCCAGCTACTACTATGGGGGATGATAATCCGTGGGAGACCGCATCACGTATCAAAAGTGAGGCAGATGCTGCTGCTGTTGCTGCACGTGATGCGATCTGGGCGTGGCTGCCCGACAAGTATAATAGAAGACAGGCAGCTGAACGATACTCCCCTTCTCCACCTAGACGACGATAGTTTTTACTTTTATTGTTCCGTAGGATTTACATTTAGATCTATTATGTTTGTCATTTTATAGTTGTATTATCTTTGTTTATTTATTTATATTTCCTACTCTATGTTTACATATCGTTTTTCTCTTATGTCATGACTATATAATACTTATAAATGTTAAAAATATAAATCTCTCGTTAAAATCATAATAAATTTAGTTGAAGAATACCAAATTGTAATAAATCAATCAACAAATTTTGTTAATTAATCGTCTTAAAAACGATAATTTCGAACGATTCGTAACATATATACATCAAAATTATATTTCAAATATTCAGAGCAAATTTGATACTTACGAATTACTCAAAAACTATACATCAACTGTCCAGATTTTAAAATAAAATAAAAAACTATTTTTTTAGAGAACCCAGCTATTTAATAGCTGGTTTGGACATTTTTTTATAGAATTTGAGTTTGGTGGGCAGAGTGGGCGAATCCTATAAAAATTTGGGCATGAATAAAAATGACGGTGATAGATCATATGTATTTTTAATAACATCCCAAAAAAACTTCATGGGATGAATAATTGCGGTTGATCTATTTTTTCAACATTTCCCCAAAAGCTTAATACCAATTTACTTTTTAATTTTTTAATTCTATTAATAAGAAATTAGGCAAAAGCAAATTAGAATATGTACTTAGTAATAAATTAAAGTTTTTTTTTTTGTGTTCATCCGGTTCAATATTTTTTAAAGCCCCGCTATTTGTACCATCTAAGTAGGTAGAACGTTAAAAACAATAAATTTAAAAATAATGATTTCTAAATTATTTATTTATAAATTATAAGTGATATTATTTGTCATAAAGTTATTAAAACGAATAATTATTTTTAATTCATGAATAATTATTTTTCAAAATATTATTTACAAATTATACATGAATGATTTTTCTGAAATATTTCCAAATTATTTATAAAAAATAACATTGATACCACCCATCTAATTTTCAAATTTTTAATGCTATAATTAAAAAAGGCAGAAAAAAATTATATATATTTTATTGTTTTTGTGCCTGAGAAAAAAAATTGGAAACAAATTTTATTTTGCAGTAATATTTAGAAAAGAAAATGTTAAAAAATAATGCAACCTTAATAATTCATTCCGTCCATTCATAATTGATCATCACGTCCAATATTTATTTGAGACACTAATATAATTCCATCCAAGTCGGCAGAAATTAAAAAAAAAATAGAAATACTTATTTTAAATTAGATTTGTTTTCAAATTTGAAGCGGAATTAATTATCATAATAGTATTTTAAAAATAATTGTTTTATTTAAAAATTATTTGTGAATGTATTCATGAAATATTTGCAAATAATTTGAAAAAATTTAAAAGGTCAATTATAATTCAGATATGATAGATATTAAATGAGGGAGTGAATGAATTTATTTGTTTATTATCGTAATTGATATTAGTTTAGAAATTATAAATTGTTATCATATGAAATATTATTTTATTACGAATTGCTTTAGAATTTGAGAGATTACTTTATTTGTAGATCAACTAAAAGACTAAAAATGTGTAATATCATGCACAACAAATAAACATCGAAAGCAAGACATGATGTCAAGATGTGTTATCCAATTTCTATAATTTAGAAAATGATGCCAATTATATATAATTGCTCTTCAGTCAATTATTTGTTTGTCTGAAAGATGCATATTTAAATAGAAAAATCATTATTTAAATATATCCTTTATTTCACGAGGAGGGTTCAAATGCCTCCATTTTTTGTTTTGGTTATGATCTACATCATTTTATCTATGTTCATTTAAAAAATTATGACATTTCAATTTTGTTTTGGTTGTCATCAAGAGCTTGTAAAAAGATACTGATGTAGATCATTTCTAGACGTTGATTTTTCAAATGATTGATTCACATTAAAAAAAATTGAAATGTAATTTTTTTTTATGAGGCATTTAAACCCTCTTCTTCTTTCACTCATAGAAAAATTATACATGCATGTGCCATCATGTAAGTTGTTTTTATATTAGATGTTCTTTAACATCTTATAGCGTATTCAGTAATTAATTAAATTTATTTTTTGCAATTAGTAAATGGCACAAGTTTGCTTTCCAGTATCTCGCCTATATAATCACACTATCTCTGCCTAGCATAGTCATCTGCATTAGCTAATAATATCCTCTTACACTAGTGCACATTATTTCCACAGAGAGAGAGAGAGAGAGAGAGAGAAATGGCTGAGGTGGTTGTGAATTTGGTGGTCGGCAAGCTTGCTCATATCATCGAGAAAGAAATTCATTTCTTGGTTGGGGTTGGGGACAAAGTCAAAAGGGTACAGCGTGAGTTAACCCGAATCCAGTGCTGCCTGAGAGATGCGGATTCAAAACGCAAACGAGATCCGAGCGTGCAAAACTGGCTCAATGAGCTCCGTGATGTGGCCTATCGCATCGAGGACACAACCGACACGTTCTTTCTCGAAGTTGAAGATAACCGCTTTTTGCATAAAGTAACGACAAAGCTCCGAGAGATGCCTATCCTCCACAAGCTCGGCACTAAGCTTGACAAAATTCTAAATGAACTCGAAGAGATCTCGAAGAGTAGGGTGGACTACGGAATCATAGCCTTGCAAGACATAGTGGGAGAGGCAGTGATATTGTCTGCTCGAAGAGCTACTTATTCTGAAGTAGACGAAACTGATGTCGTAGGCCTGCATGCTGACAAGAACAACATTCTGAAGTTGCTGCGTCCTGAGGAAGTACCAAGGCGGGTTGTCATAACCATCGTGGGTGCTGGTGGTCTAGGAAAGACTACCCTAGCACATATGATATACAAAAGGCAAGTGCAGATATTTCATTTTCAACTATGTTATAATGGGATAAATAATTACAACAATAACAATATCAATAAGCTGTAAGAGGTATACTAGCTTGCGATGTATAGGACCGGTCATAACTTCCCAATAATAATAATAATAATAATAATAATAATAATATCATTATTATTAACAGTTTTTACGGCCCATTTCATGTTGAACGCTGATAAATGTCTACTATTAGCTGTTAACTTATTTTTTAACAATAATTATCAATATATTTCGCTATTGACATTCATATATTAGATAGACATTAATTTCTAATTAATAATTGTTCAGATCTTAGAATACATAGTTGCAGCGATGACTATTGTAAAAAAAATTGTGCATGAAATCAATCTAATAGTATATCTTGTTTGTTTGTATATCCAGTGTGAGGGCAGAGTTCGAGTATCATATAATGCTGTCAGTTTCTCAACAGTTCAATCTAACTGATATGTTGAGAAGGATGCTACATCTACCGATAGATTCTACACCGAAGGAGCAAGATGTGGGAGATTTAATTACCCAGCTAAAAATAGTTTTAAGTAGCAAAAGATATCTAATTATTCTAGATGATGTATGGCAGGTTGATATGTGGAATCATTTGAAAAATGCATTGCCAGATGACAACAATGGAAGTCGCGTTCTGATTACCAGCCGGTCTAACGATGTTGCAAAATCAGCAGACCCTAAAATGCCACCATACAAACTCAACTTGTTAGATGATCAGAAAAGCCTCAATCTTCTTCTCAAAAAGGCTCACCCTAATCAAGAACCAAACGAAGAAGTGCCTAGCGATCTCCTGAAGCTCGCCGACCAACTATCTAAAAAATGTAAGGGGTTACCACTAGCTTTGATAGTAGTAGGTGGTATACTTTCAACTAAAGATCGAAGCTGTCATACGTGGGAGAGAGTGTTGCGAACAATGGATTGGCACTCAGACGGCAAAGAATGCATGGACGTCCTCGCCATGAGCTACGAAGATATGCCTTATTATCTCAAGGCATGCTTCCTTTATCTTGCTTCTTTTCCTGAGGACTATCCGATCTCTGCAAGACATCTGATAAGAAAGTGGGTAGCAGAGGGGTTCATACCACAAGAAGAGACGAAAACGATGGAAGAAACAGCTGAGGATTACCTCGACCAACTTTTTCAAAGGTTACAATTTTCTTTTTTGTTTTATCCTTTAATTTTTTTCAATCCTTCTATACATATTATTACAATTTTTTTTATCACAAATTAACTCTCTCATGCATGGAACATATTTAGGTATACATGATATATACTCCATTTTTGCTTTTATAAAAGTAATAAAATTGAAATGAAGTGCCTGACGAACAAAATAAGCCGCAACAAACATGACCTTTACAACAAAATCCATATTTTTGCAATGAAATATAATTTTTTTATATAATATATATTATTATTTATTACAAGTATCATACATTGATACACCCCTTTTTATGTTATGATTTCTTCTCTAATTCTTCCTGGGAAATCTTCTCTAATAATACCAAGTGTGCTCTCATTTTTTTTTTATATATAGAGTCAATAATTTTTTTTTCTAAATTAGATATCTTAATTTCACTTCATTTGCAAAAAAAAAAAAAAAAAAGGTACGGTTTGATACTAAAACATGATTCTTAGAATAAAATAATAAAATCGATATTTTATGTTTTGGAGACTAGAGGGTGTAAACGTATAATTTTATGTAAGGAATCTGAATTTTTAGAAGTATAAATCGAATTTTTTTAATATTATTAATTCCTACACTTTTCAAACAATATATATATAATATATATATATAGGGATGGGCTATGGTGACTTGTGAAGTAAGAGGTCATTTTACTTCACGCTCATATTTTTATTTTTAAAATCCAAACAACCGATCCGAACGCTCAACATGTTCTCCATATTGAAATGTGCTTGGAGACCAAATTTTACATTTTTTGGAATTTTTTTACTATTTATTAAGCCACTTTGAAAATCGCTGATCCAATGGTCCAGAAAATTTTACTGTTTTTACTGTTCACCCGCATCTGTGATTTTCAAAGTGGCTTAATAAATAGTAAAAAAATTCAAAAAAATATAAAATTTAGTCTCCAAGCACATTTCATTATGGAGAAAATATTGAGCAGTTCGAATCGGTTGTTTGGATTTTCAAATTGGAATACGAGCGTGAAGTAAAATGTCGTTTTACTTCGCAACTCACCATAGCCCATCTCTATATGTGTGTGTGTGTGTGTACATTCAAATATTTATATTCGAAAGATCTTATTTATACAAGTACGTACGTACAAATTTCATGAATTGTTTATTTTAATTTTAGTCATCATAATGATGAACATATATAACTTAATTTTAACATTCAATGTAGGAAGTAATTAAATAATCTATTATATTTACAATATTTTATGTATTTCTAACTTGTTTATAAACCAAAATTAATTCAGATGTATGATTCAAGTAATAAACCGACACATGAATGGTTCAATCAAGTACTTCCAAGTGCATGATCTTCTCCGTGACTTAGCAATGCACAACGCCCGCCAAGAAAACTTTGTTATGCTTTTCTCAAATGAATCAAATTCCAACATGCCGAACAAAGAAATTAGACATGCTTCGTTTGATTACTGGGAATATCTTCATGATGATGATCTCCACCTGCGCAGTAACCTAATGTCCTTAGAACGTGCAAGTCCAAATGTCCGTTCTTTATTATTTTTTTCATTCATGGATAGGTGTATCCAAATACCCATTTTTTATAAGCTTAGGCTACTGAAAGTTTTAGAACTTGAGGGAGTCGTGATCAATGATGTTAACCTGGTCAGGGGATTAGATAAGTTGGTTTACCTAAAATACTTGGGGTTAAGAAGATGTAAAATTCCCATCTCGAAATGTTCATTTTATCGTATGAAGGTTCTTGAAACCCTGGATATCCGAGATATGTTTATTAGTTATAAAGTACCAAATGGTTTATGGTCAATTGATACATTGAGGCATGTGTCAATTGATACAATGTGTGTGATATGTGCCAAATCTGTCGAGATACCAAAAACAACAACTGAGCTAAAAAATATCCAGACCTTGCAATGGGTGCGTTTTGAAGGGAAGATGCCCCTTCTAAGTAACCTGTGTAAATTAGGTATTTGTACTGATTTGGATGATCCGATTACATTCACCAATCTATTTGCAACGCTGCCTTCTTTGGTCTCCCTAGGGATCAGAGGGTTGGATAATCTCCCAATGGAGGCTGTTTACCCAAAAGCACTCCCAATGGAGGCTGTTTACCCAAAAGCACTCCCAAATTATCAACATTTACAATCTCTCTACTTGGAAAGAAGGTGGTCAGAGAATGTCACCTTAGATGCTAACTTGTTTCCACCACACCTCCTTAAATTGACACTTGGGTTCTCTGGAATTGGACAAAATCCAATGCCGGAGCTTGGAAAGTTGAAAAGCTTAAAGAAACTAATCTTAGGTATTGATGTGCTAAGCGAAGAGCTGTTTAACTCTGGTCCAATATTCTGTCCAGCAGGATTCCCTGTCCTGCAATACTTGAAACTGGAGAGTAGTTCTATGATGGGTTTAACGGTGGCAGAGGGGGCCATGCCAAAGCTTACATACCTCACAGTACCTGAGGACTACTTTAAGTTACATCTGCCTCCTGACCTACAACACGTGAGCATTAAATTTTTGTACGTTTGACTAGATATAGGGTAACATGTAGGTTGCTTTTCTTATGAAATTTTTAGTTGTACACATGCATGGTAGATGTTATCTAATTGGCCTCCTCCGACTAGATTTGCTTTTCTGTTTTCTGTAATTTTATTCTTTTGACAGATGAACTATATGAAAATTTGATTATTGTTTTTCTACTTACGGTTTGATCGTCATTCTGCAATTTTTGTATATTTTTAATTTCCACTCCTTGGTTACTTATAGCTTCATCTGGATTGTAAATTGAGTGCTAGTGCTCATATAAATTATTGTTTGGAAGACTCCCTAATTCAATATTAATTAGATACCAAAAATGTGTGCTAAGTTCAGCGATTGCAAAACTGGATTCTTCTCTGATGCCCAGAAACTATTCGATGAAAAGCATAACAGAGATATCGTCTCCTGGAACTCCGTTCTTTCCATGCATGCCAAGGCCAGCAGAATCAACTCTACACAATAACTGTTTGACAAAATGCTCCAGAGAAACTCAGACTCATGGACCACCATGATTGTCGGGTTCAACCGACTGGGTCGGTTCACAGAGATTATTGGTTCATTTTTTGGCAATGGTAAGGGCTGCTATTGTACCAACCCAGTTCACTTTTACCAATGTTCTCGCTTCATGTGCTGCTCTAGAGGCAGTTCGTATCGGTCAAAATGTTCATCCTTAATTTAAGACACAGTAACTATGTACCAGTAGCCAATTCATTACTTAATTATTATGGAAAATGTGGTTATGTCAAAATAACTGAAATAATGTTCGATGAATTGCTTCTAAAAGATGTTTCTAGCTGGAACACTATGAAGTTGTTTCTAGCTGGTACAGTCAAAATTGGTCAGATCTAAAGGCATTAAATTTGTTCGCTATGATGCTAACTGAGTCGGGGTTGGAATTCAATATCTTTACCTTGATTAGTTTTTTATCGTCTTGTGCCAATCATGCTTTTTTAAAACAGGGCAAACAAATCCATGCTTTTCTTATAAGAAGAGAAACACCATGCAATAATCAAGCAATGCTTTCATCTGAATATATGCAAAATATGGTAAGGTTGATTGGGCACAAAAAATCCAAGACAAGGGCATCACATGCGATACCAATTTAATTTCACTTACCGTTCCCTCTTTAGGGTAGCAGCTTGGGTCCGATTGGTTCCATAACCGTCCGATCTGCTATAAGATATGTACACACAGATCATAAAGCGGATTAGATTGTTATGGAACCCATCGAATCCAATTTGAATCCGATGGGCATCGGACCCAAGCTGCTCCCCCCTCTTTTAGAGGGCTATGTTAAAATTGGTGATGTAGCGCCAGGATTTTGCATTAGGTGTGGGAAAAAAAATATTATTAAATTATTATAATTATTATTTTTATTTATTTTATTATTATTACCACAAGCTTTAAAAGGTTAATTTGTATATATTTCTCTACCAATGAAATGTTTCTAATAAAATACCACACTTAACTTAATTAAAAAAAACTTATCGAGATTGACTATGAATAATACTCTTTCAATTTTTAAATTTTGAATGTATGTATAACTTAATTGTCCTTTGCAATGCCACCAGCGCTTTGACAACTAATATTTGTCATTCAACTTACTTTGTCTTTTATAATTATAAATCACATACAATTAATTTCTGGAGGTTTATTGCACACATGTGCCAGGCAGTAAACCTCTCAAAAATATGTAAATTATTTTTCAAGGAACAAAATTTATGTGTCATATCAGGATCAATTAGTCTTGTAACTAATGACAACTTTTTTTTTCTAAATGTTATTGTATTGTAGCTGTCATCCAAAATAAATTAAATTAAATTAAATGTTTTGCAGAGTGACAATTAAATGACTTGTAACTTGTAAGTAATATTTCAGCAATTGTTACACTGCTGCCACTTCTCAAGAGCATGTTTTTTAGCGGGTCCATTGGGCTTGCGCACTAATGATTTGCAAGGTATGAAATTTCTGATAAAAGGAATTTCTGTGTTTTATTGATTATCAATCATAATTTACAAAATACAAACCTATTACTATTTATACATACATTGGCAATATAGCCGTTTGAGACAACTAAGGAAGATAATTACAATTAATTAATAGAAAAAATATAGAGCAAATCACATGACAGATTGTGATCTTCTGGAAATGAAAATGGTACAATCGCATGAGTGAGAATTGCCAGACATCAAGTTGTGCCAGAGAAGAAAATCGTTAGGGAAGGAAGGGTTGGAATTTGGGAGAGGGGGGTGTCCGATGCCCATCGGACCAAACTCAGTGCGATGGGTGGTTTCTACCGTCCGATCTATTTCAAGATCTGTGTGTACGGATATTAAAGCAAACGGCACAGATATTAAAGTGATGCGCACAAATTTTGAAGTGGATCGGACGGTAGAAACCGCCCATCGAACCGAATTTGGTCATTGGAATTTGGGTATAATGTGCAAATTTCCAACATGCTTTGATAAGTGTTCCTAAGAGGTGCATCTCCAATAAATATGTACTAGTTATTTTCAACAAGGTATATATATGTTAATTCGGGTAAGCTACCAAACTTTGAGCAATTTATGAAATACCTTAACTATGCACATGTAAAAAGTATTACCAAAATGAGCTATACACCGTCACAATATATACGTACCTAATTGAGGAAACACAAGAGATGAGTTCGTGTAATTTCAAAACTAAATGAAACTTACCCTAGTTTGAATTTGAGTTCGTGTAATTTCAAATTAAACTGGTTCAAAACTGAAGCAAAGTTTCAAATTAAAAAGATGAGTTCGAGTTTGATTCGATACGATTTGAACTAGTTCAGTTTTATTCGTAAATAGTTCGAATCAATGTAATAAAATTCAAATAAAATTATTAATTGAAGCGGATCTGATATCCGGTAAATCAATATGCGGTTCCAAATCGGATCCGAATATTTCATTAAAAAAACCAATTCTAATTGGATTCGAATAGTTTCATTTAACAGAAATACATTCCTTAATCTCAGCCGGACACGGGCCTGCGCAGATTTGCAATTTAGGTGGGCTGACTGGGCCGCTGGGCTTGTATCATATTCAACCATTATTTAATCAAATAAATATTTGAGTTGAAGAACAGTGCCACATGTAGATGTAGCATCAATTTTACAAACTTTCATTGTTTTATTTAATTACATCATGCTAAAAGCTTGATTTTGCACTGAGCCACTGGCGTTGCTCTAATTTTAACGGTACATGTTAATTTGAATTTGAACTTAAATAGTTTGTGAACCAATTTCGAACTAACTATACTCAGTTTGAGTTTGAGTTTGAATAAAATTCAAAATGAATTAGTTTGATTTGTTTCAAAACGAACTTCAATCGAACGAGTTAATTGCGAATTATTTTTTAAATCGAAGTGAATCGAATCAAGAACTACAAGCACATTTGGCAGCCAAACTTCGTACTCGTTACCTAATAAAATATTTGATAAATATTAAATTAAATATGATTTTTTTATTTGTTCTAGTATAATTGTATCATATTAATTACATTATTATGATTAGATTGATTTATACAACATTTTATATCGTTCTATTTAATTAATAATTTATATTTATTTAAAACAGTGAAATAAAAAATAATAATCCTTTCTTTTATGGAATTACGTACATGTGTTTAATATAATTGATTATTTATTATATTTTTTTATAATCTATCAATTTATTCGACAATTACACATTATTCATTTCTTTAAAATTACAAGATCATTCGTAGAAGATTCAGTTGGAAATTAATTTTGGTATTGATTTATGTAGCACAGTAGGAGCTGATCGGAGGCCTCCCTGACGCTTCATCTGAACCATTGATTTGTTTATATAATATGGTTGGGTTGGGGCATTGGGGACCTTATGGTTTTGTCGGTGCCTGATCCATTAATTATTACGGGAATTTAATTAATGATTCCAATTTGTGTCCTTGTTAACTTGGTACTGGTGCTTAGATTAGATGGCTCAAATCAAATGGAGTGGCTGTGGAACTGGCTCGCCTAACTGAATTATTATGTTCCTTGTAGAGTACTATACCTTAATTATTGGCTGTTTGTTTCTGAATTGGCGGATCCAATGAAATTCTATCAACATGATGATAGGAAAGTTTATGCTTCTAAATTAATCGTCATTTCCCAATCTAAATCAATTGATTTAAAACTATGCAACTAATGCAAGGAAAAATGGAAATCTAGACCTTCAATATTAAAGCGGTCAATGAATATTATTAATTTATGAGCAATTAAAAAAGATAACTGGTCCTTTTACCAGAATTGTTAATTTAGCGAGATTATTTCATTAACAATTATTGGACTCTGTAACTAAAATTATGACTGTCACATTAATATTAAAAATATATAATTTCTTTACAGGTAAGATAAAAGATGTGCTTATATTATCCAATAAATAACAATATGTACAAAAATTGTCAATAATTGTCAGTTTGTCACCAAGTCTCAAGATTCGCGAATTATTTCCAAATAATTTGTTTTTTTTGTGATACTAAACCGAACACCGAATTATTCGCGAATTTTACGAATTATTCACAAATTTTTTTCCAAAACTCAGGATTGAGATCTCTAATCCGGATAATTCGGAATAATTCTCAAATTTTACCCGAATTATTTCCGAATCACAAATTTTTAGCCTTACCAAACCAAACCCAAATAATTCATTTCTCAATATTATTGTCACACAATTATTATTGGGTGTTTGTTTCTGAATTGGCGGATCCAATGAAATTGTATCAACATGGATGATAAGAAAGTGTTGCTCGTATTAAGTATGCTTCTAAATTAATTGTACTATAGTATGTAACTAAAATGATGACTGTCACATTAATATTTAAATAATTTCTTTACAGGTGCGATAAAGATGTGGTTAAATTATCCAATAAATAACAATCTGTACACACCTAATTGTCCTTAATTGTCACACAACTAAGAGAATAACTCGCTACACAACAAAATGTATGCAAATTGCTAAAGAAGATCCAAATGTCTACCAATGATTTTTATTTTTAAAAATTAGCCGCCACTGATTATGACTGATTAACACAGCCATGATCCTATTAGATATTATATTCCTAAAAATAAACAAAACCTATAAAAATGATAACATCAATTAAAAAGGAGAATTAAAAGCGCTTTTCTTATTATTATTAGCATCCTCTCGTGGCAGCCAGACTGTGTGACAAGGAAGTCAGCAAAAAAAAAATATCTAATCTAGCCCATGTCTATCTCAGGTCGGTGTTACTGTTATCCTAATCAAATGCCAGTATTTTGTGCTTATTATACCTCGTTACAAAAATATATATTAAAAGTGTGTTCATGTTTTGTTCGGTGCCAAAGTTTTGTAAATCATGACAAATTTCAACTGTGTAAAGAGAGCATGCATACAAGTCATGATTTCTTATAATTACAAATGTCACTTTTAGAGCTCCAACAGGTTAGACATCAAGTAATTCAACTATCTAATTATCCTTTATGAATTTCGAATATGCGATTTCTTACACAGTCAACGTTACTTTTGATTGGTTGACAATATGTCTTGTTATTTTTAGCACCTTAATTATTTGGATTCCGATAACTGCTCTCTATTTCCGCACTATCACCACACCATAACTATCCAGCACTGACAATATGTCTTGGGATCACAAACCTTCAGCATTGATTTTTTTTTCTAAAGTATTAATAGGTTGACAATATGTCTATTTGACCTATTTTTCCATCTCCTTTATTTCTTTTCAAAGTCACCTTAACACATCATCATAATAAAATATACTTGGAACCAAATTTTATATTTTTTGAAATTTTTTACTATTTTTTAAGATATGTACAAAATCACTTTATCGATGGTCTAGAATCTCCTTAAAACAATGATTTTGTACCTATCTTAAAAAATAGTAAAAATTCCAAAAATATAAAATTTGATCTCCAAGCATATTTTATTATGATGATCGTGTTGAACGGTATCTATTCGAACTTTGAAAATGAAGATAAAGGAGATGAAAAAATGGGTGCAAATAGGAACATGAAATTTTGGGTGCATTGGAACCCTCCTCATTAATACATATATACAGAAGTATTTATACATATATATGAAAATATTTATATCTATAAAGTGAATATTTTTTACATAACTAATTGCCTCTCCAACTACATGGGAGACCACTCAAACTACAAGGAGGCATACACGTTTTTAGAGGTGGATTTTTTTTCGTTCAATCTCGTCTACATTTCTGACGATCTATGAGGAATTTTACGAATCTAAAACCACAAACGTCTTCTATGCAATTTTCTTTTTCAAATGAGATCCATGATGATGTACTTTTGGACTCGTTCTCACACAAGTATTTATATATCATCGTACAAGCATTTATACCTATACTTGCAAGTATTTTTTACCTATGACATTGGTTGACATCTAAAAATATTAATATCAAGTATTACCGGTATTTATACCTATGTACAAAAGTATTCATACCTATGTGGTTAACTATTTTTGTTAGATAAATGTTGATGTATGGACGATTAGAGAAGATTGATGTGGGATGCGGGGTTCTCACTACTTCATTAAAGGAAGGCTGACATAGAAATCATTGACGGACTGAAAAAAGATAGTCATATCAAGTTACGCATGCAAGTATTAATATCTTATTTTGAAAGTATTAATGTGTTATTTTATAAGTATTTATACCTATGAAGGTTGATGCGGGACCAAGTGCATGAACTAAAAAAGGAGGACCATATAATTAGTGGAGGCCATAATACAATCTTCCATAATTGTGCTGCGGAGATAGAGAAGGTACAGAAGTGTGGGGATTCATATAATTATTATAATTATTTTAAAATTTTCCGAATTGTACTTACCCAACATCAGTATAAAATTTTTGTGAATCTTTTTTTATTTATGTTATAGAAACATTAACATTTTGAAATATAATTAGTTTTGTCAGGTAATAAACTATTTACAAATTATATCAAAATCACGAATTATAGATCTTATGAAATAATATTCGAATTTACAATTAGTACGTGATGGTGCAGCTAGAACCGGATTTATTTTCAATAAAATTTAGATAGATTACATTTCTCCATTTTCTTTTGAAGGAGGTCCATAAAATTAAACAATAATCCCACTGTCACACTTTTTAGTAAAGGACGGCATGCGGTCCATTTACAATTATTAATAGTTGTTTTTTTTTTTTAGGGAAATTATTATTAATAGTTCTTAAGGGGGGATTTCATGTATATCCCTAAAAAAAAAATTTGAATTACGTATTTCCCTTTAAAGAATGTAATATCATATTTATTCTTTAAAATTATAAAAACACACAAATTTTTCCAATTAATTATCTATTCTATTAAAACTCAATCTAAATTGATAAAATATCCAGTTTATCTTTTATTAAAGAAAAAAATATATATAGCATGTTTAAGAAAAATGTTAGGTCTTCTAACTTATCTTTTATAAGAGCAAATGATTCATTTTCTTACTTGTGATGCAAACACTGCGTATGTATAAATGTAATTGTGTGTGCATCACAAGTAGAGAAATTACCCATTTATCCTCGAAATTGAACCGATTAGAAGAATGAACATTTCTTATATGCATACTGCACATTTTATTTAATTTTAATAGAGGATGAAATGGGTATTTATAAATTTAGAATAAGTTTAAATTGGGTAAATTTGTGAGTGTTTGAAATTTGAAAGGGTAAATATGATATTATAAACTTAGGGGGAGAATATGTAATTTCAAAATTGTTGAGTGGTATACATGAAATTATTCCTCCTTCCATGGGGAAAAGTATGTATTATGTCGTTTTTAGATTTGTTATCATTGCCTTTGATATCTCTCTGTTGTTGCTTGCCATCACCACCACTTCGTTAGTGGAAAGCCACCATGACAGGGATGTACAGAGGATTAATTTCATGTTATTGGTTTTTGTTATCTAGATTTGTGGCTTTGATTGGGGCTTAATGTGCAGCTCAATAATTGCATTGACTAACATCTTGCTTGCTATTTTAATGGAGACTGTTCTTCTATCCTAGTAGTTCTTTTTTATTATCTTCCAGAAACAATTCATGTTCTTTTTTTTATATTTAGTAAAATAATTCTTAGCTCCCATTTAATTATTTAAAGTTAAGTTTGCATCTTATCTCCCTTGAAAAATTGAAAATACTAAAAAAAATTACACATTTTATTTATGAAACTTTATTTATTTAAGTCCTTCATTTTGTGGGTGTTACAACTCTTGAAATAGTAAGAATAGTACTAACATAGAGTTAGCGTTATTTTATCATTTGAATGGATTAGTAAAAACAATGATAATCTCATAAATAACTTTATTCTAAAGGTGATTCAAACATAGAATAGTGGAGAAAAATAGTCACTAATAAAAAAAAATAGTGCTAATCCAATGCTATTCTTGACGATCCAAACGCACTCATTTAATGGTTAATATCTTTTCTTAATTTGTTGCATCAGTACATATTCCATCCCTTTAAAATATAATTTTCAATCTAGCTCGCTGATTTCACTCTCATCTACTGCTTTCCATCTTGTCAATCTTTTTGGAGACATTTTACATTGTGTGATATTCAACTTTACCTCTATACCTCATTAAAAATATTTACTTTTTTTTTATTCAGATTTCATATGTTTCAAGTTGATCATCTCTTTAAGATCCCATTCTATTTTATCAATTAATTAATCAAGTTGAAATCATATTTGTCATGGATGATTAATGATGTCCATTCGTATCTTTAATAAGATGTGTATATGATTTTGATAGGTGATTTGACACCTCCATTTCCGGGATTCAAATCCAGTAGAGTACCATACCAATGTAGAGTGAGGAATCTGCACAAATCTCAAAGAACTTGGAGCGAATCTTAAAAATCTACATGCATCTATAATTGGTCCAAAAAAACAATCACACGGTGATGGATATTATGGAGAATACTAAGTCCAATATGATATCAGTATCATTTCAGTCTATATAATACTAACTCCAAACCTCTCGAATTGATTTCATATGAAGAATCCAAACCGTTCAAACATATATACTTCATTAGTTGTGTGTTTACTTGTAAAATTTATAATTTTTTGAATTTATTTAATATCAAGTCAAGCGGTCAAATGTGAGAGTTTTTTAAGTTAATTTTAATACATTCATTTTTCAGCATTTTTGACCGCTTGACTTGGTATTGAAATAACTCAAAAAAAATATAAATTTTGCATGTAAATACATCATTTCTACAATAAATCAATTTGAACAGTTTAAATTTGTCATTAAAATTCATCGAATAAATTTTAAAATTAGTGTCGTATGACACCAACCAAAAATACTCAATCATTTTCGTGCGTACCGTCTAGTTTATTGATCTTTTTGGATGATCCACATGGAAATTAAAGCTAAAATAAAGCTTTTGGAAAAAAGAAAAATAAATGATTTGACAACTGAGGCAAAAGTATATCAAAATAGTATATATTGATTTTCTTTATGCTTACAGAAAGGCCCATGGACCCTATTTTTTCTTTTGCTTTTTGTCTTGTCCAACAGAATTTTTATTTTTTATTTTTGGGCAATGATTTATTATGCTAAAAAAATGTGAGTAGTTTATATTGATCTCATCAAACGGTTATAATTTAATTATACACTAGTCATTTTAATTTATGAAATAAATATTGACATGATCACAAACAATCTTGTTCTGAATTATCTTAATCCGATCTATTAGATTTGTTACAAAAAATGGTAATGAATATTTCTTTTTGGACCCTGATAACAGTTCCGTACCATAACTATCATAACTGTTTGAGAGGATTGCAAAAACTCTAGCGCTAAATTTTTTTTTTATCTATAGTGTTTAATATCTATGTACGAAAGTGTTTATACATATTCATATAAGTATTTATCTCTATGAAAATTGTCTGGGACCGCAAAAACTCTAGCGCTAATTTTTTTTCTTATAAAGTATTAATACCTATATACGAAAGTATTTATACCTATGCACTAAATGGGGGGGAGGGAGGGGGGGGGGGCGGAGGGCATACGCATGTCTAAAAATACTAATATTGCCATAACTCTGTTGGGATTGCAAAACTTGATATTTTTTTACATATGACGCCCAATGACGTTTTAAAAGTATTAATATAAAATATTACAAGTATTTATAATCTATGCACCGAAATATTTATATGTATATATAACTTGATTATCACATCAAGTATTATTATCTTTTTTTAAGTATTAATATCTTATTTTGCAAGTATTTATATATACGCACTGAAGTATTTATTCCTATTAGGGTAACTATTTTTGTTAGAGGAATATTGATGCTGGGACAATTGGGGATGGTTGATGCGGAGATACGAGGTCCCCTTCATTAGAGAAAGGTTGACGCGGGGATTATTGGAGAACTAGAAATGGAATGATCATAACAAGTTACGTATCAAAGTATTAATATCTTATTACTTCTCAAGTATTAATATATTATCTTTTTTCGAGTATATATACCCATGAAGGTTGATGCGGGAACGGATATAGAACTAGAAAATGGAGACTATATAATTAGTGATGACTATAGTACAATTTTTCTCTAATAATGTTGCCGGGACAAAGGGGGACTGGACTGGAGAGATTCATATTATTCATTTATTTTAATTAATAAAAGGAATGAAATTAATTCTGATATATTTCCAATAAAAAAGTAACGTAATTGAGAAAAATTCTTTAATTTGTAACGGACAAGCTAGGCGACCTGATCATATCGTTTTCTTTACTTGTCATTAGATTTGGAAATATCCAGAGCCCATTCGAAACTAAGGGCATGATTTTTCTTTTTCTTGAAAATAGTGACGAATAATAAACTATACATGAATTTCAGTCAAATCTGGACGGCATCCAAGAAAATGGAAAATTTGAATCAATAGATATGCTAGTGGAAATCATATTTATATAACATTTTTGTTTGAAACCAAGTCACAATTTCTGAAATGTGTCATAATGCATATGAATATATATATTTGAATTCCAGTAAAAATGTTGCAAAAAATAGAGACAAATATTGAATACTAATGGCAAAAAAATAGTCGATTTATAAAAAGCGAGTTCGTTGAATTGAATATATAAAAGGCAATTAAGTCTGTTTACATTCTTATACTTAGTGATCTCCTTAGACCTTAGTAGTCCGAGTGATACATAATTTCTACAAGTGTGAGTCTATGTTACTATGTATATCACGATTCAATCCGTAATACGGATCTATATTTTTATTTTCAAAATTCTAATAGTCAATCCAAACCGTTTAATATGATTTTCATATTAATATGTACTTGCAGACCAAATTCTATATTTTTTTAGAATTTTTTTACTATTTTTTAAGATAGATAGAAAATCACAGCTTTTGGATGGTTCAGAATTTTCAGATCAAGTGATTTTCTACCTGTATTAAAAAATAGTAAACAAATTCTGAAAAATATAAAATTTGGACTGCAAGTAGATATTCATATGAGAATCATGTTGAACAGTCCGGATCGACCATTAAAATTTTTAAAACATGGATCCGTATTGTAGATCAACCTGTGATATGCATAGTACCATAGACTCACTCTTTCTAGAAAATAGAAGATGAAGATTTTGTGAAATCAAAAGTATGATAATAATAATGACAATAAGTTTTTGATTTCGATTTGTTAAATTCTAACGTACGTAGGATGGGATTCATAATCTAGAGCAATTAAGCTGACTTGTTAGATAAATTTACTATACAATTTCTGGGAGTTTATGAAATAGGAATTTTAAATCATTTATTGTGCACATAAATTATGTATATAATAAATGCAGCAACTGAGTTGGGCATCTGAAAGTGATATAATAGTATGTGATAAGTTCTATTTGGACTATATATGTATGCGTTTATGGACCACATTTATGTTTTAGAAACCGGTTGAAAAAGAAATATTCATACTCGGACTATATATGCGTATTTTATTTTACTACGTACGAGAGTTAGCTGATGAAATATGATGACAAAATGTGAAGAGCACTGTCTGTCAGCCACCTCTCCTAAAAATTTATTAGAGAATTAACTTGTTTTTAAAAATTCTATATCAATTCATACTGTGAAAAAAAAATTGTACTGATGTTATTAGTAATATTGTATACAGATCAGGCCACCTTCTCGCATTTCATCGAAAACTTAAAAATGTGACAAATTAACACCACTTCAAGTTGTACAGTCCAAAGTAATATTCACAGTATTTGAACAACACTCAGTTATTCATCTTTTAATCACAATTGTTGACAAATCAAGACATCTACATGCTTAATATAAGAATGGAATGGAGTTTGCATCGGCCATTTATTTCTCCCGTTCCAAAATAAAACAAAGGAATTAATCTGCTGGCCCGTTTAATTTAACTGCTAAATAGAAACTGGGTCAAACCAAAAGTATTATTTCTCTAATTAATAGAAATTGGACTGTGTTATTTAATTTTTACTGAATCAGAGATAAACACCACACTGGACTACAAGTAGGCATAAGGACAAAATTGTTTTGTATCGAAAAATATTTCAAATTCAGAAATAGACACTTGCTTATCTGTGAGTCTTTATAGATCCGTCCTCGATCCCACTTCATTGTTTCGTAAAAAAAAAAAAAAAAAAATCCTTGACCCCACTCGCCTATACCTCAATAATTCCGTTGCTTCTTGAATCTCGCCACAAAAAATCTCTCTACTCCCATTTTCTTTTTAAAATAATTAATTTACTAATTTAGTTGCTTCTCAATCTCGCCACAAAATATTCTCTCCGCCTCATTTTTTATTTTTAAAAGAAATCAAATGATTTCAATCAAAAAAATTAATGTATTTGATTCGAGACAAAAATCTTCTCTGATTCCTTGTATGGTGAGATGTAGGCTCTACACATTTTGAAGTCAAAATTAGTGTGCGTGCATAAAAAATAAAAAATCAAATAAACGCAACTGACAATTATTCAGCATACAAAAGAAATGTAAAATCTGATTTTTTTTTTTAAATAAAGATTGAAAGCCAAGTTTTAATTATTTAATGTAAAATATAGTTATTTAATTGTATGATATTTATTTGGTATTTTTAATGGAATAATCGCTCTAAATTTATCTAAATAGAATAAAAAAAATTCTAAGTGTATTATATTTTCTAGCAACGTTCAAATGCACCGCATTTTATAAGAGAAAATACAATAAATAATTTTGACCATCCGATCAAACAGAATAAGGAGTCTTTGTTTTGCTTTTAAGACTAATTTATAACTTTTAAGTAATAAAATATTTACTAATAAATATTACTTATCACAAAATTAATTGTATGGTGGAAACGAAGAGGATATGGATCGGATAGTGGTAAAATCATATTCATATTTTTTTTTAAAAATTTCGGATGCTGATACAGATTGGATCGGATTGAATATTTATTAAAAAAAATATAAAAAAAATAATATAATTCATAATATTTATTTAATTATAATGGTGAGTAATATAATTTTCATATTATATATTTAAACTAGATGGTATATATCTACTATTCGACGACAGATAATTGAAACTTAAAATCATATCCACACTGAAATTCAAATATCAGATATCCACATCTAAATTTTTCGAATATGAATCGATTGTGGATTAGATATTAATATTATACATACCTTTTTCACCCCTAATTTCTTGTCATTTAATTTGAGAAAACCTGAATAACATAGCGCCACCATTCGATCAAATGAATATGAATCATTTTCAACAAATATGTAAGGAGCAATTTTATATACTTTTCTTTGGTCACTCGTTAGATTTTTTTTAATAAAAAGTAAACAGGCTCACAAATGACCAAATAATTTTGAATTTGGCCAAACTTGATATACAATATATTTGTTTTAATAACGGATAATGCTTTACAATTAAATTTTTTGTTTTGAACAGTTTTACTAAAGATAGTATACGAATATACTTTAAATTAAAATGCATTTTATTCTTAGAATTTAAGTTCAACAACTCTTTTGGGAAAAAAAGATATAAATATGTAGTGTGGAGATCTAAATAGGAGTAAAAGCCGAAAAGCAAACAGTTGATAGATAAATTCCGATTTACAAGTCAAAAAACGTGTATTAAAAGGTCAAATGATTACGTAATCAATTAGTCAAAAATAAATCATGTATGTACAAACACGTTGGTCATTTTGACAAAGAAAATCATGGATATATCTCAATCCGTGGTGCATCACGAGTTTTTTTTTTTAAAACCATAAATAGAAAAATCAAATTTAGAATTCCAGCATAATTGTTTCGGTTTTTATAAAAACCATAAACAACGAGTTGGCAATCCGTTCTCCACATTTTTTTCTCCAAAGAATGAACTGCCAACTCGTTCTTGTGAAATTTTCCAAGTTTCAGTGGTGAGTGTCACAGAAAATCCGATAAAACTCCAGAACGGACTCCCAAATCGTTCCCCAATGCAAAAAAAAAAAAAAAACAAAAATGGTTTGCCAAACCGTTCCCAGTGCAAAAAAAAAAAAAAAAACCAAGAACGATTTGGCAAACCGTTCCCTAGCGGAAAATAAATGGAGGAGAATATTATTTCTTAATTTAATCTAACCACATATAATTGTATATTTTTTGAAGGAGAATCAAACAAGCTTCAGATCTACAAATTTCATTAGGTATGTAGTTTATTTTTTATTTTTGGATAAAAAATCCGAATTTTTAAATTTTTTTAGTTTAAATAAGAAATTGTATTGTTAAATTAAGAGTTTTTGTAGTATATCTCCTGTTAATTGGTAGTTTTGGTATAAATTGAGGTTATATTAAGAAATTTAGAATTTTATAAATTTGAGGGTATATAAATAAATTGTAGAATTATTTAGTATTTTTAGTATAATTTAGGTATTTTAGCGTAATTTTAATAATCGTAGAATGGTTTAGTTTGCATGTAAAATATATTAGCTCATAAAATTTATTTTAATAAATGTAGAATAATTTTTCCTATGTAGTTTATTTAATTGTAATTTTATGTATATTGTAGGGCAAAATGTATTATGAAGCACTTTTATTGGAATTGCCTTTAGACCAACACAAAATACGCTGGGCGAGTACGCGGATATTTGTAGATAACATAACACTCGAAATTTAGTTTTTTTTTGAAGAATTTCATTAGGTTTCTATAGAACAAATTCAGTGAAGATGATTAACCCTTTTCATTAGTTCTTTTAAGATGATTAATCCTTTTATAACCCATCAAACACAAAAAAAAAGGAAATCGTTCTCCCTGGAAAACTAATTGCCAAACCGTTCTCCATGGAGAACGGAATGTCAAACCGTTTCACTAGGGGCAACAAAGAGGCTACACGAATTTCGTGTGAAATTTGAAAAATTGATTAAAAACGAGTTGGCAGCTCGTTCTGTGAGGAAAAAAATATGGAGAACGAGTTGTGGCAACTCGTTGTTTGTAAGTTTTATAAAAACCGAAACATGCTAGAAATTTAAATTTGATTTTTCTATGGTTTATAAAAAAACTCGTGCATCACACTTCTATTTTTATCTTCAGCACGTCAGATGTCAGAGTTGATATAATATTTTTGATAGAAGTAGAGTACTGACAACAAACGAAGGGGAGAGGAAGATGCCATGTTTCACGAAAACGTATCCTCTGCAATAACCCAACAGGGAATCTTTCGAGTTAATGCATCTTAGACGTCTAATTTTAAACGGAGTCAATCCAACCCTCTGATTTTAACAAGGGGCCTTTAATATTAGTAGTATGCACGGATCTTGAAGCATATTGGATGGTCTATATTGTTTAACTCAAAAGATTATCTTTTGAGTTAATGCAGAGGATACGCGTTCATGTTTCACAAGCACTGTAAAGTGTATGTACACCTATGGTAACTCAAATTTGATCCGGACTGTTCGATCTGCTTAGGCACGAAAATTAAAGGGTCTGGTTGTCCAGAATTATGATCGTACGGTTACGGATTTAAATTCAAAATTTTAGTTACCTCAGAGAATCAGAACTCCTTTAAATGGGTACAGAAATGGAAACCAAATATCTAACAATATTTTTCCTTAAAAAAATTAAAAAATCTAACAATTAAAAAATGGGAAAGAAGAAGATTATTCTAAAATATTTACATTGTTTGACCAAAACACTCTCCTCTTCCTTTTATAGCCCTCTTCCTCTCCTCCTCTCTTCATTCCAACCTCACTGGAACGCTCCACAGGGAATACAAGAAGAGCAACCCCACACACCAGAGACAGAGAGAAACCTATTCAGACGTAATCTATCGCAACTTGCTGCGACTGACGCGCTCTGTTGCAAGAGAGGAGAGAGTACTGAAGGAAAGGCGGGTAGTAGTACTGCGACGCGACTTGTTGCGATGGAGAGTTACATGAAGGGGATTCGTGGTGATACACCATGTGTACTGGATATGGATCCGACGCACACCGTTGGAGGAGGTGTTGAGGATTTCTACGGCGAGGATCGTGCCACCGAGGATCAACTGGTCACTCCCTGGACCGTCTCTGTCGCTAGGTACCGCTTCATTCTATATTACTTTTCTTCTTTTGTTTGTATTTCAAATCCTGTTTGGCACGAATTTTTTTTATATTTTGGGAATTGTTGTATAATTTGCACGTCAAATTATGAAAACACGTTCCAGACCTGTGTTCTTTTTTTTTTTTTAAGAAAACAATCTAGTGAGTTTATTCTTCATATTTTGAACTTTGAAGTGATTTCACTGATGAATACATACTCTCAACTCCGGTTGTTGGTTGTTTTCTTGTCGATTTTGTTATCAATCACGTGTATTATGTAGGGATCGGGTAGATCCCTTTTCAATTTTTCATCTAGATCTAACACAAGTTGAATGGAATTATCTGTTAGTTAAGTTTGTTTATTTATCTGAAAGAGACAGTTTTGTTTCATTTGTCCTGTCTGTCTATTCCCATATGGCTTATTGTTCTCTAGTCAAAATCCCTGTTTACTAATTCACAAGTTGGTTTTACTTGTTTAGATTCCATTTTTGTTTCCCACTATAATTTTGAAACTTCCTTTAATATTTTTCCAGGAGTTACCAAATACAGTAATGATATAGAATCCAGTTTTAGTAAAATTAGCAAAAATAATGTGTTCATACAGTCAAACAGTTGTAGAGATGCCCTGCTGTTATAGTGAAAAATACTGCTTTATTGGAGTAGATCTTGTTATTGTAGACATAAGTATGTGCCCAGTAAGAACATTTAAGGAAAACACATTAAGAATGTTTTAGCTTAAATCACCAAACTTTGGGTTTATACGTGCTGTTTCTCGTTATTAAATGTATTTGCAAGTGAGAATTTGACGGAAATATAGATATAACCTCTAGTTTGATGTAATGTATCAACTTCGAAGTGATAGAAAATTGTGTCATAAATTATGAAAAGAAGCATTATTTTCAATTACTCAACAAACGGTTGCTAACTGTCACTCATGGCAAAGAAATTTGTATAGGGTTGATATGTGTCTCTTTGGGGATGGTGGGGGAAAAAAATATTCTCCTTCTCATTAATGCAGGGGTGCTCTTTTCTTTGCTAATTTTTTTTCAGTTCATTTTTATTATTTATTTCTTTCCTTTTCCAGCACATAAATTTCCCACAAAATAAGTATTTTTTTACAAACTCTATTTAGCAACTCCTACTCTTTACTGAGGAATTATGTTTTATTCTTCAACCTGAAGTATATCACATCTTTATTATTTAAATTATCGGTACAGAAGCAAGCACACTTGTTTGTTCTTTAGTTTTCTTTGTTAAGTGCAATAAGGGGCTTGCTTTATTAGATAACCTTGTAAATTATCTCCAAGATTAATCTCATCATTACATCAAATTTTTTCCTTTTTCTCACCTCAGCGGACATACTTTATTGCGGGACAAGCGCCACAACAAAGGGCTTGGCTTCACTCAGACCGAGAGAGATGCCCACTACTTGCGTGGCCTTCTACCTCCTGCTGTTATCTCACAAGAGCTTCAGGTATATGGCACAGCATTTACATTTTTGTTTCCATCATAGTTAAATCTATGTATGTATGCATTTCTTGATATGTCACAATTTTGATATCGGAAGCGCTTGAGATTTGTATTATCACTAATGTTATATGATTGTAAGATATAAAAGCTTTGTATCCTTTTCTGGAACTATATGCATTTCTGATACATTTTATATCCCATTTTAAATAATGAGAAGTTCTGGGGGATGGTGGGGGTGACATTTTATGGGCGACTATATCAGATCTATCTTGACTAAAAAAATCTGAAACATTTTACAGGGAATGAGTGTTTTGATTCTTATCTCTAACCTGTATTGTTTCAGGAGAGGAAAATGATGAAGAATTTGCGTTCGTATGATGTTCCACTTCAACGCTATATGGCTTTGATGGACCTTCAGGTGAAATATATACTTTTTCAACAGCTTGACTTCTACATTGGTTTAACTATTTTCGAATCAACTGTGTTAATTTTTTCTTTATAAATTGGCTGCTGTTTATTATTAACCTGAAACTTTTCTTGCAAAACATGTTATTCTTTTCTGCAAGTTATTTGCAAGTAGTGTTAAACTATTATGCAAGTGTTATGTTATAGATGATCTAATTGGCCATATTTTACATTAAGTTAATTCAACCAAACTCAGTTTCATTAAACAAGCAGTGGTAACTGTTGATAAATGGAAGAAGTATTGTTTTGTTTCTTCTATTTCACCTCTCCTGTAAAAGAGAGGGATTGTTAGGGGGCAGATTGTCGGCATTAGATTTTGTGCTATAAAATATGAACAGCATAATACTTATTGATGGTCTGTTGAGTTCTTCCTGTATCCTTTATGATGACCTTACACTTTGGATTTGTAGGAGAGAAATGAGAGACTGTTTTACAAGATACTACTTGACAATGTTGAGGAGTTGCTCCCTGTTGTGTACACTCCCACTGTTGGGGAGGCTTGTCAGAAATATGGGTCCATCTTCAGGCGCCCCCAGGGGCTTTATATCAGCCTTAAGGAGAAGTAGGATATTCTCTCTACACATACTAAAATTAGAGTTGACCGGTGTTTGCCCAATTAGTAATGTATAATATAGCGAAACCTCTATGGAAAAGGATATCTCATATAGGAAGTTAAAAAAAAAACTGATACTTTTAGGTCAATTTAGGTGTATTGTTATATTAATTAATTTGTAAGCATAAATGGTGTTTATTTTAATTTTCTTCCTTTTTGGAAAGAGTAACAATTATGTAGAGTCATTATAATTGGAGAGAACCCATCATATTGCAAACCCAACATGAGTAAGTGGGTACAATGAAAAACATGTATTGAACCGCAATAATAAAGCTACCTTACAGCTGTCCCAATGATATAGCAGAACAATCGTAAAAGTTATTAATTTTAATTGTAGGGGCAAGATTTTAGAGGTGCTGAGGAACTGGCCGGAGAGGAGTATCCAGGTCATTGTTGTCACAGATGGAGAGAGAATCTTGGGACTTGGCGATCTTGGTTGCCAGGTTAGATTTTGCTCATCTGAAATATGTGATACTTTCCTTTTTGCTGCTTTTGATTATGTGGTTTGTCAATAACATCTTTGACTAGTTGCTGTTATTCTATTATAATCCTTCTGATAACCATAACAGTATTGTTACATAGTTGAAATAATTATAATTGAAGTGGCAGCATATAAACGCAGCTTTCTATTGTACTATTCTTTAGAGTATAAGAGCTAGGACTTCTATACACTGATTTGCACTAGACTAATTGAATGTTTTTAAATATTTTTATGCAGGGAATGGGTATACCTGTTGGGAAGCTCTCTCTATACACTGCACTTGGTGGGGTCCGCCCATCTGCTGTAAGAGTCTTGGCGTTACTTACTTGTACCGCCTTTTATTTTGGTTGAAGTGAGATGATTACTGGTCCATTTACCAGAATTTTGATGTCATATTCCAAAAATTTGTCCTTATTTGGAAAAACCCTTATTTCATAGAAAAGAAAAAGAAGCATAATATCTGGTAGAAACTGATACTATTAATTAGAGAGTGTTTTCTTCTAAATTTTTTGCTAAATCTCTCAAGTTCTGTTATAGTGCTTGCCTATCACACTTGATGTGGGGACAAACAATGAGACGCTACTAAATGATGAGTTTTACATTGGCTTGAAACAAAAGAGACCCAGAGGCCAGGTTAAATGCACACTACTCTGACCATTCTTATTCTTTTCCTATATTCCTTAAATTGCATTTATTTTTTTAACTTTTTTTTTTCTTTGTTCTTGCTTTTCTGTTCATGGAATAGGAATATTATGATTTTCTTCAAGAGTTCATGAGTGCTGTCAAGCAGTGCTATGGTGAAAAAGTGCTGATTCAGGTCAGAGACATGCTTGACTTATTTTCAGCTAACTAAAATAATCTGATCTTACGAGCATTTATTTAATTTTAAGCTTTTGACTTCTCTTAATTGAATCAGTTTGAAGACTTTGCAAACCACAATGCATTTGAGCTTCTTACAAAATATGGCACGACCCATCTGGTCTTTAACGATGATATTCAGGTATGAGTTTTGAAGTGCACTTTGATTGTTGGTTTGTTTAAGGTTGATTTTTTTACTTACATGTACCATTTGTGTATTGAATTTCAGGGCACAGCTGCTGTGGTGTTAGCTGGATTGATCTCAGCTCTGAAATTGGTTGGTGGAACCCTAGGTGATCACACTTTCATGTTCCTTGGTGCTGGTGAGGTAAATTTTTACAAATAGTGAAAAGAGGGGCTTTTCTGCTATTTTTTTTTAAAAAATGAAGTTTTTTTTTGCAAATTTTGCTTTATTTACTTTGTTTTTGTTTGTCTAGGCTGGGACGGGTATTGCAGAGCTCATAGCTCTTGAGATTTCTAGGCAGGTAATGTTGAAATCCTAGGTCTTGTTTACACATTTCATGAATGTTTTTTTCTACTTTGAACCTTCTTTGAGGTAATGAATTAATTATTGCTCTGCAGACAAAAGCTCCAGTGGAGGAGACGAGAAAGAAACTCTGGCTTGTTGATTCAAAGGTCTGTTGTCACTTGCTGATCCTTTTATATTCAGTTTTAGTTTTCTTTTTCCTACATTCTTAACAAATAACAATAATAATCTTAATCTCTGTAGGGACTGGTTGTAAGTTCACGCATGGAATCACTACAACACTTCAAGAAACCATGGGCCCACAATCATGAGCCTCTCAAGAGTCTCTTGGAAGCAGTGAAGGTAAACCACTCAAGTCTATTTATGTTTTGTTATGCACTGGTATTGGGTACTGTTACCTGTACACACACTGAAATATTTTGCAACTCTATCTAAAGCTTAACTGGCCTTTGGATAACAAAATTGCAGTTATGCATGAAAGTTTTTCTTTTTAACAAAAGGTGCCACAGTGCCACTACGCACCACCCAATTTTCTTCGAGGAAAAACAAAGTATTACACTGATACCATGTCACACAAATTAGAAAAACCCCACCAAAGCTTAAATTTAACAGTAGTATCAATTTAAAGATCAAACATAGTGTCTTGAATTATTACAAGATTGTTTGTAATATTTATTGTTATTGTATTTCTTGCATAGGCCATCAAGCCAACAATGCTGATAGGAACATCAGGTGTGGGCCAGACTTTCACAAAAGAGGTGGTTGAAGCTATGTCCTCCTTCAATGAGGTAGTTGATCCTCTTAAAATTGTTCCTCTAATTCTACTTGATAAGAACCTTAAAAAAAAATTCTACTTGATAAAAGATATGAACTCAAAAATTGGAAGCTAATATTCTCTTTATGAAAATTTAGAAACCTCTCATTCTTGCTCTCTCAAATCCAACCTCTCAAGCTGAGTGCACTGCTGAGCAAGCTTACACTTGGAGCAAGGCAAGGAATTTCTGTCTCTTAACATCTGTTTCTTTTGCATATTCAGTATTACTTTCTCTGCCCCCATCACCCACTTTAAATTACATGTAGATAGGCCAAAGATATTTTTAAATAAATGTTTTGCATCAAAAATTGTTAAACAGGGCAAAGCTATATTTGCTAGTGGAAGCCCCTTTGATCCATTTGAGTATGAAGGGAAGACATTTATCCCTGGTCAGGTATGTAAAAAATTAAGATGTATTGTTATTTTTATTTTTGATTTTTTTAGATTATTCATAGTTAAAATATCATACAAAATGTTCTTCTTTTGATAATAGGCAAACAATGCATATGTCTTCCCTGGCTTTGGGCTTGGTGTGATCATGTCTGGAGCCATCCGTGTGCATGATGACATGCTCCTCGCAGCTTGTAAGTGAAAATTTACAAAAGAGTATGCTCAACCAATTGTACCATATGGTTTAGGAAGAAATTTCTTTTCTATATTCAAATGTAAGCATCCTTAGATGTATATCAGCCAGATACTATAAAAATAAATGAATCTGTGAGAAAATAAATAAAAATTAAAATACCATGAGGCAAAAAGTACAAAAATGGAATAATTGAATGGGTGAGCGAACATGGGTTTAAGTTTCAACTTTTTTTAAAAAAAGTTTCTTTTAATGAATTTGTGAGGAAAAAAAAATCGAAACATCATGAGGAAAAAAAAGTAAAATGAAGTAACATGGAATTATGGGATTTGTGAGAGAACATGGGTTTAAGTTTCTGTTAATGTATTTGTGAGGAAAAAAAATAAAAGTCGAATTACCACGAGGAAAAAAAAGGTAAAAGAAGTGTAAACATGAAATAATGAAATGCATTATCAGAAAACAAAGATGCATGAGTGAACATGGGTTTTAGTTTTAATTTTACTGTTGGAATACAGCTGAAGCACTGGCAAAACAAGTTTCTGAAGAGAACTATGAGAAAGGACTAATTTACCCTCCTTTCACCAACATCCGCAAGATCTCTGCTCAAATTGCAGCCCATGTGGCTGCCAAGGCATATGAACTTGGTAATGTTTCTCCTTCCCGTATATTTCATTTGCTTACTTTTCCTAGTAACCCACCTCGATTTGCATTGCTCTATTTCACTTATTTTTAATTCTGAAACTTCTTTTCTTTGGAACAAATAGGTTTGGCTAGCCGTAGGCCCCGCCCTGACGATCTGGTGAAGTTTGCCGAGAGCTGCATGTACACACCTGCCTACCGCAACTACCGATAAATTAGTCCTTTTTCTTTTACTGTTCTAGAAATTACTACAAGAAAAATAAGGCATTATCCAGCCATTGTAATTGTTCTTTCTCTCGCTTTTTTTTTAATCTTATGACCCTTTGTTTTGTTTGTATGTTGTGCACAAAGAAAATCTTTATATTATTTATATATATATGATTAAACTTATGTTGTGAGCACGTTCTGTTGGAAAATTTCACTTCACACCTGTACATTACGGATAGATTTTAATCATTTCTGATGATTTCTAATTGTTCTTCATTAAAATAACAGTTTTTATTGTACATCGAGTTTGAACGGAGATGCTGAAAAACAAACTCTCATAATCTTTGGGGGAGAGGGATAGCCCCTCTAAATGTCTTTAGATGTCCATGTGTAATTTCTCGTTTGATACACTTGATAGAGTTCGTTTGGATCCATAATAGTTGCTGAAGTCATTTGGACAGATCAACATAATTCGCTGTTGTGTTGCGTCGTCAGAGGAACAGAACAATAATATTGTTAACCATTTATTGTAATTCTTGATCCTATAGTTTCGTCTATAACTAAGGAGATCATTGTATCTTTGAGTTCTGATTAGTAAAATTGTGTTCCTTGTTTGATTCTCGCATCCTGTGATTGCATTTTCGACAACTAGTATCCCCATGTAAGAAATTGCAGTTGAGAGTTGAGACCATGACATTTTCTGAGTTTTGTCAAACAGTTTGAGCGGCCTGCTTAGTAACAAGGTCCAACATGGGCTTGGCCCCATAATCTCTTCATCTGATCTCTGAGATGCTCCATACTGATCCCACGGTCATATCCTACTATTCCAGTTCCAGTCCTTCACACGAATCGTAAAGCTTAATATATTCTCTGACATGTGGAAAATTCAGGCCGTTCAAATATATGTTGCACGAATCGTAAAGTATAATTGCCCCGATATCTGATAATACGGACTCGTTCGTTCGCGGCGCCGTCTCGTCGTAGTCTCTCTCTGCCAAAAACCCAAAACCCTACAATTCGAGCTTTGCCTCATTCATCCATGGTTAAAGAGACGAACCCCAATCGGGATCAGAACACGATACAGTCAACATCTTTCTCGCCTGACGGTCGATACTTCGCCACTTTCTCTCCTGAATCAACCTTAAAGGTGGGAGCTTCCTTTTCTTCCACAATTTGTCCAATTTAGGTTTAATTTCATGGCAACTTGTTAAATTTAATAAGTGTTCTTTAATTTAAGGTATGGGATACAAGCTCTGGAGAAATCGTGGCTGATTGGACGGATACAGAGTCAGCTGCTGTCTACTCTTGCATTGCGTGCTCCAATGGAAGAAAGAAGGTACCTGTAATGATATTTTTCTTCTCACAGTAAACTTTTGATGAGCTTGAATTCTGATTCAAAGGTTAATTTAATTCTCAGCGTAAGAAGGAAAAAGTTCTCCTGGTTGCTTTGGGTACTGCTACTGGAGATGTTTTAGCTGTTGATGTTTTTGCGAGTAAAAAGATATGGACTAATAGCAGCTTCCATTCTGGGTATCTCAAGTTCTTAATATCAAACCTTTTGTTTTGCTAATTACTTGTACATTAAATATTGTGTTGTTAGCTTAGTTGCTGAATGCCATCTTTTTTAAATTAATGTTATCACTTTATCTATGTTTTTCCTACTTCCAAGTTTCTAAAATGCTGAAAGACAATTGTTGCAATAACAATATAAGGGAACAAATTTATCACTTTGGCTAACTATATTTTTTTTGTTTGGAATTTTATGTTGATCTCCAGTAGATTTCTTAATCTTCGATTTTTTTTCCGACAATTCAGGTGGTTAACTTATTTGATGTTTTGTACTTCTCTGTTTATTTAGTGAGGTTGTTTCTCTGCATTTCTCCAAAAATGGCAATCTAATTTACACAGCTGGTGCTGATGGGGTCATGTATGCGCTTCATTCTGATACCGGTGAGGCCAAGAGCAAATTTAAGGCCTCCAAAAAGCGAATCAACTCTCTTTCCATATCACATGGTAAGCAAAGTTATATTAAAGGGGTCTATGTCCAGCCAAATTGTACGTTTACTATCAAGTTCAACCCCCTATTCATCTAGGTTTAGACTATTGGTGCATAATAGCACCCTTTATCATCCCTTATATGCATAAATTTCTAATGATTGTACAAACTTGCTCTCCATGATCTTTGCACAAGCCATTGCATATGTATCTTCGTATTTGTTCTCATCAAACATGTCATGAGTCAGGCTTTTGAGAATAAGAAAACATAAGAAGAATTAGCTGAGAAAAATATTTATAATGAGTAGATTTCGTTGTTATTAGGTCCAACATCTTATCGTGATGGTTATGAATTTGTTTGGATTATGAATTGAAGATAAAAGTAGTCAAGTTTTGTTTTTTAAAAACCAGTCAATACTAATTTTGTTGCGGCCTTTGTGAACATCATAATGCATGGGTCTTTATTGTACAACACTATAGTCATGGTATCTTTAGTAAAGGTCCATTCTTTTAAAGCAAATTTGCTTCTAATTTTTAATTCAAATGCTTTCAGATGAGAGATTTGTGGGTGTAGCAAGTAAGATTTCGCAAATTATCGGTCTAGATAGCAACACTGAGCTCGCCAAGATTCCTTCTGATCATGTATGTTTATTTATATTTTCAAACAAATTTTTACATATACCACGTAGTATATTAGTACAATTGCCTTGTAAGATGTGATAAATGCCTTCAAAAATAAAACGAATTCAAGTACGCTAAATATGTAATAGATGTCATCTGTCGCTCTGATGTTCTAATTCCATTAAAAAAATGGCCAAATAGGGGCCCTTGTTACTTGAAAGTTTTTCTTATAAAATTATGGAGAAATGAGGGGCTTTACTTAGTTTTGATGATTTTCAAAGAGGTTGCAGGCAAGATCTACCTTGGTGTGTTTGGTAAGTGATGCAGTTGTGATTTAAGTGTGTTAAGGCACTTTAAGGCATTAAATGGCAGCGCTTTATGGTGTTTTATGGTGGAGTGAAGTTAATGTAGCTCCATTGGTGCATTAAACTTGAAGCACCTAATCTCCAACTTTCGACACCTTTTACACTTCTTCACTTATTAACATAGTACATGAGGACAATTTGGTCTTTTATTCAATACTACTGGATATATGATTTGGTCTTTTACTCCATTACTACGAAACACCAATACTTTAAAGTGATTTAGTATTTTCACTTTCACTTCACTTTGTCAACCACATGAAATTTTCCTTTGTAATTCAGAACTTAACATAGAAAATTTCAATTGTATCAGGGGCATGCACAGCTCATTTCTCTGTCAGATAAGAATGTATTTTGTTCCTATGGCAGTGGAGAAATCCATGTTTACAACTTTAACCCTGAAAATAAAACCATTAAAATCAACACGACACTTCAAATGAAGAACGCACCAACTATGCTCGAATGCAACAGTAATTTGGTGCTGTCAGTCTCTGACAAAGGGATTGTATATGTCTGGAATATAGAACAAGATGCAGGGGTTGGGTCTATGTCCTCAACAATCAAGATCAAATCTGAAAAAAGGAAGAAGAAAGGCAGTGCTGAGGTTATTTCTGCAAAAATTACCGAATTAGAAGAAGAGAATAATTTTTTTTGTGTTCTTGTTGCTTACTCGACAAAAGATGGTTTGAAATTTCAAAGTGTTGAACTAAAAGATTGGGGAAGTGAAATAATTATCAGACCTGATGGAGAAGTCATTAAAACTGGTATAGAAGTTTTTTCAGCAGCTTTTTCTTGTTCTTTTTTTGCAAGTACAACTTGTTTTTTCTTGAAACTTTTGGATTCTGGTAGTAGAAATTATTACATTTGTGATATCAGCAACAGTTTTACCAGTACTTTAATGCTGATTGTCTAATACAGGCAGTTTAATATTAGTTGTAAAGTACTTAAAACCTGGTGGTACAATAGTTATATTGTTGCTTGTGCTTCATTTTTCCTGTAGTTGCTTACCTCTTTTGAAAATGAAGTCGAACACCATGAAAATATGCACAGCTGAAAAGTTTCACAATTTTCTATTTACTGTTTGAATTTGTCATTAACTATTTAGTTGATGTACTTTCTCTAGGGACTGATGGTGAGATGGGGAAAACTGATTCTCAGAAAAAAAAAATAAAGAAGAGAGCTGCACCAGATTCTAATTCAGAAAACGAAGAGACAGTCGGTAAGGTCCCTTGAGACCAGTACATGTGAATACTTGCCATTCTTTACAGTTTGTGGTATCCAGTCATACTGATTTCATTGATATTTTATGTTGTTTTTATCTTCTTTTTTTTTCTTTTCTTGTTGTTTAATTGATTAATTGATGCTATTTGGGGTTTAGTGTATGTGTAAAGTGTAAACCATCAGGTTACTGCCAGACAGGTGCTAAAGAAATACCCAAAATTTATTCTATATTTGTTATTGGAGTTAGGCTACGGTACAATGCATAGTGCGGATTGGTCTCTGCTATGGATCAGTATTTCTGTTTAAGTCCAAACAGTTGATCTGACCCATTGAACATGATCTCCATAAGAAAATGTACTTGTAGATCAAATTTTTCATTTTTTAATATATTTTTACTATTTTTTTATATAGGTAGAAAATCACTTGATCTAAAAATTCTAGACCATTCAAAAGTAGTGATTTTCTACCAATCTGGATAAATAGTAAATAAATTCTAAAAAATGTAAAATTTGTCTGCAAGTTGCATTTCATATGGAGATCATGTTGAACGGTTCAGATCGACTGTTTGAACTTTGAAAATGGAGATATTGATCCATAGTACGGACCAATCTGAGCTATGCATAGTACCATAGCATCACTCTTATTCTATATTTGTTATTGAACATCTGTTCGAGTTCCATTGTAGCTGGTACTAAAATTTTTTTGCCTCGGTACTATTTTTAACATTTGTTCTTATTCTTTTACAGAGAAAGCCCATGAATCTGGTGTGGAGTTTAATTCTGACGAGCCAACCATGGCAGAGAAGCTTGCAAGCCTTGGTTTGGCCATTGGAGAAAAAGAAAAAGAAGAAAGAGATAAAAGCCTAACAGCTTCATTTGCAAATCCCCCTAGTGCTGATTCAGTGCACGTTTTGATTCGACAAGCCTTACATGCTGATGATCAGTCTTTATTATTGGATTGTGTATACACCAGAGATGAGAAGGTATGATATATTTCGTTGTTACTTCGATTTATCTTAATTTTTAGTAATGATTTTTCCCTGACCACATGGCCAGGAAAAATGCATGCCAAGTTTTTGCATATGTTGTACTCTTTTTATTATTTCATCATCATAAATTACAGCATTCAGATACCTTGATAGGTTACATGTGATATGTGATTTCATACAAACAATCCATGCGAGTAATATACCTTCTATGCATGCAACATTTGCTACCTTTCTGTGCTATTTGTGCATTTACTTTTTGTACCAATTATTGGTACCTATTTCCAAATTAAGAAATAAAAAATTTGTAGACATTTTATACTGGTGAAGTATTGGCTGGTTCAGGGTCATCTGAATTAATGATTTAAGGTGTGATATTCCTATTAAACTATTCATCTGACGGTTAATGGCAGGTTATTGCGAAATCAATTTTGCTCCTAACACCAGCTGATGTAATGAAGCTCATGAAATTCTTTGTGCTCATGATCCAATCTAGGTATTAATATTACAATAATATGTTATCATTTTTGCAACTTTTTGTGAGCATGAGTCAAGGATAGATTGAGCAATTTAGGCTGAACTGAGTCTAAATTCTGGAACAATTGCACAATTTGTGGTTTATGTAGATAAAAATGTTTTGTATACAGGCTTAATTGCCAATTGATACTTCTTCAAGGGTTAGATGAGGCTCAACTGCACAATTTAGGATTGATTATGTTCTATTGGGTTCATTGACATCATATTTTTTGCACCTTAGGGGAGCGATTGTGGCGTGTGTAATTCCATGGCTGAGATGCTTGATTAATCTAAAGGCTAGCAGTATCGTATCTCATGATTCATCTCTTAGTCTTCTCAACTCTTTATATCAGGTACTTAATACCGAAGATCAGCATTATTTGTAATGTTTTTTTTTTTTCTAATTCAGATTTTTGTTTTAATAGTGATTTAAAGGTGGCTTGGTTGATTCGGACTACATAGTTCTTGTAGAAATTAAAGACATGAACTTTTTATATAATATTTTGAAAACAGGTGGCAATTTTTATTATATTTAGCTTATTTATTTGTTCTGTAGCTGATAGATTCAAGAGTCTCGACATTTGGTTCAGCACTGAAGTTATCTACTTGTATAGATTATCATTTTAGCGGGGTATGCTTCTGCATTTATTAAATTCAGAATAATTTTCTACTCAAATTTTCTTTTTTTGTTTGTTCCTTGTTTAATAGTGTTGAATTTATTCTTAGATTGATGAAGATGAGGCTGAAGAGGAGGCCCCACCAGTAATTTATGAGGATAAGGATTCTGACGAGGAGGATGAGGCTTCTGATGAAGATGCCATGGAAATGGATGAAAATGAGCCTGGAAATGTCATAGATGCCCCTCAGTTCTCCGATGGAAGTGAGGTCATGAGTGACTAAGGAGTTCTCTGCTCATAATGTTATATTTACACAAGGAGTTAAGTTGGGTTGTTGGGTCTATCTACATGGGGATTCTGTAGATTTATTCCCTTAACGGTTAGGATATATATTATTACTCCCCTGGGTAAAATCCAAGAGAGGTGGTTTGGTTTGTGTTACCTTCAAAGGTAACTCCAAGAGGTGCAATGTTGAAGGGATGTTTCTTTAGTTTTTGTATCATCTGTTTTTGGACTTAGCAGGCAAAGCAATTTTGACATTTGTTGTTCAACACCAGAGCTGTGGATTTTTTTTTTTTAGCTGGTTAATCTGCATGTTGCATGTTCTATTTAGAACGTATTTTGTTTGTGAAAGTTTGCTTGTTGTTATTTGAGTTGATAGTTGTTAGTTTGTTAGTTTAGAGAACTTAACCGAAAAACGTTCAAGAATTTCTAAGATTCTCTGTTCACCCCCATCTAGGTGCTACTAGGGATTACATTTTCTTGGTACATGAATTATGTATAATATTTTAAGGTTCAGTTTTAGTTCCATACTTCCTTATATATAAATTTTCGTTGTCATGTAATTTATTTACAATATCAAAGAATAAGATATAATTTATTTACAAAATCAAAGAATAAGAGTATTATACACAATAATTATCTCTAAAATTATAGAAGTTACTGTTAGTTTTATACACAGTAATTATCTCTAAAATTTTTTTATTGGTTAAGACAGTTTGAATTTTTAAAAAAATCGAGAGCAATTTTTTTATTGTTTTTAGGTCCGATGGACATCGTAAGATTACTATTAAGATCTGTGCGTATAGAAATTAAAACAAATCTGTACGGATTTTAATGCATTGGGCACGAATTTTGATGCAGATTGGATGGTCATCACACCCCGTCGAACCAAAGTAGGCATCGCACCAACTCTGAATTCATATACGACAAGGAGACCAAACAAAAATTACCCTTTATGGAAGCTGTGTGCTCTGTGTTCTTCAATATCTCACTCAACAGTTCCCTACCAGTAAGCATAAAAAAATCTTAGCTGATGCGGAAAAAATTAATTTTTCTGATTTCTTGACACTGACAGACTGACACCACATCTTCTCTACTATTTAGTTTTGGGCAAAAGTCCTGTATACCTTTTTCAAAACTTCTCCTTTCTCTGATTCAACCCTCCTATATCTCTGTTTACTTGGTTTATCTTCTTCTTTCTTCTCCTTTCTCTGATTCAACCTCCACTCCACAGCTTTGTTTACTAATGCCATTAAGCCTAGGATAGCACACCTACTGGCTATTCTCCACCACCAACCATAAGGTGACAGTACAAGCAACCCTACATCAATTGCTGCGACATTGATGACCAACTACCTCTGACTCTGAGAATGCAATAAATTTCTACGGAGAACAAACTGGTAACTGCTGGAGTCTGATTAAATAGTATTAGGCGCAGCTTGTATTGATTGTAACAGAACCAATAGTTAGTTATGTTTGATTAGCTGTCTGTTGTATGTTAGTTAGATATAACACCTCTTGTATCAATTAGCGCTGTGACAGACCTATATATATATATTGAGGACTAATGAAACACAATCTTTCAATCATATTCTATCTGTCTTCTTCTCTTTCTCATTTCTCTCAAATAGTGAATGTCCTTTTTTTTATCTTTGGCCTTTAATTTAATATCCTTGTACTTGTATCTTTGGAGCTTACCTGAAGTCCTGAACCCTTATCCTCTCTATATATATCTCTGAATACTTTTCTAACCACCCCAATCAACATCACACTCAAACAGTACCACACAGCCAATAAATGAGGACACGCGTGGCAAGACCAAAAGGGAGTCACATGAAAAAAAAAAAAATAGGCACGGCAGAACCCAATGCAGACGTCATGTACACAGCTATAGCCTATAGTCAAGGTGGGAGAAATACCAATTGATGCCATTTGGTCTAAACTCTAAACTCTAAACTGTCAGGGAATTAAGTTGCGATAAAGAAGCACCTTTGGGAGCGGGTCAGGGAAAAAGGTCCAACGCAGGGAGACAAGTTAACATTAACTTCCAATGGTCCCATACTGATCCCTAGACACTATGAAGAATCTCTACAAATAAATGTAGGAACCTTTATTGTTTATTGTACCAGAGGAGAGCATTGACAGGGGCAAATATATCATGGGGTCAATAAGCTTAAAATACGTGCCAGATGGAGAAGATCAAGAGAAAATATATATGGACAACTGATATGAATTTGGTTGGAGAATGGAGAGTATTATTGCCTCTAAATTTAAAGAAGGCTCATAAACATCCCTTGGTTACTGGTATAGTATGTGTGGGATTTCTGCCTTTTTTTTTTTTTTTTTTCTGTTTAATCACAAATTTAAAGCAAATACTTTTACACCTTAGGAGTAATGAAGTCTGCTGCTTTTTATTTTTTTTTGGAAAAGCAGGCTCATCCAACCATTCATTTTCATCGAAACTTTGGCGAACACTATCTAATTAAAGAAGGCGCCCTCCGCCCTGCATTAATAAAACTGATCACCGAGAAAGTTAATTCACAAACAGTCAGAAATGGAGAGCAGAAGAAAAGTAGGCAAATGGAGAGTAGAAAGGGTTTAGATCGTAATTAATCAGAACTTTGTTTGTCCAGCACATGGCTTACGTGTCACGTGGTAAGTTAATTGTAGAGTTTTAATTAGCGAATTAAGATTATTTCTTTCTTTCTTTCTTTCTTAATTTTGTAACAGTATCATCGTCTATATAAATATAAGGCAAGGCAGGAACAGTCACATTACACTTCCACTGATCGATTCTTCAGAAATTTCTCTACAATCTCACTTCAATCCGATTCTTCTCAGCATCTTCAATCTTCGCGCATCTCTCTTCCTCACGCACCACGTACCTCTTCAGGTTTTTCTCATTTCCTTCATTACTGAAAATAGTTTCTTGTTTGCGCCAAGGAGTACTTGTCTCCTTATTTGACCTAGCTAGCTTAATCACACATTTTTAATTTATCTTTTTCCATCAGTTGAGAAGTAATGTCATTGTCAGATTCTGAAGAGAGCGAAGCAAGTGATATGATACTCGAAGAGGTCGCGAAGCGGACCACGGAAGTAATCTCATTGTCAGATTCTGAAGAGAGCAAAGGAAGTGACATGATCTTCGAAGAGGTCACAAAGCGGACTTCGGAAGTAATCTCATTGTCAGATTCCGAAGGAAGTGAAGAGAGTGAGAGTGATGAAGGTAGAGCTTTTAAATTACGTATGAGTGCCATTATTGGTAAAAAGAAATGGTAGCCAGCCCATTATAACATATTAATCAGACCTTATTTAACCCTAATTAGTACAATTAACTGCTAGTTATTAAGACTTTTTTTTTAAATTGGGCCTTAGTTTATCACACAAAATAGTACCAGCTAAAATAACACAGACACTCAAACTATGAGTTTACAATTTATACAGCAACTTGGGCACAAATAAATTTATTTTTCAGATTTGGTCACAATTAACCCTATTTGGGTTCAGTTTATATATATATTCCACTTATTCAACTAAACTATCTTCAATAAAATTGAAGAAACAAAAAGCCAATTAAGAAGGCAGTAATCATTGGTACTCCAAAGTACAAAACAAATAATTTGGTTTCACTTGATGAGAATTTAAAACCAATTTTAAGAAGAAGAGGAAGATGAGAATGAAGATTCTCTTGCCAGGAACAAGTTTAAAAAGAGGGGTGCTTCTTCACTCTCTCCTCCTCATCCTTCCTCCTCAAGAAAGAAGAAGAAAGGGCAGTATGTCTCAAGGCGTCGTGCCGTGACCCACTTGGAGAAGCAGAAGGCCACAAATATTGAAGGAAGTGAAGAGAGTGAGAGTGATGAAGGTAATGTTTTTTAATTATGTATGAGTACCATTATTGGTAAAAGAAATGGTAGCCAGCCCATTATAGCATATTAATAAACTCAATTTTTGGTCCTTTTTTGTCGGTGTCAACAACCATGGCCATTGTGTAAATTAGGATTTTTTTTTTGTGTAAATCAGCTAAAATAACATAGACACTCAAACTCTGAGTCTACAATTTAGTCCCTATTTAACACTCAATACAGCAACTTGGGCTCAAATAAGATAACTTGCACAAATAAATTTATTTTTCAGATTTGGTCACAAATAACCCTATTTGGGTTCAGTTTATATATATTCCAGTCATTCAACTAAACTATCTTCGATAAAAATTGAAGAAATAAAACATAGTCCACTTGATGAGAATTTAAACCAATTTTCAGAAGAGGAGGAAGATGAGAATGAACATTCTCTTGCCAAGAACAAGTTTAAAAAGAGGGGTGCTTCTTCACTCTCTCCTCCTCATCCTTCCTCCTCAAGAAAGAAGAAGAAAGGGCAGTATGTCTTGAGGCATCGTGCCGTGACCCACTTGGAGAAGCAGAAGGCCACAAATATTGAAGGAAATGAAGAGAGTGAGAGTGATGAAGGTAATGTTTTTGAATTATGTATGAGTACCATTATTGGTAAAAGAATGGTAGCCAACCCATTATAGCATATTAATAAACTCAAATTTTGGTTCTTTGGTCCTTTTTGTCGGTGTCATGGCCAATCCATCTTGTTAAGACCTTATTTACTCCAAATTAGTACAAATAATTGCCAGTTATTAAGACTCTTTTTGTGTAAATTGGGCCTTAGTTTATACTTTATAACACAACATAATACCAGCTAAAAAGTTTATACTTTAAAACCAATTTTCAGAAGAAGAGGAAGATGAGAATGAAGATGATGACACCGACGACTCTCTTGCTGGAAAAAAGTTTAAAAAGAAGGGTGCTTCTTCGCTCTCCCCTCCTCATCTTTCCTCCTCAAGAAAGCAGATGAGAGGGCAGTATGTCTCGAGGCGTCGTGCTGTGACAAACTTGGAAAAGCAGAAGGCTGTAGAGGCTGCATTTTCCTTCACATCAAAGAATCCGCACTGCATGATGCAAATGAGAGCCAACCTTGTCTACCGCTGGTCTTTAATGGTACTCCATAATTTGATCCTTTTTTGTTTAAATTGTTTGTTATTCTTGGTTCTTTTCTATGGTTTATTAATGGCTAAGCTTATTATAATTGGGAACCTTTGTGTGTGGGGGTGGGTGGGGAGATTTCATGTATACTCCTAAAAAACTTCTCTAAAGTTCATAATATCATATTTCTCCTTGTGTAAGCATCAAAAGTAGAAAAATAACCCATTTGCCCTCGAAAACGACAAATTAGAAGATTAACATTTTTCTGAAACATGCTACATATTTTTATTTTTCTTAACGAAGGGTAAAATGGGTACTTTATAAATTTAAAATGAGTTTTAATAGAAAATACAATAAAATGAGTACATTTGTGAGATTTTAAAATTTACAAGATCAGATATGATATTATGAACTTAAGAAGGGGGAATATGTAATTTTGAAGTTTTTGAGAGGTATACATAAAATTCCTCCTATTTAGAAATTGAGTTTTAGTTGAACAATAATTAGTCCTAGCATGAAGGTCTACATAAAGTGAATCTTCTATAGGTTGTGTATGTACCATGAAGCGAAATCAAGGGCAAACTTAGCTTTAATTATGTGCAATTATTATACCCAAAACAAGAACTTATGCAGGAAAATAAAATGAAAAAGGTCACAAATCTAGGATCAAAATTAAGTCCGGCTATTCTTCATGGATGACTCAAATGATATATTTGTTGAGTTTAAAAAGATGTGAAATTTTTTAATTTTAAATAAAAAAAAATTCCAGTCAAATTAATTAACTACGTACTAAATGAAAGACTAGTTCTCAATAACTGAAATGGTTGTCTTAAATTTATGAAGTTATGACAAACTAATTAGCTAGAATTTCATTTAAATATGCAGAGATTCCCGGTGCACTTTTCAAGCAATCATCTCCCCCACGAGAAAACCAAGTGTATTCTGAAGAACTCAGCTGGCAAAGAGTGGATTGGGTCATACAACATAGAAAGTAAGAGCTCTAGAGGCGTAATTTCGAGTGGGTGGGATCATTTTGCACGCGACAACAACCTCGAAGAAGATGATTATTGCGTGTTTGAGCTTGTGAACAGCACGCATCCGGAGTTTGTTGTACATATCTTTCGGGTTGTTGAGAAGGTGGTTCCTGCAGTATGGATAAAAAATAAGTAGCAATTCATTTTGTTATCCTTTTTTATCATTTTGTTTCTAGTTGGTAGCTAATGTTGACTGTGTAGTAAAACTTGCGTAATTAATGTTCGCTGACTGAGTAATTAATTATGTGCCCTCTTTTTGTTATATTGTAGTGAGGGCTGCAAACAGGATAGTTGTATTTACTAGAATTAGATATACTTTTCATTCTTCAATGTCTCCTATTCGTTAGGATTTCCCCCACAGCAAACTGTACTTATTGCTATTATGCTATACATGTTATTTTTTATCATTGAGATTACAATTTTTTGGAACGGATCAACAAAAGCATTCAATGTGAATAAGAAAGCAAGCAGTATTAATGTAAAGAACGCGAATAATATAACAAAACAATTAAAGTGAATAGTACAATTACTTATCTTCAATAATAAGGCACTTTTTTTTTTTTTTTTTTAAAAAAAGGCATATCTGTCTATTTCATTAACTTGGAATCAGAGTTAACTTACAGACCGTAACATAATGTTCAGTTCATATATAGTTAATACAAAGTCACAAAGAGCTAAAACAAAGCAAAAACACAAAAACTCTATGTTTAACTGTCCATCAAAATACAGTTATGGAAAACCAACAATCTAGTATTAAACCACATATTAAGGGCTGAGGTAAAGTAATGATCCTAAACTTGAATCTACACAAAAAAAAAAAAATTGATCTTCTTCATGTTGCATTAAGATGGAGATCCAGCATCACTCAGTACCAGTATTACCACCCCGGTAAACCAACAGCTGGTTGTCAGAGGGATCCCAAACTCATAGTTGTATTGCATGTATGTCTTCATGCATCAATCCCTCTGCAGCCTTCTTGATTCTCTTATCCATATGGTTTGTCAAATATTCAAACACAGAGAGATCAGAAATATCAGTAAAATAAGAGATCTTACACTTTTATAAATACTACTCTCAAAATAAATTTCATTTCGCTGTTTTCAAATAGTCCAACACACTACACTAAAGATAACTAAAAATCCTAGCTGTTGCATAGTACTAAGTTGATAGGCAAACTCAAAAATATCAAAACATGAACTCCAAGTATTTAAGTAATGTTGACTATGACCTAACCAAAATCATATCTTCTGAGCTTGTTGACACCTAAGAAAGAGATGATTAGTATCTTCATTACGATTACAAAAGTGTCATTTCAATAGACCATTCCATCCTCTTTTTCTTAAATTTTTCTTAGCTAATATTATATTATTGAGTACCAACCACATAAAGATTAATTTTTAGAGGAAATTGGCAAATCCCAAACAATTGCAAACCTATTAGCCTTACTCTTTTATTTTTTTTTGTAGAATATTATTGTGCGAAATAGAATGGAGTTTGGAGACTGTCTACTTAGTGATTATATGAATTGGAATAATGGTCCCAATTGATTAAAATAACTCGTAAGAAATATATACGGTGTTTAAATTAATTTAATAGTATATAACTTCAAAAAAAAATATTACTAAAAAATAATTGATAATACCCTATCCTTTATTGCGAAATAAAAATGCTGAATTCTTTAATAATAGGAACTAAAAAAAAAAGTAAAATAAAAATCGGCTCTATATCTGAAAATCCATTTAGAATCAGGAGCAAAACAATTTCGGACGCCACATACGGCAAAGTTTGCACAGTAATACAGTATTGATTACCTCCTGTTTCCAAAAATAAAATCCCATTAAGAACATAGTTTTTTATTTTCAATTCATAAATTTTTTGGAAAAAAAATGTGAATACGGACTAATACTAGAATGAAAAAAAAAAATAGCATGGATGCCTACGCTTATTAACGACGGAGAGAACCAAACAAGAATATAATTACCCTTTATGGAAGTGTCACTTTTGTAATCTTAAAAAATAATATAATATTAGCATACCAAGTTTTGTAAAAACATGTAGAGAGATGAATGTTTAGTCCATCACTTCTGTAAAAATTTAAGATTAGCATGCATACCAAGTTTTATTCACTTTTGTAATCTTAAATGTTTACCCCCTAAATTGCAGACAGATAAAAAAAAATAACAACAAAAACTAAACACTACCAATGTAAACTTATACAAGGTTGGTTGTCATTTCATACCTTTGAACATTGCTTTCTTCATGGTCGCTGGTCCATTTGAAGGTTTTCTTTAAAGCCTATTTATGTAAAATAAGAATGTTCATATCAGATTAATATTAGTTATAGCCAAACTTATTGGAAGAAATTAAAAATATATAAAATATTGAAAGAACTAGAGTTTATTATGTCTACCTGAATTACTTCCAGCTTACTGCTCATATTCCTGAAATGACACAGATTTTTCTTTCACAAAATAAAATAAACAAGGACTAAACATATACGAAATCAAAGCTAACAGATAAGGAATTAGAGGTTACATATTCAGTCCTAAGATCTGCCTTCTTCTTGGTATCAATCGAGAGAATAATGCATATAATGGACATTTTTTTCGCCATCTCAATTTTCTTCTTCTTTCGATCCATCCTATTAAACTTTTTAAAAAAAAAAAAAAAAAAAGAGTAGTTATTTGTCAAAGCAACCTAATTCTCAGAAGAAGAAAAAAAAACAAGATTGCGAGGTTTAATAAAATAGAAATAGGGAGCTAATTAGAAAGAATAAAAATACCATTATGCCCTTATCTTGAAATAAAATAAAAATAAAAATAAAATAACATAACCATTATGCCCTTCTCTTGAAAAATGCCTTAAAAACGTAGCTCTAGAATTATATTTTTTTTTTATCCTTTTTTTTATCTTTTTCTTTCTAGTTCGTAGCTAAAGTTGATGGGTTAATGCAGTATTGCTGAGTCGTTCACTGTGTTGTAAAATTTGTGTAATGTTCGTTTGATTATGAATTATAGTAATATAATTCGTGTTTTATTTACAAATTAAATATTTTTTTGATATTTCTTGAAGGTGAATTATTTGGCTAATTGAATTATTCATGAATAAAATACAACGAGATAGGAGCAGGTCCGATGGGCATGGACTGACTTTTAGATCCAATTAGCTCTAACACCGTACATTTAACATTAACATTAAGATGTGTGCGTGTGAAAATTGAAACAGATTTGTACGGTTTTACTATGCAGTGCGCACGAATCTTGATGCAGATCGGATGGTCATTGCACGCTGCTACTTGAATTCATATACGACAAGGAGACCAAACAAAAATTATCCTTTATGGAAGCTGCATGTCTTTCTGTGTTCTTCAGTATTTCACTCATTTCTTACTCTACTTGGCAAAACGTTTGAGTGTTGCTTGGTGATACGGTGATACTGACTGGCTACTTTTTAGTTTTGGCAAACGTCCTTAATTTCAACCTTTTTCAGCATTAGAGAAGAAAAGACGACGGAGCTACCTGCCAACCTTTTCTCTCTCTTCCGTATTATATTAAATTAAAATCTTTTTTTTTATATTTTTTTTTTTGAGAAAAAAGCCCTTGGGCATATTATATTAAATTCATCCCACCTTTGATGAAAAAGTGTTGATATCTTCTTTACTTTTTAGAAACGGTAGACTTTGCCATCTCATTCATCCATGAGCGTAGATTGATAGAAATGGCTTTTGTTACCGGTCAATCTGTATTCCATTCTTAAAGTCTATCTAGTTTTGTGGCAGGTGATCCGCATCAGCAAATAGAGGGGTCAGAATTAAGGAGACACCCAATGTTTTTTTCAAAGTACCGATGTAAGAACAATCCGTTTGATTAACAAAATTTGCACCTGGCAGAAGCTGTCTCTCTTCTCTTCCAATTCTTGTGGGATTTTTTCTTTTTATTGAATTTTTGTACGATCTTGTTTTCTAATCACTGACTCCCCTTTTTATCTCTTATTTTTCTGAATTTGACAGGTTCCAAGTTTGATTGATCAAAGAAGAAGAAATCGTAGAGCGGGCCCCGGAAGTAATGTCATTGTCAGATTCTGAAGAAAGCGAAGAAAGTGATATGATCCCCGAAGAGGTCGTGAAGCGGACCCCGGAAGTAATCTCATTGTCAGATTCTGAAGAGAGTGAAGGAAGTGATATGATCCGCGAAGAGGTCGTGAAGCGGACCCCAGAAGTAATTATCTCATTGTCAGATTCTGAAGAGAGCGAAGGAAGTGATATGATCCCCAAAGAGAATATTGTCAGATCTGAGAGCGAAGAGTGATAGACCCGCGGACCCCATAAGTAATACTCATTGTCAGATTCTGAAGAGAGGAAGGAAGTGATAGATCCGAAGAGGTGACCCCGGAAGTAAGTCAGATGGGTGAGAGTGAGAGTGATGAAGGTAGAGTTTTTAAATTATGTATGAGTACCTTTATTGGTAAAAAGAAATGGTAGCCAGCCCATTATAGCATAATAATTTGACCTTATTTAACGCTAATTAGTACAATTAACTGCTAGTTATTAAGACTTTTTTTTTGTATAAATTGGGCCTTAGTTTATAACACAAAATAGTACCATCTAAAATAACACAGACACTCAAGTTTACAATTTAGTCCCTATTTAACACTCAATACAGCAAGTTGAGCACAAATAAGATAACTTATTCAAATAACCCTATTTGGGTTCAGTTTATAATTTTATACATATTCCACTTATTCAACTAAACTACCTTCAATAAAATTGAAGAAACAAAAGGCCAAGAAGGTACGTAGTAATCATTGGTACTCCAAAGTACCAAAACAAATAATTTGGTTTCACTTGATGAGAATTTAAAACCAATTTTCAGAAGAAGAGAAAGATGAGAATGAAGATTCTCTTGCCAAGAATAAGTTAAAAAAGAGGGGTGCTTCTTCACCCTCTCCTCCTCATCCTTCCTCCTCAAGAAAGAAGAAGAAAGGGAAGTATGTCTCGAGGCGTCATGCCGTGGCCCACTTGGAGAAGCAGAAGGCCACAAATATTGAAGGAAGTGAAGAGAGAGAGAGTGATGAAGGTAATGTTTTTTAATTTATGTATGAGTACCATTATTGGTAAAAGAAATGGTAGCCAGCTCATTATAGCATACTAATAAACTCAATTTTTGGTCTTTTTTTGTCGGTGTCAACCACCATGGCCATTGTGTAAATTAGGACCATTTTTGTGTAAATTAGGCCTTAGTTTATAACACAAAATAGTTGCAGCTAAAATAACATAGACACTCAAACTCTGAGTTTACAATTTAGTCCCTATTTAACACTCAATACAGCAACTTGAGCACAAATAAGATAACTTGCGCAAATAAATTTATTTTTCAGATTTGGTCACAAATAACCCTATTTGGGTTCAGTTTATATATATTCCACTCATTGAACTAAACTATCTTCAATAAAATTGAAGAAATAAAATATGGTCTCACTTGGTGATGAGAATTTAAAACCAATTTTAAGAAGAAGAGGAAGATGAGAATGAAGATTCTCTTGCCAGGAACAAGTTTAAAAAGAGGGGTGCTTCTTCACTCTCTCCTCCTCATCGTGCCGTGACCCCAAATATTGAAGTGAAGAGAGTGAGAGTGATGAAGGTAATGTTTTTGAATTATGTATGAGTACCATTATTGGTAAAAGAAATGGAAGCCAGCCTATTATAGCATATTAATAAACTCAATTCTAGGACCTTTGGCAGTTATTAAGACCTTATTTACTCCTAATAAGTACAATTAATTGACAGTTATTAAGACTCTTTTTGTGTAAATTGGGCCTTAGTTTATACTTTATAACACAACATAATACCAGCTAAAATAACATAGACACTCAAACTCTGAGTTTACAATTTAGCCCTATCTAACACCAATCAACCCCTATTTAACACTCAATGCGGCAACTTGGGCACAAATAAATAACTTGCACAGATAAATTTATTTGGGTGCTTTGGTCACAAATTACCTTATTTGGGTTCATTTTGTATATATCCTACTCAACTAAACTATATTCAATAAAATTGAAGAAAAAAGAAACCAAGTAGGCAGTAATTATTGGTACTCCAAAGTACAAAACAAATAATTTGATTTCACTTGTTGAGAATTTAAAATTAATTTTTAGAAGAAGAGGAAGATGAAAATGAAGATGATGACACCGACGACTCTCTTGCTGGAAAAAAGATTAAAAAGAAGGGTGATTCTACGCTCTCCCCTCCTCATCTTTCCTCAAGAAAGAAGATGAGAGGGATGTGTGTCTCGAGGCGTTGTTCCGTGACAAACTTGGAGAAGCAGAAGGCTCTAGAGGCCGCATTTTCCTTCACATCAAAGAATTCGCACTGCATGATACACACGACAGCCAACCTTGTCTACCGCTGGTCTTTAATGGTACTCCATAATTTGATCCTTTTTTGTTTGAATTGTTTGTTATTCTTGGTTCTTTTCTATGGTTTATTAATGGCTAAGCTTATTATAATTGGGAACCTTTGTGTGTGTGGGGGTGGGTGGGTGGGGTAGAAAAATAACCCATTTGTCCTCGAAAACTGACAAATTAGAAGATTAACATTTTTCTGAAACATGCTACATATTTTTATTTTTCTTAATGAAGGGTAAAATGGGTACTTTATAAATTTAAAATGAGTTTTAATAGAAAATATAAAATGAGTACATTTGTGAGATTTTAAAATTTACAAGATCAGATATGATATTATGAACTTAACAAGGGGGAATATGTAATTTTGAAGTTTTTGAGAGGTATACATAAAATTCCTCCTATTTAGAAATTGAGTTTTAGTTTAACAATAATTAGTCCTAGAATGAAGGTCTACATAAAGTGAATCTTCTATAGGTTATGTGTATGTACCATGAAGCAAAATCAAGGGCAAACTTAGCTTTAATTATATGCAATTGTTATACCCAAAATAAGAACTTATGCAGGAAAATCAAATGAAAAAGGTCACAAATATAGGATCAAAATTAAGTCCGGCTATTCTTCATGGATGACTCAAATGATATTTTTGTTGAGTTTAAAAGGATGTTAAATTTATGAAGAATTATACAAAACTAATTAGAATTTCATTTAAAAATGCAGAGATTCCCGACGCACTTTTCAAGCAATCATCTCCCCCACGCGAAAACCAAGTGTATTCTGAAGAACTCAGCTGGCAAAGAGTGGATCGGGTCATACACCATGGAAAGTAAGAGAAGCTCTAGAGGTGTAATTTCATGTGGGTGGACTCATTTTGCACGCGACAACAACCTCGAAGAAGATGATTATTGCGTGTTTGAGCTTGTGAACAGCACGCATCTGGAGTTTCTTGTACATATCTTTCGGGTTGTTGAGAAGGTGGTTCCTGCAGTATGGATAAAAAATAAGTAGCAATTCATTTTGTTATCCATTTTTATCATTTTGTTTCTAGTTGGTAGCTAATGTTGATGGGCTAATGCATGAGCTTTTTTTATAAAACATAATTAAAAAAAAAAAACTTAACAAAACAGCATGATTACCGCCAGTTTTAGAAAAACCATAAAAACCGGTTTGCCAAACCGGTTTCATCAATGAAACCGGATTGGGAGTCCGGTTTTGACCGGTTTTGACCCGTTTTTGATCTTAGTGTGGCGAACCGTGTGGCACGTGAAACCGGGTTTGCCAACCCGGTTTTGACCATTTTTGACCGGTTTATACATGTCATTCATATACCGTAAAATTAAACTACAAACCCTCAATTTTACACTACAAAATTTATTTATACTACAAAAATTAAATTAAACTACAAGAACTTATTTATACAAAAAAAATTAAAATACAAAATATATTTCAGATTTTTATAAAAGAATTACCTAAATTACACTAAAAATTACTATATTATTCCACAATTTATTCATAGACTCATAATTTTTTGGCCTCTAAAACCGGCAACATAATTGCCGGTTTTTTTTTGTTTTTTTTTTACAGTTTTTTTTCCTATTTTTTTTATAAATTCAAATTCTAAATAATTATAAATCCAAATTCATACCAATAAATTATAAATCCAAATTCATACCAATTTAAATTTATTTGACATGGTTGTAACTCGATAATTTTTGTTATAATAAAATATAAATTAAAAATTTCTTAAATCAATTACTTTAAATAATTAAACTCTTATTTTAAAACAATAAATTAAAAAATAAACAACATTTTTTGGCACTAAACGACGTTTTTTGGCACTAAAAACCTTAAACTTAATTTTTGAGACACTAAACGACGTTTTTTGGCGATTCTGATTTTCCGGCTACCCGGGGTTTACCCCCCTGGGAGGACGGTGGTGACCGTCTCCTCCTCCCTTTCCGAATTGACGTCATACGCGTCAATCCGACTTTCCTAGCAAAAGTTATGGCCGTTTGAAGTTTTAAAAAAATATATCTCATTTTTGAATTTAAAAAAAATATATACATTCCTACCCAAACCGGTTTCTATTTTTTTTTTTTTTTTCACCGCCAAACCGGTTTGGGAACCCGGGTTCTCTGTCATTCGGATTTTCTGTGGCGCTGTGGCGTGGGTGATCAAATTTTATCCAGGACCGGTTTCCCAAACCGGTTTATGGAAACAATATGGAAACCGGTTTGGCAAACCGGTTTTTATGGTTTTTCTAAAACTGGCGGTAATCATGCTGTTTTGTTAAGTTTTTTTTTTTTAATTATGTTTTATAAAAAAAGTCCCTAATGCATGTAGTATTGCTGACTCGCTGACTGTGTAGTAAAACTTAGTAATGTTCGTCGTTTGATCATGAATTCGCATGGTTGAGTGGTAACTATGTGCCCTTATTTATTATATTGTAGTACCGTTCAAATTAAATTAGATTCATTTTTTTCCCCAAATCGTCGACTGCATAAACAGGATAGTTGTAGTTACTAGAATTAGCTTCAATTGGATTATTGATATTATGCTATACACGTTATTAATTTTTATCATCAATTCAATGTGAATAAGAAAGCAAGCAATGTAAAGAAGGCGAATAATAAAACAAAACAATTAATAGGCACTTGACGTGAATATATAATACCTATGATCATAATTTAGTATCAGTATGTTTGTTTTTATTTATTGTTCAGCTTTTATTATCAAATGGTTTGTGTGCGCGTCATTGATTATTAATTTCATTTTCATTTGTTCTTGTACTTAGGAAACTCATTTGTCCATGTTCGTGTGTTGAAGTGGGTTCAGCATCATTTGAATATAAGATTTAAGATGTCATATTCTTTTCTTACAATAATATGTTCTCGTTTTCGTAACTTTTTTCCGAGCGAGAGTTAAGCTTTAGGTTGAGCAATGGATTGTATTCGGCCTTAATTGTAATTGTTGCTTCTTTAAGACACTAGCACAAAAAACACTTTTACTGACTGTTAAAAAATCCCTATACCGACTGTTATTGAGGGGTCAGTGATGGCGCCGCCAGTATAGGTATTCTTTACTGGCCGGTAAATAACAGTCAATGTAGACATTCAACATTGACTGTTCAAATAAACCGTCGGTGTTGGCCACCTATACCGACTGTTTTCTTTAAAAAACCGTCGGTGTTGAACACCTACGCTGACTGTTTTCTTTAAAAAACCGTCATGTTGAACACCTACGCTGACCGTTTTCTTTAAAAAACCGTCATGTTGAACACCTACGCTGACTGTTTTCTTAACAAAACCGTCGGTGCTGGGCACCTACACCGACTGTTTTTTAAAGAAAACAGTCGGTGTTGGGCATGTACACCGGCTGTTTTCTTAAAAAAACTGTCGGTGTTGGGTACCTACACTGGCTGTTTTATTAAAAAAAACAGCCGGTGTAGATGCCCAACACCAACTGTTTTCTTAAAAAAATAGCCGGTGTTGGGGACCTACATCGGCTGTTTTGTTAAAAAAACAGCTGGTGTTGGGCACCTACACCGGCTGTTTCTTAAAAAAACAGTCGGTGTTGGGCACCTACACCGGCTGTTTTATTAAAAAAAGTCGGTGTTGAGCACCTACACCGGCTGTTTTCTTAAAAAAACAGTCGGTGTAGTTCTAAAAAGCAATCAATAATTAGTGATAAAAACAGTCGGTGTTTGCATAAAATTTTGGCATGGTTCTATTTGTATCGAGGCTAGCCTCCATATTTTTGCTAGCAATATATTACTATTCAGCATTCATCTAAATTAAATAAAATATCATGCAAATAATTTGAGCAACACAAACAAAAGACAATATTATATAAACACTACTTATATTTCATTCACAAAAATATACACTATAACAAAATTTACATAACACACTTACAAAATATACATATGAAATTAACAACATTGCATTTCTTATAAATAGTTTAGAAGTTGTCCAAGAAAAATGCACACCACTGTCGTGTTATTACATGAAGTTGCGTCGGCGTATATTTTTCTGTCGGTAAATCACACTGCATGAATACAAATTGAGGAAGTTAATTTTATCCAAGTTATATGAAAAATGAATCAAGTTGAAGTATAAGATACATACATTAGGAAAAACATCAAATTGCGTAGTGACTAGATCTTGCATGTGTTTCATGACATAAAATCCACACACCTTGCCACCTTGTTGCCTAGGGCTCAGAAATGTTCCATTTAAGTAAGAATGAATAATTAACACTATGTAGCTACAACCCAAAAACAATTTTAGATAGGTGCTTTTCTAGATAGCAAGGAAATAAAACTAGATGCTCATTAGAATTTTGTTTCCTTAATTTGAAAAGATGAGGTCAACTCAAGCTAGGGTTGACGAGACAGAGTTATAAAAAAACCTGAAAACTTGTAAAACTGTGTCACCACACACTGCTGATACGTATTGGAGTTGACTAGCATATTTAGCAAAAAAATAAGATTCTATTTCAACGAGAACTTGATGTCTATGTGCTACACCTATAATGCTTAGAATTAAAAAATGATTACAAAATTGTCCTATGGCCAGTAGGCTAAAAGGTAATGATCCAGCAATACTTGGTTAATACTGGTAACACTGGTTGGTACATGCAAAACGGGCCAGGAGTTAATATTTGACTATATGAAGAGAACTATTCAAATATTAGTGTTGTAAAAGAATTTGAAAAAAATTAAGAGTTAAATTAAAATTCAAGTGTAGGAGTTCACACCTTGATGTATTTCCACTCACATTCCGTTGATCCCTCCTTGTGCGCTCCTCCGGCCTCCACATAAGATTCAAAAATGCTGAAATTTATTAAACGTCAATGAATTAATTAGTAATTACCAACAAATATTACGTTCATTGTAAGTAAATGAAATTAGATTAAATGTTAGATATATTGCTCACTCTTTAAATGGCAACGTGATGTCGTAAATTGGTTCCTTTGGAGCTAGAGAATCAATAACATACACCGTATTATCACGCATGACAAAAACGAAAAGCGCCCAGTGTATACTACAATCATACGTGATAATAATCAATCTACAAATATCGTTAATAGTATGTAAATTACTCAAATAAAAATAACAACTTACCCTTGAAAGTATGGTCCAAGGATAAATTTCTTATCCTGCATATTATTCAATGACTCGAGCAAATAGCTTGAAGCGGCCTCTTTTTCAGGAGAATTAAAATGTGATGAAGATATTCTACTAGGATCCAAAAAACCGACATCAACCTCGCGACCTAGATCGGTGACAAGTCTCTTTAAATATCTGAAAATCATTACGTAAATGTTGAAATGAATTAATTGTAAAATTAATCTAGTACACATATAAAGTTAAACAATCTCACATGTCCCCACACAAAACCTAAAATATCAATCTACTGTAACTATTAATCATTATGTGATTCTATGACTTGAGTATCCAAAAAATTAAAATTTGCCTTCCATAATTTACCAATTTAGCTATGTTCAGCACTTGGTTATAAGTTATTGTTGGACTTGATCATGTGGATTCTGTTTTTAAGTTCCAAGGTTTCCATAACTGGGCGTGTACCACTGGTACGTTACACACAACAAAACCAAAACAAGATCAAGCATTATCACGAAAGGCACAAGTGTACCACGGTACGTACAACAACAAAACCAAAAAAGACAAGCATTAACCAAAAAAAAACAAAATAGAAGGGGAAGGAAAAGGAATTATAAATACACAATAAAAACTAGCCATGTGCTATTGAAGCGAGCATGTCTGCTTCATGGTACCAAATGGATTCACTCCATCCAGAACTTAAACCAAGCCTTAGGTTTCTTGGTTCATCACCAAAATGTTTTTTCGAACTTTCTATCCATATTTCTCCATTGCACCAATACATAATTTTTCAAGTCTCAATCAACGGTTAAATACACATCTCTGTTTTTCCGAGTTGTTTTGGACAAATTAGTAATGACATCATAATGTACTGCGTTTCATAGTTAACCGGGGAGGATGCCAATGCAACAAAATTGGCCAGCGCATCTTTACCAAAGGATTCTTGGAACAAACAAGCCTTAGAATTCTTGGTATCACGGAAAAAATAATAAAAATACCATATCACTTTTGCTGGAGGTCCTTTTCTATCTCGTATCATCAAATCTACAGTCACCGTTTGGTTCTTTCTTTTATAACGAGATTCACCACATGTAGGACAAACTTCACATTTCTCGTACTCATTCTGATACAACATGCAATCGTTCGGACATGCATGTATTCTTTCTACATCTAGACCCATAGGACACACTAATTTTTTGGCTTGATAACATGATCTTGGTAACTCGTTCTCATCTGGGAGCATATCTCCTAAGAGTTTTAATAGGGCAAGAAAACTTTTATCACTCCAATTGTTACTTGCCTTTAAATTATACAATTTTAACACAAAGCATGCATTTTTGTAAAATTTTCACAACCAAGAAACAAAGGTTTTTCAGATTCAGCATACAACTCTTGTACATTAATGTCATTTTCATTATCACTAAACATTTCTCCTAAATTGTCATTCGGGTTAAAATTATAATCCACATTCATTTCCTGATCACTATCAACACTAGCATCCTCATCCTCATGGTCAATCTCAGTACTACCAGCGGTGCTTGTTTCTCCATAGCTCTCTCCATGCCTAGTCCAACGTGTATATCGCTCTTTAAAACCACGACGAATCAAATGGTTTTTCACTGTTTCAATAGTGCGAAACCTCTTCAAGTTCAAACAGTCTTTACAAGGACACGGAATCGTGTCATCACCCTTTGTCTTCATGTCTTGCTCGACAAATTTTATGAAACTTTTCACACCGTCTAAATACTCAATGGTATTACAACCTCCATACATCCAATCTCGATCCATCTGTAATTATAAAAATAATTAGGTAAGAGGTCAATAGCTCTTAAAATTACAATTTGGGGCTTACATAGGGCCGGTGCACAATCCTAACCCACTCTTTGAATGCTTTGTCTCAGTAGTGAGCACATGTCAGCATGGTTTGGCATTTAAGAAAAATTCGACAGCATTTCCCCTTTGTTCCCCAAGTATGTGCAAAAATCACATCCGTTTGGAAATGTAATCCAGTACGTACTCGTGGGAACAAGGATAAATGCTACCGAATTTTTCTTAAATACCAAATCCGCTGACATGTTTTCACATCTTAAATGAGACAAAACATTTAAAGAGCAGTCCCAATAGAGAACTATTCAAAATTAATCCCTATTGGATTAATTTTGAGCGGGCATCGACCTAAAAGGCATACTAAATGTTCAAGGCAAATTGGATAGATCGCACAATACAATAATACTAAGCTATGAACTATTCCATATATAATTGGGTTGAAATTAGGAAATACTAATCAACAAAAAGCCATTAATCTAACCCATCAACAAATTTAATTAAATTTGCCTTCTCTTTTGAACTTGGATTCAGGATCTAACTCCCACAGTTTTTACTTCCAACAGAGAAAATTGTGGAGTTGACAAGAAATGCATTATGATATGGCTATGGTTCATAATTCATAGTCCGTGGTTGTACTAATAAAAGTGAGTGTACCTACAAAGAAAAAGGCAACTTGATGGTGACTCTTATCAGATGCTAGTTGTGCAGGGTAAAGCCAGTATTGTCTAGTATGATCAAATCTTCTTTCTTCCTAGCTTGAACTAGCACAGTGCATCCTATTGAAGTGAAATTTAATTAATGATATTTTATCTCCATTTAGATATAACTTTTATATTAAAAAGAGTTCCCCTAAAAAGATTATCAGATATTTGACACTTTGCCCAAGTAAGTCCTTGTTAAGCCCAATTAGTTCTTTATTCTTCTATTAACCTCAACTTTGGTTTCTCAAACAACCTCGATACTGCTTACTTAGCTTGAACCCTTGATTTTGCAAATATGATAAGAAAAAAAAAAAAAAGCAATAGCTAACCAAAATAAGGAAAGTCATATGGTCAAAACTGGTACAGCTTGAACAAAGCAGTTAGCTCGGTTTTAATCTTATAAAGCAAATGGAGTTAAACCATGGTGTATACCTTCTTTGTCTTGACGAGTCCAATCCTATGAGCATCCAGAAATAAAACCAGGCACACAATCTCCAAGTCCCTTATAAGCAGCCCTACAATTTGCAAATTACAAATTTTAAATTTTGCCTTGGCAGAATTCAAACTAAATCAAGCAATTGTAACTTCAGGAATAAAGTGACTTCCTGTAGAACCCAACAGAAGCACCAAAATGCCCTTAGACATGAAAAAATTAGCATACCCCATTGATCTCAAAAGGCATAAGAAAAATCGTATTAACAAAACAACAACTTTTATTATTTATTATCATTAATATAAAAAGGAGCATATGTTGTTGTAATAATATAAATGCATGCATGAATCCGAACTATAAGCACCAATTTAAGTTTCTTAACAAAACAACTATTTATTATCAACTTTCATTAATATATATTCATATCATAATAATATAAGCACATGTTTAAAAAGTATAAACACCCATTTAACCAGGGGCACTGCACTAACGTCTATTGATTTTATCATTTTCTAAAAACCAAAAGATTCCAAACTTTTTCTATATGAATATTTGTTCCACCATATAGTAGTTATATGGAAATAAATAGGCGCGCAAACATCCAATAAAGACTTAAGCTAATTTGTCAAGCTCAAAATTATTACTCAAGAGAAAACTTTGTTCTACTAACTTGGTACGATCTTTGATGTTTCTTCAAAGATTACACAAATTAAAGTACTGGAAATTAAACAAAGGTCTAAGAAGGTAGACCAACTTAAGTTGATTAATTATAGCACAAATTTTGTTTCCTAATTTATGATTGCACTCGTTTTAATTAATGTACACTAAATAGAGTGGGAACCCGCTAAATTTTGACAAACCGACGCAAACAATGCTGCACATGTACGGCCGAAGTGAGATCTGGAGAATTAATAGAGGAAATTGATCCATCAATTAATTAATGCATCTATACAATTGGGTTAAAAAGCCAAGCGATATCCAGCAGAGAGCTCGATTCTTGAAAAAACCAAAAAATTGAACAACAAAACCCCTTAGAAAATAGTTCACAAGAGAACAGTACTGACCTCAATTACGGAGACACTGAACGATTTCGACCATGGCGATAGTTCAGATTTCCACGAAACTACCTAATGAATAGAATAATTATAAAAAGTTAGAAGGGAAATGAAATAGATAGATCCACGGCCAAAAAAGAGTTAGAAGGGAAATGAAATAGTTCCACGAAGCTACCTGAATAGAATAATTTCAACGGAGATAGTTCAGATTTCCCCATCCACGAAGCTCTCTGAAGAGTGAAATGAAATTTACAAGTGGCTAGTCGAAAGAGATATGCTGGGAAAGGGGAACACCGACTGTTAAAAATTCAAACAGTCAGTAAATGACCCAGCACCGACGGTTTTAGTAGACCCGACGTTAATCTAGGTATTTTATGAAACAAAACAGAGAGCAACACCGACTGTTTTTCTTAAAAAACAGTCGGTGTTGGTGAACTGCTCAACACTGACTGTTCTACTAATCAAACAGTCGGTGTAGGACATGAGCAACACCGACTGTTTTGTTTAAAAAACAGTCAGTGTTTGTAACTGCACAACACTGATAGTTTTGTTAATAAAACAGTCGGTGTATGGTGTAAGCAACACCGACTGTTTTTTTTAAAAACAGTTAGTGTTAGTCACAGCTCAAACACTGACGGCTTTATTAATAAAACAGTCGGTGTAGGGTTGAGCAGCACCGACTGTTTTTAAGAAAAACGGTCGGTGTTGGTGGCCTCCTCAACACTGACGGTTTTATTAATAAAACAGTCGGTGTAGGATATGAGCAACACTGACTGTTTTTTAAAAAACAGTCGGTATTGGTTCTCTGACGGTCGTTGACAATTGAACAGCCAATGTTGAAGTAGTTCTTATTTACGATTTTGCCATGCAGTCTCTATACCGACTGTTACATACAAAAACAGTCAGTGCTTGAGAGTCGGTGTAGGGATTTTCTGTACTAGTGAGACTTAGATGAGGCTTAACTACACAATTTAGGATTGCTTATGTTCTACCGGGTTCGTTGACATCATATATATCTTCTATCGGGTTCTTAGGGGACCGATTGTGGCGTGTGTAAATACCGAAGATCTGCATTATTTGTATTTTGTTTTTCTAAGTCGGATTTGCGGTAATTAATAATGATTTAAAGGTGGCTTGGTTGGTGTGGATTACGTAGTTCTTGTAGAAATTAAAGAAAATTTGTAGAGAATTTTATCTTGTTTTGCTTATTTTATTTGTTGCTGAAAGATTGAAGAAGCACTGAAGTTATCTACTTGTATAGATTATCATTATAGTGGGGTTATGCTTAGGAGTGTCATGTTAATGATAAGGGTCAGGTGAAAGTATTTTCATATCCGTACTCTTTATAAATTGTTGTTATCCGTACTTTACTTTTACTTGCTTCAAATTATTTTATCCGTACTCTATTCTTACCTGTATGGTTGTCGGATAATGAAATAGTAACGGGTCAATAATAGATATTACTAATATAATAATTATTTATATTATTTATTAAATAAGACATTAAAACATATACATTCATTTCACACATGTATGATTCTTTATTGAAAAAAAATTATGATCATGCTAAATGCAAGTCAACTAATTAAAATACTCTTTTCAATACTTATTAATATATATAATATATATAATTATTTTTTTTATAATTACCCGATCGGGTAATGGTTACGAAATAGGTTTTACTCGTACCCTTACCCGTTTAGATAACAAAAAAAATCTTTACTTGTACCCGTACCTGTACTCGATAAGTTTATGAAAAAAAAATCTTACCTATACCTGTATTATCGAATACGATACGGATCGGATAAACAGATAAATGGTTCCATTAAGACCCCTAGATATGCTTCTGCATTTATTAAATTCAGAATAATTTCCTACTCTTTTTTTTTTGGGGTCTGTTTCTGTTGTTTAATTATGTACTAATTGAGACCATATATATGATGGCGTTCAATTTATTCTTAGATTGATGAAGATGAAGATGAGGGTGAAGATGAGTCCCCACCAGTAATTTATGAGGATAAGGATTCTGACGAGGAGGATGAGGCTTCTGAGATCTGAGAATGCCATGGAAACAGACGAAGAGGAGCCTGGAAAGGTCATAGATCCATCTATATGTCGTTGATTTACTCTTTATAGCAAGTTAATATGCATGTTGCATGGTCTATTTACAACATTGCGTATTTTATTTTTGAGTAAGGTTTAGGTATTACAGATAAATAGGTTTATTGTATAAACTTCAAATTTCAATCTAAATAGCTTAATAAATGAATTATATAATGAACTTGTATTATACAAATTTTTATTATTTTTAAAATATTTTACTATTTTTTTTATGATTTTTGAAAGATGATAAAAAATAGTCTTTATCATCTTTCATAAATCATAAAAAAAAATAGTCTTTATCATCTTCCATATCTATATGATTCTTCTCTTGACATGCATATTTGGTAAAATTTTATATATGATGCGATTTTAACAATATAGAATTGTACATTTCTCTATGTCCACTTCTGAATCGAAATTTGAGTTGTTTAGGGTTTAGAGTTTAATTCGTGATTTGATTTGGAAAAATCCTAAAATTATTTTATTAGTGAATAAAACACGAATTTAGTTACTATAGTTTGGAGCATGGCCGCAGTGGAGCGAAGGAATTCTACATTAACATTCGTAATTAAATACGATTTAGATTTACAGAATGATTTTTAATTTTATTTTCTCGTACGATAAAGTTTTGATGTGAACGATTCAAGTCGCAAATCAAAGTGAATTTGATTGGATGTCCATTGAATACTCCGTTCTCTAATTTTTTTAAGAGTCAGTTGGATCTTCTAAAGTAACTCAAAATTTGAGTTTGAATCCGGACCATCCAATCAGAATTCGAATTATTCAGTCGAGGTAGAACTTCTCAGAAAAAAATCTTGGCCCATGAACGATATGATTGTTTGTATTTTTGTGTATTACAACTATATCTGTACGAAAATATCCAAAATTTGTTAGCCTGAGTTATCTAATAGGTACTAAAAATCTAGTATGATTTTGTTTCATTATGTATCTGCTAAAATTAATACTGATGATATCAATTGAAGACAATATTGGTCTGGATAAATTAAAAAGTTTGGTATGTGAATTGAATTTCAAATACTACTCAAGTTCATGTTGATCCTTAATTGATACTCCTGAATGCATTATTTTATAGATTTTGACAATAAATTCATGCTTTTTTACCGGTTCTTCGTGGGATAACTTATTCATTGAATTCAACTATTATTATTTTTTAGTTATAACTTTTTGCACAAATTAAAAATTGAATATGAGATTTGTGTTTTCGTATTTATGATGTCGATATTTGATGTAAATTTTGACAACAATTTTTTTTTATATACATTGTTATATTTTTGTGTGATAACTTTGTAAGGATTGGTGATATGAATTTTTTTATTTAAATTTTGGATATTAAAAAAACATAAATATTCCAAATGTATGAATTTTTTTATCTAAAATAATTAGAAAATACATATTTCATCTAAAATTTTATATAAAAAAACAAGAACGTATTGCTAAAATGGATAATTAGGTCACAAATATTGCAAACGATAATAAAATCTATTTACTTTTAATTTATGTTGTCACGGCATATAAAAGAAATGAGCAACACATTTTTTTGGATATTAGTTTTGCAATTTAATCTTTTTAGAATGTTGATTATTTGATACTTAAATGCTTATACACAAAAACTATATGGTTTTGAATAGATTAATGTCTGGAAATATTTACAAATTGAAATTTGTGGATAATATTGTACAATATGCTCTTACATTAAAATCTGAAACAATAACAACTTTTTTATATAAGGATCAGTGTTGTATGTTGATGTAATTGACATCATAGAAATTAAGTTTGTTTTTAAAATTAAAAATCAAATTCACAAAAAAGTAGGTGATGGTATTAATTTCATTTATAAATTACAACTTAGACAAATGTTAAAAAAAGTATTAAAGAGAAAATAACCATTTGATGAGTGGCGGAGCTAGCATATTACAAGGGTAGGCAACTGCCTACCCTTGTATTTGAAAATTTTAATAGGACCCTGTATAAATTGCTGTCTTTGCCTACCCCTAAATCAAATTTGCCTACCTCTGTACTCTTGACAGTCCAATTTCTAGCCCATTCTTCTTCAGTTATTTATTTTTTAGATTGATTCTTCTTTCTCCATGTCATGTCTTTTTTTTGCTTACCCCTGACAAAAATCCTGGCTACGCCAATGATGACTGATAATCCCGAACTGGGTACCATGTTGTTATTTGAGGGTAAAATTAGAGTTGTCACTCATCCTCTTTTTTATTAATGTACTTTACATATAAGTCCTTACAAGATATTAAATTTAACTCAATATTATAAAAGATTACCAAATTGTGAAAATCAACTTATGATCTAGTGACAGAAACAATGCTTTCCGTGTGAAAAGTCGTAGGTTTAAAACCTGGATGAAAAAATCTCCTGAAAACAGACCAAAAAAAAAATTCAAGTAACTTTTGCCGAAATTTGTATTCAACATAAAAAAATTCGAAAATTCAAACATAACCTTTTGCCGAACTAACACTGAGTACTGACTCTTGGTAAACTGGTACAGAGTATTTTGCACGAAGTGATACAGTGGATATCAAGCCAAGTGTAAAATTGGTGTTCTGTAGCTCATCTATCTAATTCTAATCAGAGGTGGAAAACAAAAAGGTGAGATCCAGACGACCAAAAATTGACTTTGGCTGGCTTAATCATAATTGTAGAAACTACTAGAAAGTTTAAGTATAGAAAAAAAAAATACTACATCAATGTAAAAGAGTCCCATAAGCCAAAAATAAAATGTATCATTTATTACAAATTATACAATAAATTGAATAGTAAATTTATTTCTATTGAGAGTCTACGAGGGGTTCCTAAATGTTCCTTGTAGGCAAAAAGACGCCATTGAAAAAAGCTGCAAAATAATTGGACAAGAGCTTATTTAGGAGCAGCAAACAAGTATTATAAAAATGAAATGTTCATTAATTTGTCTAACCATGAGCAATTTAATCAGGGGACAATTCCTACAAAGTTTATGATTACAGAAAAATAAAAAAGTTCAGTGGTCTAAAATCAAAATAATCAAATAATAATAAATATTATGAACCTGATTTGATTTATTGCAAATGTCCAATTTCAATGTCAGGGCAGCCGCAACCACCAACAAACACATAACAAGGCCCAGATGGAATCAACCCATCTGGCAGAACACAAAGCAAACCACAATATATGATTTGCAACTTTGTAAGTGCTGAAACGCTCTGCCGGCTGAAATGTGAATCACCAAAGAGCTCAGTAGATTTCACCAAATGCAGTTCATCCATTGTTAGTGATTTCAGGGCCCCACAGGAAAATATTTTCAATGTAGCTAACATACTCAGATCTCCTAGTCCAGTAATCAACTCTAGGTGGTCACACATTAAAATCTGCAATTTTTCAAGCTAAGCGGGCAGCCGCTCGAGCTGCAGAACTTTGATACTAGAACAATGACAAATGGTAAGGTGCTTAAGGGTGTGGAGACTTCTACCGAATGGAAGAGAATTAATGTTGTCACAGCATTCCAACCAAACTTCTTGAATTGATTGCAAGGAAAATGGATCCATCATCCATCTTGGAAATGTGGCAGAACAATACTTTCTTATTCGAAGTTGTTTTAGGTTAGGATGTGGTTGGAGGCTTTCTAATAAGAAAAAGTCTACATCACCTGCACCAACTAATCCACCCCTACGAGCATGTGACATGATGCTTAATATCAGCCCTGATTTCTCATCACAAGGCAATATGTCAAAATCCCAGCATAAATTCAATGTTTCAAGTTTGTGCATATTTCTTAAATTAGCACTTTGGACATCTACTAAATTACTCATGCTCTCTAATCCTTCAATAGAGAGTTTTCCTTCAAAGTTCTTCATGTCCTTTAACCAAGCTATAGTTCTAACTCTTAACATTGCTGTCATTGTCTTTATGGTCAGGAAATTAACAAGACCATGAGGAACATAATCAAGCATGCCATTAACTGTAAATGGACATTTGGGATCCTTTGAAAAAAGCTCCTCTAAATTAGGCTTAAGCCCACGAGGCAACAAGTTAAGCTCCTCTAAATTACAGTGACCACCTATATCAGGCGCCAATGCTTTAATCCGTGCATATATAATTGTTAATTCATAAAGGTTACAGAGATATTTGAGATCTGTAGGAACTTCCTCTAAATACTCACTTTCAATAACTAATTTCCGTAAGTTAATAAGATTACCAATATTTTCAGGTAGATATTTAAGGGAACGGCAATAAAGAATTAAAGTCTGCAGATTGTAAAGGAGCCCAATGGATAATGGCAACTTTTTAAGATTAGTAGAAGTAATACTAAGATGGGAGAGATTTTTCAACTTGGAAATTGACGGAGGAAACTCTGTCAAAGATTCCCCATCCAATTCCAATACCCTAAGTGCTTGAAGTTTAGTGAAGTTGCATATGACTTCGCTTACCCAATACTCCCATTTCAAAGAAAGAGTTCTTAAACTCTTTAGGTTTTGTTGGAGAATTTGATTTACATTCAGGTTACCTTCTGCATATAAATGGTATGCTTCTCGCAGAACGCTTCCCTTTTTTATATCAAATGGTTCATAGATGTCCACCGAATAATGTTCATTCTTAGAATTAAGTCGAGCAAGGTCATGGATTATGTCGTGCAACTTACAACATTCTGAATTTCGATTTGAAAAATCATCAAGAAATGACCTCTCTTTTAACTCCTCATAATATTTAACACCAATATCTGTGATTCTTCTTTTGCCTCTTGGCTCAATGTATCCATGAGAGATCCATAACTCTATCAAATTCATCTTTTTCAATAAGTAATCTTTTGGGTACATTGAGCAAAACAAAAAAACACGACCTCAGGTGGGTAGGTAGATGAGCATAACTGATTTGAAGTGCAGGGAATATATCATTTGATGGATTTGATTCCCAAAGATCACTCTCTAGGATCTCTCTCCAACCTTCTTCATCTGGTTCATGCCTAAGGAGGCTTGCAATCGACTTCACAGCCAATGGCAACCCACCACACTTTCTCATAATCACCCTTCCCATTTTTACCAAATGTGTTGGCACAGTGTCACTTGTACCACTAAATGCATAATGCTGAAACAATTGCCAGCATGCATATTCAGGCAAATTACATGGCCTAAAAAAGGCTGTTGCTTGCATGACCTCTGCAACCTTTTTATTTCTTGTTGTCACAAGAATTCTAATCAGTTTTGCTTCTGTAAAAGTAACCCGAAACGACTCCCAAGAAATTTGATTCTCATTCCACACGTCATCTAAAACAAGCAGTATTTTTTTTTCTTTCACAATTTTTGCAAGCTTTTCTTGTAATGAGCTCAATTCACTCAAATCATAATTGATTTTGTATACTGATTCAATGGTGGCTTTGATGAGTCTTCTGACATCAAATTTTTCAGAAACACATACCCACCCGAATAAATCAAAGTATCGGGAAACCCTCTCATCTTTGTAGACCAATTGGGCAATGGTGGTTTTTCCGATGCCACCTTTGCCAATAATTGAAATGACCGAAAACGGTTCTTTTCTAGATAGTAAGAAATCAGTAACATCCTTTTTTTCAGCATCTCTGCCAAAAATGCCCACCTCATCCACCATGTGACCCATTGGGGGTCGTAAAATATTGTTGTTTGGACGCCTCATTCCGTCAGTCTCCCTTAATTGAAGAGCCTCACGATCCTGTGCTATTTCATCAATTCGACTTCTTATTTTATGAAGCCGATCTTCCATGCCACTAGGAATTGGAACAATGTACTGTTCAAAAAGAAATATATTACACAAATACGTATTGAATTGATTGACCACGTTAATAACTAAGTATTTTTCTTTTACGTTGATTTTAATATGTGTTAGTTCTTCTAATTTAGTAATTCTAGTTCAACCGGTACCGGATAGGATATGGCAGTGGCGGATCTATGCATGGCTTAGAGGTGGCTAAGCCATCCCCATAAATTAAAAATTTGCAGATTTATCCTTTATATTTTGTAATTTTTATAAGAACTTGTACTTTTCAGCCACCCTTATAAAATGAAATTACACTGCAGTATCTTATTCAGCCCCTCCAATCTTAACTTTCTAGTTTCGCCCCTAGGATATGGAGTTTAGGGAGGAAGAGGACATGGCTAGTTAAAATTAGAGGATATATTGGTCAATTTAATTTATAAAATAATTAAATAGTAAAAAGGGGATAGAATAAAGAATGATAAATTTGTATGAGGATATTGGATATTATGGTGTTTTGATGGATAAATTAGTTATTTTAAAGGTTTAGATGGGCACACTGGAAATTTACGCTTAATATATATAATTTGTTTTTTTTTATGAAATTATACATGCTATCAATTTATTTGTTAATTCCATTTGTTTTTAGTATTACAATGTCAAAAAAGAAAAAAAAATTCTAGCACAAGTAACATCATTTTTTTTTTTTTAACTTTCTACATTGTTTTTAGTATTACAATGTTCAAAAAGAAAAATACTTATTTTATAAGAACTAATTTTATTTTGTAGGGGTGTCAATGATACCCATACCGTATTCAATAAGGCACATATGGGTAAGGTCTTTTTTTATATAGCTTATTGGGTATATGTATAGGTAAGATAATTCTTTTGTTAAATTATTGGGTTAGAGATATTTCGTATCCGTTCGTTTATAATTTATATATGATAAACTTTTTATTTATACATATAATTTTATAATTTTATTAATATTATTAGATGGATTTATATAACATTTCATATAATTTTTTATTTAGTAATCAATGATAAAGCTGATTTATCCAAAAAAAAAAAAAATTTAGTTAGTAACTTATGACAGAAATTGATTTATACAACATTTTATATAATAGCAAAAAGTGTTGCTTATTTTCATAACCAAAGCTGCTGGAATCATTCATTGTGATCTAAAGCCCGAAAATGCAAGTGTATGAGATAGGAATTCACAGATTTTAGAAGTAAACTATTAATAAAGAGAGCAATGATCTAAGCTTTTAAAAAATAAAGTATTGAGCGAGCCTCTGCCTCATCACCACGATTCTGATTCGTTTTCTTAGTAACCTCAGGAAGTTGGTCAGATTTCTTTGGAGGCAGGGGAAATAGATAGAAGGCTCTACGTCTTCAGAACCAATTGAGTAACTACGGCAATACTCAATGCTATTGATTTCGGTCGGTAACCAGACTCACAGTCCGATCCAACGACTTAAACCGTACCTGCCTCCCTCTTTCCCAAGTTAAACAAGTAAATTCTCCATTGATTACGAAACTGATATGAGAAATTAAAAAAGAAATTAGAGCGATCTTCTTTTTTTAATTGTAAAAATTGAATTGATTGACCACGTTAATAACTAAGTATTTTTCTTTACATTGATTTTAATATGTGTTAGTTCTTCTAATTTAGTAATTCTAGTTCAACCGGTACCGGATAGGATATGACAGTGGTGGATCTATGCATAGCTTAGAGGTGGTTAAGCCATCCCCATAAATTAAAAATTTGCAGATTTACCCTTTATATTTTGTAATTTTTATAAGAACTTGTACTTTTCAGCCACCCTTATAAAATGAAATTACACTGCAGTATCTTATTCAGCCCCTCCAATCTTAACTTTTAGTTTCGCCCCTAGGATATGGAGTTTAGGGAGGAAGAGGACATGGCTAGTTAAAATCAGAGGATATATTGGTCAATTTAATTTATAAAATAATTAAATAAAATATTAAATAGTAAAAAGGGGATAGAATAAAGAATGATAAATTTGTATGAGGATATTGGATATTATGGTGTTTTGATGGATAATTTAGTTATTTTAAAGATTTAGATGGGCGCACTGGAAATTTTCGCTTAATATATATAATTTGTTTTTTTTTTATGAAATTATACATGCTATCAATTTATTTGTTAATTCCATTTGTTTTTAGTATTACAATGTCAAAAAAAAAAAAAAAAAATTCTAGCACAAGTAACATCATTTTTTTTTTTTTAACTTTCTACATGCACCAGGCACTAACCTCCTGCCGCTTTCTTTTGTGAGATCCAGAAGCCTGAGAAGCCTTTCTTGCCTCTACTTGGAGACATGTAACTTCGTACCGGTACTCGCTGAGCACATCCTCGGCATTATAAGCGACCTTTTTGAGCTCCTTGAGCCAGAGTTTGACAGAGCGGTCTATGATCTCCCTTTCCTCAGCATCATACAGCGTGGCCTTGATCCGCTCCAGAGTCCGCATCAGTCTCTCCAGATCCTCCTCAACAGAAGAAGAATGCTCCTTTTCTGAGTTACTAGAATTTGACAAAGAGGAAGGAGGAGCCTGCACAGAGACTCTAATTGAAGGGAGCAAGTTTGTGGCTAGAGAGAGCAGAGAGGTTATCAAACTCGCTGCCATTTTTGCAAGTGTGTGAGTCGGCGTATACTCTGTATATTTCTGTTGAGATAGAGATGGAGGAAATGAGAAATGAGTAAAGAGCAGCAATGTTCAGATAGATCTGAGGGGAAAATGGCGTGGAGATTTTTGCAAGGATGTGAGTCGGTGTATACTCTGTAGATTTCTGTTGAGATGGAGAGGGAGGAAATGAGAAATGAGTAAAGAGCAGCAATGTTCAGATCTGACATCTGAGGGGGAAATGGCGTGGAGAGTGGAGACACATGAGAGTAAATGCAAAGACAACAATAGTTGGAGTGACATACTAACTTTTTAGAAACTGTTTCAGCAAAAGTTTTACGGGATCGATGACAGCCGTTGATTTTTACAAGGGTAAAATTTGGTATAATATTTTGTGTTAATCTCTCTGTTAGTGTCGAGTTTTTTTTATAAACCATAAATAAAAAAAATCAAATTTAGAATTCCAACATGATTATTTCAGTTTTTATAAAAACCACAAAGAACGAGAACGAGTTGGCAGTCTGGTCCCCACATTTTTTTTCTCCAGAGAACGGACTGCCAACTCGTTCCTTGGTAATTTTCCAAATTTCACACAAATTTGGTGTGGCTACCGTGTTGCCCCTCTAGGGGAAAGGGTTGGCATTCTGTTATCCATGGAGACCGGTTTGGCAATTAGTTCTCCATGTATTTTTTTTTTTGTGTGTTTGATGGGTTATATATAAAGGGTTAATTATCTTCTTCCCTCGAATGAAAAAAAAACCATCAGCACTGACACTAATTTTGTTCTATAGAAACCTAACAAAATTCTTCAAAAAAAAATCTAAATTTCAAGTGTTCTGTTATCTATAAATCTTAGATCAGCCCCAAAGTACTTACCATAGAGTTACGAACAACTTTGTTTACGAAATCGAGTTGATAAATTAAATTATAACTACTAAAGAATGATCAATACAAGATGAAGAGCATGATTAATATGAATAATTACTTGTGAGTTTTCACATTTACTCAATAATTTTACATAACAAAATGGTCAAAGTACATACTTGTAAGCAACTCTATGGTGAGTACTCTGAGGCTGATTTAAGATCTATAGATAACATAACACTCGAAATTTAGATTTTTTTTGAAGAATTTCGTTAGGTTTCTATAGAATAAATTTAGTGTCGATGCTGATGATTTTTTTTCATCCGAGTAAAGAAGACGATTAACCCTTTATAACCCATCAAACACAAAAAAAAAAACCCATCAAACACAAAAAAAAAAATCCATGGAGAACTAATTGGCAAACCGTTCTCCATAGAGAACAGAATGTCAACTCATTCCCCTAGAGTAACACGGAAGCCACACCAAATTCCAACACAAAATTTGGAAAATTGCCAAGTAACGAGTTGGTAGTCCGTTCTCTGGAGAAAAAAAATGTGGAGAACAGATTGCTAACTCGTTCTGTGTTTTTTTTATAAAAACCGAAGTAATATGCTGGAATCCTAAATTTGATTTTTTTATTTATGGTTTATAAAAAAAAATCGTTAGGCTCCGTTAGGTTTTCTCCTCTTCCCAGTTCCCAACTATTTGCTCCGTATCTCTCCCTCTCGTCTGTCGCCTCCTTTCTCATTTTCGTGAAATAATATATTCCGTCAAATAAAGTCAAATAAAGCTCTTACTCTGATTCTATGTTCTTACTATTTTCCTTTATTTATTGCTGAAGTGGTTCCTTCTCTGTTTAATGCACGACCTGACCCAAACGGGAGACCTGTGGATTGGTTAAGCCCACTGAAATGTTTATTAATTTAAGAAATTTGTTAATTTATATCAAATGTCTCAAAAAATCACATTTTTTTTTTGTAAACTCCAAGATTGATCAAAAGGAGTGCAACAATTTCATCCGCCAAAAATGAAAGGAAAGTCAATTCAAAGTTTGACTGAAACGGAAAACAAACATCTTCAACAAAATTAATCAAGTTAGTGCACAAACATGATAACTTTTGCTAACATTGAAATCAAGATTAAACATAAAGAAATGAAAACCAAAAGAAAAGCCATATTTGACTACTCATTGTTGTATGTTCCTTAACTACAGATTATTCTTTCTTTAATAAAATCTCTTTAGGATTTTGCTCCAGACCTAACAGGTATCAAACTGGTATCAAATATGGGGCAGTTGTCAGAAAAAAAAAAAAAGGAATAAAACAAAAAAAAGCGCCTTGAAATGGATTTTAAAGTTAAATTTGAGTTGGAGCTGCTTGTCAGGATTTTGAAATGCTTGTGGAAACTACACAGAATTTTCACTCTTAAATTGAATAGAGATATTGACAGCACAGTTTTAACTCATGCAGCGCATGAGTTATATAAAGCATTGCTTTGCCTCTAATGTTTGTGAGCTGCATGAAATAAAAACTACTCTGTCAATATATGTACCCCACAAATTACCCACAGATTGAAAAAATAACAGCAAAAACTAAACACTACTAATGTAAACTTATACAAGGTTGTCATTTCATACCTTTGAACATTGATTTCTTCATGGTCGCAGGTCCATTTGAAGGCTTTTTTTAAAGCCTTATTTATGTAAAGTAAGAATGTTTATATCAGATTAATATTAGTTAAAGCCAAACTTATTGGAAGAAATTAAAAATAAATAAAATATTGAAATAACTAGAGTTTATTGTGTCTACCTGAATTACTTCCAGCTTACTGTTCATATTCCTGAATTAATACAGATTTTTCTTTCTCAAAACAAAATAAACAAGGACTAAACATCTACAAAATCAAAGATAACAGATAAGGAATTAGAGGTTACGTATTCAGTCCTAAGACAAGATCTGCCTTCTCCTTGGTATCAATCGAGACTCGAGAGAATAATGCATACAATGGACATTTTTTTCGCCATCACAATTTTCTTCTTCTAATTTCAATCCATCCTATTAATTTTTTTTTTTTTAAATAGTTGTTATTTGTCAAAGCAACCTAATTCTCAGAAGAAAAAAAAAGATTGTGAGGTTTAATAAAAATAGAAATAGGGAGCTAATTAGAAAGAATACTTGATGGAATTGATGCGATAGAGAATGCAAAAATAGAAATCATACGACTATACAAAACAATCCAGCAATACTTTGAAACCGAGCAATAGATGATTCACTAAAACCATCTAACATACAAATCAGTACTGGTAAAAGAATGTGTCAAGAAATCTAAACTACAAATCAACCAACTAGGAAAACAACCACCTCACTATAGGTTATCCATGGAATCACAATGCACTATACATTATCCATTTGTTTATAACTCGCAACAAATTGCAAAAAGAGGAACTAAACACAAACCAGAAATAAAACGAGATAGAGTAGAGAGAGAAACCTCGGAGCAGAAAAGAGGGCAAAAATCATGAAACAGAGGAGGTGAGCAGAAGAGAAGGAACACGTATCCTCTGCATTAACTCAAAAGAGAATCTTTTCAGTTAATGAATTTTGACTGTCTGATTTTAAACAGAGTCAACCTAGCCGTCTGATTTTAACACAGGATCCTGTAATATTAGTGCAGATCTAGTCCGCACAGATCTTTAAAGCGAATTGGACGTTTAAGATTTATTAACTCAAAAGATTTCCTCTTGAGTTAATGCAGAGGATACGAATTCGAAGACAAGAGGAAGTAAAAGTAAAAGTGAGAGCAAGAGCTGAGACCTGAGAGTGGAGAGCAGAGACCATAGATAACTATTTTAATTGGGCTGAGATAACTATTTTTAGTTTGGGCCCGTTGAGTATATATATCTATCACTTCATAATTTAAACAGGTGCCCAATAAAGTTTTCAAATTATTTATCTTTCCATGTAAACTCACGACTTACTTTATTAATATCCACGTTTTGTTCATCTCATCAATTCAAAATACATATTAATATTAAAAAAATAAAAGTAAAATAACATGATCATTATGCCCTTATCTTGAAAAATGCCTTAAAAACGTAGTTCTAGAATAGTTGTCGGTAACTCTAGAATTGTATTTTTTTTTTTATCCTTTTATCTTTTTTTTTTTTCTAGTTCGTAGCTAACGTTGATGGGTTAATGCAATATTGCTGAGTCGCTCACTGGGCAGTGAAAATTACTATGAATTATAGCAACATAATTTGCATTTTATTCACAAATTAATTATTTTTTTGTATTTTCGAAGCGAATTATTTGGTTGACTGAATTATTCACAAATAAAATGTGAAAATAAAATGTGAAAAAGAAGAAGCGAAAATACCCAAAATTTTTGTTTTTGGTTTTTATTTTGTATTTTTGGGTTTTTTTTGTTCCTTGTGGGACCGAATTATTTCTGAATTATTTGTTTTGTATCCATATTCATAGATTATCCATTCCATATATGTTTAAGATGGATTTAGTTTTGAATTTTGATACCCGTTTACTATTTGTATCCACTCATTAAACATGCATGCATTCTTAGCTCCAAATCCACTCCGTTTTCATCCCTAACATTTCTTTATAACAAAACTGGACCTTCACATTTATTCATCAAAAAGTGAATAATAAAAAACACTTATCATAGATAATAACACTTAACATGAATAATGCAAAATGATTTCATTGTTCAATTAAATGTTTTATTATTCAGTTAAATATTTTATTATATAGTTTGTATGTGTCATTGTTTATTTTAAGTACCCGAATTCGTGGAAAGTTAAAAGTTTTTTAATTCATATAAAGTAAAAATTATTCTGTGTATATTTTGTAATCTATGTGAATTAAAAATTGTCCTCAAAATGTATACTCCAAATAATTTCAAACTAGTATTTAAAGAAATATATTAAGTGTAGAAAATAAACAACCGTATTTCGACACGTGTCAATTCCTGTACATTATACAATTCGTAATGCGGTCGTTCCTAAACTGTTATTGCATATTCACCCAAAATTAAAACTTAATTAAATATCACCCCCAACCTCTGTATTTAACACATTTTCGTACGTCTAGCTACTTTGGATTAGACAAAAATTCAACTAAACTGTAGATTGGAATTGAACCAAAATATAAGTAGCGCATAAACTAATTTAATATCTTGTTCAAGATTTTTTTTTTTTGTAACTAAATTTGGATTACTCAAAATTAATGCTTAATCTAAAGTGCACTAATTTGAAAGAAGTTTAAGGGTCTATACCTAAATGTCTATTGATAAAAATTTGAGAAGTTCTTTCCGAAACATTTTCTGCCTTTCTAATTCTGGTCAATTGAACATTTACTATCTCACCCTTATTTTTAATTTCAATTACTGAGAGAAAATATGCAGAAAAGAGAGGGGAAAATGTAAAAAACGCGCATGCATGCATAAACCTTAAAATGACAACGGATCCCAACTTTTATCATTTCAAATACGAAGAAAAGAGAACAAGAACAAGAACGCGCATAAACCTCCCAAAGGTGAGATCTTTTTCCTCAAATTTACATATTCTTCAGTTTATTACTAAGCTAAATTGCTTATACTCCATCTCAATTCAGTCCTCCATGATCTAATTCTCTCTATTCGATCTCTGATTTAGTTTCAAATACGCAGAAAAAAGAAGGGGAAACGACGAAGAAAAGGGTGCATAAACCGCAAAAAGGTAAGTATTTTTTTTATATTGTTTTCGTACTACAAATCGAATCTTCCCAGAGCTAAATTGCAAAAACCTAATCCCAATTCAGTCCTATGTGATCTAATTCTCTCTATTGTATCTCTGATTCAGTTATTTCGTGCGATTTTCAAACTATTTCAAATGGGATTTATGTCTTCTGATCTGATCAAGATGGGTTCTTTTTCATCTTCTTGTACTACTACTACTTCTTCTTCTTCTTCTTCTTCTTCCTCTACTTCTTCTTCTTCAGGGTTTGTGCAACGAGTGGTGAAGATAGCCAAGATTGTTTCGACGCACATTAGATATTCTCGGTAAGGATTTATGTGAGGTTCTGATTTTAATTTTCCCTATAACTTGGTATTGTGTAGATGTTGCTTTCTTTAGTTTCATATTGGTACATACTACATAGGCATATTTCCCACTATCTTGAGCTGCAGGGAGAAATTGATTGATGATTTGCTTAGTTTCTGTTTTATTAGTTAGATTAATTCCTCGTTAGTTTCTGTTATAATTTCTTTGACAGAAACTAATATGCATCTCATGTTATGACTGGACTTGATTTATTCAGTTCTTCTTTTTGTTGACTTGTTTATTTGTCGAATGTTTATTGAGTTACAGTTGAGAGTTAAGGAAATGATATTGAATTAATTATATACATTTGAATCTCTCTCTTTTGTAGGTGTTATTGTTGGAATAGTCTTCTCTTAGTCTTAAGTAGATTCTATAGGATAATTATATCATAAGCAACACCTACATATTTTCATATATATTCAAACATTGCAAAATAACATCTCTGTTTATGTCTATTTTTTTGGGTTACTATGGTCATGCAATCCCTGGAAAGAAGTTTTTTTTTTTTTGTTTGTGTTTCTGATTTGTACAAATGCACATCTCTGTTTATGTATATCTTTTTGATAATGGAGTACAAATTATTTTTTCTCAAGATAGGAAATAACTATCCATTCCATAGGCAAACCCAATGTAGTCGACAGTTGTTTTTAGCATTTTAGTACATTTTATATTCATTGTTTCATCCCCTAGTAGTTTTTTCGATTTTAATTGGTTCCTTCTCAAAACCCACACTAATTGGTAATTAAAACCTTCTTTTTTGTCCAAATTGCTGCATTCACATAAGCAGGTGTTACTTCCTCTTCATCACGTAATCAGACTCGACAGACGCTACAATTCAAAAATCTACACAAAGAATAGACTGGGAAGAAGAAAGATAAAAAATAGGAAATATTTTAAAAAATGGGGTCAGAGGATAGAGTTGTTACCATCAGCTTCTCTGATCCAGATTTAACCGATTCTGATACTGACTATGATTCAGATGGAATTCCCATATGCAAGCCCAAGAGGTTCTCAAAAACATTTGTGATTCCTAAGTCAATCGCCAGTCAAAGCCAAAACCAAAACCAAATCCAAAACCAAAACCAGGTACCAATTTTTATTATATTTAGCTTATTTTATTTGTTCCTTGTTGTTTAATTATGTACTAATTGAGATCATATGATTGGTGTCGAAATTATTCCCAGATTGATGAAGATGAGGCTGAAGAGGAGGCCCCACCACAAATTTATCAGGATAGGAGTTCTGACGAGGGTTACGAGCCTGAGGCTTCTGAAGATGCCATGGAAACAGATGAAGAGGAGCCTGGAAATGCCATAGATGCTCCTCAGTTCTCTGATGGAAATAGTGGGGTCACGGAAACAAATGAAGATGAGCCTGGAAATGTCGTAAATGCTCCCCCTCAGTTCTCTGATGGAAGTGAGGTCATGAGTGACTAAGGAGTTCTGTGCACATCATTTTATATGTACATGAGGCGTTAAGTTTTGGTTGTCGAATCGAAGAGAGGTGTAATGTTGCAGAGTTTGTTTTGCTTTCTCCAGTTTTTGTTAACTGGTTAGTTGTTAGTAACTTTTACGTAGAGAATTTTTTTAGTCTATCTTTCTTTGTTAGATCAATAAGGAGGAGGGACCCAATCTCAGTATCAGGTTTGAATTTTGAACCAGTAGTGTCATCTTTTGACATGATTATTTCCTAGGTTAAGCTGTTGTTCTCAAACAATGTTGATAGATTAATAAAATTTGAATTGAAAAATTATGATTATAATTTCTTGCATCTTTTATTTTTATCTTAACGTTTGATAATTCCACTATCACCTTCTTTGATCAAATTCATGTCTTGCCCAATATGGCAATAAGCATTTGCTCTCTTCTGCTCGTTTATTTTATTTAAGAAATATAAATGAAATATTATAAGAAATTCACAATTTAGAAGAGTTGGTATTCAATTTTTTTTTGCCTATAGACAATTTCAGTTAGCAAAAGAAATTAAGAAAAATTTAGGATCGCTATTTAAAATTATGGCTCCTCCATCTAAGGTATCTATTTAAAATTAAAACATATCAAATATTATCCATTGGTATTTATATTCGTAATTGCATATTTTGCGATATCTAAACTGATACAAATACACATGTTTTTTTTTTTTTCTAGCATTTAAGTCATAAGCAAACACAGCTTTTAATTCTTGTTTTCTGTTTAATGCAAATGGGAGTTCGCCTTGTTTAAAAAAAAGGCTTTTAAATTAGAAAGATGATGCAAATACTGAATTGAATAATTATTTGGATCGAATCTTTTTAAGATTCGGATATCTGTTCCAGAGGCCTATAAAATCACTTTGATTTGATTTTTGATGTATAATATAAAGTTTTATAACTAATTTTAGATCTAAATACTGAACTATATCTACTCATTTTTCATTTTTTTTATTAATATTAATACTTTCTGATATATTTTGACTAATGATATATAAATATAATGTTAATTGGTTGTTTTTTTATTAACATAAAATTTTAACCAATAAATTTGTTATGAAAATATAAGGCTGTTTTGAAAATACTATATAGTTATTTTCCTACAAATGTATATATAAGAGTAGAACTATGGTGTCCTTAAGCTCACCGTACCTGTTCGGCTGGGCTCCTTAGAGCTCCTTAGCTTCTTAATCTATCTTAATCCCAACGAACATCTCTTCCTTAGAGAAGATTAAGCATCCCTCCTTAATGCCAAATCTTAAGGAAGCCTCCCCTCCTCCTTAAGAATCAGGGCTCCTTAGGATCTCCTTAGAGCTCAAAAAGGTCCTTTGTTTTACGATTCTACCCTCAGCTAAGGTACTCCTTAAGACATTTTTCATTATTTAATTGTTTTATATCATTCTTTCTCTCTCTTCTTGAACAGTTTCCTAGGAGCTCCTTAAGCCTCTTTTCATTTGTTTATAATTTCTACCGATTTTTTTATTAATAGGAAAATAATAAAATAAATAGGATAAAATGTTCTTTTGTCAAAAGGGGAAAACTATCAAAACAACGGCCGCAAAATCGCGCCCAATAGCGATTAGCGGACGGAGGAAAACACGGGCCGTTGTTTGAATCACGGCGGGCCGCCGAATCACGCCGGGGCGTTGTTTGAATCACGCCACGGGAAAAGTAACGACGCATTTCGAATACGCTATTTTGGCGAGTTGATTTTATTTTTAGGGTTCAACTCGCGATCCGAGTTCTTGATTTTTGAGATCACACAGTTATCAATTCTTTGATAGAAAAAAACTAAAATTAACCAACCCCAAAAATCAACGCCTTAAATACAATCCTAAAAATAAAAAATACATAAAAAACCCCAAAATGACCCTAAAAATCTTTATTTAAAATAACCCAAAAAACACCCTTGATGCACGAAAACGATAGAAAAATTGAGGAAGACTATAAAAACCTAAAATTATAAAAAAAGCCAAAAGTCCAGAAGGAAGACTCGACGCGAATAACCCGTAAGATGGCAAAAATGGATTCCCATCCATTTTGGATCCGCCTGGGCCGTGGAGTTCTGTCCGGCCCATCCGACGGATGGATCAAAAGTTACGCCCATGTTGCATGCAATCTGCGGCCCCCGGCCGTGATTCAAAACACGCCCATGGCCGTGATAACAGCCCATGGCCGGATTCAAAACAACGCCCGTGTTTATCCCTCCATCCGCTAATCGTTCGGCTAATTGGGCCGCGATTTTGAACACGGCCACCGGCCGTTGTTTTGAATAACGGTTTTCCCATTTTGACAAAAAGTCGGAAACATTCCTTAATCACGATATTTATTTTATTATTTTCCTATTAATAAAAAAATCGGTAATTTCTACCGTCTTCTTCCCTCCTGCTCTGCACGCTTCTCTATGCGTGAGAAAACAAAAATATTCACCTCCCGGCCTTCGTCGCGAGCTCGCCGGCAACGAACCCATTGATTTGATGTCATAGGAAGCTTCACCTTAAAATGCATTTCTAATAGAGATCCATTTCACTGGAGACAATCGGGTGGTGTAGGAAGCGAAGACAAGTGACATCGCTCTTGCTCTTTTTAAGGTGTCGATTTAGCACAGTCCGATTGAAATAACAACATGCATTTCTCCTAAATGTTTTAGGTGCTTGATATTCTGACAACTGGAATGAAAAATTGAGATTGGTGACTTCGGTTTTTCACGGTATAAATTATACTTCACTTAGAAATTGATGTGAAATAGTAAAGAGGGTGATTTTGAGATAAATTTTGTATCAATTTCTTTCTATAATAAATTTTGTTTATTAATTTGTTTTTTTCTAGAGAGAACAAACTAAGAATCAGTGTACCACTCGGCAACATTTGCTTATTCTCAACTGTACCAGTCGATACCAATGGACTGGTATTTTAATTTAGAAGACTCAGTGTAATTTAATTTGTGATTTTTTAAGAGTATATATTTGAAATAAGTCAAGAAGAGAATGTTGATATTTTAATTTTTATTGGTTTTGAAGCACAGATCATTAATAAGGATAGAAATAATAGCATTGGTTCCTTGGTTCTGTTATGGTACTGGTACCAGTTGGTACCAGCCTTTTTGCACATTCTGGCATGAGTAAGAGTAATCTCTTTTGCTTGATGTAATTATTAATTATTTTATTCGTGAATGTTTTATTTAGTAATCATTTTGCATTACAACTTTACAAGAACAACATAGGGCAATTTGGTCATTACATACTTTATAATAAATTTTCATTCTTAATCCTATCACTTTACCGAACAAGTCCTTGGTAAAAATTAAAATCTTAATCCTTGACCCCTTAAGGAGGGTTGCCGAACACCCCCACCGAGCTCTTTGGTAGCTTAGCTCTAAAATCTATCGAATCAATTTCAAATGACGAATCCGAACTCTTAAAATTGATCTACTTTGTACAAATGGTGCATTTACATCTGCTTTAAATTTATAAAACTTCATATGTAATGCAATGTTCATATCACCAATGGGTTTGCACGTAGAAGGAAAAATTGGGATTAGAATCGGAATCGAAATCGGAATAAAAAAATAACCTACGTGCAACTCAACCTGAAATCGGATTGGTACAGCCCAATTCCGATTCGGAACGGCCGATTTTTCCTTCTATGGGTTTGCAGGTGCAAAATCTTTGTATGGCAGATACTTTCATCTCGTCACATCTTTTGACTAAATGATCTTTAAATTGTGATGGCTAACTAGTTCTAAAGCAGCTTGCTGAATTCAAAGGACCACAGTTTCAAACTTGCAGATTTAAAACTTAAGAGCTACTACAGGAGGCCTATTATATAAGTAAACTAAAAACCCCAAGCAAGCAAAACAGAGAACCTCACATAAGCATCTATACAAAAGCCCTGTTGCCCTAGAAAAGCCTTAATAGGCAAATATGGAAGTTATAATTAAACAACCGAAATTTTTATCTATAGCATCCGGCCCAAACTCAATTCAAGTCATACACTCATTTTTGAAAGAATTTCAAATATACCCGACCCGTTAAACAATCCAGCAGACTGCAGGTTTTGTAGCAGAATTGAGTATGTAAATGACCCGTTAGATAATCCAACAGATCTGTGCCTGCTGGATTATTTAACGGGCCGGATATATTTGGAATTCTTGCAAAAATGACTGTATGACTGTGTCCTTTGAATTGAGTTTGGGCCGGATGCTATAGATAAAAATTTCGGCTTAAACGATTCTAGAATAGAAAAAAAATGGCGAAACATAGACCATCTATAAACAAAAAGCCCTAGCAGAGTTGCCCAACCAGTAACCTTGCATCACAAAAGCAACAAAAGAGTGATAGCATGAAATTTACATAACCTTTCAAGCTCTGGCCTGGCTCTCCAGAACCACATTTAAGCTTTAGTATTCTTTCTAGCTCTAAATGCTGCCCGTATCTGCACTCTGGAAACCCTGAAAATGTGGATAAGAAATTCGGCCGGTTTCACAAGCTCAAAAGCACAATAGTCATCTTCTTCTAGAGAGTTGTCACATACAAATGAATGCCATCCTCTCGACAGCCGGTCTCTTTCGTTTCTTTCAGATATATTCGGGAGATATGCAACAGACCAGGTTTTACTGTTGACTGAAACACGCAAAATAACATCTGTTTTGCTGCGTGGCAGATACTCTCTTGAAAACTTGATAGGGAATCTCTGCATCCGAATAATATACTATAGTTAGATTTCAGAAATAAGCATGCATGCCCAGGGGCAGAACTAGAAAATATAGATGGGGGTGCTGAAACGTAAAATGCATATTATGAATGTGTTCACTGAGATTTGAACCCAAGTCTCCACAACAACAAAATATAATTCTAACCACTAGGCTACAAGCACACATTTAATGTTTTATAAGGGAGCTGAACTTTACAAGAACTATTTAAAAATAATAAATTTCAACATATATGATTAAAAATTTAAAAGATGGAGGTGGCTAAGCACCCCCTGACACACGACTTATGATTTGCCCCTGTGCATGCCACCAGCAATTCAAAGATGCCAGATTCACTAGACCATCCCAGTATTGTAGTACCAGTATTTCTTATCTTTGTTGATGGTGCATGCAGATGCAATGTTTGTCTACATTTCCTTTTCTCTTCCTGGCAAATAGAAGGGAAAAATCGGAGTAATAGTGGATATTGATATGATATTTGTTATTTCAGCCTGAAATCTATTTTATCAACAATGATTCATAAGCTGAAGGATAACAATACCCCTCCTCGTAAATTGTAGTATGATTAACTTGAATAAAACTACCAGAAAGATTTCAAAGATGACAATGACCATTTTGACATCAATACATGACAGCTGTATTCCCAAGGTATATCTGTGAATATACTTTCATATTTCATCATTACCATACAATTCTAAATCAAACGGTTCATATTCAATAAGTTCAATAAAAGCACTCAACAGGATGGAGATATCACAACAACAAAATTCATTAAAATTACTACAAATTTATGGCATAAATATTTTATTACAATAATTCAAAATCGTTGCCGTGTTGTTGCAAAATCTAAGTATAGCAATACGTCATTGCAACCAACATTATTTTTTTTATTATTTAGTGTTTTTAAAATAATTCAGTCAAGTACAGGGGTCTGTTGTGGCCAGATGTGTCAACCAGCAGCACTTGAACAGCAATGCTATATTCATTTGTTTAAACTCTAAAATGCCTAACCCACCCACCAAATTACTTTGCTATGCAAGAAACCTCTCCAATTAAGAAGAACATATTTTTTTTCTTCCTATCTGTGTCCAGGGTAATATGTATTACAACGAAAATATTAATTTTAAGAGTGAGTGTCCAGTATAGTATAAACAAAACGGATGGTTATAATTTATTTCATCTGCTAGCTGTTATTTGATTAGAAAGCTCTGACGAGGATATGATTGTCAATATACATCTAACACTAAACAATATATCTGGTAAGAATCATAATTGGCTAAAAAGGAAACAATAGAAAGTTCTATTTGTAAAGTTTGTAACCAAAAAGTGTAACTGATTATGTTTAGTTTCCCAATATTGTCCCTAGTTTATCTACTGGTCAAAATGGATTTCTAAATTTTTTGCTCTACAATGTGGTGCATTGGATCAAATCTCTAATTTTAAAATAGTATATGATATTAATAAGAAGAGCAGCCACTGAACAGCCAGAAGAGGATGCGCCAAAAAGAACCCATGCCGAAAGGACTCAGTTCCCTGCTCAGATCAACTGCATATGTAGAAGATTCTGGCAATCCCTTGTCCTTAATAGGATGCTTAAGGCGGTCACACTTATTCTCTACTTCAGGTGGGACTAACGAAGCAGTCACTCTTTTTGCTATCTGTTTTGCCTTTCAAAATTTTTGATGTTCAGAAGTTCATCTGTTGCTGTGAATACTAATGGTAGTACCCAAACTTCATAATTATTATAATAACATATATACTACGTGATGAAAAATTAAAATATTTGCCCCGTGTGCACTGATCATTATTTTAGATGCATTGCAAAATTATAAATTTGGTGTAGTGAATGCATGGAAGAACCTCTTGTGTTTGAAAAATAATCAATTTAAGTAAAGTAAACAAGACAAGAGCTAACCAATCTGCTGTCTACATGTGATGCCTTCAAACGAATTACAAAGAAAGGATTCTCTGATGCAAAGGAATGTGCGGCCTCTCGTGCCTTCAGCTTCTCCTTTTCTGTCACTGGACGGCTTTTGCTCCTCTCTGATGCTTTCTTGTGCTTTCTTGTTGAGGTTTCAACAACATTCATCTCCTCCTCGTCTTGTGTTTCACTGTCTGTGATCTTGGGTTCAGAGGAGGAAACTGATTTCTCTGCATGATATGAAAGGGATTACACACTGAATATCGAGTTCCGGTCCAAAAAAATAAAAAATCAACCTGTTTTCTTTGTTGCAATCTAAGTGTTGCAGGGTTCAGTGCTGTTATAAGAAATGTACCAGGCATGACTATACAAGTGCAGATGGAAAAATTGAATCAAATATAAGATACTGCAATTCAAAACAAAGCAAATACAAATTGGGTCAGGGTCCATTGACAACATTAACAACCGTCAAAAATAACTTTATTTTTAAAATCCAACAAATAAAATAAATCTATACTTTATAAATATCATATACATAAGAATAATGGAATTTTATGCAAATTTTACCGTTCATCAAATGACATGAAATTTGCAACCTGTCCATATTTAACAGTATTTGATGGAACATCAAATATATTCGAACTGCATGGAAATTGATACACAACCAATCTATAAGGAAAACAACATGTCTATATTTTTGCCTATTTTATAAATTTTTTGGGCATTAATTGATAAAAGTGTTGTCAAGGTTGTCAAGACAAGCTTTCGTCAAGGGATCCCCATCCAAATAAATAACGGGTTAACCAGCAAGTAACTACTGTGTTGGGACTAGAATCTGGCTTCTTTTGACATGAATAATAGTAATATATCCAACTTATCAAATTCAAAGATTTAATTTATTTCCTACTACCCCAATTAATTAACAAAGTTAAGGGTAATATTTCCATGCCTTTACCTTTCAGCTGATCTCTCAACTCGTCTTGACCAAAAGCAAGCTTTCTCGGCTTAAGCTGAGCCTTTCTCCCTCCATATACACTGCCACCATCCTGATCTTCCTTCTCACAAGCTGTCTTGTCAAATATCAGCACAGTGAAGCTCATGCAACCATTGTACCGAATTATCAACAACTCATGTTCCTTCAAGGAATGGTCCCGTGCAAATTTTGACCATCCCGTGGTGAAAAACACACCAGTTGTAGTCTTCTCAAGCTCTGCATACCACGTCCGTCCAGTGGGCCCCTCGATGGATGCAGTCATAATTAATGTATCAGATGAGGAACTGGCCTTTGTTGTCATATCCTCTTGTAAATTTTTCACGAAATTTGGGGGGATTTTCTGTATATGGAATAAAATGGTGATGAAAAATTATGAGAAAGTGTGTGATATTTAGTCAAGGAATGAAGGAAAGATGTTACTTTGTCAAATTTCTGATGGATGCCATGATTTAATGTTCTCTTAAACAAGACATTTACCAGAAAACCTGTAGTAAATTCTGAGATGATTTGCAAAATTATAGCAATCTCCATCTCATACCATACTGTTCCGATAAAATTTTGTTGACACAGTAACCATTTTGGGACGAATACACCCGAAATGAAAAAATAAAAAGGAAAATGCATAGATTGGTGAAAAACTATTACACAAATTGTAATTTAATAGATTAGATAAAATAAAAGAGGGGCAAATAACAGTGGAGGTTTATCACCTAGAACCTCTTACTATACCTCTCCGTGATCAGCGTGAATGATCGTAAAAGGTCATGCACGAAATAATCAATGAGGAAAAAGAAAGAGACTTGCCATGCGTTGTGTGAAGTCTCCGACGAGAACTTTGAAGAAATGGGGATTTGGCCTCTTCACCTCCGTCCAATCTACATCATCTATCTCCACTACTGGCACCGCCATTGGTGTGTGTGTATCCCAGTTAGAGAGAGAGAGAGAGAGAGAGAGAGAGGAGGAGGAGGCGGAAAATCTCAAACAGGAATCCCGAATCCGTATCCCTCGAGACAGGAGTAGGTCCGATTTTTAGGTTCAATTAGCTCTAACACCGTAAGGTTAGCATCAAGATTTGTGCGCACGGAAATTGGAACAGACCGGCACGGATTTTAATATAGTTCGCACGGACTTGATGCAATCGAATGATCATTACATCCATCGAACCAAAGTAGGTCCGATGGGCATCGGGCCTACTCTGAATTCGAATCCCTCAGGTTGCAATTAGAAAATCAACACCGTTCTTTTAACTCTGATACGAATCTCAAAACAAACCTCCTATTCTAATGTACGGATCCGACAAACAGAGGGACTCGTATTTCAATGGCGCCAAGAACTAAATGTATCATTTTTAACTCACATGATAAACCTACGGACATTTACGGACTAATTTTTTCTTTCTCTATAATCCGGGTCCCCCTTCTGTATTGTGGACCGGAAAAAATGTACAGGGTTTAACTGTTTAAGAACAATAAATGTACTAGTGGATTAATATTAACTTTATGGGATCAAATAAATTTGTTTATAATAAATCTATCTAAAATTTCTAAAATTTGATGCATAAAAATGATGAATCATGTACAAATTAAATTAGTATAAGTATGAACCCTAAATTAAGTACACAATTCACCCTTTAGATTCAGACGTATGTTAGTAGGAAATATATCTGTTGTTACAAAAAATCTGTTATTGGGATTCTAACCGTTTAAATTTTTTTATATACGAATCTTCATATACAAATCACAGTGAAAATCAACCGTTGAGATCAAAATAACAGGTTCCTATTATTTTCTTGAAATTTTTCATGTTAGTATCTTATGGACTTACTACAAAATTTTCAAAGTTTTGTGAAAAACTTACAACATATTCTACGATTTTCATGTTTTGAGTTTTTTCTAAATCAGTACACAACATGGTTAAAATGACGTGCTAATGAGGTGACTATTTTTGGAGATTTATGTTATTAGTTAGTCAGGCGTGATTTTAAACGAAATTTTTATTAATAGAAAAATAATAAATTAATTATCATTCAGGAAGGTTTTCGTTAGATTTTTAAAAGTGAGAAAACCGTGAAATATGACAACGTCCAAAGGACGTGATCCTTGACAACGGCCAGATTAACGTAACCAGATTAAGAGCGAAAAATTATTAAGTCTGGCCATGATTTTTGACAACGGCCAGGTTCAGCGCCAAAAAATAAAAAAATGCCTGTTGTAAATGACAACGGACAGAGGCGCAGAGGGCTGTCATTTGGTGCCAATTTATAAAAAAAAATTAAAAAATTAAAAAAATACTAAACCTAAGTGATTTGGTGCCGTGATTTGGACCCCGTTTATTTTTTTTTCGGCTGGCTCCTCTATCCGTTGCAAAGAATCACGGACCGATTTTTTTTTTTGGCACTGAACTCTGGCCGTTGTAAAAAATCACGGCCAGACTTAATGATTTTTCGTTGTTAATCATGTTACGTTAATCTGGCCACTGTCAAGTATCACGTACTCTGGATGTTACCGAATTTCACGGTTTTTCCACTTTTCAAATTACAGCAAAAATCTTCCTCAATCACGATAATTAATTTATTAATTTTCTATTATTAAAAATTTCGGGTGATTTAGTGTATTGTTAATAGAGTAAAAAAAAATTAGAGTATGTTATTTTATTTCATGGGTTTCAAGGTCTTTTGAAAGTTGAGTAAGGTTTGGGTGCTATAGATAGCATAAGACCATCAATGCTACGGTCTCAAAAACCTATCAAATAAATTTTAAACTTTGATTTAAGTAGCTCAATAAATTAGTTATATAATTAACTTGTAGGATTAGGGGTGTAAACGGAGCGGATTCGGAGCGGATAATGCTAATACCATATCTGCATCCGTTTTTCAACAAGCGGATACGGATAGGGATACGGATAGTAAACGGATATCAAAATTGAAAACCATATCTGTCTTAAATGGATACGGATACAGAACGGATAATCCATGGATACGGATTCGAATACGAATATGGAGTGGATAATTGTCGGATATTGAGTAATTCTACTAAATTTCATAATTTTAAATTACATAATTTGATTAACTAAATTGACAAAAATTTAATAGTCTTTTTAAGTTTGAACAGTGATGATTATGCATGACTAATTGCTTATTAGTTCAGAGAACCAATCCATTATTCTAATAGATTATATGATTTTTCTACCAAGATTCTTGGACTTAAACGAATATGTATGTTTTTTGGAAATTTCGCAAGGGTGAAATGAATTGAAAGCTGCTGAAAGATTACATTTCGGATCCGGATATATACGGATATCCGCTCCGTTTATATCCTCACGAAATTATCCGTATCCGTATCCGCATTATTTTTCCATATACTAAAATTATCCGTATCCGTATCCACAAGTATTCGTATCCGTTTAATCCGGATGTGGATAATAAGCGGATTATCCACGGATAATCCGTATCCGTTTGCACCCCTATGTAGGATACTAATTTTTACCATTTTTGAAATTATTTTACTATTTTTTATAATTTATGAAATATGACAAAAAAAATGACTTAAAAATAAAATAAAATTGTCAATATTTTAGACTATTTTTTGCAATCTTTCATAAATCATAAAAAATAGTAAAAAAAATTCAAAAATAATAAAAATTGATATTCTACAAGTTCATTATATAACTAATTTATTGAGTTACTTGAATCGAACTTTGATGTTTATACGATAGGTTTTTGAGGCTGTAGCACGGATGATCTTATGTTATCCATAGCACTCAAATCTTACTCTTGAAAGTTATTAAGATTTAAAAGTCATCGAAAAATATAAAAAGATAGTATTAGAGTTTAGGTGAAATTTAGATGATACTGTGAAGCAATAAGAGAAGTCAAACTCATTTTGTAATAGAGTTTTTGAAATTTTGGGAAAATTATATGTTTGAGACTTTGAGTTGAGTTATCTCCTCTTTATTCTCCAACGACTTGAGTTTGCTTCTTAATGAGTGATATATTAGTTAAATTTGCTAGTGTTCTTGTATATCTTCTTGACCAAATGATATCACCAAATAAGGAAAATCATCTTCTTCTTTTTTAAATCTATTTTTCATCGTTTAATAATTTGACAACTTACAATTCTAATGTCATCAGATAATGTGCTTATTTAGAAAATTTAAAATTTAAAATATTGCATAATTTACCTAATATCCATAAAAAAGAGTACTAATTATTGCTCAAGAAGTGATTGTCTAATGGCCGCTTCGGAGGAAGGAGTTCGGATCTCCTAAAGTAACTTAATTTTTTAGTTTACATTTGGACTGTCAGATTTGAATCGGACCGTCAGATTAAAGAGGTCCCCTGCGCTCCATCTCAGACTATATTGGTTTGAATTTGAATCCGACGGTCTAGATCTAAACTAAAAGACCAGGAAAAAACGGGTTACTTTAGAGGATCCTAACACCTTGGGAAGTAGTCCGATATTTTTATTAATAGAAAAAAAATCGACAATAGGAAACAATTATGATGAAATTTGAAATCTAAAAAACCCGTTATAGTTTATAATGTTCATATAATTCACATTAATTAACTCCTAACTAATTTTTTTTAAAAAAAAAAAGAACATTACAAAGAATAACGTGCAGCAAAAATATGTGTCAAATCTCATTCAAGATCTCTGAACTTTATTAACGTCCTGTATTTTTTTTTTTGTCCTCGCTGACTAGAAGTTAATTAATTTTGATTATTTGAATGTTATGATTTATAACGTGTGCTAAACAATATAAATTATTATAATTTTTTTATATTTTAAATTTTGTCATAATCGTTCTTTATTTTTGATATTTTTTATTTTATTTTTCTGTTAATAAAAAAATCGAGGAAGTAGTCCGAAGATTGAATCATGTAGCTTAAAATTGTACAAGATTTATACTTTTTCATTTAAAAATTCCATTAAAAATCTCCAACATACCTTTTAACTTTTTAATACCGCGCTTTTTTGATATATCGAAAGAAGAACATTTAAAATATGTGAAGTCCAAACTTATTTAGAATTTTACGTATATGCTCTACTGACAAGAGATAATTACTAAGGCAACGACACTTAATCTATTTAATCCCGGGTTTAGAAATTTTATCAGATCCGCCCCTGATGCAGGACTCCCAGTGCGATTGTTCAGGACCTCAAGATTCAAGGAGGCTAAAAAAAAATGAACCTTTATAAATTATTTTAAGTATTCATTTTTTATCTTTTTTACTGTTTAATTTTACATTAAATAAATTCAAAACTTTAAAAAATTTGATGTACATAAATCACTAATAAAGTAGATAAATTGAATTTGTTATTTGAAAATAATTTGAATTTTTTTAAAATTATTTCATATACATAAATCACTAAACAAAATTTCTGAACATTATTTTTAAAATTATTTTCAGAAATTTTGTTTAGTGAGCACATCAACACTCGTACCTTGGATTTTTTTTTTTTTAAATAGAACTGTTTTCAAAAAAATTAATCAAACAAACACTCTTTTTCTGGAAGTTATGAAAATAGTATCCACCGATCATGTAGCATAAAACACCACTACTCTACCGATCTAGGACCTATTTTCGGGAAATATTACATAATGCCCTTCTTTTTCAAAACATAGAACAAAATACCCTCCTTCTAAAATTCTTAACAAAGCCCTTGTGGACCCCACATTTCCCTCCTCTTCCCCTCATCCCTCCCTCCCTCCCATTTATTTCTATTTACTCCTCCTTTATTGTTCTAAACTTGTACTTTTATTTTTATATATTCAATATTATTATGGTTTCACACTTGACAAAAAAATTGTTAGCACTTTGATATTACATAAATAAATAAATATATATATTTTTGTAAACACTTTGATATTACAAGTTAAAAATTAAACACTTATTTATTAATAGTTGATTCTAAATAAACTTAAAACATACTAAAGGTCAATAATTAGTTAGTTAAAAAATGACTTTTTTTTGTTAATAATTGAATATGCTTAAACAAAAAGGGTGCCGATGCTTATTATTATTTCTTTAATTTACTAATTACTTATCTTTATTGAGTTTTGCTGACAAACTTGGTGATAATTGGTACACTATGATTGGTAAATAAGTTCAGGATAATCCAACTTACGATGCACAAATTTATTTTTTTTAATTAATTATTTGTAATCTATGTCATTTTATCTCTACAAATATATATTTAAAATATTTGAACTGTCTTTTGTATTATAACAAATTAAAATTAAAAGCATAATAAGACATAAAATGAGCCCTTCAAAATAACTTTTATATCGTTAGTAATATACTATCAAAAATTGATCCTCTTACTGCAATGCATGAAATGGTTTGTATCATGGTCAATTATTTAGTTTTATTTTAACTAGAATATCTCGCTATCCTGCTTTGTTTTTATATAGTTTCTTGTTTATATTTGTAAATTACATTGACATTTTAGAGTCTAAATGAAACGAACAAGGAGTTGATAGAACTCTCTATGAAAGTCATTTATATGATTATTGAATTATACTATATTTCATAAGATAGATACATGTAAAAAAATATTAGATGCTCCGAATATGTCTAAGTACATAAGAGATATTAATTTTATACGGGTAATATTAAATATATAAAATATAAGTCTAAACTTAGAATAATAAAGGAGAGTAAATAAGGGAGGGTAAGGGAGGGAGGGAGGAGGGAAAGAGGAGGAAATATGGGACCCACAAGGGCATTTTGTTAAGAATTTTGGAAGGAGGATATTTTGTTCTATGTTTTGAAAAAGAAGGGCATTATGTAAATTTTTCCGCTATTTTCCCACCCAGCTAAAAACAACGCCACAAAAAATCTCACACATAGGCCTCTATAGTGGATCGGTGGAGCTGGGCTTTCAAAATTCACAACAACGAATTTTACGTTTCAAAATTTGCAACAGCAAAGGCGTGCCAAGAAAGGGCACTTGTTCGGACCTGTTTGGTTATGCATAAAAGTGCACGGACTTTGGTTAATTTAAAAAAAAAATATTAAGTGCTACACTTGGTTAATTTAATTAAAACCAGCGTTCGGATTTTGAAAGCCTAGCTCCACCGATCCACTGGATTGGTGGAGGCCTATGTGTGAGATTTGCTGTGCCTGCTTGCTTTTAGCTCGATGGAAAAATAGCTCCATTGATCCAATGGATCCATGGAGTAAAGGTGTTTTATACTACACCGATTCTGTGGATCGGTGGAGGCTATATTCATAACTTTCAGATAAAACATGCTTGTTTGGTTATTTTTTTTTAAAAAACAGTTCCATTCAAAAAAAGGGGGGGGGGATTTCACATATACCCCTCAAAAACTTCAAAATTACGTATTTCCCCCTCTAAAATTTGAAATTATATATTTCCCATTTTATTGTCTTTTATATTACAACTCATTCGAAATTTATAAAATACCTATTTTACCCTTTATTAAAAGCATATAAATCTTATCATAATCAAATTTGAATATGAATGGTTCCTCTACTATCCGAACTACTTTTAGATTTGTGCACACAAGATCAGCACGAATCTTGATGCAACAACGCACGTATATTGAAGTAACATGCACAAATCTTAATGCGATACGCGTTAATCAGAATTGCTTTAAGATTTGTGCGTGTTAGATTAGAACGAATATTGAAGCGACGCACACAAATCTTAATGCTTCGGCGCACAGAAAATAATTTGAGTCTGATAAGATTTATGTATTTTTAATAAGGGGTTAAATGAGTATTTTATAAATTTAAAATGAGTTTTAATATAAAAGACACTAAAATGGATAAATTTGTGAGGTTTTGAAATTTAGAAGGGAAAATATGTAATTTTAAATTTTAGAGAGGAAATACGTAAATTTTGAAGTTTTTGAGGGGTATACGTGAAATTCCCCCTAAAAAAATACGTACTTTTATTGATTTAAAAAAAAAACACTCGTACTTTGATGGTAAAGAGAGAGTACAAATTACCATCATTTCTTTCTCCAGTCTCTCCGATAAAGAAGTGGGACCCGGATGACAGACAAAGAAATATTTGTCCGTAAATGTCCGTACGTTCCTTAGTTGAGAAAAAATGATACATTTCGTTCTTGGCGCCATTAAAAGACGAGCCCCTCTGTTTGCCTCCATCCCATCACCTTCCATCTCTGATCTCTCCGCCTCCTCTCTCTCTCTCTCTCTCTGACTGGGCCGCGCGCACACACACACCAATGGCGGGGGTGCCAGTAGTGGAGATAGATGATGTAGATTGGACGGAGGTGAGGAGGCCAAATCCCCATTTCTTCAAAGTTCTTGTCGGAGACTTCACACAACGCATGGCAAGTCTCTTTCTTTTTCCCGGTTTTTTCCTCTTTGGTTATTTTGTGCATGACCTTTTAGGCTTTTATCAATAGCTGAGTCTCGTGTTACGATCATTCACGCTGATCATCGAGAGGGAAGAGGTTCTAGGTGAAAAACCTCCACTATTATTTGCCCCTCTTTTAATTTGTCTAATTATTACTACAAAAAGGCCTGATTTTTGGATCTATTAAATTACAATCTGTGTAATGGACTTATAATAGCGGTCAATCTGTATTTTGCTCCTCTATTTAGTGCGTCTACTTGCACTAGAATTTCTCATTTTTAAGGATTTTTAAGGAGTTAATTTTCCTTTTTTATTTTGGATGTATTTGTCCCAAAATGGTTATTGTGTCAACTAAATCGCACATGCAGGGTAGTTTCTGCACACTGGGCTTCTAAATCAGTACAAAATTTGATCAGAACAGTACGGTATGAGATGGAGATTTCTATAATTGTGCAAATCATCTCAGAATTTACACCAGATTTTTAATTTTCATATAAACATCTTGTTGAAGAGAGTATTAGTTCATGGCATCTATCAGAATTTGACAAAGTAACATCTTCGCAAAATTGGTTTGCGGAAACGGAAAAACCAATTTTTGAAAGGTGAGACATTCATAAAATCTTTTTGTGAAGAAGTCTATGATTTTACAAAGTTGCTAAATCTCAGAAAGAAAAAATAGCAAATTGAAGAAAAGGAGGATTATGTTGCAATATTGATCAAAGCTTCCTGAAAAGAAAATGCAAAAAGAAGAAGAGAACTCTTTATTTATAGAATTATTTTTTGTTATGTTTTCAGATTGCCTTGGATCCTCTTTCGCCTCCACACACTGGTAAGTGGGTGGGTCCTATTTCCATCGTTTCTGTGTACAACATGTTGTACAATTGTCTAAGGCCACAGAGGATCCAAGGCAACAGGAAAACAAAACAAAAAACTCTTTTGGTGTGGGGGAGAATTTTTTTCCGTCCAACTATGCATCGAAATTCTAAATTCCAATGTACTCTTTCTCTTTCCCTCTATTATTTTATAATATTTTCTATAAATGAAAAATTCTCAGAGAAGAAAATAACAAATATCAAGGTATATATTAGTACACATCTGGTATGGTTTGATATCTGGCATTTCAATTGTCTGCATGCAATAAATCTTTATGTTTCCTTTATACTTTCTCATAATCTTTCATCACCATTTTATTCCATATACAGAAAATCCCCCCCAATTTCATGAAAAATTTACAAGAGGACATGACAAAAAAAGCCAGTTCCTCATCGGACCTACCAACTATGACTGCATCCATCGAGGGCCCCACTGGACGAACATGGTATGCAGAGCTTGAGAAAACTACAGCTGGTGTGTTTTTCACCACAGGTTGGTCAAATTTTGCACGAGACCATTCCTTGAAGGAGCATGAATTGTTGATATTTCGGTACAATGGTTGCATGAGCTTCACTGTGTTGATATTTGACAAGACAGCTTGTGAAAAGGAAGATTGGGATGGTGGTAGTGGAAGTGGAGGGAGAAAGGGTCAGCTTAAGCCCAGAAAACTTGCTTTTGGTCAAGACGAGTTGGGTGATCAGCTCAAAACTAAAGGCATGGAAATAGTACCCTTAAACTTTGTTAATTAATTTGTGTAGTAGGAAACGAATTTAATCATTGAATTTGGTAAGTTGCAATTCAAATATCATTTGATGTTCCATCAAATCAAATGTTGTTAATTATGGATTGCTTGTAAATTTCATGTCATTTGATGAACAGTAAAAATTTGCATAAAATTTCATCACTTTCATGTATAAGATATGAGTTAGGCTATGGTACTATGCATAGCACAGATTAGGTCGTACTATAGATCAATATCTTCATTTTTAAAGTTCAATTAGTCAATCATTACCATTCAACATGATTTCCATATGAAAATGTACTTGTAGACTAAATTTAACATTTTTTAGAATTTTCTTACTATTTTTTTAGATAGGTAGAAAATCACTACTTTTGAATGGTCTAGAATTTTTAGAACAAGTACATTTTCATATGGAGACCATGTTGAATGGTTCGGATCGACTGTTTAAACTTTGAATATGAAGATATTGATCCATAGTACGGACCAATCCATACTATGCATGGTACCATAGCCTCACTCCTAAGATACTTATAAAGTATAGATTATATTTTACTTGCTGGATTTTAAAAATATAAGTTATTTTTGGTTGTTGTTAATGTTGTCAAGATAAATTTATTGCAATGGATCCCCACCCTAAACCCTGCAATGGTCCATCAGAACTTCTATAGTCATGACTGGTACATTTCTTATAACAGCACTAAACCCTGCAACACTTAAATTGCAATGAAGAAAATGGGTTGATTTTTTATTTTTTTCGACTGGAACTTGATATTCGGTGTATAATCTCTTTTATATCATGAAATGAAATCTGAAACAGAAGATGAGGAGGTGAATGTTGTTGAAACCTCAACAAGAAAGCGCAAGATAGCATCGGAGAGGAGCAGAAGGGGTCCAGTGACAGAAAAGGAGAAGCTGAAGGCGCAAGAGGCTGCACATTCCTTTGCATCAGAGAATCCTTTCTTTGTGCTTCGTTTGAAGGCATCACATGTATACAGCAGCAACGTGACATTGGTTAGCTTTGTCTTGTTTATTTTACTTAAATTGATTATTTTTCAAACATGAGAGGTTCTTTCATGTGGTCAATTCGCTACACCAAATTCATAATTTTGCAATGCATCTAAAATAATGATCAGTGCACAAGGAGCAAATATTTTAATTTTTCATCCATAGTATATATGTTGTTATAATAATGATGAATTTTGTGTATTATCACGAGTATTCGCTGCAACAGATTAACATCTGAACTTTTTTTGAAAGGCGAAAGATATAGCAAAACTAGTGACTGCTTAGTTAGTCACACCTGAAGCAGAGAACAAGTGTGACAGCCCTAAGCATCCTATTAAGGATAAAAGATTGCCAGAATCTTCTACATATGCAGTTGATCTGAACAGGTAGCCGAGTCTTTTCGGCATGGATTATTTTTGACGCATCCTCTGCTGTCTGTATAGTGGTTGTTCTTCTGATTAATATCATATACTATTTTAAAATTAGAGATTTGCTCTTAATGATTTTAGAGCAAAATATTTAAAACTCCATTTTGACCAGTTGATAACTAGGGACAATATTGGGAAACTAAACATAATCAGTTACACTTTTTGGTTAAAAATTTTATGAATAGAATGAGAAATGATAATGTTTCCTTTTTAGCAAATCACGATCCTTACTAAATATAAAGTTTAATGTTAGATGTATATGAACAATAATATCCTCGTCAGAACTCTCTAATCAAATATCGGCTATCCGATGAAATCAATAATGACCATCCATATTTGATTTTTTCACTATAATGGACACTCATTCTTAAAATTAAATCTCTTTATTTATTGTTTGATTGTCCAACATTATAAATTGCAATCTTTAAGTTCATCGCAGCTATTTATTACCCTGGACGCTATATGTTAAAATACTAAATTATAAAAATATAATTTTTTTGCAATGATGTATTTCTACACTAGATTTTGGAACAACACTGAAAATTTTGAATTATTGTAATAAAATATTAATGCAGCAAAATTGTAGCAAGTTTAATGACAAATTTTGTTGTGATATCTCCATCATGTTGTAGTGCTTGTATCCAACTTGTTGAATATGAACCGTTTGATTTAGATTGTATGGTGATGATGCAATGTGAAAAGTATATTCATATCTATATCTTGGGAATACAGCTGTAATGTATTGAGGTCAGAATGGTCATTGTCATCTTTGAAATCTTTCTGGTAGTTTTTAAGTTAGTCATACTATGATTTAGGAGGAGGGGTGTTGTTATCCTTCAGCTTATGAATCATTGTTGATAAAATAGATTTCAGGCTGATATGCCAAGAACATCATATCAATATCCACTATTTCTCCGATTTTGCCCTTTCTATTTGCCAGGAAAAGAAAAAGAAAGAAAAGAAGTTCCAAGTGTGAATATGGGTATACTGCATGCTTCTTTATTTGTTTGCCTCAATAATAAGCATATTGAAAGAGTAATTGTTGAGGCATGCATACCCTTTGAACTACTGTTTGATGTGAATTATGGTGAACAGTACATTATTCCTGGGTTGCAACTTTGCTCCAGTTTGCACCACACAAGTGGTATCATAGGCTCTGATGTTATTCAATTGTTTGTTAATTCTAGAATTGTCTCCAATTGAGATGCAATGTGGCCTTTATTGGACCGAATTTGCTTTCAGTCTACACATGCTTCAAAAGATTTAAAAGATGAAAAAAAATGTAGGCAAATATTGCATCTGCATTCACCACCAACAAAGATAACAAATACTGGTACTGCAATACTGGGATGGTCTAGTGAATCTGGCATCTTTGGCATGGCTGGTGGCATGCATGCTTATTTCTGAAATCTAACTATAGTATATTATTTGGATGCAGAGATTCCCTGTGAAGTTTTCAAGAAAGTATCTGCCCCGCAGCAAAGCGGAGGTTATTTTGCGTGATTCAGCCAACAGTAAAACCTGGTCTCTTGCATATATTCCACATGTAAGAGATAGAGATCGGCTATCAAGAGGATGGTCTTCATTTGTACATGACAACTCTCTAGAAGAAGACGACTATTGTGCTTTTGAGCTTGTGAAATCGGCTGAATTTCTGGTTCACATTTTCAGGGTTTCCAAAGGGCAGATGCCGGCAGCATCTAGAGCTAGTAAGAACGCTAAAGCTTAATGCTCTGGTAGTCTCTCTCTCTCATATGGTTATTTTGTTCTGGAGTGCCAGGCCAGAGCTTGAAAGAATCTGTGAATTTCATGCTATTTGCCCTTTTGTTGTTTATGTGATGCAAGGTTGCTGTTTGGGCAAACTCTGCAAGGGCTTTTTGTGTATAGATGGCATGTGACGCCTTTATTTCTATGCTAAAATATTTGCTTATTAAGACTGTGCTAGGGTAACAGAGGTTTTGTATAGATGCTTTTGTTAGGCTCTGTGTTTGTATGGTTGGGGTTTCTTAGTACACCTATTATATTGGTTCCCTGTTGGATAATATATATGGATTCAGACATTTTGCGGATACCTAAACTCATAATAGTTTTTTATTCAGAAGCAAATACAGCTTTTAATTCGAAAGATTATACAGATACCGAATTGGGTAATTATTCGGCTCGAATTTTTGTAAGATTCGTGTCTATTTCAGCGGCCTATATAATCACTTTGATTTGTTCTTTGAAGTATAATATAAAGTTTGATTAATTAATTTTAGATCTAATTACTGAACTATATCTGCTCATTTTTCATTTTTCATTTTTCATCTTTTATTAATATTTATATTTTCTGGTATATTTTGACAAATAATATAATGATAGTTGGTAGTTTTTTTTATTAATTTATATTTTTAACCAATAATTTTGTTTTGAAAATATTAGCTTGTTATGAAAATAATATATGATTATTTTTTCGAATGTATATGTAATATGAGGAGGGATCCACTTACACTATTTTTTTGGTGACATAAAATTGCACCATTCATTTTTAAAGTTCAAACAGTCGATCCAAACTGTTTAACATGTTGGATATATTAAAATGTAATTGCATATCAAATTTTATATTTTTTTTTAATTATTTTTACTATTTATTAAGGTGAGTACAAAAATTCAATGGTCTGAAAACAATGATTTCGTAAAATACTTAATAAATAATAAAAATATTTAAAAAAAATGTAAAATTTGGTTTCTAAGTACATTTTAATATGGAGATTATGTTGAACGGTTTGGATTGACTATTTGGACTTTGAAAACTTAAAAAATGGATGGCGTAATTTTATGTCATAAAAAAAGGTGTAATTGGATCCCTTATCATGTAATATTTTCCATATTTTATAAACATATAATAATTTTGTTTTAATATTCCAACTATATCCATATTTGTATCTGTATTCTTATTTAAAAATATCTATGCTCTGAAAATAAAACAAATAAGAATACGATTGAACTATTATCCATTAGTATCTTACCTGTTTACACTTTAGATTCAGATTTGTGTGCAATACTCGAAGTGATTCAAAGTTTTGTCGAAAACTTGCAACATATTCTATAACTTTCATGTTTTGAGTTTTTTTTTTTTCTAAATCAGTACATAACATGGTCAAAATGACGTGCTAATGATGTGGCAGTTTTTTTAGTTGTTATTAATTAGTTAGGTGTGATTTTATGTGTGTCATTAATACAATTAAAAAGAGTTTGAATTTTGTTATTTTATTTTGTGGGCTTTTATGAAGATCTTTTGGAATGTTATTAATGTTTAAGTGATTTTTGAATGGTGTGAGACTGAGAAGCCCAACTCATTTTGTAATAGAGTGAATCATGTACATTAAATATATATAGAGTTCATGCTTATCTTATTTTTAGAAACTCTTTAAAAATCTCCAATGTACTTTTAGTACCATGCTTTTTGATATATTAGTTAAGTGTGGGCTACGCGTTGTTTTGGGAATTGAAGGTCTATTTTGATTGATTTCTTTAAATGTGATTAATTTAAGTATTGATTGTATAATTATGTATTAGTCAATAATGAGAGCAAACGAAAAACTTAGTGTTTGAACCTACAAAATATACCAAAATGATTACATATTTTTAGATATTTTCAAATTTTAATATATCAGAAAGGATAAATCATGTATAAATTTTAATTTGTAAATGATTCGTCACTATTATGCATCATATTTTGTGCAAGCAACAAAATGTGAGTTTCTAAAAGTTTCATATTGATTTGTAATATATTTTAGATAAATTTATTATAAACAAATTCATTTGACTTCATAAAGTAAATATTAATAGCTCTATGAGGATATTAATTTTTTTAATTTATTTTAACTCTATTATTGTGTGCGAATTCTTAATTTCAGTACTTAAACAAGAAAACTCCCTTTTCAATGATAAACAATTACTATTTATCTATCTATCTATCGTAATACAGTATGTATTATGTATTACGGTAACAAAAGAGGGTACAAATTACCATCATTTCTTTATCTTTTCATTCATTGTGCTTAAATTTTATTAGTGAAAGAAAAATATGATGTGGCTAATAGTCATGTGACGTGACTAAAATAGTAGACCGAGTGATTAAGTTAGACGAAATAATTTAAACCGTCCAGTGAAACAGGATTATTAAATCCGTTCTTATTTATTTTTTGAATTTTTCGCAAACTCTTTAATAATATTTTTTTAATTGAATTTCGATTAATAAAAAAATCGGCATATCACGCAACAAGTTTTGCAATCACATAATACAGAATATAACTAATTTTCTTCTCTAAACCTTGTACAATTTCTCCGGCCTCCCTCCAAAATACAGAAGTGGGACCCGGATCACAGAGAGAGAAATATTTGTCTGTAAATGTCCGTACGTTCCTCATGTGAGAAGAAAAAATATAATTCTTTGTTCTTGGCGCCATTGAAAGACGAGCCCTCTGTCTGCCCCCGTAGTCCCCTCAGCTTCTATCTTTCATCTCTCCGCCTCCGCGCTCTCTCTCTCTGACAGGGACACACTCAACCCATTCCAATGGCGGTGCCAGTAGTGGAGATAGATGATGGAGATTGGACGGAGGTGATGAATCCAAACCCCTATTTCTTCAGAGTCCTTGTCGGAGACTTCACACAACGCATGGCAAGTCTCTTTGATTATTTCGTGCATTTTCCTCTTTGGTAAATATTTTAGCTATTGAGTCTCGTGTTACCATCATTCCCGCATATCACGGAGAGGGAAGAGGTTCTAGCTGAAAAAACCTCTACTATTGTTATTATTTTTTTTTTCAAACTATCTACTATTATCTTTTTTAAGGAGTTATGTTTATGAATGTTTTACACAATCTATGCATTTTTTTTTATTATATTTGATGGTTTTGTCCCAAAATGGTTGCTTTGTGAACAACATCGCACATGCATGTCAGTCTGTGCACATTGGGCTTATAAATCAGCACAAAATTTGATCACCACAGTATGGTATGAGATGGAGATTGCTATAATTGTGCAAATCATCTCAGAATTTACCTTATATTTTCTTATAAAAGTGTTGTTCAAGAGAATAGTAAATCGTGGCATTTACAGAAATTTGACAAAGTAACATCTTCGCAAAATTGATTTGCGGAAACTGAAAAATCAAATTGTGAAAGGTGAGACTTACATCAAATCTTTTTGTGAAGAAGTCTGTGATTTTACAAAGTTGCTAAATTCCAAATAGAAAAATGAGCAAACTGAAGAAAAGGAGGAAATTATATTACAATATTGATCAGTGCTACCCCGAAAGAAACTGGTACAAGAAGAAAATACCAAATATCAATGTACACACACATCTGGTATGGTTTGATATCTGTCACTTCAATTGTTTGCATGCTCTTTGATTCCTTGACTAAATAACGCATACTTTCTCATAATCTTTCATCACCATTTTATTCCATATACAGAAAATTCCCCCCAATTTCGTGAAAAATTTACAAGAGGATATGACAACAAAGGCCAGTTCTTCATCTGACCCACCAACTATGACCGCATCCATTGAAAGCCCCACTGGACAGACATGGTATGCAGAGATAGAGAAGACTACAACTGGTGTGTTTTTCACCACAGGGTGGTCGAAATTCGTGCAAGACCATTCCTTGAAGGAGCACGAATTGTTGATATTTCGGTACAATGGTTGCATGAGCTTCACTGTGCTGATATTTGACAAGACAGCTTGTGAAAAAGAAGATTGGGATGGTGGTACTGGAGGTGGAGGGAGAAAGGGTCAGCTTAAGCCCAGAAAGCTTGCTTTTGGTCATGCCGAGTTGGAAGATCAGCTGAAAGTTAAAGGCATGGAAATAGTACCCTCAACTTTGTTAATTAATTTGTGTAGTAGGAAATGAATTTAATCATTGAATTTGGTAAGTTGGATATATTACTATTATTCATGTCCAAAGAAGCCAGATTTTAGTTAGAACATAATAGTTACTGACTGGTTAACCCATTATATATTTGGATGGGGATCCCTTGACAAAAGCTTATCTTGACAACCTTGCCAACACTTAGATCAAATAATGCCTAGAAATATTTTGAAGTAGAAAAAAATATAGAGATCTTGGTTTCCTTATAATAGATTGGTTGTATATCATTTTTCATGCAATTCAAATATCATTTGATGTTCCATCAAATCAAATGTCGTTAAATATGGATTGCTTGTAAATTTCTTGTCATTTGATGAACAGTAAAATTTGCATACAATTTCATGATATTCATGTATAAGATATGAGTTAGGCTATGGTACTATGTATAGCACAGATTAGTTTGTACTATGGATCAATATCTTCAATTTTAAAATTCAAATAGTAGATATGAACAATTCAACATGATCTCCATATGAAAATATACTTGTAGACTAAATTTAACATTTTTTAGAATTTTTTTACTATTTTTTTAGATAGGTAGAAATCACTACTTTTGAATGGTCTAGAATATTTAGAACAAGTGCATTTTCATATGGAGATTATATTGAATAGTTCAGATCGACTGTTAAAGCTTTGAAAATGAAGATATTGATCCATAGACCATAGTACAGACAAATCCACACTATGTATAGTCCCATAGCCTCACTCATAAGATATTTATAAAGTATAAATTACATTTTATTTGTTGGATTTTAAAAATATAAGTTATTTCTGGTTGTTATTAATGTTGTCAAGATAAATTTATCGCAATGGATCCCCATCCTATTTGTTTTGACTTGCAGTATAACTTAAATTTGATTCATTTTTTTTTGTTGGCACTCCAATGGTCTGTGCAAAGGCAATGCTCTCCGCGTGGGAGGTTGCAGGTTCGAAACCCGGATAGGGGAATACTTTTTTGAGTAAAGATTGGAGGTCATGCCATACAACTAATTAATCGGATAGGGGAATACTTTATGGATATTAAATAGTTGGGTGACTTGATCTCCAACATTTTTTCTTGAGAAAAAAAAAAAAAAAAAAAGGTTCATGTGCACTTGTATAGTAATAACAGCACTAAAGTGACTAAACCCTGCAACACTTAGATTGCAATGAAAAAAAAGGGTTGATTTTTTATCCTTTTGGACTGAAACTCAATATTCGGTGTGTAATCCCTTTTATATCATGCAGAGAAATCAGTTTTCTCCACTGAACCCAAGATCACAGACACTGAAATAGAAGATGAGGAGGAGATGCATGTTGTTGAAACCTCAAAAAGAAAGCGCAAGAAAGCATCAGAGAGGAGGAAAAGGGGTCCAGTGACAGAAAAGGAGAAGCTAAAGGCGTGGGAGGCCGCACATTTCTTTGAATCAGAAAATCCTTTCTTTGTGATTTGTTTGAAGGCATCACATGTATACAACATGCAAATGGTTAGTTCGGTCTTGTTTATTTTACTTAAAATTGATTATTTTTCAAACATGAGAGGTTCTTTCATGCGTCCACTACACCAAATTCATAATTTTGCAATGTATCTAAAATAATGATTAGTGCATAAGTGGCAAATATTTTAATTTTTCATCCCATAGTATATATGTTGTTATAATAATGATTAATTTTGTGTACCACCACAAGTATTTACTGCAACAGATTAACTTCTGAACTTCCAAAATTTTGAAAGGCGAAACATATAGCAAAAAGAGTGACTGCTTTGTTAGTCCCACCTGAAGTAGAGAATAAGTGTGACCACCCTAAGCATCCTATTAAGGACAAGGGATTGCCAGAATCTTCTACATATGCAGTTGATCTGAGCAGGGAACTGAGTCCTTTCGGCATGGGTTCTTTTTGACGCATCCTCTGCTGCCTGCTGGCTGTTCAGTGGCTGCTCTTCTGATTGATATCATATACTATTTTAAATTAGAGATTTTCTCCAATGCACCAGGGGAGTGCTATACTGAGGACAACTACCCGGCTACCTGCGCGAGCAAGTGTTATATTCCTTTCTATATCTCTGACAATTCACTTCTTCAAATTCAGAACTTTACACAAGGGAAACAAGAATTGATTGATTTAATTGGTATAATGGGTTCCTTGCCTGATGGAACACGATGACTCAGTGCAAGACTCAAATGTGAACTGATCCAGAACAATTCACATAAACCCGAATTGATTTGGAATCATCAGTTAAAAATTACAGAACCCAAAGCAATCAACCCAGACAACTGGAACATGAACTTAACCTGACTGGAAAATAAATCTAAGTTGAAAAGAAATGCACTTCTGAAGTTCTGATTAAAAACTTTGAAATGATGTACACCTAACTCAAACCCAACCAAAAAACAAATAACTAGTTTACCCAAAATTGACCCAACTAAAAAAGGAAATGGGGCAGAAGATCTAAATGGACAACTCAAGACCTCAATTTGATGCAGAGTAGTGATGACTAGAACAAAATGCAACCAAGGAGAGAAATTGACTAGAATAGTCAAACCTTAAAGGACTAAAGAATGATTGACAAGGTAACAATTTGTTCCCCTTACAATTTACAGACTGTAAATAGACTAGAGGTAAAGTGCATACATGACAATAGAATAGTCGACAAGGTAATCAGAGTCTTGCTCAGCAGTCTTCATATAATAAACTCGGAATGCACACACAACTTGCCTTATCTCGTAATGGCGGGCGACGGTGGCTGCGGCAATTTAATGGTGATAAGTCAAGTTGGAGAAGCTCTCTTCCTGCAATTTGAAGATTGTAATGTCGCATTGGTTAAACTGCAATATGGAATGATTTCTCACCTATTATTATAGTGCACGAATCCCATGGCTGAATGATACGAGCATTAGGTCTAACAAAATATTTCTTTGGTGACGTTGTTTTGACCTATCTATATAAATCAACATAAACAAAATCAATTACCAAGCTTGTGACCAAAAGAAGACGCTTTCTTCACCTTGAACGCTACATGGTGCTCGGTGTGTAGAGAAATAGGGATCGAAATGGGGAAGCACGGAGAGAGTGCGACCAGCTAGTTCTAGGAGGGCGGTGGTATCGATGCCTTCGACCTTTTCCATTCGTCCTGTAGCGGAGTGGAAGAGAAAAATTGACAAAGACTCAAACAGAGAGAGACTAATGAAGCGGGTTTAATTGGAGTTTGATCCAATGATCCGTTAATCTAGCAATCTCTCTAAAGAGCAGAGGGTAAATCGGGTATTTAAAATTTCAGCTCTCAAAATCAGAATAATTGACCTTAGCATAGCACTCCCCTATTTTAGAGCAAAAAAATCTATTTTGACCAGTAGATAAACTAGGGACAATATTGGGAAACTAAATATAATCAGTTAAACTTTTTGGCTACAAATTTTATAAATAGAACTTTCTAATGTTTCCTTTTTAGCCCATTATGATTCTTACCGGATATATTGTTTAGTGTTAGATGTATACCATCCATAATTTTTTTTACTATACTGGACACTCACTCTTAAAATTAATATTTTATCTATTGGTTAATTGGCCAACTACTTAGATTGCAACCTTTAAGTTCATTGTAATTATTTATTACCCTGGATGAATTATTTTAAAAACACTAAATAATAAAAAAATATTGTTGGTTGCAATGATGACTGCTACACTAGATTTTGCAACAACACGGCAATGATTTTGAATCATTGTAATAAAATATTTATGCCACAAATTTTTATTAATTTTAATGACAAATTTTGATGTGATATCTCCATCCTGTTTTAGTGCTAGTATTCAACTTATTGTATATGAACTGTTTGATTTAGAATTGTATGGTAATGGTGCAATGTGAGAAGTATATTCATAGCTATATCTTGGGAATACAGCTGTAATGTATTGAGGGCAGAATGGTCATTTTCATCTTTGAAATTTTTCTGGTAGTTTTATTTAAATTAATCATACTATAATTTAGGAGGAGGGGGTATTGTTATCCTTCAGCCTATGAATAATTGTTGATAAAATAGATTTCAGGCTGATATGTGTAGTACGTCATATCAATATCCATTATTACTCCGATTTTTCCCTTCTATTTGCCAGGAGGCAGGAAAAGAAAAGGAAAGAAAAGAAGTTCCAAGTTTGAAAATGGGTATTTTACATGCTTCTTTATTTGTTTGCCTCAATAATAAGCATATTGAAAGAGTTATTGTTGAGGCATGCATATCCTTTGAACTGCTGTTTGACATGTAACTATGGTGACCACTCATACATTATTCCTGGGGTTGCAACTTTGCTCCAGTTTGCACCACACAAGTGGAATCATAGTCTGGTTGGTCTCCAATTGAGATGCAATGTGGCCTTTATTGGATCGAATTTGCTTTCAGTCTACACATGCATCAAAAGATCCAAAAGACCCAAAATAAAATGTAGACAAACAGTGCATCTTCATTCACCACAAACAAAGATAACAAATACTGGGATGGTCTAATAAATCTGGCATCTTTGGCATTACCGGTGGCATGCATGCTTATTTCTGAAATCTAACTGTAGTATATTATTCGGATGCAGAGATTCCCTGTGAAGTTTTCAAGTAAGTATCTGCCACGCAGCAAAACACAGGTTATTTTGCATAATTCAGCCAACAGTAAAACCTGGTCTGTTGCATATCTCCCACATATATCTGAAAAAAACAAAAGAGACCAGCTGTCGAGAGGATGGTCTTCATTTGTGTGTGACAACTCTCTAGAAAAATATGACTACTGTGCTTTTGAGCTTGTGAAATCAACCAAATTTCTGGTCCACATTTTCAGGGTTTCCAAAGGGCAGATGCTGCCAGCATCTAGAGCAAGGAAGAATGCTAAAGCTTAACGTCTCTTAGTCTCTCTCTATCTCTCTCTTTCTCTCACGCCCTCACTAACTTATTATAATATGGTTTTGGAAAGCTAGGTCAGAGCTTGAAAGAATCTGTGAAGTTAATGCTATTGCCCTTTTGTTGTTTATGTGATGCAGGGTTGTTGGTGGGGCAACCCTGCTAGGGCTTTTTGTTTATAGATGGTCTATGTTTACTGTTTAGCCTTTTCTTCTAAGCTAGAATTCTTTAAACATAACTTCCATACTAGTGCAACGGAGTTTTTGTATAGATGCTTTTGTTAGGTTCCCTGTTTGTATGCTTGGGGTTTTAAGTATACCTATATAATAGACCTGTCGTAGCTTTGGTTTTAAAATTCTGTATATTAGAAATTGTGGTCCTCAGATATCAGCAAGTTTCTTTAGAAAATTAGATTGGCCATCACAATTTAAGGATCATTTAGTCAAAAGATGTGAGATGATAAAAAAAATCCTTCTATATACCTTGTATAATCCTGAACTAATTCAGCTTTAACATTTGGTTATCTATGGTATTCATTTTTCTCTTTATATAAAAGGGACTAAAATATTACACATCTTGTAATAGAGCTATTGTTCTAGGATTCTGTACTGATCATAGCAGCACTTCTCCTAGTCAATTGTTAACAAATAGAATATCATTCAGTTCCATACAATATACTTAACATCTTTGTAGTGTAGCCAGGTCATAAAATGCACCTTTCTTTGTCATGAGATGTTGGTAGGTACCACGCTCCATGACCTTACCATCTCCCAAGAAAGCAATTGAATCGACATTTTTAATCGTGTTTAGCCTGTGTGCTACAACAACTGTGGTTCTACCGGCCATGATTCGATCAAGCGCCTCTTGCACCACTTGTTCAGATTGCACATCCAAGGCGCTTGTTGCTTCATCTAGTAGAAGTATTGCTGGATTCCTTATAATGGCTCTTGCAATTGCAATTCGCTGCTTCTGGCCTCCTGATAACTGTAAGCCTCTCTCACCACAGTCAGTATCATATCCATCTTTTAGAGATCTATAACAAAAAAATTCATAATTAGATACATAAAAAACAGAAGCCCATGCAATTTATTGTTTCTTGGTTGATAGTTGTGTTATCTGATTTGGATCTGTCACATGTCACAGAAAGAACAAAGACTTACGAGATGAATTCATGTGCATTTGCTGATTTTGCTGCCTCCAAAATCTCATCTTCGCTTGCTTCTGGCTTCCCAAATAAAATGTTTTCCCGAATGGTGCCTGAAAAAAGCACCGGCTCTTGACTAACAAGTGCAGTGAAACCGCGGTACCAAATGATATCCAGTTCCCGTATATCCATGCCATCAACTCGAACAACACCTCTATCGACATCATAGAACCGTTGGATCAGGCTGATAATTGTAGATTTACCACAACCGCTTCTACCTACCAGTGCTATGCTTGTTCCGGCCTTCACTTCTAAATTGAACTCTTGCAAGATTTGACATTGCGGTCTGGTTGGGTACGCAAAGTCGACCTTCTTTAGTTCTATGCGTCCTTGGATTCTCTTCTCCAATTTGTTCTTTTCAGCTTTCGGATTTACCTGAAATATATATTAAAATAGTATAATCATTAGACCATTTGATTTCCTTTGCAATCTCTTAATTCCAAAAATGCATCTGAAATGTAACCTTAAGATAAGATTCTTACTTGTGGGGTCATCGATTGTCTATCAAGCACCTCGAAAACAGAGGCAACTGCATCGGCACCTTTTGCTAAATCAGTTGTCATGCTCCCGGCATCAGCAATCATTTTCCCGGTACTAACCAAGATAAAGAAAGTCTTAAAGACATCACCAGCAGAAATTTGCCCTGCCTGTACCAGTTTCCCTCCGTACCAGAAATCCAAGGCCCAAAACATGAATGACAAACAGGGTGAACAACCAGTAGCTATACCGGCAACCCACGATTTTTTACTTGCAGCCTTTAATGGCTCTTCCTGTGCCTTTTTGAATAACCTGAGGACTAAATCCGAGCAACCGAAGGATGTCACCATCCGGTGATTGTAAACTGCCTCTATGGCAATTTGAGTGCTTTTATACTGTGCCTTGGCCAAGTTCCCTGAAACTTTTGATAAAACAATTTTTTTAGCATAGTAGCATGACATGATAATAGGTTGCACTGCAATCATGACAAGAGCCAGTTTCCACGCAACGACTAGCCCCATTGTAACTGCTATTGTTACCCCAGATGCAGTTTGCACTAACAAAGATATCCGATCGGCTACTAGGGTTTTCACTAGAGAAGCTTCGTTGCTTAATCTCGAGCATAATGCACCACTCGAATTTGATTCTTCATCAAACCATGCAGTCTCAAATGTCAGTAGCTTTTCTAACACCCGTACCCGGATCCGTCTCACCAAATTCTCCCCCATTCGTGCAAAGTTGTAGTGTTGCAAGATGTTGACTACTATAGACACGGCCGAAAGAGAGCAAAATATGGCCACATATTGCCGAACAATTGCCTTCATCTTATCATGGTCTGTTAAGAAAAATGCGGTGATGAGACCACCAATCGTGAAGGCATAAGTGGGTTGCAATGAACCATAAACGATAGCTGAGAGGCTACCGACTAGGGCTTGTTTCCACTCGGGAGCATTCATAGCAAGAAGTCTTGAAAAAGACGGGGTTAATTGCTGAGTTGGTGAGGTCATGAGTGTTTCTTGAGTTGGGGTGAGGTTGAATGGGCTTGCTTTGGTCATGCTGAGGCTGAGGAGACTTGTGCTGCTCCGGGCAGCGGAGCCCGGTATAATTAGATCTTGATCTTGGTCAATATAACTTGCCATCTTTTGTAGTTTGACAAGACGAGAGTAGTGACCCCCCTTGACAAGTAACTCGTCATGTGTGCCGATTTCTACTATGGTACCGTTGTCTACCACGGCAATCTTATCAGCATGCCTTATGGTTGAAAGTTTGTGAGCTACCACCTGTTCAGAAGGTATTTATCAGATCACATTATTTATTTTATTGGTACTAGTCTAGTAGTTGTCTGGTGTCAGTTCCTAAGATAAGTAATTTTTCTAAAATTTGGGTTTTTTACTCTAGTAACAAGTTCCAAAAGGAAATTTTGACCAATAAAGCATTGCCATTTTCTATATGTGCCAATCAAGTCAGGTACTGATTTATATTAGATATGCAGTGGAAGACTGGAAGTCAATTGTGTAAAAGTCAGGAGATAAGATTCTAGTTACCAGAGTGGTTCTACCCATGGAAGCTTGATCAAGTGTAGTTTGCACCAGCTTCTCTGACTCCGAATCGAGTGCACTTGTGGCCTCATCGAGAAGGAGAATAGCTGGGTTTTTGATAATTGCTCTAGCAATTGCAATTCGCTGTTTTTGCCCTCCTGACAAAAGTGCCCCTCTTTCTCCAATCTAAAAGAAAAAACCATAATTATATTAATAGTAAAATATAACCAATGAAAGGTCACATTAATTACCATTGCCAAGTGTAGGTTGAAAAGGTTTGATGCTATAATTAAGCTAGATACCAAGAACATTTTAACAGTGCTCAGAACTTACTGTATATAAACATAGCAGCAATAAATAAATGAAAGAGTAGATTCATTTAAATGAAGTGTTCATGCAAGTAATCAAAATTTACCTTATTTGTACTATTATATATTCATATTCCACAGAGAAAAATAATATAATGTACAAAATCCTCACCTTAGTCTCATATCCTTCTGGAAGCTGATTTATGAAATTGTGTGCATTGGCTGTCATTGCGGCTGCATACATTTCTTCAACAGTTGCTTCAGGATTGCCAAACAAAATATTTTCTTTTATAGACGTGCCGAAAAGCGCGTGTTCTTGGCTCACAAGCCCCATTTTTTCTCTTATCCATCTCAATTGCAACCTCTTTATATCATAACCGTCGATTTTGACAATCCCTTCATTCACATCGTAAAAGCGTTGAACCAAAGATATGACAGTGGATTTGCCACTGCCACTGGACCCCACCAAGGCTACAGTTTGACCGGCGGATACATGGAGGGAAAAGTCTTTTAGAATTGTCGATTCGGGTCGAGATGGGTATGTAAACCGGATTGAATTGAATTCAATTTCGCCACGGATTTGATCCAATCTCAGCCCGGTGGGGTCGTCTGTGTTAATCTGTGGGGTCCGGTTGATACGGTTCAGAATGCGGGCTGCGGATACTGATGCCTCAGTGAAGTGTTTTACTTCAGGGATTGCTGTTCCGAGGGACCTGTTTGAGATTAATGTAGAATTTAGGACTAACAGTTTTGTTTGGCTTTTAAATTGAAAGTTAATTATATAAAAAAGTTAATTAATAAATAGTGGAAAATTTCTAGATAATCGAAAACAGTAATTTTAAAATTTTCTTAATAAATAATAAAAAAATTAAAATGTACTTGGAGACCAAATTTTACATTTGTTGGAATTTTTTACTATTTATTTATTAAGTCAGTTTTAAAATCATTGATTTTAATAAACAATGAAAAACTTCCAGATCAATGAAACATCGATTTTAAAACTAACTTAATAAATTGTAAAAAAATTTCCAAAAATGTAAAATTTGATCTCCAAGCACATTTTAATATAGATTGAATGTTGAACGGTTTGGATCGAATGTAAAAACCAATTTGTTTCAAAGTCCAAAAACAAACGTTTTAATATTAGTCACTCTCTCTTTCTCTCTCTCTATATATTTGACTAAACGTGTTAAACTCTATATATTTGACTAAACGTGTTAAATATTATGGAATTTAAAAATAAGTCTACGGCATGAATTGTAGCGAGATCTGCACTCCAATAATTAAAGCTAAAATATTCCATAGGAAAAAATAGAAAAGCAGGGACCCTTGCAAAGAATCGCGGCAGATTTATTTCCGATAAAATATGGTTTAAGTACTTGATATTATAACTTGACTTGATGACTAACTGTTACAAGAAAAAAGAAATAGCAAGTTGAAGACAATCGCATAGCATTTGGTAGCTAGGAATGTGATGCATTATTAGAATTATATATACTCCTTTGTCTCCTCAATTATTTTTTTATACTTTTGTCTGCATTAATTAAACCTTGAACCTTGAACCTATGGTCATAGTCTTTATAAAATGTACAAATTATAATAGTTATTTAATCTCAATAATTTTCTATTCCATACAATTAATGATGCCACCACAATGGCATGACAAAACAAATACTTGACTGCTAGAACGATACAACTCAGTACTAACTACCAACTTAAGCCATTTAGTCAATTTAATACCAAATATGTGTGTAACTTCATTCTCTATATAAATATTTATTCAATCAATTGATAAGTAACACATAAATATTACTAATATAGTTTAATTAGTGCCCAACTAGAGCCTGCCTCATTTATTTTTCAAAACAAGAAGTAACAATAATTCTAAAATATGAAGATGTTATTATTATTATTATTATTATTATTATTATTATTATTATTATTATTATTATTATTATTATTATTATTATTATTATTATTATTATTATTATTATTTATTAGTTTGCCACTCAACAGATTAATTTCTTAATTAAATGAAACATAAGAAAAGGAAAAAAAATACTTACAGGCCTCCTAACACGAATGAAATTCCGGCCGCGTAGATCCTCCCTCCGCTTTCGCCGTGGTACATCACAAGCCTGCTCCCATACCATGCAAGAAAACCCCAAATTGCAAAACTCAAGCCAATACAACCAACTGCAACACCCTTGGCAATCCCTTGTTTGATCCCCATTTTGGTTGTTCGATCCAAAACCGCAGCATAGCGCTCCACAATCCGCTGCTCAGCAGTGAATGAATAGACGGTCTTGATCGCACCAAGTGCTTGTTGTACTAAGGAATTCGCTATTGAGTACTCGGCTCGGGCTTTGTGGGAGAGGTAGAGGAGATACTTTCCATATATAAGGCCAGGGATTATGAGAAGAATTACTAAAGGGAATGCGACTAAGGAGAGGCGCCACGAGAAATAGGCTGAGAAGATTAGGCCAGATATGAACATTGATGAGTGCATCAGAAACAGAGGAACCTGTTCAATAGTGAGATTATAAATTCCAGGAGTTTAGGGGCCAAACTGTAAATATGTAAATGATTGAAAATGGAAATTAGGAGATGAGACAAATTTCTCTGTTAAAGCACATTAATGAGAATATGTGGATAGAAACAGAGGAAATCTATTATGCAAGGGTAATACAATATTTTAATGTAGTGAAATAGTATTGAGGTTATGTTTCATAGCTACACTTCTCTGAAAAATATGAAAAGAACTAAATATTTAAATATCTTTTAAGAAAATTATATTAATACTCCTCAATAGAAAAGTAAAGAATGGTTGCAAAACAGCGGCTTGACCAGGATTTGAGTTAGGAGTGGGCAAAAAGTTTCGGGTTACTGGGTCAGTGGGCAAAATTAACTAATATACTTGAATTATTTTAGTCAATTTCACCAAATTCTAAATCAGATTTAAACATAAATTAAGGAAAATAATTAACACTCAACAATCTTAGTCAATTATCAGTCGCAATTTGCAATTTAATTTATTTGATTGGATTGTAGTATTGAATTGTCAAAGAACATGAATAAGCAATTTAATTTCCAGAAGTAGATAGACCAACATATTTATACTACTTTATACCCGATTTTAAAATTTCAAGGATAGAGGTACATGGTGGTTTCCGCCACTGTTGGAAAACCACTTCATTGCTGTCAGAAAACTGCTATAAAATGAGGTACCAGCAATGACAGCAAAACAACACATAAACAGATTCCAAGAGCAAATTGTGGGAGGCCTTTTTATCTATGGAGATATATTCTATTTTCCTAGATTTGAATCAGATGTTTTTATTTTATTGAACTTTCCTTTAGCATATTCTGTTCCAACTTAATTTGTCAGTAACGTGGAAGGAGTATAATTATCTACTATGATTCCATATGTATAACAATATCAGAACCAATGATTCTATGCTTCTATAAAGAACAATATTACAAATATAAGCAACCAAAAAGTTTGTTCCAGCTGCAGAATCAAGTAAATTTCCACAAAATATATAGCATCTTGACAAAGTTCCATGTCTTTCTTAATTAGCACATGTAATTGGCATCGTAGTTAGTACCAACTTACATTTGACTATTTTAAAAATAGTCAGGTGAGATTCCCTCATAATATCATTAAAAGATAAATAATCTTACATGTCTTGTCATGAAAATAAGATAGCTCAGATTAAAGATAACCACCAATATTTTATCCTATCTTCAATGCATGCAACAGCACAAACTTTTATCTTATCCTAAGTAATTAAAATAATTGAATGCTAAAATTAAGAAAAAACAAAAAGAAACAGAAATGATGTACCTTCTCACTAAGGACCTCTTGAATGAGAGAAGTGTCTTTGGAGATGCTTTCAATGATCTCAGACGTTGTAGCCTCTTGTGAATCAAAGAAACCCACCTCTTGCCTTAGAATAGCCTCCAAATACATGTATCTAATCCTTAGCACCTGCCTCTCACTTGTTCTACTCCAACAAAACCCCTCTGCCAGAACAACCAAAATACATGCTTAACATGTTTTCTGTTACTTTTTGTACAAAAATATATATCCCACTATTTAGTGGGATTTTGCATGTTCATATAAAAAAATGAAACTTTGTTGATAGCACTTTGTGTTAAATAAGTATATATCCCTTCTTTTGTGATCAATACCATATAATATATATCAGAATAATTACCCATAAATGCCACCACCAAGACTGCAATTCCTAGATAGACAAAGTATAAGCAAGTCTGCAAATATTTAGAAAAAAGAATTAAGTCACCAAATTAGATGAAATTAATCACCATTAAAAGAAACTTTGAAGCAAATAAAATTAAGTTCTTTCGCGCGCGCTAACCTTTTCAACCTCCTTCATGAAATGTGCATTATTTCCGGTTGCATTCGCATTTCCGATGGAATTTATTAACTCACTGGCAAAGAGCAGAAGGCAATTTGTCGAACAACCATCACCGACTGCTCCGATTGTGCCTAAAGTCATTAAAAGTACGTCGATCCAATCAGCGAACATGAACATTCCATGCAATTTTCTCTTTTGACAGGTACCACTTGGTGATATCTCCATATCTTTCTTCTTATGAGCACCCATGGCTCAGCCTTTAGCAAGAGAAGTTGGTTGGAGTTGGTTGGAATTGATTTTTATATGTAGCCTCAGCTTGACCAAGAGGCTAGTTATAAGCTCTACTCTTCTCCCTCTCTCTCTATATATAAGGTATATATAAGGTGTGACAAAGGAGGTTGAGAGGTTTCTAAGAAATGTTGATTTGTATATTAAAAAAAAAAAAGTGGCAGACCGATTATAACCACTTTCACTAGGTGCAAAACTATTAGCAAGAGCTAGCTTTAAGTGTCCTAATAATTTTCAAGAAAAAAGTAAGTACTTGTCATTTGTCATCTTTGGTTATCTTTAATTTTTTAATTATATCTAGACATGCATGAATGATGTTTGTTAGAGGTGGCCTAATGAGTCAATTAGGACCCTATAATCTACTATTAAGTGCACAAAAGTTAGCCACATAAAGATAATTGCATATTTACATTGACGGAAACGAACATTAACAAAATACATGCATGTCATATATGTAGAGCCGTAGAGTGAGGCACCTATGGTAATAAGCAAACTACGGATCGATTTGTGCTATGAATTCATGTATTTATTTTCAAAGTTCAAATAATCAAATCAAATTAATAGTTAAACATGATAAAAAATGTATTTGAAGTCCAAATTATAAATTTTTTTAGAAAATTTTTACTATTTTTTTGACATGTAGAATTACTTAATCTAAAACTTGTTGATCCTCCGAAAAGGAGTGATTTTTTTAAGTTCAAAATATAGGAAAAAAAAATTCTAAAAATTGTGAAATTTGATTTTTAAGGACATTTCCATACACATATTATGTTTAATTGTTTGAATCAACTGTTTTAACTTTAAAAATAGAGATATGAATTTATAGGACAGATTGATCCGGTATATACATATTACCATAGCTTCATCTTCATTTTGATGACCTCGTCAATGAAATTTAAAATAGACTATTATTTATCATAAAATTAGTGTTTATGTCTTGCCATCACTCTTTTCCTAAGGTCATTTTCGTTTTTTTTTTTCCTTTAAGTTTCTCCTTTTATTTCATATGTTCGTAGAAGCAGGGGTTGAGCCTACTCTATTTCATCACATTTAAAGTAATTAAGGAAATAAATCTGTTGCAATTCCAAAAGATCGTAGAATTTCTGCAATTTCAATCACAACCGTTCATATATTTTGAAATTCGTGCACAAAAACTAACTTCTTTTAAAATTGATACATTTCAATAAATGAATGGTTGAGATTAGAATCGCAGGATCCTGCGATCCTTTAGAATCGCAGTAGATTTGCTTCCTTAAAGTAATCCCTATTCTTTGAACACGGATCAGTAGGGGTGAAAAAGGAGCAGATACAAAGTGGATAATGGTAAAACCATATCCATATCTCTTTTTTCATTTTCCGTATACGAATATGGAGCAGATATCAGACATATTAGACGGATACGGATTCGGGTCCCGATTCATATCAAATATTTATTAAAAAAATATAGAAAAATATTAAAAAAAATATTAAAGTCATAATATTTATCTAATTATAATGATGAATAATATAAAATTTTCATAATATATATTAAAATATATGATATGTATCTACTATTCAGATACAGATAATTGAAACGTAAAATTATATCAGTATTCTTATTCACACGGATATTCAGACATCAAATATTCACATCTAAATTTTCGAATACGGATTGGATATTATCCATACCGTTTTCACCCCTACTACTGAGTGAATTGAATTTTAATTATTATTTTTTAGAATTAATATTATATTTCTTAATGTAGACGCCATTATGTATAATATAGCACCACGTCCGATGTGGGGAGTATAATTAATAAGCTAATTCATTCATTAGCAAACATTGAACACGTTTCCGCCGACCTCCTCCTCTGAGGCGGGATTCTCTGTTACAAATTTCATATGAAAAATATTTATACTGGTCAATGAAAGGTGGGACCCTTCTGTCATAATGTCTCATTGGCTTGTTATACAATTAGGATCTGAATTTGCTGCCATTCTTCAGTACCCTACAATTCCTGCTTTTCCAAATTCAACTATTGATTTGTTTCGAGATTCATGCACAGAAAAATTAGCTGTTTGGAGATACGTGCACATAAATTATTGGATGGCTAGATTTGAAAAGGTAGGGATTTTTGGATCCAAATCTGCTGCGATTCTTTACCCATGAACAATACCTTACAATTCCTGCTTTTCCAAATTCAACTGTTGAATTGTTTCAAGATTTGTGCACTGAAAATTAGTTATTTTGAGATACGTGCACATAAATTATTGAACGATTGAATTTGAAAAAACAAAAAAATTAGAATTACTGCTCGTACCATTCAAATCACAGCAGATCCAATTCCTGTTATACAAGAGGTTTTGAATTCCTTTTCTGTGGGCCTCCTTTTTTTACTCTAGCTACGTACCTCTAGCAGGCTTTAGCCAGCTTCTTTCACCAAAGTTGCACTGTAACCAAATCCACTGACCCTCTCTTTGATTAAAGTTCACATAATCACATTCATTTAGATAATATATAGTATATAACCACAAAACGCTAAAGGACAGAAATACTCACAAACTTTGGTGCACTTATTTTAACTTTCTTCATCATTGACTGTTGATTTTTCCATCTTTCTTGATCATTGACTGTTGATGTTTCTAATGGAGAACAAAAAGTAGAACAAATGATTATTTTGGTTTATTTTTACTTTGTAGTTTATTTGATAGGATCTTTTTGGAATTGTAGATTTAGTAAAGATGGCGAGTTTAATTTGTAAAAAAAAATATTTGAAAAAACAATAGATGTCGGACTTAGCAAAGCTCTTAATTAAAAAATTAAAATAAAAAAGTAGATATGATCTTCAAAAGGAAGGAAATATTTTTCATGAATCCCTTAATTATATATGCTGCTAGCTGAAGAGATGTAGAGTAGAACTAGGGTGTTCCTAAGTCCATCAAGGTTCTTTGTGAACTCGACTCTAAACTCTATTGAATTGGTTTCAAACGACGTATCTAAACCGTTAAAATTCTTTGATCTTATGAGTGATGCGTCTACATGTGAAAGTTTTAATGTTTTTTATTTAGTATAAAATTAAAAGTTTTATAAATTAATTTTAATGCATTCATTTTTTGGATGCCTTTTTACCACTTGACTCTATATAAATTTAATTTTAAATTTTAAATTCTTTACATGTAGACGCATCACTCGTAAGGTAGAAGAATTTTAATTTTTTAAATTTGTCAGTTGAAGTCAATCTGATAGGTTTAGAGTTGAGTTCACAAAGGAACTTGGTGAACTTAGGAACACCCTAGTTCTACTCCAGAGATGTATATATTTTTGGGGTGAAAACAATACTAATTTGTAATTAGTAGGTACTCAAAAGCCATTGATAATAATAATAATTAGTGAGTGAGGCAATGTAAGAGATCATTTTGTAACTATATTGATGATTTATATAAACTAGCAAGAGGGATAAAATAGACTAAAAGAAGTGAACCTTTAAAATTTAGGAGTTAGAATTAAAGGGTATCTCTCCTCTACTAAAATTCAGTTTATCTCAATATAAGATGTTACCTACTAAATGCATATACATGGACATTACTAAAATTATAATTTAGAAGCTAACTATAAAAATTGATTTAGGTTAATAATTTAGAAGTTAACCATACATACATATATGTACCTTAATTATTTGTGATTTTGTCCGAGTTCAAATGTATATAATATTTTAAATTATGTCAGACACGATCGAATCAAATTTATAATCGGATTTATGATACATAATTAATTTCATAATCTGATTAATAATATTTAACACGTACGGTCTATCTAAAATTCTAAATGCACGAAATATCACCTCAATATATATAGACAATATAGATGGGCTCCATTTGGAATATCCTACAAAGCATTCCAACTTAGAGAAGTTGCTTTCTAAGGCCACTAGCAACTAGCAACCTTTTTTTTAGCATCACAAAAAAAAACTAAAGCAGACTTCTTTAATCTTTATGATATGCAAAGATGAAAGGGAAAAAAGACACGAGGATACGAGTCCTATACTGGCTGTCCGGCTCAATCAGTTACCTAAATATACGAACCAGTGCTCTAAAGAGTTTCAGATCATAAAAGCTAAGTTATAAAATAAAAGTGTGATATTTCAACTACGACCGCTTAGCTGTAATAGCTTACCTCTATTACCATTATACTATATATTTTTTTTTCAATTTACATGGACTTCTGTGATTCATTTTCTATTTTTAATGCTATATTCACCTGTAAAATTATTGCCATTAGTTTCATTAAAAGTTTATTTTGATTATTATAATATATAAAATATTCAAATAGGTATATTAACTTTATTTCACTGGTAAAATTAATTTCTCTTTGTCTATTATAATCTGTAATACTATGAAGTATGAACTATTAAATAATGTTATTTTTCTTATTAATTTGCATGATTAAAAAATGTATAGAATTAAGTTAGTTGTCATTTAGTTGTTATCATAATTCTCCAATATTGATCATGTTAATAATTCGTAGAAATATAGAATATAAATTTTGAAAAAAAATATATATACACTTTTTTTTTTTGTCTCCTCACCGTACCACTATAATCACTATTTAGAACCTTAATACGAGCTACAATAAAAAATAAAACAAAAATATATAGACCAACCACGTGAAACACGGAAAAGATATGTCAAATTTTTTTTTAGCTAGCATATACTCTATACACTGTATATAAGTGAATAGTGCATATTCTCTTCAAAGTAGCCAAAAGCAAAGAAAAAAGCTCAAGAAAGAATAAAGAGATTGGTACGAAAAGGTTTTTACTTAACACGAACAAAGGTTGTAACTTTGTAATCTAGTATGCTTTTCCAATAAGTCAAAACAATCAGGTCCGGGTTGGCCTTCTTACTATTCACATGGAAAAACTGAATTTTTTCTGAATTTTTTTTTTTCCACGTAAATTGTAAAATTCAGTTCAATTTCTATATCTATGTCTATTTTTGTTGTTGGCCAAACAGGGTCTCAGTCAAAACGAGGGGGGTGGTTTGGAAATTTAGAGTGGAAAAAATATACCGTACCGTGACTAACATGCTGTGATTTTAGTCTTGTGCCGTGTTGTGTCGTGATCAAGTGAACAGTCACACATGCCGTGCTGTGATCAAAATGTCAAGGGGTAGTCACAGTACGCGAATAGTCATAGCATGCGAGTCACGACATGCGAGTGACTCGCATGTTGTGACTATTCGCGTGTCGTGTTCAAACGTAACTGGCCATTTTTCTCATATTTAACTTTTTTTTTTTCATAATTTAGGTTAGTTTATTCAAGATTCATCTTTAGATCAAGACCTAACAGTCCAAATTACACATGACTCGCGTGACCATGGGATGTGTCGTACTGTAACCGGATCTTTCGTGTAACGTGGCGTGTTAAATTTTCAAAAGATGGTCACGACACGCGAATAATCACGGTACAGAACAGTTACATGTGCCGTGCCGTTCCATGCCATAATCGTACTATTCTGTAACGGAACCAGTATTTTTCTCACTCTAGATGGAATAGACTCTCTGTTAAAATTTGGAGGGGTCTATTTAAAAAAGCGAAGTAGCATAATGAGATGATATGACATAGTGGAATTACTGGCTGGTAATTAATGATTAATTCTGTTGACTAAATAGGCTTAAACTTTCTAAAACACCTTTTAACACACCATCTATAGTACTAGTATATATTAGGCAATCATAATGTCTACAAATTAAAGGACAAAAAAATGAGGCATTCATCAAAATCAGTTACTTCAAGGTAGAGCTGGCATGCATGTTTCTTCAAAAATATTATCTTCCTAAAAGGTACTTTATTTGAGACAAAATTCTTTAGGTCAGCAAGTACAATGCTTAGTTTAATTCAGAGCTTAATAGTAGTTCTTTTTTGTTTAGAAGTGGAGCTTTTTTCTTCTTTTTATATAGTTTGTAGTTTTCTTTTTCAGTCATGAAGTTTAAAATATTGATATGAAATCATTTCATGTCAGAGAATTTTTTTTTTTTTAAATATAGAAGGATCACAAAATTTTCTTTATTTACTCAGAAATGACTTTTGAATCGGGAACAATAACTCAGATCCAATTATTTTTATTTTTTCTAATAACACACAAAGAAATATTTTAATTTTTCTTACAGTTACAAAAAATACAACTTGAAAAATATTGATCCGGATTATTTATCGCAGTCTTTCTAATAAATCCAATTATATATTATTCCATATATTTTTAAAGATATATATAAAATATTTCTAATATTTTAATATAAAAATAAATAAATCATAACATTTTTTTGTTTAACCATTTGAACATATAAAAAAACTTTGCTGCTGTTTGTTGTACCGAAATTTAACATGCAATTAAGCAGGTGGACGAGCAACATTTAAAAACATGATTTTTTAAATAAAACGACGAAATTTGTTTAAATAAAAGCACCAACTCACAATTTACAGGTAGCACCAACTTCTCTCCTCCAAACAGCTATTAAGCTGTTCTTTATGGAAAGTTTAGCTCACTTTCAGCTTTCCACACTTTAGATTTAAATTGAATACTAAGCTGTTCTTTATCTTTGCTTTATAAAGTTTGAATTATTCATTATGAGATTTCATTTGACCTGATTAATACCTTTATTTTTTCTTTTTTTGTTGTTGAAAACTTGTCAGAAGCTGACAAGTGTTCTGATTAATACCTTTCAAAGTAGGAAACAGCTAAGAGAAAACAGCTCAATTTTGAAAGGAACCTTCCATCCGATTCAAGGGATATAACTTAATTGGTCCAATTTTTGGTTTCTTTCCAAAATTTCATTTGAAATGACTACTAATACTCCTAACTAATTTGTCATTTATGATATATATTTTTTTAAAAGTTCCACAGAAGTTGCAAAGTCACGAGGAGAAATCGATTTCTCGATCTTTGAATATAACAGTTCTATGACTTTTTTTCTAGCTAACTATGTTATCTCCCATTTCTCTCTCATTTATAATAATTAATAATATTATATGCACCATACAAATAAGTGTTATGGTGTTCCTACGTAGTTGTTGTGTAGAAACTCATATAATAACTATATTTTTCAACATTACTTATATATAAGTAGTGATTTTACATTTTTTTTTATAATTTTTAGATCATTTAAAAATAGTGATTTTTTTTATCTATTTATAAAAAATAGTGCAAAAACTTACAAAAATGTAAAATATAGCATACGTTTTCATAAGAAGGTCATGTTGAATGATTCAAATCGATTATTTAATTTAAAAACTAAAATATTGATTTATAGTACGAACCAATCTGCGCTATGCATAATACCATTACCATAGCCTCACTCCTAAAAATATAATCTAATTCGTGTACCTAAATATATCTCGAAGCTTCCTAATAGCGGAGATGGTGAGAAATTAAAATGACTTCAATTAAAATATCATACGGGGTTCAAGCTCCCCTAAAATATGACTAATTAGATATGTGAGTGCTTCATGCACGCATGTTATTAACAGGTGAAAAATACCCTTCGAAGTATGAGATAGGAGTAGATCCGATGGGCGTCGGATATAGTACTTTTAGGTCCAATTAGCTCTACTACCGTACGATTCGCATTAAGATATGTGTGTACGGAAATTAAAACAAATATACACGAATTTTAATTAGTTCGCACCAATCATGATACAGATCGAATGGTCATTATATCCATTGTAAGCAGCATTGTAAATGGCTAGTATGCTGCTTGAAGTAAAAATTCCTTTGTTTAATTCTTGAATCGTTAGATCTGGCACGAATAATATATATCTCGTTCATTCCATCTCGAACTTAATTGATCCGAATTCTGATCAGATGGTCTGAATCTAGACTCCAAATTTGAATTACTTCAGAGGATCAGGACTCCGTTGTTGGTTGGCTTGGCTATTCTCCAAAATTATCTTCTTTTTTTGAAAAAATCTCTCCTGTTTTGGGCCGTACTGTATTTAAGCAGGAAGAAGTCTTCTATACTTTTTATCTTTTTTTTTGGGTCACACCAAATTAGGCCTATAAATGCATTTCTACTATTATCTTTTTATTATGGGTCACATCAAATTAGGCCTAAAGCTCTCATCTACAACTACAAGTACTTTCAATGAGCTTTAGACATCTGTTATCTATTATTAATTTATTATTGATCACTTTCTCATTTTGACAGTACTATTAACCTTCTACTAGCTAGCTTTGATAAGGCTCCACTGATGTCTTAATTATATGAGATAGAATCCAGATCCAGCCAATTAATTTGTTGGCGCGTTACACATGCATAGTCATTATTTATCTAATTGTTTATTACCAGAGAATCACACCAATGTGATGTTGTTACCAAACAAATCAACCTATTCAAATATATTATTAATCAACTTAAAGGTTTTTTGGCCAAACAGTTTCTTTTATTTACATTGGAAGTCATTCTTCCTTCTCTACCAACAATTGTCTCTAATTCCTCTCTCTCTCTCTCTCTCTACAAAGCATGGATGAAGTCCTAACAGAGACCCGGTGGCAAGGCAACGCAACCGCAAAGGTTGCGGGGCCCACGCCGGACCAAGCATGGTTGCTTCTTGGTGACTTTTGTGGTTTGCACAAGTGGGTCAGATCCCTCTCCACGTGTCACATCCTCGAGGGTTCAAACAATGTGCCTGGCTGCATCCGATATTGTGCCGGGTCAGTTAACCGGGCAAACCCGACTGAGCCGGTCGGTTGGGCCAAGGAACGACTAGTCGAGTATGACCGGGTTAACCGGTTTTATACTTATGAGATTGTGGAGACAAACAAAGGGTTCAGCCGGTACAAGGCAACACTCCGGGTTGAGCCGGACCCGGCAGGGTGCTCGATCGAGTGGTCATTTCAGGCGGATCCGGTGAAGGGATGGTCGGAGAAGGTATTTGCCTCATTCTTTGAGAACATGACACATGGCGTTGCAAGAAGATTGGAGGAAGCACTGATCATCAGTGATCACTGATAGAGTTGTGATGAGATGAGATCAGTGGAGCTTTATATTGTGACAAGTAGATATGGATTGTTGCTGTCCGTGCATAAGCTATAATCTTTAATTTCTTAAGTTTTCGGAAGGAAAAAACAAATTTAATATATATAGGTGTCCATTGCTGCATCTTAGAAGTCAAGAGGTAGCTAAGGAACCCTGATTTCTTAATGCATATATATATATATATATATATATATATATATATATATATATATATATATATATATATGCATGGTTCTTATTATTGGTGTTTGTGTTGTTTTTATTTTTCTGATGAGGAAGTTTTTATGGGTGTTGTTTCTTAAAATTATCTATATTCGGAACTTGGAACCTCAAGTCATATGTTATTTTATGTTGAGGAGGTTAAAATGTTGAATAATTATTTTCATCCTCGCGCTACAGTACCCGCATTGTACATTAAAGACATGATGTACTATGGTCTCCACTAATTACTTAACCCCTCCTTTTCAGTCCCCACACTCGTCCAGCGTTAGCCTTTATAAATATAAATACTTGCAAGATAAGAAATTGATACTTACAAAATAAGATATTAATACTTGTGGCATCACTTGATATGATCACTCAATTTTTCAGTCTCTAATGGTCCCCGCGTCAACCTTTCACAAATAAAGTAATGGGGACCTCGCATTCCTGCATCAACTTTTCCTAATCGTCCCTGTGTCAATCTTCTTCTAACAAACACAGTTGACCACATAGATGTAAATACTTCAGTGCATAAATATAAATCCTTGTATTACTTGATATTAATACTTTCAGATGTTATATAGTGTAATATATTCATATGTAAAAACACTTGCAATATTTCTCTAACAAAAATAGTTGACCACATATATATAAATACTACAATACATAGGTATAAATACTTGGAGTACTTGATATTAATACTTTCAAATATCATCCAGTGTCATGTGTAAAAAATACTACAAGTGTAGGTATAAATACTTGTTTGACGACGAGCTCGAAAGTACATCATCATAGATCTCATTTGAAAGAGAAAATTGTGTAGAAGACGTTAGTGGTTTTAGATTTGTAAAATTCCTCACAGATCGTCAGAAATATGGACAAAAATGAACGGAAAAAAAAACCCACCTCTAAAAACGTGTATGGTCCCCCATCTAGTTTGAGTGGTCCCCACCATGCATTTATGATGCGAGTACATTCGAGAAATATAGTTGAAAAAATAATTATTTACGTAAAATTTGTTAATCTCATAGATATAAATACTTTAGTTCATAGGTATAAATACTTCCGTGTATAGATATTAATACTTTGGAAAAAAAAATTTAGTCCTGCAGATTTTGCGGTCCCCCCCAATGTTATGGCAGTTATAAAAGTTATGGTGTGGGTACTGTAGCGCGGGTACTGATATCAGCTTCCTAAAATGTTTCATTTACATCACATTTTTTTTCTTCCGTTTTCATAGTTTAAATATTTGATTTGAACGAATCATGATCTCTATATATATTAAATATGGTTGGAGAACAAATTTTATATTTTTTTAGGAACTTTTTACATTTTTTTAAATAAATATAAAATTAATGTTTGGAGACCCTTGAAAAACAATAATTTTGTACTTATTTAAAAAATAGTAAATAATTAAAAAAAATAAGAAATTGGTCTCTAAGTACATTCTAATATGAATATCATGACTATCATGTTAATCCGTTTGAATTGATTTTTTGAACTTTAAAAATAAATTTATAAACTATAAATTCACAGCATGAAAAATATGAACATTTTGAACCCTCTATTTTATGTTTCTATGTTTACTCGGTAAATGAATGGACAAAATTTAATAATAGCTTGGTTAGGATGGTCCTTCTTTTCTAAACTTGTTAATTTTTAGAGATTAGATCTAACCAGCTGTCAAGCTGTCCTTAATATGCTATTGCGCATGCATTGGAAACGACAATGCTCTTTGTTATTTTTTGTTATATTAATATCATTGTTTCTGTTATATTATATATGGTGAATTCTTAATTGGGTGAGTCCACTACACTATAAGAAAAGAAAGAAAGAAAAAATAATACAGTAAGGTTATGATGCTTTAAGTTTTAACTCATAAAATTATTTAGGAAAATTGTGAAAATGTCACTTCAAAATTTTCAAATTGTGAAAATGCTATCTCGAACTTTGAAATTGTCAAAATGCCACTCCAAACTTCATTAATTTGTAAAAATGTCACTCCAAATAATTAATGACTAAAATACCCCTTCTCTTCTTCTTTCTCCTATCTTCTCTTATTCTCCTGTTCCGAACTGGAGCCGGAACAGTTAAATCCCACCTCTCCTTCGCCGGAGAAACCCCTCCCTCCGTTGGTCGCCGTCGATTTGGGTAAAGATTTTAACAGAGCGATTTTAGCTCATTCAATGCACATACCATATGCTGCAGCGTAACCGTAGAGATAGTTAAGAGCAACATCATCTAGTAAATCTGAGATTAGTTGAACTGGTGGCTCAGGTGCTGTGGGCTCCAGTTTAGAACAAGAGAAGAAGAGAAGGCATGAAAAAGAAGAGGAGAAGAAGGAGCTATTTTAGTCATCAATTATTTGGAGTAACATTTTTACAAATTAATAAAGTTTGAAGTGGCATTTTGACAATTTCAAAGTTCGAGATGGTATTTTCACAATTTGAAGATTTTGGAGTGGTATTTTCACAATTTTCCCAAATTATTTTGGTAGCTTCAAATGAAAAATTTAAATCGTTGAAATTAATATATTTCACGAATAATGTATTTATATGTAAAATTTATAAATTAATTTAATATAAAGTCAACTAATATAAAAATATTTATAATTTATTTATTTTTCCTTGATTTTATCACATTGTTCAAAACAGATTTTTTTATCTTGAATTTTGGATATACTAAACATGAGCAATTCATATTATAAAAGAATAAAAGCGTTATGGCAGCCTACAACTTGTGAACTTCCAATCACGATCACAGTGACAAATGGATTTTTCAAATTAAGTTTGGTGGGTCAAAACTTTTGTGATTTGAGAATAATTTGGATATAATTCGAAAATAATTTGGAATTATCTAGACCGGAGATCTCAGTCCACAAGAGAGCAAAAAAAAAAAACAAAAAAAGTTTAGTCAAAGTTCGATCAACTGAATAATTAAGTATTCAGTTCGCCATCACCAAACTAAAGAATTATTCGTGAATGACTCATAAATAATTTGCAAAATCTTGTGACTATGCTTTCAATCCCCAATCCCCATACTTTTATTTGGGTAAAGTGGCTAAATTGCTCTTTGTTCAAGTGTTTTATCTTTGAATCTTAATCATATTTAAATGGAGTGACTGCATTTTGTTTGGTTGAACTTGAAGAATATATCTCTTCTTAATTTTTCGATTAACTGAAGATGGAAGGATATTTGATCGGTAACCATTCTATTAATGCAAAGAATCTAGTTAACCCTTAAAATTGGGATAGTTTGTCTTGATGCTAAGCCTCGTTGCTTTTTTATCTCTAACATGTCAGATTTGGCCCATCACAAGCCATTTGTCAACAATGTTTCTATCAAAAATTGTTTATGTTCGGCCCTATTTTCTGGGGCCTCTTGGACCTCTTAATTCTCCAAGCCTATTCCAAAAAAAGTAACAAAATATATAATTCGGGAAATAAAATTGAAAAGGCACATCAGCACATGTCACCTTATCATTTTCAAATTTCCTTCAATACAACTCGTGCATTAAGTTGCGCCTACTGCATTTAATATTGTGTAGAGTTTTTCGGGCATTTTAATTTTTCAGACACTACATGCATGAAGATAGTATCGATCATGTTTTAATACTGTTAGAATTGTCAAACAAAAAATACCAAGTGATTTCCTTCTTTTTAATACATTAAAATGCATTGCCAAATTTTTTTTATTTTGAAACCTTTTGACTTGTGATAAAAGTATATTAATATTGTCAATTAATTATATTATCAACTATTTCATTTCATATTTAAAACAATTTTTTATAATTACCAATATATTCTCAAGTGATTTGGTGCAACCAAATGTTTTCTTAGGAAATTTTTTTAAAATCCAAAAAATTTCATAAACGATTAAAAGAAAATTTACAAGTACGAACAATTGAAATAATTATGGCATCTACCTATAAGAAGAAAAGAAATAAAATCTTGCACAGCTTCTCGAAAGAGCACCACCTCCCAAATATTCATTTGCAAAATCAGCCTCTAAAGCTTCATACCCCCGGTCCTCTATAAACCCAGAACATACCACCATGAAATGAAAAAGTAACAACATAAAACAAATATTGAGCACATCCAAGAATAAGTTTGTTGTTTGCAAATAACACCGATCATGACAGTAGGAGAAAAGTTGTGAGTTTTTATGAGGAAATTTGTCAATTTTTATAGGAATATTGCTTTTTCCACGCACAAATTCGAAAATTGTTGACTTCATGTAATTTGGCAACTTAAAGAATAGGGTGCTAGGTGTAAAAAGAGATTTATTACATGATAAAACAATGTTGGATGTTATCAGTCAAAACCCTTCTGTAAATCCTAACTTGCACTGTATTGCATAAATAAAATATTAAGAAATATTTCAAGGATGTCATAGTACAGGTGCAAAAGGAGAAAAAATTTAACAATTTGTGATATGAAAATTTCAAATGACTTTTCAGCGTATCATGAGCTAATAACTTACAATAATGTTGACTATTGGGTATGAGTGAGGCTACGTACGGTACTATGCATAGCATACAAATAACTTTTCAATCAATCCAAACTGCTCAACATGCATGATCTCTATATGAAAAAGTAATTGGAAATCAAATATCAAACCCTAAACAACTATCCTTGGTTCGTCTCCTCACTCTCTACATCAAGAGCGATTAGTGTGGCGCTGACAGTTTTCAAGTAGGCAATTAGGCATATCTATATCCAATAGTATAATATTTATTTCTCTGCAAAAGGCATGAAATATATCTTTCCCAGATATTTTTTTTTTTGTAAAATCATAGCATCTTTTCAAAGATGCAGTAAATGGCCCATAATTTCTCGAGAATAAAATGGCCTATATTTTCAAACTTACCCAAATAGTTGTCAAAATTGATGATAGGTAGATCATTTGCATTCCTGCCTTTTGTTGGGAAGAGGCAAAACAGCGCACAAGCAAGTAAAGAAGCTATCAGTTCCTACAATAAAAGAGAGACTCTTAAAACAAAATTGCACAACTTAGAATTCATTAAAGCAAACTTGCGGTTTAACTGATTACTTAAATAAAAAATCAGCTGAGGCTTAATTCTGCAATTAGGATAAATTCAGAGAGGGATTCTAAGGTTGCAACTTGTGTGTGTAAGAAACACTACGCCGGCATCTTGTGAACCTCCCATTGCTCCAGAGCATAGGTATCTAGTTCTCCTACTGACAGCAAACTGACACCAGCATTAAAAGTCATGACCTCTCTAGGTAGTGTTCCTCTGATTTACAAATGTAATACATATCCATCAGCTCCACAACAATCTTACCAGTACAGTACATGAGTACCAATAATCTGATTGTGAAACAAAAGAATAATTCCCACAAGGCACACTTTTTTTTATGGTTGAGGAAGGGATTCATCTTGTTTTCACTGGAGATTATAATAGAAATAGGCTGTTCATGCTTAGATTTCTAAGTTTTGGACAAAACTTTGACTAAGCAATGAAAGAAACAAGTAACCATATGTAAAGCAAAAACTACATGCACTCAGAATTAGTTAAGTTCAAAATGGAATAACAATTTCTCTTTAATGACATCCCACTTGACAAAGTTATTTAGTTCAAACTTATTTTGCCTAGTACAACAAATAGCTTAGAAAAGGTATGCTTGTACCTAAAGATATCCCAGATTAATACATTTGCCAGCAATCAGTTTTTCGTCAGCAACGCACCGCCATCTTGAAATATGATATCAAAATCCTCCCAGAACAACGAAAAGACGAACCAAAGGTTTAGCACTTGAGATAACTCATATCAAAGGAGAAACAATAGTAGCGTAGAATTACCTTAACGCAGATCTTTCTGTTGCTTTAGGGCCTCTTAAACTTCTTAACCCTCTTCTTCATGATCTTCTTCATCAGCAACGGCACCGCCATCTTTCTCCTCTCTACCTAAACATAAATCACAACAATGTTATTCTCAATCTTATTTAGTCTCCAATTACAATCAATCAGTGCAACAGTATAATCAATCTTATTAGTCTCCAATTACAATCAATTAGCATATCATCAGATGATGAGAGTACATACGGCAGTGTTGGGTGAACTGCGACAAACCTGATAATTAGAACCAAAGATATCATTTGGCATAAAAATGAATGACTGGAAGTTCTACAATGAAATGTAATAAATAGAATAGTTAAATTGGAGTTGAACATATTAAAAAAAAATCTACAACAAAAAACCTGACGCAAAGACGACGTGTTCCTGCCTCTCATTGTCCCAACTCCTTTTGAACGTCTTGAATTATGGTCCATTATCAGACGGACATCACGGACCTAAATGAAGCAAAGAGCAATATTAATCAAGTACTAATGCATAGTGCAATATTGAAAGATAAATAAGTTGGCAAACAAAATGGAACTTCAAATTTAATATATTTACAACGAACCTTTCCATCCTTTGATAATATGAATAGTACAGTAAACAAATGGATCTTGACATTGTTGGGTCTTGCATCTGCATTACAAAAAAAGTTTTGAGGTAACAAAATTGATCCATTTAACAAATATATAGAAGTTCTAGACAAGCTAAATTAAGCTTTTAGAAGTCTTAAAAAAAAAAAAACAATTAAAGCTTCTTTTTTGTGAACCTCAACATTGTGTAAAATTTGTGATGTCAAAGACCTACAAGCATGCTAAGACAAAATCATAAAAGTCAGGAAATTCACCTCATGCATCTTTGAATATATCTTGCATCAATTAAATATGAATGCTTCATATTTTAATACATGAAATTCTCCCAAAAAAAAAAAAATGTAAAATAGACATACCAATCCTCCGCCTTCATCATCATCTAAATTTGCAAAAGTTGTTGCATTGGCCTGAATAGGCTGGCCTGTAACAGCTGAAACCTGAACAAATACACACAAAAAGGACATAATGCAGTGCTCAAAATTGCATGTGATATCAATAATAAACAAAAAGGAAGACATGGTCATGTTTTATCAAAAGAGAGTATATCAAATTAATCAAGATATGAAAAAAAATAACTTTAATGGTCCTCCAGCAATGTCAAGTTGACCGTTTAAAGTCAGGGATAAAAACTGGAAAATTGAAAATTTGATTAAAGTCAGGAAAGAAAATGACATTTAAAAAAGAACCAACCTTCCAGATAATGTTCGAAGCACAAACAAGTCTAGTTGCATCAAATTGCTTATCATCAGCCCAATAGAGCATAAGCTGAAGAAAAATTGATATACTGGCGCGCACAAGACAGCAGATGCATCTGCACACTCCTCCAAGTTTCCTAGCGCCAGTGTCGCATCGCTTCTAGTTCAAACTGAAGCTGGTAAAATAATTAAAATTACAACTAATAAAGTAATATTATACGGCAGTATAAGCACTAATTATTCTCAGCAAGCAACGGAATTAATCTAGGGTTTTATCAACAACAACAAAAAGCACCATTGAGTGGAAAATACTAGTACTGCCAGTGTGTAATTTAGTTGACAGCTAGGCACAATCCGAAACAGAGTAACACATACTAATAATGCAATTGATACAAGATACGACATAATTAAATTAAGGTAACGAAGGTAAATGGGATGGGCTCAGGTGTGGCCAAGTCAGGACCATAAATACAATATATGCTATATAAATAAGTTCTAACATTCACATAAAAAATTTCACAGTAAGTAAATTATTTACTGATTGTTCATCTAAATATTAAACAATTACCTTTAACGCAGCTGTGGAATCTTTTGTGAGAATTCATTTTGCACCCATCCCAGAACAGGGAAGTCTTTGTATTTCTCCATATGATATACGGAGTCACTTACCTCTCAATTTTCAATAAATATAATGGTATTTTTATATATCTGCAAATTAAAAACGATAAAAATTTGACACAGTTTATCAATCATATCAGGGTATGAATCACCCACCCCAATTGTCTACTTCACACCCAGCAATGTTGCATCATTTTTCATACAGTACAATTATATGGTTGAGTAATTCATCATTACAAATCAACTTCATAAAGAAGTTACCCAGCAAGCAATTCTAATTACCCAAGTCCAATTACAAGCAACAACTGTTATAGTAATTCTAATACCCAATTAGGATAGGAAATAACACAGTTAGTAACGAGAATAACAATTGTTATGTTAATTAGGAACAACTCTTACTTTTATAAGTAGATGCTGTTAACATACTCCAGCCAATAAAAACCAATGCATGCATAAAAAATTAAGATAATGCAAAGAAACACAAAACCTGGACCGCATTTGATGTAGCTGGCAAAATAATTCCATGTTTGTAGATCCAAGTCGATTATGCTCACAAGATTACATAAACTGCACCAGCCTAAATGTATTAACAATTATACACAAAAGTGAATTAATTCTGATCGAGGAGGAATGTGAAGAGATTAAAAACTAGCATCAGGGTGGGTGGTACATTAAGATCACAACAGATGTTGAGTGCCAAAATTATCAAGCTGAATATTCATTTTGTGTTTGACAAGGCCCCAACATTCAGGGCAGATGCTTTAGTGGGTACATAATAATGGATCGGTTCAGATCATAGAGTTTACTTTAGGTACCAAGTAAGGAAATGTCACATAGAGTTGCTAAAATGAACCTTTTCAGCAAAAGAAAATCCACCTTGATGATACTAAATATTAATCTGCTAGCAAAAATTAACCCGACAACATATACGGTAATAAAAGGAAACTTAACTCAATGCAACCATAGAAGAAGAATGCTCACCCCTCCCACACGTGATGTCATCAGAGTCACTCTTGTCATAAAAGATGTTGAATTCTTTCAATGTTCTAGCTTCAAGAGAAAAAAAAAATTAGTCAGAGGATCAACATATATAAGTAAATACCAAGTTTTTCTGGTCACAATCTGAAGCAAACAAAACAACTCATCGTCTATAGAAGCAGCCTGGTACAGTAAATAGAAGACACAATTGTGTAAATATACTGACATGGACTATTAAGAGTAATTAACAGCAAATTACGCAATTAATGTTCAGTCAATTTTCTGAAAAATACTGACATAGGCAGTTGGGCACTACAAATTTTCCTTTTCATTAAGCTGAGAAATCTGATTTAATCTGTTTGCTCAGATATGTGGTGCTGGTGCAGGATGACAGTTAAAACTTCACTATCGCAGATCTAGAAGAGTTCAGATTCTATGAGAGGAATGAGGACAATGTGCCGGTTGTACTTGATTGGACTACCCGAGAAAACCACACATGCTTTGGCAGAATACCATGTATCAGTTTGGGGTATTTTGGTATTGTTAGCATTAAAGATAATATTACTAAACCACTATCTAATTCAAGTACTGTTCTGATTAATTAGGATGTGTTAAATAAATTATTTTGTTGATCAATGAGGTTTGTCATTTTGGTTTTAATCTATGTTAATTGAATATTCGTGGCTAGCAAAAATGTGGAGGGTTAGCCAATTGCAAAAAAAGTTGCTGGCAAAATTCATAACGGTACACTAACAGTTAGAAGCATGCAGTCAATTGATTAACTAATCAACTAAAACTAATTTCAGATCAGTTAGACGACTGATCTCTATACACATTACTTATTATGCAAACCTCTGAGACTTGAAAACACCAACCAAAGATTGATATTTTTTTCTTTTGAACATAAGCTGCAAGTCACAGATTGAATTTAAAAATATTACTTTCTACATTTAGTCATCTTTCTTTTATGACATCATAAGTCAGCTTTTTTTCAAGGATTAATTTTGGTGTTTGACAGGGTTCCCTAGAATAAATTGACACTTCAAGGGGTCAAATAATTACGATGAAGGGTAAAGTTTAAATGATCAAGAAGAAAATATACAACAATAGTAATTTACCTACAAACGACAAGTACTTTTCTCATATCTTCAGAGGCAGTTGCTACTTTCTGAGGAACAACAAAAGTAATGCTTAAAAAAGGATAATTGGATGCAACCGCCACAGTCAATGCGGCACAGTATGCTCAGAGAACTTTCGACTCTCCTACAAACGCTTCCACAATCCTAATTTGACCCAATGCCTGAAACAAATGTTGATAAAGTAAAATAACAAATATTTGAACAGTAGTCCCAATGAAGAAACAAACAAACAAAAAAAATGGAGGCATGCCAAATCTATTAAAAAGATGGATTAGTATGCAACCAGTACCCTCTAAGATTAGTACGCAACCAGTACCTTCTAAGATTTGAAACAGTACATGTAGGTACCAAAATCTGACCCAACATACTAGCTAGTAACTAAGACAATGGAGTGCATGAACTCAAAAGGTTTCGTAATTTGACTTACTGTGCCACCTATTGCTGCCCTACTTTCACGGTCCCACTATTGCTGCCCTACTTTCGTAATGTGACCCAACATACTAGCTAGCTGCCTCCGCTATGAGAATACGCCGAGGGGAGGGACAGCGGGTATCTCGTACGTCTGGAATCAGCTCCAACTGTTGCATCAAGCAAACGTCGTTTGGTTCCCGTATCGGGCGTGGTACCGGGCCAGCATATTATGTCGCTTGACGATGGAACAGAGGGATCTCGGTTTATACCGGGGTCCCGTTGTCTGTTACTGGATAGTTGAGTATCACTATCCTGATCGGGTTCCTCGTCAGTTCGGCTTCGATGCCTTCATCCCGGATGACCCGATACTTGGTGAAGATGAGACGGAGAAGTTGCACAAGTAAGTAATACACACTCAAATATTGATATTATTTTACAAATTGTATCTAACTAACTTATAATGCAGTACCTTCCATAAGAAGCCAGAGGTGGACTGGAGCGCCCGCCATTTAGGCCACTACAGGATTGCCCGCACGCCTGAGAACCACTTGTGGGTCCCGCCTAACCCGACAGACGTCAGTTTGGGAGCGGGACCCTAGGCATTGCGATATATAGTCTTGATACCAGCGGTGGTGCATGAATTCGGTGTACTTACAGGGCGACTACGGTGATTCTCTTAGGTGGAGAATGATAGATGACGAGAGTAAAACCCATTTGCCGTGGGGCCCGACCAGTACTCGATCGGTAAGTAATAAAGATTACTTGCAGTATTAGTTTTTTCCATACAACTCATTTTCTAACTAATCGTTATGAATAGGTACTAACGGGGATCCGAGGAGTTGCACACAGCTTAGTGTGCATGGCGAAAAAAGGTTTTCGGGCGTTCAGGTGTACTATGCTGCATCACACTGCTCCGATCGTCGAAAATTCCCAGTTCGATGGGCGCCTCATTGGCATGTTACACGACGCTGGTGAGAACATCAACTGGCGTCAGATCAAGAAATACTCACCAGCTCCGAACCTGCCAAATCGAGAACGGGTCCTCGTATACGACGATGACCTACCACCAGCCCCCGAAGGTATTATAAGTTCAATTATTTTATCATACACGTCAATTTTGTTTTGAAAGTGTGTTCTTAATAACTTCAACTCAAATGTTGCAGAAGACAACTCGGATTGGGTGTTCCACGATTGGGTGCTCGACAACAAGAAATGACACGCCTACTACAATAAATATAATGTGACGGTGCAGCTTGGCGAGGTAAGCTGGTTCGTCTCTGTATAAATTTTAATTTTCGTTATTTTCATAAAGAAAAACTAACATTATATAACTGCAGGATGGTCACCCTATATGATGTGCCGAACCCACTTTCACTCCGGCAGACTTTGGCCTCACCGCCACCGGTGTATAGGATCTCACCGGAGCCACACCATCAATGCCACCCCCCAAGCAGCCCACTGATGCTTGGGAGACTGCTACGTTCGGGACACAGCCCCCGAGCACACATATTAGGGACTGGGAGACTGATCCATGGGAGACGGGTCCATCGCAGGCTACTCAGTATGATCCATGGCTCGACTCATACCGACGATCCACGAGTACAATGCAGGAGGACATGCATGTCGATCATTCTGATTACAAGGAGGACATCCATGTTGATCATTCTTATGACGAGGATCCTCCCGAGCCATAGAGGAGGCGTGTGCATCGACAGAGGACGCGTGTGTAGCCGCTGAGGGCGTGCAGGCCGGCTCCCAGACTGTCACTGTCCGGTCCTCCTCGTCGTCGTCGTCGCTAGTTTTTTATATTTCATATTGTAGACCTGACAGTAGTATTTTTATATTTCCGCTTCTATATTTTATGTTGATTAGACGTTATTTGGTGATTTTATTCACTTTATTTTTGTTTCTATATTTTATGTTAATCAGACATTATTTGATTATTTTGTTCACTTATGTTTTAAACTATTCACAAATCATAAAATCCATCGTATTAAAAATATAAACAAATATTAACATAATATTACAAAATACATAAATTACAAACATAATTATAATTGATCCATCATCGGATTAAAAAAAATAATAATAAATAAGTAAACCGCCTCCCCACAGGGGGCGGGTTGGTTAGGGGGTAAACCGCCCCACTAGGGGGCGAGTTGCTTGGGGACTAAACCCCCCCCCCCCCTCCCCGGAGGGCGGTTTGGTTATGGATGAAATTTTTTTGAGAATCTGGTTATTAATATTATTTTATTTATATTTTTGGTTATAAAAAAAATGACGGCTGAAAATTAAATAAGTAAATAAATAGACTCCAAGAAATATCATACAAATTGCAAAAGAAAAGAGAAACTGTTGATACCAAAATTTGGCCTTGCACCGCATTATACATGTCACAAGTCATAACTATTGCAAGCTTGCAACTAATAAATCATTACCTAACTTGTTAGAAATTACATATTAAAAAATAGGAGAATTCCGTATATACCCCTTCAGAACCAGGGCGGTACCGCAGAATAAAAAATGGATCGTCCCTTTTAAATTTACACGAATCTTAAAAAGGACCATCGTCGTCCACCAAGGTAACGATAATCGACTCAGCTGGAACTTATTCTGACTCAGCGGTACCGCAGAACGAAATTTGCATCGTTCCTTTGAACATAGCACAAATCTTAAAGTACCCCATAATTTAATTAGGTTTTGAAATTATTATCCTCCCTAGTACTGGACAAAGGAATCTTTTTAGAATTAGTGGATATGGATCGTCCTTTTAACGTGGGCTCTTAATATTAGGGGTGTTCAAATGGTCGGTTCAGTTGAAACTAAACTAAAATAGTCAAACTGAACTTTTTTTCAGTTTTCAAAATTAGAACCGAACCGAACTAATTAAATATATCAACCGATTAAAAACCGAACCAAACAAACCAAAATTTAGTTCGGTTTGTTCGGTTCAAACCGAAGTATATAAACCCAGTAATTAAGGCCACTAAACAACTGTACTAGCACAATATATTGCTAAGAAAAACAATCCTGAACAACGGAATAAAATCAGAACAATTCAATTTATTGAAAACCAACAGTAAGTTAAGCTTGCTTGTACTAAAATAGATCATCAAAGCAAATTCTACAAAATACCTCTACAAAATACCAAAATTACCGGCATTTTTTTCCATAACCAAAAAATTAAATAATATAATATTAATAACCAAATTTTAAAAAATATTTTACCCATAACCAAACCGCCCAAACATGGGGCGGTCCACTGTGCCGACCAAACCGCCCCCCGTGGGGCGGTCTACCCTAAGACCAAACTGCCCCCCCGTGGGGCGGTCTGATATATATATATATATATATATATATTTTTGTATTTTGTGTATAAAATGATTATTTTCTCTCTCCGAAGTCACAATAATCCACTCACTCTTCTTCCACTCACAATAATCCACTCACAATAATATAAAATGATTATCAGGTTTTGTAATCGAATCGAATAATTAAAATTCATCTAAGGAAAATGGTTCACAACATAAGTTAATTGAATAACTTACAAATATAAATACAATATTTATTGAATTAACTATTCCTGCGTCCGAACAGACCAAGTCTACTTCTTAGGATTCTGGAAGTGGATGACGGTGTGACACTAGCAGTTGTAGAGCCCTGACTACTGCCTGAGTGGCTTCCCTAACTGGGTCGCCTGCCTCCAGAAGGTCCCGCATCGGCAACCACTCTAGCATTCTCTCTTTCGTTGGCTTCGTTTATTGCATCTGCAATGCATTTCATTGAACATTCAGTATCAATATTTAAATTTAATTTTAAATCATTTTTAAGTTGTGTACGATCATCTACATACCTCTAATCTGCCTGTCAATAGTCGAACGGTGAGCCTCATGTCCCACTCCCCGACCTTGCATCCTGTCCATTTCCATTACGCGCCGCTTGTGTTTCCTCCTCCCTTTCCTGATCCATTTCTTATCAGGAACCACCGTAGGCCCAAGGTAGTATGGCCACTGGTACTGGTTGGGGTAGCTGTGAAATGATGCTCCCCAGGTGTTCAGAAGGCAATCGGTACGGTAATAGTTGTCAACAAAGACGTCTTCAAGGAAATTCCGTTTTCGACAAACCGCCATAACATGAGAACACGGAATGCGAACTAACTAGGGGCCTTGGCACTCGCACGTTACTTGATTGTTCGCGTCTAAAATGACTCTGTACTTGCATGCGCGTTCATGAGTTTGTATAATGCCACTTTGTCCCACCACCGGTGGAATGATCTCACTTGGAACCTGCACTTCATATTCCGTACCTGTGCTGCCATATGCTACAACGTGCATGACAGAACCTTTTTCTCTGTGTTTTCTTAATTTCTCCTCCACTCTATCTGAGAATAGTTGGTCCCTACTCGCTAATACAGTGGCTTTAGCATGCCTCTCAACAAACCAAGCATTTAATTTGTAAAATGTATCCTCCACCAGTGAAACCACGGGTAACATACGGCTCTGTTTGAAGACATTGTTTAACGACTTTGACCCATTAGTGGTCATAATTCCCCATCTCCAACCTCCATCACATGATTGAAATATCTTCTCATATGCTGACGGTTCCATCGGATCGCGCGGACGTCTCTTGCCCGCCTTTGCTAAGTAGGCATTTGCCTCTGGAAATGTCTACAAAAAATAGAAATATACCTCAGTGATACAAGTCGTGCAAATGTAAAAATAAAAATAGTAATGCATACATACTCTGGCAAAATCTCTGAACATCTCTTCCATTCGTCGTGGTTTTTTCCTCTTGCAGCCAATTTTGAACCTGTCAGCAACCCATTCTCCGCCGCCGGTATTTTTGCACAGGTTCTCTGAAATGTGTTGCATGCGTACACGTGCACGAGACTCTCCTGTATTCGTGTTCCACCCATAGTTGAGGCTATTAAATACATGCTTGATGCCCTTGTGCTGGTCTGATATCACGCAGACGAACTTGTTCCCTATCACCTTTCTTCTCAGAAATGACATGAAAAAACCCCAATTTGGACCATCCTTCTGTTGAACAATGGCAAAAGCTATGCGTAACAGCTGGTTTTCAGCATCATATGCACATGCTATAAGCAGAGCCCCACCATACCTGCCGGACATGAAGCATGCATCGATGCTGATCACAGGTCTAACATATTGAAATGCTTCAATACATGGACCGAAAGCCCATGCCATGCCCTTGAATTGTACCTCACTGGGTGTATCGGTTGGTACATGCCACTGCTCGAATCTGGTTCCCGGATTTGTACTTGTTATGGCCATGAGTAATGGTGCGAGGAGATTATACGACCCCTTCCAGGTTCCGAAGCATCTGCATACTGCAAGTTCCCGACCCCTCCACAACCTATTGTAATGTGGGACTACATGTTCATAGACCCGTCTCACTGCACGAGCGACTTCCTTAATGCTCATCGCAGGGTCCTCCTTAATGTCTGTCATAATTACATTGGCAATAAGTGCTGCCGTCAGCGCACTATGATCTGATCTTCTTGACGCACTCTTGCAAGTGTGTGGTCCTTCGACCTTCTTAATTATCCATGCCTCTCCCTTGCCTTTAGGCGGGATAGACATTTTCCATTTGCACTTTGTATCCTTGCAAATTACAGCATACTGGTTCCTCTCCCGCCTGGCCACTGTAAACTCCCAATTACCCTTCAAATGGAACTGCTTAACTTTGCTCGACAGTTCTTCTATGTTGGTGTAAAGCTGGCCCGGGCTAATCTCTTCGTTGTATATAACGCGTGTCCCAAAAAAAGAAATGTCTGCTTCTTCAAAAGAAGTAGTGTCATTGAATGTCCTTACCGGGTGCTTGTCTCCTCGTCCCCTGATCGGAAATTTGTCTTCAATTGGAGGAGGCATAATCTCCTCATCGTCGCCCTCTGATAATCTGTCTGAGCCCCAATCCCCATCCCAATCATCACCAGTATCCATTTCCTTTGTCGGTATCTCATCAATACCATCAAAATCAATGCCTCTATCATTTCGATCGACTGTGGACTGTCTTCTAGGTTCAGGGGGGCTGTAGTTAGGTAATGGATCAAGTACTAATTGGTATCCAACCCGACCAAAACATGACCGTCTTCTAGTTTCAGCCCGGGGTGCAACACTATACTCAGATACTTGCAAATACCTATCTCGTCTCATAGGCTCACGAGGGGGTGAGTTCACATCCTGGTTGTGATCATAATCCTGGTTATGATCATAATCCAGGTTGTTTTGGGTAGAAGGTCCAGCCCCAGTATCCAGGTTGTTCTGGGTAGAAGGTTCTCTCCAGACACCAACTGGTTGAATCGAAACTTTTTTTGCAAAATAGGTCCATTATCGGGATTAAATTGGACTCAAAAAATCCATACATAGCTTTCCATATATCCTGCTCTTCTATAGGATATTTTATATAGTAAGGTTTGGCATCGGTTGGTTGATTGTTAATTCGGGTACTGATTTGTACGGTAAATTGGACACGGTCCCAACCGGTTTGTTGCATTATTACTTTCTTTACTTCATAAATTGAAGTATTGGCATTCACCTGGAAGCCGTAAGTCGCATCGCTCGAGTCCGGCCCCGTACATCAAGGCTCGAGTTCGGCCATATGCACCACACACACACAATTCCACAAGGGTGGAATTCCGTTCTAGGCAATGTAACTCCTAATGTAGGTGGAGATCACTCCAGAATCGTTCGTACCTCAGGGCTCGAGTCCGGCCCGCATGTAATGGTAAAATGATCGAATGAATACATAATCAAGTTTATACATATAATATAAACTTTTAACTTCTACGAGAAGACCATCCGGAAAGTCAAGTGACACTCCGGCTCAATGGCTGCGAGGCCGACTTGTGTCCCATTCCACAAGAAGAAGCGCAGTCATTCAGTCTCTACTCAGCTCTCACCAATATATTCGTATAAATATGCAATAATATATTGCCTTCTACGAGAAGAAGACAATCTAATAACCTAATATTCTTATAATAATATATATAGTATTATTTAATTACCTTACTCCTAAGAAAACAATAAATTCTTTTGTTTATCGGGGTTATGCAATTCTACCTATCGTGCAGAAGAGATAAACATGCTCTACAGTTTAATGCATCTATTTAAAATAAAGTGCGGATGATAGGTTAGGTGGAACGACTTGGTAAGAGTACGCCCACGAAAGAAAATAATTCAGATATCCTACACCTGTAGGGCTGAAGACGCGACAGCTAACCCTCAATGAAAGAAGCGGGTTCCTCGTATGCTCCGACCGACCCGTCAGTCGGCTCAGCCCACGGATCAGACTTGTACGAGATTTGCGAATCTGAAATTACATAACTTAAACTAATTAAAATCTACGCTAGATTATAGTAACCCTCGCCCCAATTAATATATTTTCGTTAAATTCTCGATTGTTTTGATTTATGAAAATTACTTATTTTGTCAGTCTGACTGAATCGATTTAGTCAGATATTGATCATTCACTTTCATCTAATTTAATCTAACTTGATTTAAAAATATATGGTATTTATAATATTTGAATTTGAAGATAATTTGTATGTTATAATTTATCTCGTTAGAATACTCGTTCGATGATTACGTCGTCCACTATGATAATTTAATATTAACTTTAAGTTACTTCAATCGCTTTAATTGTTAGGCTGCGTTTACTTTATTAAAATAAGTCATAATACAAAGATCTGACTGTTCCGATTCGAGTTTAAAATTATTTATTATAGTAATTAAGTCTATTAACTACTTATTCAATAAAAGTATGGGTTACTTAGTTACTTCTCTATTTTAATACGTATATAAAAAAAAAAAACTAGAAATACGTATTATTAATTAATTATGCTAATCACTATGACAAATACGTTTATTATATTAATCATATGATTAAAACACGTTACTTAATTAATTATTAGATAAAAATCTAATTTTAATACATACAATATAAAGGTACATTGGTTGTCTACTACCTTAGTTAGTACGATAATTGGGTGTAATTCATATGTATAAAAGTAGAGGTATGATTAATCACTTTGATTACAAATAACTTGAAATTATTTTTAATTTTGTAAATATAATAGAAATACGTTGTTAATCAATTGTGCTAATTAATTAACAACTTATAAATTTCGATTTTGGATTTAAGCTTCGTGAATCTTATTTAAATTAGTGAACATTTATTTATACTATAATTAATCAATTTTATTTAAATAATATTATTATAAGTTAAATAATATTCATATAGTTTATTATTGACTTACATTATGTTATCAAAAATATTTAGGTGAGTTCATTTATTGATATATAACTTTTAAGAGTAGAGCTACAAATAGTATATGCTACCTATTCGTCTAGTTTAATAGAAATAATCGTTTATACATATATAGTTTTAAGTACATAATATATATATGTATATTTATATGTATGTGTACATAATATAGTTATACGTAGTTCTATCCTCACCTAATATTTTTAGGTGTCTTTAGAATATATATTTATTAACATACTCATATCATCATACTTTTAAATAATAATAAAGTTACTTGTAACTAATGATGTCTTTTATAATCAATTAATTTGAAAATAAACTACTTGTTATATTTTTATTTTAAAACACGTAACCAAGTTATTTTATTTAACAATGGGTCGAGTGGTGATTTGTAATTGTTTCTAACTAAGTCGCACAATTCGTTATTCCTATTACTATTCTAATTCTACCATTAATTCGTTGTTTCGAGCCTAAGTATAGAAAATGATATTTTTCGTTGCTAATTAATGGTCCTTATTAATTAGTAACAAATTTTCGTTTAAGTTTCAAAAATATTTAAAAATGTTTTAATTAATTTAATGTGTTGGGTGTTTTATTTAAGAAATTAAAAAGTTATGTAGTTGTATTTAAAAAAAAAAAAGAATTCAAATCATATTTTTAGATAAACTTTTACAACTTCGAGTCGAGCCAATCGAAAAGAAGCTCAAAACTCTAAATAGTTCTTATCCCTTTTTACTTGATTAATTTAATTAATCCTACTCCTAAATGTGCGTTTTAGTGTTACCTTCCAAATTTGTAACTAGACTGAGTTTCGCGACGAATTGAATTTATGCGCTAACCTATTGTTTGTATTGCATGTATCATATTTCATCTACACCAATAGTTTCAAACAAAGCCCATTTATTTATTTTCAAAACTATAAATATATATATATATATAGGAAATTGCTAATATGCTATGCGTAGCATAGAGGACCTCCGTGCAACGGCTCAAAATTTGTGTTTTCAAAATCCTAATGGTCGATCCGAACCGTTCAACTTGTAATTTGTACTAAAATATACTTGCAAACCAAATTTTACATTTTTTAGAATTTTTTTACTATTTATTAAGTATTTTACAAAACTGCTGTTTTTGAATAATTCTGGATCATTGAAAAACAGCAGTTTTGTAAAATACTTAATAAATAGTAAAAAATTCTAAAAAATGTAAAATTTGGTTTTCAAGTACATTTTAGTATAGATTACATGTTGTACGGTTCGGATCGCCTGTTAAAATTTTGAAAACTCAAATTTTGAGCCGTTGCACGGAGGTCATCTATGCAACGCATAGCACCATAGCCAAGTCCTATATATATATATATATATATATATATATATATATATATATATATATATATATATATATATATATATATATATTACTATTTTCGGATTGGGCCTAGGCCCACAAAATAAAAAGACCCAATTTAAAACCAACCCATATATATAACTAATATAATTTAGATTTTGGGTTTGGGCCTAAGCCCAAAAATATAATTTCCGCCAAGGCCGAATCCCCTCACTTCATAATAAAATAAAAATAAAAATAAAAATTCTATTTAGGCCCCTAAATTTATTATAATTTGTTTTAAGGTTAGTATTTTTCACAAAACCCAAAATCGTAATTTATTTGCATTTGGTCCCTGTCATTTCAATTTCTGGTTACCAATCACAACACAAAATCGCAACCCAAGCAACAGCACCAGTAAGCCTCACATGGCACAACACCACACCAACCAAATCACCAAGAAATAATAAGCCCCAATTCAATCATAACCAAGACCATCACAGTGCCAGTACTAGTGCCTCACTAGGCCAGTACCACTGGTACCGGCATCACACAATCACAAGCATCTCATAACACAAATCACGCACAAGTCAGAACCAAGCACACAAAAATCAGCACGCATCCATCACAGAAGCTGGAAAACAAATCAAGGTCGGTACAAGCAAAAGACCAACAAGGCCGGTACAAGCAAGGAAGCACAAGAGCACAACAAATCACAGCAACACAGCCTGGTACCGAGGTACCCATGGCACCATCACAAACACACAGCAAGCCTCACAGAAGCATAACAACAACAACTAGAAGGTGTGTATTAGAATTACCCGAGAGAAAGTGGAATCGCAAGAAAGGCCGGTACCCAGGTAGTGGTGCCTCGTCTCCTGGCTGTCAAAGAAAATCAGCAAGCACCACAAGAAAGAGGGGTCAACCAAGCACCAGAATAGCACCAGAAATCAACAGAGATAGAATCGCAAGCACAAACACAAGCACAACACAACCAAACTCCTAGGGTTCGGCCAAATCTCGACTCACAGCGGCAAACATAAAAGAGAGAGAGAGAGCAAGATTTGTCTCAACACATGAGCAAAAGAGAGGCAACCAAGAAGAGAGAACCAAAAACAGAGAGAGAAGGAGAGATTTATAACCCGGGACAAAGCCATACGAGGGAGAGAGCGCAAGGGTCAACGAGTGCAGAGAGCAGGTGTGCAAATCGCGTATCCAAGGCAACTAAATCATCGCGCGCAGAGAGATGGGACGTGAGCCGGACGAGCGACAGGCACGCGGGAGAGAGAGAGGGAACCCTAGGTTCCTCTCCCATTTCACGCCAAGGGAGAAGGAAAGGCACAGAGAGAGGCCCCAGGCAGGAAAGGAAAAGAGAGAGAGGAGAAGCTTTAAAAATTCAAGGGTTTGCTTTAAGATTCGTGCTTTCATTAAATCAGACGACTGAGATAATTACAAGGTTCAAAGGAGATCAACAATCAAATGACTATTCCAATTAAGTTAAATAAATGAAAATTTGCGTTCCAAATTTGATTACGGTTCTTCGAATGTTTCGTCATTTCTTTGCTTATAGTTTATTTACGATATTTGCTAATTTTTAATAGGTATTTTATCTATTTCAAAATTTCCTTATTAACTCTCAATTTGTCAATTAATTATCTTGAATTAATAAGTTCAATTTCCAAATTTTTAACCTGATTACTTTGTGATTTTTATTTTAGTTTCAATAGTATATAAATTATAATCTAAATTATTTCCTTAAATTAATAAGTTTAAATTTTTTTTTTTCATTTAATTATATATAACATTTTAATTAGTCTATAAAAAAAATTAACTATTAGTCTAATTAATTAAATCAAAATTTCAGGTTATAACATGACCCCTATACCGTCCCTGCACTCCGAGCCTGCACTTCAGGTTTCCAATCCGGTCCGTGTGTACGGCACACGATCCGTGCAATCCGAACACCCGGCAGGATTTGCAGGCATATCGACAATGAGCAACCACGGTGAAGACGAGTTTTCAGACCAGAAAGATGAGATGTCAGACTTTGTGCCAAGAACCCTTCGCGAGCATAATGTACCAAGGGCTGGAGACGTGCGAAGCGCAATCCGACTTCCAAGAGTCGCGGGGCAGATGCCAAACCTTGCCTCAGCAGTCATAAACATTGTTCAGTAGAACACCTTTCACGGCTTGGATCACGAGGATCAACAGGAACATATCCAGACCTTTCTCGAATGTTGTATCACAATAAAAACCACTGAAGCAACAATCGATTACATTAGGCTTGCACTTTTTCCTTTCACATTTAGGGATAGGGCTAAAAAATGGTTAGGGTCATTGCTTAGATAATCCATTACCACTTGGAGGGAATTGTCTAAGAGTTTTCTTGACTAGGTTTTTTCCTCATAAGCGAACTGCTAAGGTAAGAACCCAATTGACCAGTTTTAAGCAAAAGTTTGATGAACCCCTAAACGAAGCATGGGAAAGGTTTAGGGAATTGCAATACTCTTGTCCACACCATGGTATCCCTGACTGGTTATTAATTGAAACTTTTTATGATGGTTTAACAGAATCTACTCGTACTTCAGTTGATGCTGTTGCAGGTGGGGCTCTGGGGGAAAGAGAACCTCATGAAGCGATGAACCTAATCGACAACATGGCTCAGAATCAGCAGTGGTCCGGCCGCGAAAGCTCTAGAACAACTGGAGGCAGCCGACTTGAGGTCGATCAAATCACTGCTCTCACAGCTAAGTTAGATGCTATGCAGAAGGCTTTCGACAAGATGAGTGTCAAGGCACTTGAAAAGCAGCAGCCACAATTTTGCGTAATGTGTGGGGAAAAGGGGCATCTGTATGAGCGATGCCCACTCGCGCAAAAGGATGAAGGACCCGAGCAAGTCAATTCTCTCAACAATGAGCCATCATATTTTCCAAAGCCTCCTTTCAACCGATCCTACTCAAAGGACCAAAATGAGCAACGAGGCTTGGAGATGGAAGCAGAACAACCCCGCACCCTTCAACAACAACCCTTCTGCGGCAGCAACAACAATGTAGTGTTCAACATCTCGAACAACCGTGCACCATACTCTGGACCATCTAAGCCCTATGTTGCCCCCTTGGTGAGTGACTTCATGGATGAGCAACGAAGGATGTATCAAATGATCCTCGAGCAAATGGAGGCGATCAATTCTCAACTGGCCGGTTTAACTGCTCAGAACATAGCAAAGGAGCAAATAGGGTACCAAACCGCTTCGAACCAGCAACAACCTGGCAAGCTTCCTGGCCAACCAAAGGTTAACCCTAGAGGAGAAGCCAAGGCAGTGACACTGTGTAGTGGGACTCATTATGCACCACAAGCCATTCCACCTCCTGACTACACGGACCGTACAGACTCCACACGGCCCTTGTCAGACCCACCAGTTGAAGAAATCCCTAGTCGCACAGACATGACATGGCCAGCATAGGTGGAAAAATCGCATGACACGGACTGCACAAATGTCACACGGCCCGTGCAGAAGTCTGCTGAAGGTCAGAAAATGAAGGAAGCAGACAAACCACCACCATATCGGCCACCTGTACCATTTCCTCAAAGGCTAGCTGAGACTAAGCTCAATCATCAATTTGCGAAGTTCGTAGATATTCTCAAGCAACTGCATATCACTATTCCATTCACCGAGGCTCTGACTCAAATGTCAACTTACGCGAAGTTTCTCAAGGATATCCTCTCCAACAAGCGAAGCTTGGGGGACGTGAGACGGTGAAGTTGACTGAACAGTGCAGCGCAATTCTGAGAAGCGAGCTCCCTCCCAAACTGGAGGACCCAGGTAAGTTTTCCATACCGTGCTCAATAGGGAAGGCCACGATCAAGAAAGCTCTATGTGACTTAGGGGCAAGCGTGAGTCTCATGCCACGCACAATATTTGATCGAATGGAGGTAGGAGAGCTTAAGCCTACCCGGATGACCCTACAGTTAGCATATTCATCAGTGCACCTACCACTAGGCATAATGGAGGACGTACTAGTTCTGGTTGGTAAGTTTTATGTACCTGCTGACTTTGTTGTTATGAAAATGGAAGAGGACAAGGAAGAACCCATATTTTGGGACGACCTTTACTAAGAACTGCAGGTGCAATGATTGATATGAAGAATGGCACACTAACTCTGAATATTGGGGACGACAAGGTGCGATTCCAGATCGACCGTGCCATGAAGTACCCCTCATCAGCCGAGACCTATTTTAGGATTGATGTGATCGACGAATGTCTAGAAGATTTGGCCGAAGATTATCTTCTAGAGCATGTTCACCACTCGCTGAGGTATCATCTTGATCTTTTGTCTGAGAAATAGGTTGAAGAAAGCGAGGTGGAACCCATTTCTGCAGCAGAGGCGACATCAGATGCTCTGGACAAACACCTACACAGACCGTACACCTCTCACACGGGCCGTGTGAGTCCAGAATCTGGGGGGAACTCGGGCCGGACAAGACCGATCCGACAGCTCCACACGGGTCGTGTGCCACTGACACGGACCGTGCAGAAGCCCAGGCTGAGCCAACTCCTGAGCTAAAACCCCTTCCATCCAACCTCAGATATGAATTTCCCGGTCCAAACAACTCTTGTCCTGTGATTGTAAATGCAGATTTAAATCCCGAGCAGACCGCCAAACTACTGGAGAAGCTGAAAATTCACAAAGGCGCGATTGGGTACTCGATCAAGGACCTGAGGGGGATCAATCCCTCCATCTGCTCACACCGAATTCTGTTGGAGGATGACCACAAGCCATCTGTAGAGCACCAGCGACGACTCAACCCAAACCTTAAAGAGGTAGTGAAAAAAAAAATCTTAAACTTCTTGATGCAGGAATTATCTACCCAATCTCTGACAGCAAATGGGTGAGTCCCGTTCATGTGGTGCCAAAGAAAGGAGGGACGACAGCGGTAAAGAATGACAAGAATGAGCTGATCCAGACGCGTGTTGTGACTGGCTGGCGCATGTGTATCGATTACAGGAAGCTAAATGCAGCCACACGCAAGGACCACTTTCCATTGTCATTTGTCGACCAACTCCTAGAGAGACTTGCCAATCATTCTTACTTTTGCTATCTTGATGGTTATTCTGGTTTCTTCCAAATACCCATCCACCCAAACGACCAAGAAAAGACCACTTTCACCTGCCCCTATGGTACATACGCATACCGTAGGATGCCATTTGGTCTGTGCAATGCACCGGCAACCTTCAAACGAGCCATGATGGCTATCTTTTCTGATTTCATTGAAAATGAGGTTGAAGTTTTTATAGACGATTTTTCTATCTATGGTGCATGTTTTGACTCTTGTTTATCTAACCTTTGTAAGATTTTGCAGCAGTGAGAAGAAGTTAATCTCATTCTGAACTGGGAGAAGTGCCACTTCATGGTCCAAAAAGGTGTTGTCTTAGGACATGTTGTGACCTCCAAAGGCATCGAGGTAGATAAGGCGAAAATTGAGGTGATTGAGAATCTAGCGATTCCAACAAACGTCAAAGGAGTTCGCAGCTTTCTAGGACACGCATGGTTCTACCGCCGATTCATCAAGGACATCTCCAAAATTGCCAAACTACTAACAAATCTCCTGATTAAAGATTCTGAGTTTAATTTTGACAATGATTGCGTGAAATCTTTTTGCAACTTGAAGGAAGCTCTCATCTTGGCGTCCATCTTGCAACCACTGGACTGGTCCTTGCCATTCGAGTTGATGTGCGAGGCAAGTGACTATGCTGTAGGGGCGGTTCTGGGATAAAGAAAAGACAAAAAGCCATGTGTCATTTACTATGCCAGCAAGGTGTTGGACCCAGCCCAGATGAACTACACAACCACTGAAAAGGAGCTTCTGGCGATTGTTTTTGCTCTAGACAAATTCAGATCCTACTTGGTTGGCTCGAAAATCATTGTTTACACTGACCATGCTGCACTCAGGTATCTTTTAAGCAAAAAATATGCAAAACCTCATTTGATTCGATGGATTCTTCTTTTACAGGAATTTGATCTCGAGATCAAAGACAAGAAAGGAATTGAGAACACCGTAGCTGACCATCTATCTCGGATTCGCTTGGAAGATGAAAACGACACCCTGCCAATCAATGACTCGTTCTCTGACGAATAGCTTCTGGCCATTACCTCTGCTCTGTACGAGGATGAGTCGGCCAGCACAGATTCTCATTCGGTCCGTGCAGCACATGACACGGGCCGTGTAACTTATCATTCGGACCGTGTCAACAGCTTGGCAGAACCTTGGTATGCAGACATTGTGAACTTTCTTGCCTCAGGAGTGCTGCCTCGCACCATGACTTACCAACAGAGGAAGAAGCTCAAGTCAGATGCCAAGTATTATTTCTGGGATGATCCTTTTTTTTTTCAAAACAGGTGCAAATGGGATTTTTCGACGTTGCGTACCTATCGAGGAAACGCGCTCCATTCTCGAACACTGTCACTCATTAGCCTACGGCGGACATGCCTCTTTCTCCAAAACAGCCGCTAAGGTATTGCAATCTGGTTTCTTTTGGCCTTCTATTTTCAGGGATGCGAAGAACTTTGTCCTAGCTTGTGACAAGTGTCAACGGAGTGGCAACATCACCCGACGCAACGAGATGCCTCTTCACTCCGTACTCGAGGTCGAGATCTTTGACGTATGGGGGATAGATTTCATGGGACCATTCTCATCTTCATATGGGAATGAGTACATTCTAGTTGCAGTCGACTATGTGTCCAAATGGGTAGAGGCAGTGGCATGTCGCAATGCAAACTCTAATGCGGTGAAAAATTGTTTATGGACATCATCTTTCCCCGCTTTGGTGTGCCACGATCCGTGATCAGTGATGAAGGGAAGCACTTTGTCAACCGCCAATTCGACAATCTCCTAAGCTATCATGGGGTGACTCATAAGGTAAGTACCTCTTATCACCCTCAAGCTAATGGGCAAGCTGAGATTTTCAACAGGGAAATAAAGTCCATATTGGAGAAGACGGTAGCAAGGACACGCAAAGATTGGGCACTCAAACTGAATGATACGCTTTGGGCGTACCGAACCGCTTTCAAAACTCCGATTGGGATGAGCCCTTTCAAGCTAGTGTATGGGAAGCCATGTCATTTGCCCGTGGAGATCGAACACAAGGCATATTGAGCCACACAAGCTATCAACATGGATATGCTCGCAGCCGGAAACAAACGCATCCTCGAATTGCATGAACTCGACGAAATGCGCTTACAATCTTACGAGAATGCAACCATTTAGAAAGAGAAGACCAAGCGCATCCATGACAAGCACATCATGCACCGCGAATTCAGGGAAGGAGATCTTGTCCTTCTATTCAACTCTCGTTTAAGACTTTTTCCAGGAAAGCTCAAGTCTAGATAGTCGGGGCCATTTGAGGTGAAGAAGGTCTATCCCTTCGGAGCCATCGACATTGGCAATGAAGAACAGGGAACGTTCAAGGTCAATGGTCAGCGTCTCAAGCACTACATTGCTGATCATCCTCAACGCAACAGGCTTGTTCAAGTTCTTTTCGACCCAGTTTCCATTGCAACCTAATGACATACGGTCGAGCTCGAGACCTAAAACGAGCGCTCCTTGGGAGGCAGCCCAAGTCTCTTTTACATTTTCTAGCATTTCCTACTTCGCGTTATTTTTTTTCCACTGTTATCTGTTTTATTATTTTGTGTGCATTTTTCTTTCTGCTGTTTTCACATTTCAAAAGCTGATTGGAGAGATGTTCAATCTAAGGATGGCATACGGTCCACATCAGCTCACACACGGACCGTGTTAATTGGGATACGGGGGTACAACATGGGTCGTGTCAAGCTGAAACACAAGTGACCTTACACGGTCCGTGTCACAATCCACGCGGACCGTGTCATCGCCAAACGACACAACGAGCAGTCGCACTCGTTCTGCGTCCGTTACTTCTCCCTTTCCCCTACTTAGCCTTTCTTCTCTCCCGTTCTGCCGACCCACAAAATTTTGCAGCAAACTCCTTCACTCGGCCGAATACTTGCCCGTGTGCACTATACCGAATTCTCGTTTCTGTACCAAAACCGTACCGAGACGATACCAACTCTCACCATCTCTCCCTCTCACAAACGAGGTCACCACCACCGAATTCTCAGTCCTTGCACGAGCATCACACACCATTACCGAACCCACATTGTCACTATTCTCTCTGCTCCCAAAACCCTCACTCCACACAGTCCGTGTCACAATCCACTTGGCCCGTGTCAACACTTGACAGATCACGTAATGAATCAGGAGCGTCGCAGCAAGAGGAACCAGGATCGAGCACAGGCGGCTCTCCGTGCCCAGCCACCACCGCCTGACCACACATCTACACCCTCATCCGAGAGCTCTCAGTCTTCTCACTCCACGTCATCATCCGTACGCTCAGCCACTCCTTCGGCCACGCCATCACTTGCGCGATATGACTCAAAGGATTCCTCCCACCTATCGGGTTACCACACCGATAGGGCTGCCGAGCAAGAGGCCAACCTCTTCCCTATTCTGACACGTCGGATGTTTGCTCGCCTTGAGATCCTACAGCACAGGAAGTTCAAGAACACCCCTACCCTCGACTTCGACTCTCTTCGCGCTTTTGGGTTCGAGGAGCAGTTTCTTTTCCTCACTGGCCGCATCGGGTTTACCCCCGAGTTTTGGGCTATAAAGCACAACGCCTATGAGCGTCTCACTCTTGAGTTCCTTTCCTCTCTTCAGCTCAAGTATGACACGGAAGTCAGCCTTACGTTAAATTCAGGATGTGTCGCCATACTTGCCACGTCCCTGTGGCTGATCTTCACTTGTGGTTTGGGTTACCCACAAACCCGACCACACCCGACCTCAATTTTCGAAAGGGGTTAGACAAGGACAATTTCTGAAATTTGATCACTGGCATGCAGGGGTGCCACAACAAGGATTACAAGGGCCTTACCATTCCTCATCCAGTCCTCCGCTGCATCCAGCAAGTTCTGGCCTGCACTATTTTCGCTCATGGAGAGACAGTCTCCCGAGCCAATGAGACGGATCTCATGCTCCTGGATCACATACTGCGGCCAGATGCAGAGTTAGAGCGGCCCGATCTGATGCTCATTATGATTAAGCACTTGCTGGAGATCCAGAAGTCTCAGAGGATTGGAGGTGATATCTCTCTCGATGGCTATGTCACACATTATAGCCCAGCGCCTGGAGTACCAGATTGTGGACGACACATTATGCAGGGGTCCGACCCACATTGATATTGAGTCTTTCCGCCTGGCGTGCTTCATCCATCTTGACAAGGACAGTGCCGGCCATAGTGACAGATACTATTGGTGCATGACGGATGGCTCGCATCAGCACCGGCTCCCCTTCTCAGCACCTCTCTCCTTCGAGGACAGGAGCACCTGGCTATTCACAGGCCCTCGAGTTGCTCCACCACCCACTCCTCCTGCAGCCGATCATCCCATCCCTGATGTGGTCATGACAGATGCGCCCAGCTCTTCTCAGCCAGCACATGCCTCTACTTCTACCGCGGGACCCTCTTCTTCTACTGCAGCCCGCACTTACCCACTCTATGATCCTACCATTATGGATGTGTATCGCCTTGTGTATGACATGAGGCACGAGTAGGGTGAGATTCTTCGCGACCTCACAGCTAGGGTGGGTGCTATTGATGATGAGTTGCGCAACTGGCGTTGGTACGACTACGACCACGACTCCGACTACAGAGCCGCGGACCACTGAGCAGATTTGTTTTCTCTATCCCTAGCTTTTATATCTCTTTATTTATACGTCTTTAAGCATTGGGGACAATGCTAAGACGAAGCTTGGGGGGGGAGTCTATCTTTTGCATTTTAGGTCATGTTTATTTCTAGTTTGTATCATAGTTTACTTTCTATTTGCATTTTAGGTGAAAATTTTTGTGAATTGTTTCTGTTACGTTAAGAAAATTTTAAACAAAATATATATATATATATATATATATATATATATATATATATATATATATATATATATATATATATATATATATATATATACCTAGATAAATAAAATTAGAATGCTTAAAACATAACTGAATAATTTTGTTGACGAACGAGGAGCTTAAAAATTGAAACAATTAAATATTTGTCTGAATTTTCGAAACAACCAGACTTACTCAATCTTGAAAATTTTACCTTATATAAATTGGGACTAGATACAATTTTTTTTTTATGCATGAATATGAATAAAATTTCTTCCTTTATGAATATCCAAAATTTTGAGGGTTTATTTAGCAAAATTCCAAATATATTTCTCTCTCTCCCTCCGTCACTTTCCCTTGCTCCCTGCTGTGTGTGTTGCGCCAACAGAAAGAGAGGAAAAAAAACAGAGAGAGAAAAGAAAGAGAAAAAGGAGAGAGTTCCAAAAATTCACCAAATCCTTTGAGAAAATGAAGAAAAAAGTTGGGAATTATTGATCATCTCTCTAGTAACTATCTAATTCTTCAATTGGTATTTCCTTTCTCTCATATTCTCTCAAAATCTATATTTTCTCCATTTTCTAGGACTTTGCTCAAATCTGAATTTCTTTGTATAAATTGTGAGTAATCTACATCTATTAAGCTTCTATGTGGTTAATTTGGTACTTCCTTTCTCAATGTCACCTAAATCTTGATTTTCTATTTAGGGTTGGTTTCAAATCCGAAATTTTGATTAATCTAGTTCAATCCAACCAACCAAGGTATTGATTGGTAATGTCTCCTCTTTCTCTTGAAAATATGGAAATTATTTTGTTTTGATTAATCTAGGGTTTGTGTAATTGGGGAAAACCGAAAATCTGGAAATTTCAGTAAGTTTCGTCAACTTTGGAGGCCCCAAAACTAGAGTTCCTAAAGGTGTATGATCACCAAATTTTATGGGCAACTAGAATTTCATGTTAACAATGTGATCATATTTAATTTTGTCCTAAAATACTACCCAAAATTTTACTGGTACGGATTTTGCCTCGATAGGTCCAGATTCTGGAAAATTCAGACTGCTGGAGGAAAATATTGAAAACCAGGGGCTAGACTGCTTATTTTCACTTGAAACTTTGAGAGATACTAGTAAACATATATGATAGGGTTGTGTAAAATTTTGAGGGTATCCTATGTGGGAAAATATTGAGAAATGGTCGTCCGAACTGGTGTACCAGCAGCCTCTGTACCAGTATTTTTCAGAATATATTGATCAAATGTGTACGGTCCTACAAACCAAGTTATATGTTGTGTGAATCTATAGAAATTATGTTAAGAAAATCATAAGTAATAAAACCCAAGTAGGCATATCAATTGTCGAACAAAGATTAAATCAATTATGTATGATTGAAATAGGTGTAGGCTCGGTTGAGCAAGAGGTTGCGGAACCTTTCGAGACGTCCAAACCATAGGGACGCGATACGCTTTCCGTAATCAGGTGCGGGGTTCTTGGACTTGTTTGATGTTTCATTTTCAGAAATTAAATTTTTTTTCGATTGTCATGTTGTATGTCGATTGTTGCATTTTTGATGGATTGCATGTTTGATTGTTGCATAATTGAATTGTGTGAATTATTTGCATAACTCAATTTGGTTAAAACCAAATTGTGTGACATGGTTGATTTGCATATTCGTATGGTTGTCATCTTGATTGTGCTCTTATGATTTGTTTATGATTGAAAGTCACCACAAATTAATGATTATGGAATTATGTGAATGAATTTGCAAAGTTTGACCCGCTGGGCGAGCTGACTTTGATCCCAGGAACCTATTGGCCTTAGGTGATTGGCCCTCATGGTGTCCCAGTACCGGTTGGGACGAGGGGTGGGTGACTATATGTGTGTGATTGATTGTGATTGTGGGTGAATTGTGTGCAATGTCTATGGCTCAAGGGCATTACCCTACGTGGTAATGTATTTGAACGGTCAATTGAATATTACGACATTCTGAATGATTTCATCTGAATTTTCATTATATGACTTGGAACCAGACTTTATTAATGGTTAAGCCAAAGCACTACAGATGAGTGTCAGATAAAGGGTCCAGCTCGGTGGAACGTCTATAGGTGCCAGTAACCCTACAGACGAGGGTCAGATAAAGGGTCCAGCTCGGTGGAACATCTGTAAGTGCTACCAGCCATAATAAGATAAGTTAGGCCAAAAATGTGTTTGTTTGAACGTCACCTTGGAAATTCCGTAAATTGTACTTCATTTGATTATTTGTTGTCGAGCATATGTATATACTTATATATTGTTATAGAATGGCTAATGTGCTTTGGTATGGATTTCATTTTTGAACATGGAGTCTGATTGCAAGTCCAATAACTCGATTGTGGCAAATTCGCACTGAGAATTATATTCTCACCCCCACCCTTTGGGTTATTTCTACAGGTTTTGATGCGTCGATCCTGGAGAGGCACGCGAGTAGTAGGCCTTGTTATATGTCACCATAGTACCTTAGTAGATATTTTGGTTATGTGACTAGAGGGGCATATTTTGTTTTGTGATACAAATTATTGTCAAAATAATTCCCGAGATCTCTGATACAAACAATTCATGTAAGTTTTCACATTTAGGAAATTATCTTGCATTTAGGTAGTTTAAATGACCAATCTGGTACCAAAGTTGTTATTTTTGCTTGAGGACAAACAAGATTTCAGCTTGGGGGGATTTGATATCGTGTTATTTTATATACATTTCCGACCGAATTATGTACCAAAACCTGTGTCCAAAATAATAGAATCATGTTTATTACATTGATTATATATAGAATGTGGTATTGCTGCACTTTTGTTCGTTTTATTGCAGGTAAGTCGAAGAAAGGGTGAAATCCGGCAATCTGGACATACCACACGGGCCGTGCTACATCTCACACAGACCGTGTCATACCCTACTCGACCCCTCACACGAGCGCTGCACGACCCGGACAAGAGACACAGGCACACGGTCCGTACAACATCTCACACGGACCGTGTCAAACAAATCCGGCAGTTAATCTAAGTTTTCAGATTAATGCCTAATTAAAGAAGGACGGTTATGGAGCAATAAAAGGACGACCCCTTGGGCCAGAAAGGCAGCCAATCACACAGAGACTAATTCAAGGAGAGTTTTACAACAACTAACTTGGAGACGAAGTAGAGAGGAGGAAATCGAGAGAATTCCGACGAATCTTCTTCGTATTTTCGGTCTTTGTGATGAATTGTTTTTCTTTCTTTTGTTATTCTGTTTTAAGAACTATGTTTAAGTAATTTTCTTAGTTTCTTGGGATATGATGTAGTCGAATACTCTGTTTACTTGTTAGTCGTTTGATTACGTGAGATATTTTGTGTTTGTTTGTTTGTGTATGATTTTTATTGCTTATCTGCGTTGTTCGATTGTTATTTGGTTCTTACCATTAGGCTTGGCTGCGTCTAACAAGGTACTGCATCCAATTCGATCTTTCAACCAGACCAAGTATTTGGAGTAAGTCGATGAACCGAGAGGGAAGACTAATTAGTAACCAAGAGGTGAACTTTTCAGCAATCGAGAGATTCTGATTACCTTTAGTAAACCAAACAAGTAAGTTAGGTCATTCAAACCAATGAACGACAGTTTAGGTTAGAACCCTAAGAGGATTGAATTGTATTTCCATTTTCGAGTTTATTAAGCCAACAAACGAGAGTTGAGGTTTAGAAATATCTGGTATGGTCAGTTCATCCTATACATAATCAATCAGCACAGAAACCAGACAACTACAGTTTCACTCGAGTCTGACACGGACCGTGTAGGAGACTACACGGGCCGTGTGACAGAGGTCATGTACGAGAGTACACGGGTCGTGTCAGGTGAGAGGCAGAGGTGCAGATGAAATCAGAAACCCAGGAAACGCCTGTTTTAATTAGTTTTAAAATCTAGTTTAGTTTATTTGCAATCTTATATCATTGTCAACCAAAATTTCAACAACCAACTCAACCCTTTTCAACACTTCTAGTTTAACGATAAATTAAGTGAAGATCTAGTTAAATTATTGAACCGTCCCGTGGATCGATACCCGATAATACCAACGATAGGATTGTACACTTGCAGTCTGATCTAAAAGTAGAATCGAGGTTAAAAAGTATAGCTTGCTGTACTGAAACTCTGTAGTACACTTTTGTGCGAACAATCATTGTTCTTGTTGTTTGCAACATAATTTGCCCTTGATCTTGTGCTTATGAACCTCATTTGCATTTGTTCTTGTGCTCAAGAACCTCATTTGCCCTTGTTAGTGTGCTTAACAACATTAATTGTCTTTGTTCAGATGCATCTTAACCTCTTTTACCCTTGATCTTGTGCTGAGAAACATCATTTACACTTGTTCCTGTGCTTAACAACCTCGTTTGTCGTTGTTCTTGCGTTTTCCAACATAATTTGCCATTTATCTTGTGCTTATGAACCTCATTGGCATTTGTTCATGTGCTTACGAACCCTATTTGCCCTTATTTGTGTGCTTAACAACCTCAATTAGCGTTGATCGTGTCTTTAACAACCTCTTTTCCCCTTGACCGTGTGCTTATGAACTTCATTTGCATTTGTTCTTGTGGTTAGGCACCTCATTTGCCCCTGTCTGTGTGCTTAACAACCTCAATTGTCGTTGTTCATATGCTTCTTAACCTCTTTTGCCCATGTTCTAGTGCTTAGCAGCATCATTTACACTTAGCAACCTCTTTAACAGCATCATTTACACTTAATTCATTTGTCGTTGTTCTTGTTGTTTGCAACATAATTTGTCATTGATCTTATGCTAATGAACCTCATTTGCATTTGTTCTTGTGCTTAGGAACCTCATTTGCAATTGTTTATGTGCTTAACAACCTCAATTTGCATTGTTCATGTTCTTAACAACCTCTTTTGTCCTTGCTCTTGTGCTTATGAACCTCATTTGCATTTGTTATTGTGCTTAGGAACCTCATTTTCCCTTGTTCGCGTGCTTCACAACCTCAATTTTCGATGTTCATATGCTTCTTAACCTATTTTGCCCTTGTTCTTGTGTTTAGCAACATGGATTACACTTGTTCTTGTGCTTAACAACCTCATTTGCCGTTGATCTTTTGCTTATGAACCTCATTTTTATTTGTTCTTGTGCTTAGGAACTTTATGTGCCCTTGTTTGCATGCATAACAACCACAATTGGCGTTGTTCGTGTCTTTAACAACCTCTTTTGCCCTTGATCTTGTCCTTATGAACCACATTTGCATTTATTCTTGTGCTTAGGAACCTCATTTGCCCTTGTTCGTGTGCTTAACAACCTCAATTGTCGTTGTTGATATGCTTATTAACCTTTTTTTCCCTTATTCTAGTGCTTAGCAATATCATTTACACTTGTTCTTGTGTTTAACAACCTCATTTGTCGTTGTTCTTGCACTTTGCAACATAATTTGCCCTTGATCTTCTGCTTATGAACCTCATTTGCATTTGTTCTTGTGCTTAGAAACCTCATTTGCCTTTGTTCGTTAACAACCTCAATTAGCGTTGTTCGGGTGCTTAACAACCTCTTTTGCCCTTCATCTTGTGCTTATGAAACTCATTTGCATTTGTTCTTGTGCTCAGGAACCTCATTTGCCCTTGTTAGTGTGCTTAACAACCTCAATTGTCGTTGTTCAGATGCTTCTTAACCTCTTTTACCCTTGTTCTTGTGCTTGGCAACATCATTTACACTTGTGCTTGTGCTTAACAATCTCATTTGTCGTTGTTCTTGTGCTTTACAACATAATTTTCCCTTTATCTTATGCTTATGAACCTCATTGGCATTTGTTCTAACCTTATTTGCCCTAATTTGTGTGCTTAACAACCTCAATTAGTGTTGTTCGTGTCTTTAAGAACCTCTTTTGCCCTTGATCTTGTGCTTATTAACTTTATTTGCTGTTGTTCTTGTGCTTAAGAACCTCATTTGCTCTTGTCCGTGTGCTTAACAACCTCAATTGCCGTTGTTCAAAGGCTTTTTAACCTCTTTTGCCATTGTTCTAGTGCTTAGCAGCATCATTTACACTTATTCTTGTGCTTAACAACCTCATTTGTCATTGTTCTTGCTGTTTGCAACATAATTTGCCCTTGATCTTGTGCTTATGAACCTCATTTGCATTTGTTCTTATTCTCAGGAACCTCATTTGCCCTTGTTAGTGTGCTTAACAACATTAATGGTCTTTGTTCAGATGCATCTTAACCTCTTTTACACTTGTTCTTGTGTTGAGAAATATCATTTGCCGTTGTTCTTGCGTTTTCCAACATAATTTGCCATTTATCTGGTGCTTATGAACCTCATTGGCATTTATTCTTGTGCTTAGGAACCCTATTTGCCCATATTTGTGTGCTTAACAACCTCATTTATCGTTGTTCGTGTCTTTAACAACCACTTTTGCCTTTGATCTTGTGCTTATAAACTTCATTTGCATTTGTTCTTGTGCTTAGGAACTTCATTTTCCCTTGTTTGTATGCTTAACAACCTCAATTAGCATTGTTCGTGTGCTTAACAGCCTCTTTTGCCCTTGATCTTGTGCTTATGAAACTCTTTTGCATTTGTTCTTGTGCTCAGGAACCTCATTTGCACTTGTTAGTATGCTTCACAACCTCAATTGTTGTTGTTCAGATGCTTCTTAACATCTTTTACCCTTGTTCTTGTCCTTAGCAACATCATTTACACTTATGCTTGTGCTTTACAATCTCATTTGTCGTTCTTCTAGCGCTTTGCAACATAATTTTCCCTTTTTCTTGTGCTTATGAACCTCATTGGCATTTGTTCTTGTGCTTAGGAATCTTACTTGTCATTATTTGTGTGCTTAACAAACTCAATTAGTGTTGTTCGTGTCTTTAAGAACCTCTTTTGCCATTGATCTTGTGCTTATGAACTTTATTTGCAATTGTTCTTGTGGTTATGAATCTCATTTGCCCTTGTCTATGTGCTTAACAATCTCAATTGCCGTGGTTCATATGATTTTTAACCTCTTTTGCCTTGTTCTAGTGCTTAGCAGCATCATTTACACTTATTATTGTGCTGAACAACCTCTTTGGCGTTGTTCTTGCTATTTGCAACATAATTTGCCCTTGATCTTGTCCTTATGAACCTAATTTGCATTTGTTTTTGTGCTCAGGAACCTCATTTGCTGTTGTTCATGTGTTGAACAACCTCAATTGTCGTTCTTCATCTGTTTCTTAACCTCTTTTGCCCATGTTCTAGTGCTTAACAACATCATTTACACTTATTCTTGTACTTAACAACCTCATTTGTCGTTTTTCTTGCTGTTTGCAACATAATTTGCCCTTCCTATTTTGCCCTTGTTCTTGTGCTTAGCAACATCATTTACACTTGTTCTTGTGTTTAACCTCATTTATCGTTGTTCTTGCGCTTTGCAAAATAATTTGCCCTTTATCTTTTGCTTATGAACCTCATTTGTATTTGTTCTCATGCTTAGGAACCTTATTTGCCCTTGTTTATGTGCTTAACAACCTCAATTGGCGTTGTCAGTGTTCTTACCAACCTCTTTTGCCCTTTCTATTGTGCTTGTAAACCTCATTTGCATTTGTTCTTGCACTTAGGAACCTCATTTACCCTTGTTCGTGTGCTTAACAACCTCAATTGTCGTTGTTCATATGCTTCTTAACCTATTTTGCCCTTGATCTTTTGCTTATGAACCTAATATGCATTTGTTCTTGTGCTTAGGAAATTCATGTGCCCTTGTTTGTGTGCATGACAACCTCAATTGGCGTTGTTCGAGTGCTAAACAACCTCTTTTGCCCTTGATCTTGTGCTTATGAATCACATTTGCATTTGTTCTAGTGCTTAGGAACCTCATTTGCCCTTGTTCGTGTGGTTAACAACCACAATTGTCGTTGTTCATATGCTTCTTCACCTTTTTTGCCCTTTTCTTGTGCTTAACAACCTCATTTGTCGTTGTTCTTGCTGTTTGCAACATAATTTGCCCTTGATCTTGTGCTTCTGAACCTCATTTGCATTTGTCCTTGTGCTTAGGAACCTCATTTTCCCTTGTTTGTGTGCTTAACACCCTCAATTAGCGTTGTTCGTGTGCTTAACAGTCCTTTTTACCCATGATCTTGCGCTTATGAACCTCATTTGCATTTGTTCTTGTGCTCAGGAACCTCATTTGCCCTTTTTCATGTCCTTATGAATCTCAATTGTCGTTGTTCATATGCTTCCTAACCTATTTTGCCCTTGTTCTTGTGTTTAGCAACATCGATTACAATTATTCTTGTGCTTAACAACCTCATTTGTCGTTGTTCTTGCTGTTTGCAAAATAATTTGCCCTTGATCTTGTGCCTATGAACCTAATTTGTATTTGTTCTTGTGCTTAGGAACCTCAATTAGTGTTGTTCGTGTGCTTAACAGCCTCTTTTGGCCTTGATCTTGTGCTTATGAACCACATTTACATTTATTATTGTGCTCAGGAACCTCATTTGCCCTTGTTAGTATGCTTAACAACCCCACTTGTCGTTGTTCAGATCCTTCTTAACCTCTTTTACCCTTGTTCTTGTGCTTAGCAACATCATTTCACTTGCTCTTGTTCTTAACAATTTCATTTGTCGTTGTTCTTGCGCTTTGCAACATAATTGGCCCTTGATCTTATGCTTATGAACCTTATTTGGATTTGTTCTTGTGCTTAGGAACCTCATTTTCCCTTGTTTATGTGCTTAACAACTCAATTAGCGCTGTTAGTGTTCTTAACAACCTCTTTCGCCCTTTCTCTTGCGCTTATGAACCTCATTTGCATTTGTTTTTGCTCTTAGGAACTTCATGCTCCATTGTTTGTGTGCGTAACAACTTTAATTAGCGTTGTTCGTGTGCTTAACAGCCTGTTTTGCCTTAATCTTTGTGCTTATGAACCTCATTTGGATTTGTTCTTGTGCTTAGGAACCTCATTTTCCGTTCTTTATGTGTTTAACAACTCAATTAGCGCTGTTAGTGTTCTTAACAACCTCTTTCGCCCTTTCTCTTGTGCTTCTGAACCTCATTTGCATTTGTTCTCGTGCTTATGAACCTTATTTGCCCTTGTTTATGTGCTTAACAAACTCAATTGGCGTTGTCAGTGTTCTTAACAACCTCTTTTGCCCTTTCTATTGCGCTTATGAACCTCATTTGCATTTGTTCTTGTACTTAAGAACCTCATTTGCCCTTGTTCGTGTGCTCAACAACCTCAATTGTCGTTGTTCATATGCATCTTAACCTATTTTGGTCTTGTTCCTGTGTTTAGAAACATCGTTTACACTTGTTCTTGAGCTTAACAACCTCATTTGTTGTTTTTCTTGCGCTTTCAGCATAATATGCCCTTGATCTTCTGCTTATGAACCTAATTTGCATTTGTTCTTGTGCCTAGGAAATTCATGTGCCCTCGTTTGTGTGCATAACAACCTTAATTGGCATTGTTCGAGTGCTAAACAATCTCTTTCGCCCTTGATCTTGTGCTTATGAACCACATTTGCATTTGTTCTAGTGCTTAGGAACCTCATTTGCCCTTGTTCGTGTGGTTAACAACCTCAATTGTCGTTGTTCATATGCTTCTTCACCTTTTTTGCCATTTTCTTGTGCTTAACAACCTCATTTGTCATTGTTCTTGCTGTTTGCAACATAATTTGCCCTTGATCTTGTGCTTATGAACCTCATTTGCATTTGTTCTCGTGCTTAGGAACCTCATTTGCCCTTGTTTGTGTGCTTAACAACCTCAATTGGCGTTGTTCGTGTGCTTAACAGTCTCTTTTACCCCTGATCTTATGCTTATGAACCTTATTTGCATTTGTTCTTGTGCTCAGGAACCTCATTTGCCCTTGTTCGTGCTCAATTGTCGTTGTTCATATGATTCTTAACCTATTTTGCCCTTGTTATTGTGTTTAGCAACATCGATTACACATGTTCTTGTACTTAACAACCTCATTTGTCATTGTTATTGCCCTTTGCAACATAAATTTCCCTTGATCTTCTGCTTATGAACCTCATTTGCATTTGTTCTTGTGCTTACGAACTTCATGTGCACACTTTTGTGTGCTTAACAACCACAATTGGCGTTGTTCGTGTCTTTAACAACCTCTTTTGATCTTGATCTTGTCCTTATGAACCACATTTGCTTTTGTTCTTGTGCTTAGGAACCTCATTTGCCCTTGTTGGTGTGCTTAACAACCTCAATTGTCATTGTTGATGTGCTTCTTAACATTTTTTGCCCTTGTTCTAGTGCTTAGCAATATCATTTACACTTGTTCTTGTTCTTATTAACCTCATTTGTCGTTGTTCTTGTTGTTTGCAAAATAATTTGCCCTTCATCTTGTGCTTATGAACCTCATTTGCATTTGTTCTTGTCCATAGGAACCTCATTTGTCCTTGTTTGTGTGCTTAACAACCTCAATTAGCGTTGTTCGTGTGCTTAACAGCCTCTTTTGGCCTTGATCTTGTGCTTTATGAACCTCATTTACATTTATTCTTATGCTCAGGAACCTCATTTGCCCTTGTTAGTTTGCTTAACAACCTCACTTGTCGTTGTTCAGACGTTTCTTAGCCTTTTTTGCCCTTGCCCTTGTGCTTAACAACCTCATTTGTTGTTGTTCTTGCTGTTTCCAACATAATTTGCCCTTGTTCTTGTGCTTAGGAACCTCATTTGCCATTGTTTGTGTGCTTAACAACTTTAATTAGCGTTGTTCGTCTGCTTAACAGCCTCTTTTGCCCTTAACCTTGTGCTTATGAACCTCATTTGCATTTGTTCTTGTGCTCAGGAATCTCATTTTCCCTTGTTAGTATGCTTAACAACCTTAATTGGTGTTGTTCGAGTGCAAACAACCTCTTTTGCTTTTGATCTTGTGCTTATGAACCACATTTGCATTTGTTCTAGTGCTTAGGAACCTCATTTGCCCTTGTTCGTGTGGTTAACAACCTCAATTGTCATTATTCATATGCTTCTTCAACTTTTTTGCCCTTTTCTAGTGCATAACAACCTCATTTGTCGTTGTTCTTGCTGTTTGCAACATAATTTCTCCTTGATCTTGTGCTTATGAACCTCATTTGCATTTGTTCTTGTGCTTAGGAACCTCATTTGCTCATGTTTGTGTGCTTAACAACCTCCATTGGCGTTGTTCGTGTGCCTAACAGTCTCTTTTACCCTTGATCTTGCGCTTATGAACCTCATTTGCATTTGTTTTTGTACTTATGAACGTCATGTTCCCTAGTTTGTTTGCAAAACAAACTCAATTGGCGTTGTTCGAGTGCTAAATAACATCTTTTGCCCTTGATCTTGTGCTTATGAGCCACATTTGCATTTGTTCTTGTGCTTAGAAACCTCATTTGCCCTTGTTAGTGTGCTTAACAACCTCAATTGTCGTTGTTCATATGCTTCTTAACCTCTTTTACCCTTGTTCTTGTAATTAGCAACATCATTTACACTTGTTCTTGTGCTTAACAGTCCTTTCTAGTTGTTCTTGCGCTTTGCAACATAATTTGCCATTTATCTTGTGCTTATGAACTTTATTTGCATTTGTTCTCGTGCTTAGGAATCTTATTTGCCTTTGTTTATGTGCTTAACAACCTCAATTGGCGTTGTTAACAATCTCGTTTGCCCTTTCTCTTGCGCTTATGAACATTTTTGTACTTAGAAACCTCATTTGCCCTTGTTCGTGTGATTAACAACCTCAATTGTCGTTGTTCATATGCTTCTTAAAATCTTTTACCCTTGTTCTTGGGCTTAGCAACATCATTTACATTTGTTCTTGTACTTAACAACCTCATTTGTTGTTATTCTTGCGCTGTGCAACATAATTTTCCCTTTATCTTGAGCTTATAAATCTCATTTGCATTTGTTCTCGTGCTTAGGAACCTCATTTTCCCTTGTTTATGTGCGTAACAACCTCAATTGGCATTGTTAGTGTTCTTAACAACCTCTTTTGCCCTTTCTCTTGCGCTTATGAACCACATTTGCATTTGTTCTTGTACTCAGGAACCTCATTTTCCCTTCTTCGTGCGCTTAACAACCTAAATTGTCGTTGTTCATATGCTTCTTAACCTTATTTTTCCCTTGTTCTTGTGTTTAGCAACATCGTTTACACTTGTTTTTGTGCTTAACAATATCATTTGTCATTGTTCTTGCGCTTTGCAACATAATTTGCCCTTTACCTTGTGCTTATGAACCTCATTTGCATTTGTTCTTGTGCTTAGGAATCTCATTTGCCCTTGTTTGTGTACTGAACAACCTCATTTTCCCTTGTTCGTGTGATTAACAACCACAATTGTCGTTATTCATATGCTTCTTAACCTTTTGTGCCCTTGTTCTTGTGCTTAGCAACGTCATTTACACTTGATCTTGTGCTTAACAATCTAATTTGTCATTGTTCTTACGCTTTGCAACATAATTTGCCCTTGATCTTGTGCTTATGAACCTCATTTGGATTTGGTCTTGTGCTTAGGAATCTCATTTTTCCTTGTTTATGTGCTTCATAACCTCAATTAGCATTGTTAGTGTTCTTAACAACCTCTTTTGCCCTTGCTCTTGCGCTTATGATCCTCATTTGCATTTGTTCTTGTGCTTAGGAACCCCATTTTCCCTTGTTCGTGTGCTTAACAACCTCAATTGTCGTTGTTCAAATATTTCTTAATCTATTTTGCCCTTGTTCTTGTGTTTAGCAACATCATTTACACTTGTTCTTGTGCTTAACACCCTCAATTATCGTTGTTCTTGCGCTTTGCAACATAATTTGCCCTTGATGTTGTACTTATGAAACTCATTTGCATTTGTAGTTGTGCTGAGAAACCTCATTTGCCCTTGTTCGTGTGCTTAACAACCTCAATTAGCGTTGTTCAGATCCTTCTTAATATTTTTCCCCTTGTTCTTGTGCTTAACAACCTGATTTGTCGTTGTTCTTACTGTTTGCAACATAATTTGCCCTTTATTGGGTGCATAACAACCTCAATTGGCGTTGTTCGAGTGCTAAACAACCTCTTTTGCCCTTGATCTTGTGCATATGAACCTCATTTGCCCTTGTTCGTGTGCTTAACAACCTCAATCGTCGTTGTTCAAATGCTTCTTAACCTTTTTTTTTCCTTGTTCTAGTGCTTAGCAATATCATTTACACTTGTTCTTGTCGTTAACAACCTTATTTATTGCTGTTCTTGTTGTTTGCAACATAATTTGCCCTTGATCTTGTACTTACGAACTTCATTTGCAATTGATCTTGTGCTTAGGAACTTCATGTTCCCCTGTTTGTGTGCATAACAAACTCAATTGGCGTTGTTCGAGTGCTAAACAACATCTTTTGCCCTTGATCTTGTGCTTATGAGCCACATTGCATTTGTTCTTGTGCTTAGAAACCTCATTTGCCCTTGTTAGTGTTCTTAACAACCTCAATTGTCGTTGTTCATATGCTTCTTCACCTCTTTTACCCTTGTTCTTGTGCTTAGCAACATCATTTACACTTGTTTATGTGCTCAACCTCATTTTTCGTTGTTCTTGCGCTTTGCGACATAATTTGCCCTTTTATCTTGTGCTTATGAACATTTGTTCTCATGCTTAGGAACCTTATTTGCCCTTGTTGATGTGCTTAACAACCTCAATTGACGTTGTTAGTGTTCTTAACAACCTCGTTTGCCCTTTCTCTTGCGCGTATGAACCTCATTTGCATTTGTTCAAGTACTTAGGAACATCATTTGCCCATGTTCGTGTGCTTAACAACCTCAATTGTCGTTGTTCATATGCTTCTTAACCTATTTTGTGCTTGTTATTGTGTTTAGCAACATCGTTTACACTTGTTATTTTATTTAACAATCTCATTTTGTCGTTTTTCTTGCACTTTGCAGCATAATATGCCCTTGATCTTCTGTTTATGAACCTAATTTGCATTTGTTCTTGTGCTGAGGAACTTCTTGTGCCCTTGTTTGTGTGCATAACAATATCAACTGGCGTTGTTCGAGTGCTAAACAACCTCTTTTGCCCTTGATCTTGTGCTTATGAACAACATTTGCATTTGTTCTAGTGCTTAGGAACCTCATTTGCCCTTGTTCGTGTGCTTAACAACCTCTATTGTCGTTGTCCATATGTTTCTTAACCTTTTTTTGCCCTTGTTCTTATGCTTAACAACTTCATTTGTCGTTATTCTTGCGCTTTGCAATATAATTTACCCTTTATCTTGTGCTTATGAACCTCATTTGCATTTGTCCTCGTGCTGAGAAATCTCATTTGCCCTTGTTTGTGTGCTGAACAAGCTCAATTCGCGTTGTTTGTGTGCTTAACAGCCTCTTTTGCCCTTGATATTGTGCTTATGAACTTCATTTGCATTTGTTCATGTGCTCTGGAACCTCATTTGCCTTTGTTAGTGTGCTTAACAACCTCAATTGTCGTCGTTCAGATGCTTCTTAACCTTTTTTGTCGTTGTTCAGATGCTTTACACTTATTCTTGTGCTGAACAACCTCATTTGTCGTTCTTCTTGCGCTTTGCAACATAATTTTCCCTTGATCTTGTGCTTATGAACCTCATTTTCATTTGTTCTTGTGCTTAGGAACCTCATTTGCCCTTGATTATGTGCTTAACAACCTCATTTAGTGTTGTTCGTGTGCTTAACAGCCTATTTTGCCCTTGATATTGTGCTTATGAACATCATTTGCATTTGTTCTTGTCGTTTGGAATCTCATTTGGCCTTTTTAGTGTGCTTAACAACCTCAATTGTCGTTGTTCAGATGCTTCTTAACCTCTTTTGCCCTTGTTTTTGTGCTTAGCAACATCATTTACACTTTTTCTTGTGCTTAACAACCTCATTTGTCGTTGTTCTTGCACTTTGCAACATAATTTGCCCTTTAGCTTGTGCTTATGAACCTCATTGGCATTTGTTCTTGTGCTTAGAAACTTTATTTGCCCTTATTTGTGTGCTTAACAACCTCAATTAGCGTTGTTCGTGTGTTTAACAACCTCTTTTGCCCGTCATCTTGTGCTTATGAACTTCATTTGCATTTGTTCTTGTGCTTAAGAACCTTATTTGCCCTTGTTTGTGTGCTGAACAACTTCAATTAACGTTGTTCGTGTGCTTAACAGCCTCTTTTGCCCTTGATCTTATGCTTATAAACCTCATTTGCATTTTTGTGCTCAGGAACTTCTTGTGCTTAACAACCTCTTTTGTCGTTGTTCTTGTGCTTTGCAACTTAATTTGCCCTTGAGCTTGTGCTTATGAACCTCATTTGGATTTGTTCTTGTGCTGAGGAACCTCATTTTTTTTCTTATTTATGTGCTTAGCAACCTCTATTAGCGCTGTTAGTGTTCTTAACAGCCTCTTTTGCCATTTCTCTTGAACTTATGAACCTCATTTGCATTTCTTCTTGTGCTTAGGAACCTCATTAGCCCTTGTTCGTGCGCTTAACAACCTCAATTGTCGTTGTTCATATGCTTCTTAACCATTTTTACCCTTGTTCTTGTGCTTAACAACCTCATTTGTCGTTGTTCTTGCTGTTTGCAACATAATTTGTCCTTGATCTTGTGCTTAGCATGAACCTCATTTGCATTTGTTCTTGTACTTAGGAACCTCATTTGCCCTTGATGGTGTGCTTAACTATCTCAATTAGCGTTGTTCGTGTGCTTAACAACCTCTTTTGCCATTGATCTTGTACTAATGAACCTCATTTGCATTTGATTTGTTTTTGTGCTTAGTAATCTCATTTGCCCTTGTTCGTGTACTTAACAACTTGACTTGTCGTTGTTCATATGATTCTTGACCTCTTTTGTCCTTTTTCTTATGCTTCTGAACCACATTTGCATTTGTTCTTGTGCTTAGGGACCTCATTTGCCCTTGTTTGTGTGCTTAACAACCTCAATTTCCGTAGTTCATATGCTTCTTAATATCTTTTGCCCTTATTCTAGTGCTTAGCAATATCATTTACCCTTGTTCTTGTGCTTAACAACCTCATTTGTCGTTATTCTTGTTGTTTGCAACATAATTTGCCCTTGATCTTGTGCTTATCAACCTCATTTACATTAGTTCTAGTGCTTGAAAACCTCATTTGCCCTTTTTCGTGTGCTTGACAACCTCAATTGTCGTTGTTCGGATTCTTCTTAACCTCTTTTGCCATTGTTCTTGTGCTTAGCAACATCATTTACACTTGTTCTTGTGCTTAACAACCTCATTTGTCGTTGTTCTTGCCCTTTGCAACATAATTTGACCTTTATCTTGTGCTTATGAACCTCATTTATTTTGTTCTTGTGCTTAGGAACCTCATTTTCCCTTGTTTACGTGCTTAACAACCTCAATTTGGGTTGTTCGTGTTCTTAACCACTTCTTTTGCCCTTGATCTTGTGTTTATGAACCACATTTGCATATATTTTGTGCTTAGGAACCTCATTTGCCATTGTTCGTGTGCTTAACAATCTCAATTGTCGTTGGTCATATGCTTCTTAATCTTTTTTGCTCTTGTTCTAGTGCTTAGCAATATCATTTACACTTGTTCTTGTGCTTAGGAACCTCATTTTCCCTTGTTTACGTGCTTAACGACCTCAATTTGCATTGTTTATGTTCTTAAGCAGCTCTTTTGCCCTTACTCTTGCGATTATGAACCTCATTTGTATTTGTTCTTGTGCTTAGGAACCTCATTTTCCCTTGTTCGTGTGCTTAACAACCTCAATTGTAGTTGTTCATATGCTTCACCTATTTCGTCTTTGTTCTTGTGTTTAGCAACATCATTTATACTAGTTCTTGCGCTTAACAACCTAATTTGTCGTTGTTCTTGCGCTTTGCAACATAATTTGTCCTTGATCTTGAACCTCATTGGCATTTGTTCTTGTGCTTAGGAACCTCATTTTCAGTTGGTTACGTGCTTAACAACCTCAATTTGCGTTGTTCGTATTGTTAACCACCTTTGTTGCCCTTGATCTTGTGCTTATGAACCGTATTTGCATATGTTCTTGTGCTTAGGAACCTCATTTGCCCTTGTCCGTGTGCTTAACAACCTCAATTGTCGATGTTCATATGTTTCTTAATCTTTTTTGTCCTTGTTCTAGTGCTTAGCAATATCATTTACACTTGTTCTTGTGCTTAACAACCTCATTTGTCGTTATTCTTACTGTTTGCAACATAATGTGCCCTTGATCTTATGCTTATGAACCTCATTTACATTTGTTCTAGTCCTTGAAAAGCTCATTTGCCCTTGTTTGTGTGCTTAACAACCTCAATTAGCGTTGTTCGTGTGCTTAACATCCTGTTTTGCCCTTGATCAGGGGCTGATGAACCTCATTTGCATTTATTTTTCTGCATTTGCCCTTTTCGTGTGCTTAACAACCTCAATTGTCGTTGTTCAGATGCTTCTTAACCTCTTTTGCTATTGTTGTTGTGCTTAGCAACATCATTTACACTTGTTCTTGTGCTTATGAACCCCATTGGCATTTGTTCTTGTGCTAAGGAACCTCATTTGTTATTTTTTGTGTTCTTAACAATCACAATTGTCGTTGTTCAGATGTTTCTTAACCTCTTTTGCCCTTGTTCTTATTCTTGTGCTTGACAACCATATTTGTCGTTGTTCTTGCACTTTCCAATATAATTTGCCCTTATCTTGTGCTTATGAATCTCATTGGCATTTGTTCTTGTGCTTAGGAACCTCATTTTCCCTTGTTTACGTGCTTAATAACCTCAATTTGCGTTGTGCGTGTTCTTAACAACCTCTTTTGCCCTTGCTCTTGTGCTTGTGAACCACATTTGCATTTGTTCTTGTGCTTAGGAACCTCATTTTCCCTTGTTCGTGTGCTTAACAACCTCAATTGTCGTTGTTCAAATATTTCTTAATCTATTTTGCCCTTGTTCTTGTATTTAGCAACATCATTTACACTTGTTCTTGTGCTTAACACCCTCATTTGTCGTTGTTCTTGCGCTTTGCAACATAATTTGCCCTTGATGTTGTACTTATGAAACTCATTGGCATTTGTTATTGTGCTTAGGAACTTTATGTTCCCTTGTTTGTGTGCATAACAACCTCAATTGTGTTGTTCGTGTGCTAAACAACCTCTTTTGCCCTTGATCTGGTGCTTATGAACCACATTTGCATTTGTTCTTGTGTTTAGGGAACCTCAATTGCCCTTGTTTGTGTGCTTAACAACCTCAATTATCGTTGTTAATATGCTTCTTAATATTTTTTGCCCTTGTTCTAGTGCTTAGCAATATCATTTACACTTGTTCTTGTGCTTAACAACCTCTTTTGTCGTTGTTTTTGCTGTTTGTAACATAATTTGCCCTTGATCTTATGGTCATGAACTTCATTTACATTTGTTCTAGTGCTTGAAAATCTCATTTGCCCTTGTTTGTGTGCTGAACAAGCTCAATTCGCGTTGTTTGTGTGCTTAACAGCCTCTTTTGCCCTTGATATTGTGCTTATGAACTTCATTTGCATTTGTTCTTGTGCTCTGGAACCTCATTTGCCTTTGTTAGTGTGCTTAACAACCTCAATTGTCGTTGTTCAGATGCTTCTTAACATTTTTTGTCATTGTTCAGATGCTTTACACTTATTCTTGTGCTGAACAACCTCATTTGTCGTTCTTCTTGCGCTTTGCAACATAATTTTCCCTTGATCTTGTGCTTATGAACCTCATTTTCATTTGTTCTTGTGCTTAGGAACCTCATTTGCCCTTGATTATGTGCTTAACAACCTCATTTAGTGTTGTTCGTGTGCTTAACAGCCTATTTTGCCCTTGATATTGTGCTTATGAACATCATTTGCATTTGTTCTTGTCGTTTGGAATCTCATTTGGCCTTTTTAGTGTGCTTAACAACCTCAATTGTCGTTGTTCAGATGCTTCTTAACCTCTTTTGCCCTTGTTTTTGTGCTTAGCAACATCATTTACACTTTTTCTTGTGCTTAACAACCTCATTTGTCGTTGTTCTTGCACTTTGCAACCTGATTTGCCCTTTATCTTGTGCTTATGAACCTCATTGGCATTTGTTCTTGTGCTTAGGAACCTTATTTGCCCTTATTTGTGTGCTTAACAACCTCAATTATCGTTGTTCGTGTGTTTAACAACCTCTTTTGCCCTTGATCTTGTGCTTATGAACTTCATTTGCATTTGTTCTTCTGTTTAGGAACCTCATTTGCCCTTGCCCGTGTGCTTAACAACCTCAATTGTCGTTGTTCATATGCTTCTTAACATCTTTTGCCCTTGTTAGTGCTTAGCAACATTATTTACACTTATTCTTGTGCTTAACAACCTCATTTGTCGTTGTTCTTGTTGTTTGTAACATAATTTGCCCTTGATCTTGTGCTTATGAACCTCATTTGCATTTGTTCTTGTGCTTAGGAATTTCATTTGCCCTTGATTATGTCCTTAACAACCTCAATTAGCGTTGTTCGTGTGCTTAACCCTCTTTTGCCCTTGATCTTGTACTAGTGAACCTCATTTGCATTTGTTCTTGTGCTTAGGAATCTCATTTGCCCTTGTTCGTGTGCTTAACAACCTCACTTGTCGTTGTTCATATGATTCTTAACCTCTGTTGCCCTTTTTCTTGTGCTTAGGAATATCATTCACACTTGTTCTTATGCTTAACAACCTCATTTGTCGTTGTTCTTGCTATTTGCAACATAATTTGCCTTTGATCTTGTGCTTGTGAATCTCATTTGCGTTTGTTCTTGTGCTTAGGAACCTCATTTTCCCTTGTTTGTGTGCTTAACAATCTAAATTGGCATTGTTCGTATGCTTAACAACATCTTTTGCTCTTGATGTTGTACTAATGAACCTCATTTGCATTTGTTCTTGTGCTTAGGAATCTTATTTGCCCTTTTTCGTGTGCTTAACAACCTAGTTTGTCGTTGTTCATATGCTTCTTAACCTCTTTTGCCATTTTCTTGTTCTTAGCAACATCATTTACACTTGTTCTTGTGCTTAACAATCTAATTTGTCGTTGTTCTTGAGCTTTGCAACATAATTTGCCCTTGATCTTGTGCTTATGAACCTCATTTGCATTTGTTCTTGTGCTTAGGAACCACATTTTCTCTTGTTTGTGTGCTTAATAACCTCAATTGGCGTTGTTATTATACTTAACAACCTTTTTTGCCCGTGATATTGTGCTTATGAACCTCATTTGCATTTGTTCATGTGCTTAGGAGTCTCATTTGCCATTGTTCGTGTGCTTAACAACCTCAATTGTCGTTATTCATATGCTTCTTAACCTCTTCTGCCCTTGTTCTAGTGCTTAGCAGCATCATTTACATTTGTTCTTGTGCTTAACAACTCCATTTGTCGTTGTTCTTGCGCTTTGCCACATAATTTGCCCTTGATCTTGTGCTTATGAATCTCATTTGCATTTGTTCTTGTGCTTAGGAACCTTATTTGCCGTTATTTGTGTGCTTAACAATAGATATTAATACTTTGGAAAAAAAATTTAGTCCTGGAGTTTTTACGGTCTCCCAAGTTGTTATGACAGTTATTGAAGCTATGGTGCGGGTATAGTGAGAGTATTGTAGCGTGGGTGATATCTTCGTAACATTTAAAGCTAATTGGCATTGTTCTTTTTCGAAGTAGACACTTAATATTTTTGTTTACTACTAATTAATATACATATAAAGCTGATTGAAATGTAATTATAATGGAGGCTTAATTGAATCCTTCGTAACATCCAATGAAATTACAAATTAAGGAGTATACTGTATTTATGTAATCAATTTTATTGAAGAATGCTCTTTTTCAGGAGATCTAACAATTTGGGGTCTGAGGGTTCTGCATCTCTCCGATCTGCTTTAAGATCTGTATGGACCATTTCAATTAGCGCTATAGGATTTTCAGACATTGAATGCTAAACAATGGGATAAAAGTGTGCTATTTCAGCTACTATCGCTATAGCGGTACGTAATAACGGTCAGCTATTTGTGCTACACGCTATAGCGCACGCTATGTTACATAGGTCTTTATTTAAATGTCTAAATTGATTTTTTTTAAGGATCAATTTTTTTCAAGATTTATTTTGCTTTTTTATTAAAAATAGAAAAAGATAAGTATTTTATGCTATGATGTTTAAGTTTTTTAATAGAAAAAAAAGATATATTGTTTATGCATGATGCTTAGGTTATTTTAAATGACAAAAGATATATATATTTTATTAGTGTTGAGTCTACCATCCTTACATTCATAAAAACCTGAAATAACCGCATATTTAAGCTAATTTCAATAGATTACATGTAAGGGGTAAGTAGTAGTACCTTAATTTTATAAAGATGGAATACCTTGCTTATTGTAACTCAATTCGAATTGTATTTCCTGCATTAAATCTATAATTGATGAATCATAACAACAATTTCACCTCAAAATGAAACACATCACCATAGAATTGACCAAAAAAAAAAAAAAATATTGAATCCTAAAATCACATATTGATCGTACAACTTGAAAGCTAAATTCTAGAATCAGTAAGAAATCTAAACCCTAGAATCACAACTTGAACCTAAATGTAAATATTTCAAATTTCTCTAAAATAAACATATATTTCCATCATATACTCGGATTTCTTTGAATAAACAGCACAATTGAAGGGAGCACATGTACACTCACAATTTAGCTTGCCAATAATGGAGAGGAGCAGGGAAAGGGTCGGGAAGAGAGATCAGAGCCATGGTCGTCTGGAGAGAGGAGAGAGGAGAAAGGCGTGCCTCTAAGATGACAGGTGGGACCTCCTGGAATCAAGGATCGAATCGAGAGTATGAGAGAGATGGTGAAGAGACGCAGAATCGAGCTAAAGTTAGTGTACAACGATAGAGCGATTTTTTCTGAGAGGTGTAAGGCGAGGAAGGAGGTGCTCAAAAGAGGCGCGCGCCACCAAAGTCGGTTCCTTCTTCTCCAAGAAGAGCATGAGAAAGAGCACAGCAATAGAGAAAAAAAGTGCACGCGAACATTGAGAAGGGGAAAAGCGAGTTTCGCGCATAGCAATAGAGAAAGAGAAAAAGAAAAATATATGGCCAGCACCAATAGCTAAGAGTATGTTGTGTTTAAAATGGATAGATTTATAATTAATTTTATACTTCTACACATAAAATTACATAAAAAAAGAATAAAATCTACCAGTTATTAATAGCTAAGATTGATTGAATGTGAAGTTGGAATCTCCTCTGGAAAGATAGTCGCTTCACCCTTCTAAATTTAACATGATTTTCTGAGGAGTACTGATAAGCATACTAAATATGAGGAAATTTTTTTATAAACCATAAATAGAAAAATCAATCTTAGAAAACCAATATGATTGTATTTAAATTTAGAAAAATCATAAGAACCGAAACTAAATTTCGGTTTGTAAATTATTTTTTTCCATGACCCAAACTAAAATTCGGTCTCTAATCAATTTTTAATTTTTTTTCAACACTTGCCACAGAAAATCCAATTCTTATTTGGTCTCTAGGGTAGACCGAAATTATATTTGGGTCTCTAAATTTTTTGTTTGGGTGGACCCTATTATTCTAAATCCAACCTTTCAATTATTGGAATGCACAAATCTCAATAGAAATTATTTTATATGCACGAATCTCAAAATAAGTGAAAGGTTAGATTTAATTCTTATTTGGTCTCTAGGTAGATTGAAATTGTATTTGGGTCTCTAATTTTTTTGTTTGAGTCTAAATCTAACCTTTCAATTTTTGGAATGTACAAATCTCAATAGAAGTTGTTTTATATGCACGAATCTCAAAATAAATGAAAGGTTGGATTTGGAATAACAGGGTCCTTGCAATCCCTTTAGATCGGTGTGGGATTAGGTGTGGTTTGGAATGGAAAAAATATATAAAAAATTAGAAACAAATGATAGACCGAATTTTAGTTTGAGTCTTGAAAAAAAACAATTTACAGATTGAGATTTAGTTTCGGTTTTTATAAATTTTTTAAGGGGGAATTTCAAGTATCCCCCTCCAAAACCTTTAAATTACGTATTTCCCCCTCTAAAATTCATAATATCATATTTACCCTTCTAAAGTTCAAAAATTCTCACATTTACCCAATTTTTTTATTTTTTAATAAAACTCATTTTAAATTTTTATATACCCATTTTACCCTTCTCCCTCTTTTCTTCTTCTCCTTCCCCTTGGTTCCCCAAGAAATCCGACAATTTGTCATCCATCAATACAACACTGTACGGAATTGAATTTGTCTTCTAGCTTTCACACAATATAGTTTCCATAGAAGACCAATTGTTCCTAATTTACCACACCCAGCTGCCATACTTCGATGGCCTTATCAACGCCCATGATGGACGAACGCTTGATTAACCAACTAAAATGTATCATATCAATGACCATACTCGTTCAATGATGCATATCAAGGAACCACGAACCTCAAGGTAGGTTCCAAAATGTATCATATCAATGAACCACGAGCCCCAAGGTAGGTTCCAAAACTTGGCTATTTTGCTCAAGAGTCCAGAACCTTACTAGTTATATATCCTAAATTCGAACAGTAGCTCATGTAGCTAACCTGGGTCAGGAAGACTAGGTCGAGCAGATGACCGATGTTGCCAGCACAATTGAGGGCGTTTTGGGTGATTTTTCCTACCTAGGTTGTGAAATCCAACCGAATTTTCGTATTGTCTCTCAGTGTGGTAGATTGACCAACATAGTTGGGAGTGTTGAACCCATTAGCAGGCTACAAGATATGTTGTAAATGTTCCGTGAATTCAGAGAATCTCCGAGGAAAATATGTTGGGCATCGAAGTCAATAATGGAAAGCGAGGAAAAGATGACATTGTGTTGTCTAATAATCCAAATGAGACAGAGGAGATGAATGATAATAAGGAAGATGAGTGGTCAATTCCAGTGCAAGAAATGGGTTCCAGGAGGTGCAGGAGTGTCAAGCTCTGCGTGTATCAAACAATCCCATACAGGTTATAATTAGTAGAACGCTTCCATTCTCACAGAAGTTCAGGCTTTCCATGATGTGTTAACAAAGGTTAAAATACAACACTGTATGTAGCAATTTAATTTGTTTCCACTGACAAAATTTCCAATGGAATCAAAGCCTTATTTTTTTTTTTTTTGAAAAACTGATAGTAGCTATCAGATATACATCATTTCACAGTTCAGCAACAACCAAAATTAAATATACAACAATTGTAAACAAATTATAAACAACCAAAAAAAGTTTCTCAGCAGTAATTGAACTACAGCTGGCCTTCCTTGACCGCCTGATGTGCCAAAACCTCCGGAGTTGTTATGGATTTATCAAAGATTAATATGTTACGAGCTCTCCAAATGAACCAGCATCCTGCAAAGAAGCATGTAGCCCATATACATTTCAAAGATCTCTGACCAGAAGCGCGCCAAGCTTGTTCCACTGTGGCTTGTACCGAATATCCTGTGTAAAGGAATCGGCATCCCACCAATATGGAAATCCTGAGCCACACTCGTTTTGAGAACGAACATTCCAAGAATAAATGTGTATGTGTTTCCAGTGGACATCTGAGGCATACCTCACAACGAGCCTCACACTGTATCCCGCGCTGCAGCATCTTGTCATGGGTTAAGAGTCGATTCTGTATCATAAGGTAAGCAAAGACCTTAACTGTAGGTGGTATTTTGAGCTTCCAAATGAATCGAAATGGCCATTTTGCTTTGCCTTCAGTGACCACCGTCTTGTAGAATGAAAGTGCTGAGTACTCACCAGTATTGGTAAAATTCCATTGAATTTGGTCCAGTAAGCCTTGTTGAGACAATGGCAGTGCACAAAGGCTATCACCAACTGCCTGTTGCAATGAGTACTTTGTCGTAGTTCGGTCAGGGGCATTTGTGGAAGCCTTTGTGGGGTATATCCATGAATCAAACCAATACGAGACCAACTCCCCATTGTAAATTTTCCAAGTGACACATTTGTCAAATATTGGTCTGATTTTTCTGAGTTTGTCCAAAAATAAGAGCCATGAATTTTCAGTATTATGTGCGAATCTGAAGCACGTGCCAGGTTATATATCGCCAGTGCAGTCTGTGTCCATAAAGAATCAGGAGATTTATATTGTCTCCATAGCCATATGAGTAAAAGGGAAATATTACGGGCATTCAGGTTAGTTGCTCTCAACCCGCCATGGTCCTTAGAAGTACATACCATGCCCTAATTAATCAATGATATTCCATTTTTTCCCCCCGTTTTGCCCCACAGGAAAGCTCTTCGGATTTTGTCAATCCGATTAAGGACCGATGTTGGTATCTGGAACGATGACATGAAATAAATTGGGATTGAGGTAATGACAGAATTCATGAGTTGTAAGCGTCCACCCCGGAAAATTAAACGACCCTTCCAACCCTCCAACTTAGATTCAATTTTTTCAATCAATGGCAAAAACAGTTCCTTCTCCGGCTTTTTAATAGTGAGCGGAAGACCCAGGTAGATAACAGGAAAATCAGATGAAGAGCATCCCAAAACTGCTGAAATAGTCGGTGATATGTCGTTGTCAATGTTGATTGGGATCCATGTGCTTTTATCGTAGTTGATACCCAAACCTGACACCTTTGTGAACATCCGCAGTATAATTTTCAAGGATATGATTGTAGAAGGTTCAGCATTAGCAATTAACGCCGTATCATCGGCATACTGATGGATGACCATCGGCTGTTTGATTTTGCGTGTGAGCCTAGCCTTAACAGTGCTGTTTAACACCTCTATCATCATTGTGAGTACATCTGCTGCTATGTCAAACAGCATGGGAGAGAGGGGGTCCCCCTGCCGGAGGCCCTTCTTGTGGTTAAAGAAAGCAAAGCAATCCCCATTCATTACAGCGCATGAAGAAGCTGTACTGAGTAGGGAGTGTATCCATTGTATCCATTTTGAAGGGAAGCCTTGGGCACGCATGATCCATGTCAGAAATTGCCAATTGACCGAGTCAAAAGCTTTGGCAAAGTCAATTTTGATGAAACAGGCTGGCTGTTTACTGATCGCTATATGATGCAGAATTTCACGGGTGGAATTGAAGTTTTATGTGATTTGCTGTCCTTGTACAAAAGCTGTTTGCTTTGAAGAAATGAGGTCTGGAAGAAATCCCCTTAATCTATTTGCCAATAGTTTTGAAATTAGCTTGGGCACTGCATTCATCACACTGATTGGTCTAAAATCACCCACTGTGACCGAATTATCTTTTTTAGGGATCATGGTAATATTAGCCTGGTTGATGGCTAAGAGATCCAAAGAGTGATCATAGAATTCCTGTAGCATAGTACACACCACATCTTTAATTGTGAACCAATGCTGTTGAATAAATTCATTGGGAATTCCGTCTGGGCCGGAAGCTTTGTTCTTGGCCAATTGTTTAACGGCTATTTCAATTTCAACTTGAGTGAAGGGATCGGCCAATGCACTTAAATCTGGGTTTGAAGGATATAGCGGTGTCGGATCAAATTCCAGAACAAACTATTAGTACCTAGGAGACGTTCCATATGGGCCAGGAAGGTATCCCGAATTCGAGATTCATCAGTTATGTTTTGACCTACATGAATTAGAAGTGATACCATGTTCCTGCGTTGTCTGGAGGAGGCCATGGCATGGAAATATTTTCTGTTTTTATCTCCTGATTTTAACCATCTACAATGAGCTCTGTGTCTCCAACGAGATTCGACGATCCCGGCTAGGTGGTATGCCCTCTATCGGACCATCAATCTGAAGTGAAATTCATAGGCTGCTAAGGTTCTCTTCTCTTCTATTTGATCAAAGAACAACAAAGTTTTTCTACAGAAATCAAGTTGTTTCTCAATTTCTGTGAAGTTATTACAGTGCCATGCTCTCAATCGGCGGTGTAACAAGTCGCAGCCAGCTTAGAATGTCTGAATCGCGGAGGCATGATGTTGTAAGTTTTAATTCCAAGTTGATTGAATGATTTCAGTTGCATCTTTGTTTTTGAGCCAAAACAATTCCTGAGTTAAAATCGCCTCCCAAAATCCATGGTAACTGTACCAAGGAAGAGATATTCCTGAGTTCATGAATGAAAGCCGGTTTAGCGGAGTCCACTGATGGGCCATGAAACATTTGTTACAAGGAAGATAGCCCCTGTGCTAATTTGCTGTAAAATCACCGAACAAGTGTGGTGCGTTGCCCATGAACTGAGGAGCCAGTATGTGTGTTTCCATGCAATTAGGAGACCACCACATGAGTTGTTAGCACTCAGTACCACACAATTTTTATCAAAAAAAGAAGGAAGAAGAGAAGAATAATAATTCAAACTAGTTTCATTGCATTTTGTTTCCTATAGTAAATAGATATCACATCTTGAATGTCTAATTACATTCGTAACCACATCGCATTTATCTATTCTTCCCAATCCCCTACAATTCCAACACAAAAGCTTGAATTTTCGTATTTTGTTTAACATTTAAAGGTGGAAATAGCAACAAGTTATCTACCCGCCCTGAGACTTCAGGCATCTTCCTCATCAGAGGTAAGTTCATATCTGGGATCTGGGTCAAAACGAGAGTCATCTACTTTCTCTTCCTCCTCTACTGTGTTTGATGTACCCGGTTTGTCTGTTGATTGGGCACGTCGTTCCGTATTGTCAACTGTCACCACTTGCTGTACATCAGATGTTTTGAAACCACATCCTGAAGCTAAGTTCGAAAGATGTTCATATTAGACTTTCACTTCGTAAAATTCGTCCGAATTAAGAGTTACTTCTGTCAAGTTTTTGTTCTTAGTCTTTCCAGAAGGCTTTTTTGATGGGCCTTCGGTTGAGGTGGATGCAAGCTTCCTTTTATTACCGGCTGCCGCTATCAATTTCTTGGTGACTTGAGCAATGTTGGGCACCGGCCTTGTCCATTTAAACTTTCTTTGCTGAGGCCCAATCAACGTTGGGCCTAAGTTTGTACCTTTGCCTTTGGCCCTGAATACAATCGGCTGATTTGAATTTTGTGACATGTGGCTCGTAACGGGCAGCTCCTGATTCTTTGGAGGTGGATCTTTGGCGTGATCAATGCCTTTAGTGACTGGTGGTGGGATGACAGCTGTGCGGGCGTGCTTGTCTTTTTCCGGATTGAATTGGGAAGATGCTGATTTTGAGGCATTATCCGCTTTGGGATTGATGCTGGCAGATTCTCCTCGTTGCAAAATTCTCAGGGGCTCCTTAACTTGTGGGATATGGTGAGGCGGTTTACGGAAGGTTTGAATTGAATGTTTATGGGTATCCAAATTTGAGGCGGGACACAAGGGATCATTTTGCTTGAAAGGCGGCACTGCTCCCAAAGAAATAGATGTTGATCGCCTGTGGCAGAGGGTAGTGTTGTCTGCATTGAGGCGGTCCCTGTGCTGAAGACCGTGATCCGCCACATTACTAGTGATCATAGTTGGCCGTATTAATTCTGTTGAATTGTGCGGTACGGTCTGTACCTTCTCAGAATGCTCCAGAGATCGTGCAAGAGGATCAGATCCTGCCGTAGGCACAGCTCCCGGATCATCTGTGGCCGGAGGCTGTGTGGATTTTGTGTAATCCATCTCCAGCTCCTCCATTGTTGCAAATTGATGAAGCTCCGGTGGCAGAGAATCAGCCGTGCGTCCCCAGCATATTTTGCAGATGATCCGGGCACTCAGTGGGATTAGGTCACCTTGCTCTTGTATGGTGTCACTATCTGAGGACGAAGGTGATAAAGGTGGTGGCTGTGGGCGGTGATAGAGCTGAGGATTCCTCGGCATGTCCTCAACGTCGTATATCGGTGCTCTGTGCCATGCAATCACATGGACTTGTATTATGTGGACCATACCACCCACATGAATGGTCAACTCCGGAGGGACCAATGGTAAATCATCCACTCCAGCTGCTACCATCCATGAGGCTAATGAATCAAAGCCTTATTTTAATCATGCAAATTGAACGAGAAGTACTACGAGGGAAACAATGTAAATCATCAATTGCTTGCATTTAAGGCCTATACAAAAGCACAAATTGTTGTATTGATCAAATTAAGACACAGTGTCTTTATGGGATTTCTGGAATTTTAAGGAGCTAGATGGTGTGAGAGGTATTCATGCTGCATGAATTCTTGTTGGCATTTCATCGAAAACTCATATGCTTGGTTGCTACAAGAAAGTGGAGACTGACTGTGTCTAATTTCTTTGGGAACGAAGGGAAAGGAGAAGAAGAAAAGAAGAAAGGGAAAAATAGGTAATTTATAAATTTAAAATGAATTTTATTAAAAAAAATCAATAAATTGGGTAAATTAGTGAGTTCTTGAACTTTAGAAGGGTAAATATGATATTATGAATTTTAGAAGGGAAAATATGTAATTTCAAAGTTTTGGAGGGAGATACATGAAATTCCTCCTTTTTTAAATTTAAAAATAATTATATTGATTTTGTAAGATTAATTTTTTTATTTATGATTTATAAAAAAAAAATCAAATATGAGGATCAGAAAAGAAAGGCAAACCGGACAAACACAGTTTTCGGAGCATTGTCCTTTCTGTTAAAAAAAACATTTCACGGGTCGTTACACCCTTTCGACGCGTGTCCCCCGTACTCCCCTCCTCCCGAATTCGCATCCTCTGAGATATCTTAAACTTTGCGTGACGTTTTAGAAAATCTTGACCGTTAACTACGTCATGCACGAATCTCAAAGGATAACAATACTGGTTCCCCCGCTATTACCGAATAGAAACCGGACACGTCGGTCACGCAAAAGTTGAGATATCTCAAAGGATACGCACTCGCTCCTCCCCAAACTCATTTCAAAAGATGGTTCGATTTCATTCAGTGACCTTTGGACCAATTTTAATAAAATCCGGTACTAACTGTTAGATTTACGTCAAGATTCGAATACATTAATGAGCTCATGAATCTAAAGCGTTAATGCGAATTTTGTCGCAGATCAAACGGTTTAATTCAACCTTTGAATATATTTTTGTAGAAGAGCCGTTGGACCTAAAATAAATGTTTTTAAAAAGCTGCTCAACAAAACAAAGGTGAAGGCTCACTCTTCACTGTCCTGATTCCTCCTCTAAAAACCCATATTTTACAGAGAAGAGAAGAAGAGATCGATAATGGAATTAGCTGCAATAAATGAAAAGAAACCACAAAACCACCCCGCACCTGAAATGGCTATCCAAATGCCTGATGTTCTGGCACCTGGCAAGGCATCTGTGGCAGCTGAGCCGATTACCTTAAGGGAATCCCTCGCAACGCCACCAATGCAACGCCATGATCGCTCGTCGGAGGTTTTGAAGGAGTCGAGACGGTGGGATGCGACGGCGGCTGTGGTACGAGGGGCCGCGGCAGCAACGGCGCTGGTTGCTCTGGTAGTGATTGTGTCGTCGGAGCAGCACGGGAATCTGACTATTTTTGGCCTGAGTTTACCTCTATACTCCAAGTGGAGCTTTTCCGAATCACTCGAGTAATTGTTCTTGATTTTTGTTTCATAATAAACTTATAATTAGTGTTTTGGAGATGAGTTTTGGTCCGATGCCCATCGGAATCAACGATATGGATTCCGTATCCGTCCGATATGCTTTAAGATCTGTGCACATTACTCTAATATTCGTGTACACGAATTTTAAAGCGTATTGGACGGTTATGGAACCCGATTGCACACAAATTTAAGTCAGTGTTTTAGGGTCTGTTTAGTGTTTGTTTTTTAATTAAATTCCTACTATTTAACAAAAAATTCAAAAAAAAAAAAAAAAAAATTTGCGGTGAGCGTGGATCGAACACGCGACCTTCAGATCTTCAGTCTGACGCTCTCCCAACTGAGCTATCCCCGCATTTGTTTTTTAATTCTTTATACTTAATTATAACACTAATTCATCGGATTCGTTTAAAAGTTGTTTATAATTTTGAGAAATTTTGTTTGGATAGTATCTCTGAATAGAAGGCCCAGTCTCTTGGCCCAGAATAGAAATCTTAGCATGTGGGCTTCTCTATCCCCGCCTCGTTTGGCGGAGCTATTGTTGTTTATTATTAATCTGAAGAAGATGTTTTAGGTACTTGGTAGGAATTTCAGCTGCTGTGGTAGCACATTCTCTGTTGCAATTGGTGTTGGTTGTGAGAAAGCTACTGAAGAAGGTGCCGGCAGTGCCATCTCAAACCCATGCTTGGATTTTATTTGCTGCTGATCAGGTAATAGCTAATGTTCAATTATATCTGTACTTACTGTCAATTTCTTATTTATCATAAAAGTTTATGTGATTGGACGATTTATTTTATGCAACTCTTATTGGTAATTTATACTTTAGTCCTTCGTATCATTCTAGTACTTGACACGAACAAAAAGAAAATTTTGGTTAATTTAGCATGGTGTAGTTTCTGCTGTCTGATTTCCATCAATTGGGTCTGCAATGTTGTTTGCAAAAAATATATATCTGAACTGCTCAACATGATATCCATACTAAAATATGTCTAGGAATGAAATTTTATAATTTTTGAAATTATTTTACTATTTTTAGAGATTGATACAAAATCACTATTTTTGGACCGTTCAAAAACAGTGATTTTGTACCTATCTAAAAAAATAGTAAAAAAAAGTTCAAAAATTATAAATTTGGTCTCCAAGCATATCTTAATATGGATATCATGTTAAGCGGTTTTGATTGATAATTTAGCTTTTCAAAATGAAGATAATTTAGCCTATTTAATTTATTTTGAATGTGAGGGTTGGTTTTTGTCATGCATTTGTTTGGTTTTAGAGGTTTTTTTATTATATTGGCTTGCATGGGACAATAGAGATATATCATTAAAAAGATGAAACCATGATTGAGTTACATACTCTGATGTTAGCTTCTTTTTATATTTATAACCGCATGACTGAAATATGCGAGTCCGGTATAAAAGCAGTTCTCTGTAATCTACTGTACTTTTAATAAGATGTTATATCTTTCATATTATAGAGACTTAATTATAGGGTTTTATTTCAATTTTAACACCAATCTTTTTTTAAGACAATTAACTAGATGACTACAAATTATCTTTTAACTCAGGAATAAATATACATATTAGTTGCCATTGAATCAGAATGGTAAATCCAATTTGGATCTCTTGTACGCAATCATGTGGTTCATATACTATGATTTCTGAAGAAAAATAAAAAATAAAAAATCTTGTAGTTGAACATATTTGTAAATTTTTGCACACTCTATACCATTTCCTTGGAAGTCCCATGTACTGATGTACATGATAATCCATATCCGCTTCAGGACCCTGCTTTTTCAAATCTAACCATTGAATTTTCTTCATGCACAAATCTCAACACAGATGAATAGTTTGATTTGGAAAAGCAAAGTCTTGCTTGCCCACACCCAATTTGGCAAGCAATGGAGTCGGTTCCTGTACATGAACCCACACCCAATTTACATTTACCTATTCTGATCCTGCATTAATTGAAAAAAAAAAATTAACAGGCCTTTGCATATGCAATGATGAGTGCTGGTGCAGCTGCAGCTGGAGTCACAAATCTGAACAGAACTGGGATCCAACACACGGCCTTGCCAGATTTCTGCAAACCGTTGCACCGGTTTTGCAACCGTTTGGCCGTCTCCATCACCTTTGCCTTCTTCAGCTGGGTCTGTCTCGCCATGTCGGCTGTAATAGATGTCATTTGGTTGTCTAAACTCTGAGATGCCTAGCTATTATTACCTCTTAGTTGTTATAATAGAAATTAAGTTACATGGACTGGATTGGAGGAGGTTATGTTAAGTTATGGTATTATGTACAAATCTTATAAATTACTGGTTGATTAGGGTGTCTACTAAGGATGAAATAACTGAGCATTTATGTGTGTCTTGCAAATGTTGTTTCTTTCTGTTTTCCTCTGAAAAAAATAATTATAAAATATTGTTTGTCATGCTATTCTAATCCTAGCAACAACAAATTTAAATCTTCTCGTGGTTAGAAGCATAGTCACAAGATTCGCATTTTTTTGGTGATTCCGAACCGTACACCGAATTATTCAGTTGACTGAATTTTAATCAAATTATTTCCGAATTTTACGATTTTTCCCATAATTTTTTTTTTGTTTTTTGTTTTTTTTTTTTGCTTCTTTGCAGGACTAAGATCTCTAGTCCAGATAATTCTGAATGATTTCTAAATTATACTTGAATTATTCTCAAATCACAAATTTTTTATCTCGCAGAACCGTACCGAATAATTCATTATTAGCAAAGAAACAGATATATCATCTGGGGCTGAACTACAAATGATATTACTTTGCTTCCTATTACAGCCCATCAAGCCCAATTCTTAAATAAAAAGGTAAAGAGGGTTTCTTTTAAGACAGACTCGGAGCACACAATGAACTTAAACGATTATCATGTTGTGGAATAATATAATGTGCATGAATTAACGGGTGGTTCATAAATAAAAAGTTTCTGCTGCCCAGTCATTGTTGTATAATGATAGCAAACTTTTTTAAGTTCATAACCTCTCCAGTGCCTCAGGCACTCTGCAAGTGATATATTCGCCGATTTTTTTATTAATAGAAAAATAAAATAAAAAATATCGATAATTAGAAACGATTCTGACAAAATTTGAAATCTAAGAAAATTGTGATGGTTTATAACGTCCAGCGGATTTTTTAATTAACTCTTACTTAGCGAGAACATGGAAAAAAAATACGGGACAGGACGTTAATAAGAATAACGTCCAGAGATTCGAACTTCTGGACCAATATCAGAACCATTCAAATATTGGAACCACCAATTTTGAATGAGAATTACTGGATGTTATATTTGGTAACGTCCTGTTTTTTTTTTTTTTTTTTTTTTTTTTTCAGTGGTGGTAGTTAGGAGTTAATTAATATGAACTATCTAAACGTTATGGTTTATAATGTCCACATAAATATTTTCTTAGATTTCGAATTTCGTATTGTCGATATTTTTTATTTTATTTTTTCTATTAATAAAAAAATAGAATATATTCGTGCAGATATGAATCACTAGAAGGCTGGGTTCCTGAGAGAAGTAAATTTCATATGCTTGATCCTAACTATTAAGCTTTTCTTTTCTTTCTTTCTTTCTTACTCTTTTTTTTTTAAAATAAAATTCTATATTATTTAGGAAGAATGTATATCAAATTAACGTCATATATTTTGATCTCAAAATTTAAAATGAGTTCTTCAATACTAAAACTCTCTATACTATCTATAAAGCCTATGCAAATAGTGACAATAGACGCTAAAAGCTTACAAAAATAGAAAACAATATACTTGCAGTGTATCAAAATTGATGTCATTTTTCAAATTCTTTTGTCTCCGGTCAAATGTTGGCGAAGTCAAATTATTAATTTAGCTAAACAAACTATTATCAATTTCCATTAAATTTTGAATATGAACTTGTGTAAATCATAGAAATTAATTTAAAAGTTCTTATTTTTTTGTGTAAATCTAGAAGATCAATGGAGAAATCCAGTACATGTATAACAGGATGATCGTCAGTCATTACTGACTTACTGTTAGCGTAGGTAATTGCTTGGAATCTGAACACTACAAGTCGTCGCTCTCAAGTAACTCAAATTTTGATTTTAGATCTCTACTGTCCGATCAGAATCCAGTTCAACCCGATCCGTGGTGGAATGCACGGATCGTGCAAAGACAGATCTGACGGTCCAAATATAAACTCAAAATTTGAGTTACTTTAGGTAAAATGAATTTACACTACAAAAGACTGAAAGTAACCGTGCCAAGTGTCGAATCCAGGTGAATTCCCATGGTTGTTGAATAAACTAAGCAGAGCATAGGTGGCTTGATCTTATCTCTCGAGTTGATCCGAATCTGCTGCGATTCTTTATCTATGAACAGTGACCTACAACCTTTATTTTTTCAAATCCAACTGTTGAATTATTTTGAAATTCGCGCACAGAAAAATCATCTGTTTTGAGATGCGTGCTCAGAAATTATTGGACGGCTTCATGATATTCCGATCGCAGCAGATCCAATTCCCTCGAGTTGGGACCGTCGTCGAACACCTTCCGTGCACTCTTTCTTATCCGCTTCATCCTCTCTCTGATCCCGATCAGCTCCCAAATGGCGCAAAAGGTGATTGCAATTGCCGCCGGAGAAGTTCATACACTGGTTCTCACTGGTAATTCTTAGCCCATTCCTCTTACTTTGAACAAGGAAAGACGAAGGAAGCCCTCGTTTCTTGCTAAATTTTACCCTTTCTTCAATAATTCTTCCTCAATTTTTTTTCCCTTTAATGCTGATATGAACTGTTAATTCTTGCTCAATTTAGGAAGTACACCCTTTCGGGGATAAGAAATGTTTCATTTTTTTTTTTTTTTTTTCTGGCAAAATTGAGTAGGTGATGGGAACATCTACTCATGGGGAAGGGGCATGTATGGCCGGCTCGGTACAGGAAAAGAGGCTGATGAGCTAATACCAGTAAAGATCTCGTTTAATCATTCTTCCAATAGAAGAGCAAACTTATATCCACAAATTGGAGACAAAGATCAACCTAAATTTGTTGGAATTGCAGCCGGTGCATACCACAGCCTTGCATTGGCAGGTCAGTATTTCTCTTTGTCTTCCCCTCTGTTGTTACAGTAATCTCGTTTGAAATTTAAGATGGGACTATAGTACCTTAATTTTGAAGAACCTTGTGAGTAAATTGAGGTTATATTTGCATGATTCAAGGCTAATTTGACGGTTAATTGAATATTGGGACAAAACAATAGTTAAGGAAGCTGGTAAAGTGTCATTAATCTGTCATACACATGTTACTTCTATCAGTTGTGAGTACAGCCAAAGTTATTGTTATCTGCCCAAAATTGCAATTTTTGACTAGTACTGACAAGCAGTTGTCATATTCTACCAACAAATATTGTAAGATGTTTCCTTTTTTTTCTTTCTAATAACTGTAGAATGGTTCTTGTATAAATATTTCCTCTCTTAGATAACTAACTATTTACAAGATTAATATGTAATTTTGTTTCCATGTTTTCAAAACTGCAGATGATGGATCTGTTTGGTCATGGGGCTACAATTCCTGTATACTTTCTCTACTACAAATCTGATATCTACTTAAATTTTGAAGTATAAAATTATCTTTTATATCTGAATTGTAACCCCTCTTATGTCACAAAATTACAGATGGTCAGCTTGGTTATGGCAAAGAAAATTCTCCTGTACCTCGTGTGGTGGAACAGTTACAGAAGTTGATATCAGATTCTTCAGCTGATTTTGCTGCCAACAATAGTGCAACTACTCCTTTAAAGGTTGGTTTCTGTAAATAAAAGTAACAGTGTTCTACTGTACCATTGGCAAATGAAGCACCAAAAGAACAGTAAACTAAATAAGATAAAATTTAAAATCAAAACACCACTTATTTTAAAAATAAATTCCCAGCACCCTCTCTCTCTCTCTCTCTCTAATCTGTGCACACCCCTGTATGCACTGAGATACAGATCAGCTCTTTGACTTTAATACTTGGGATGGCAGATATGTTCAGTGAGGGCCGGTGGAATGATGTCATTTGCAATAGACAACCTTGGTTCTCTTTGGATGTGGGGCCAGTGCCCACAGTCAACTGACACGGGCGAATTATGCCTCGTCAGCAGCTCCTCTCCTCTGCCAGTATGGGATTTCCATGGTCACACTGTAGTCAAAGTTACATGTGGCAATGAACATGTTGTAGCAGCTGTAAGTTCTGGTGCATCATATACAGGCAGGGGCCTCACATGCTACTCCTGGGGAAGCAACACGCATGGCCAGCTCGGCCTTGGCCACAAAGAATCCCAACCACAACCTGTTGTCATATCAACCTTCAGTGAAGAGTCCTCCTGGGAGGTCTATGACATAGCTTGCGGTGCTTACCATACAGCTATACTTGCACAGAAAAAGTCATATGACGATGATATTCAATGTCGGTGCTGGACTTTCGGGTTGGGTGATAACGGGCAGTTGGGTAATGGTTCCACTATTAGTTCGGACCTACCCATACCTGTTATCGGGTTACCGGCCGATGCCTTCTTGATTTCTGTTGATTGCGGTTTGTTTCACACAGCAGTTGTCTCAGCCGATGGCGAAGTGTGGTGTTGGGGCATGGAGAGGGGTTTAGGGTTGTGTCCCAATGCAAGTTATTCAGGTGGAGATGCAGGTGATGCATTGCATCCTTCACGGGTCAGATCGCCTGAGACTAACGGGTTCAAGTTCTTGGGCCCTTTGCAGATTGTGTGTGGTGCAGCCCACACAATTTTGGTTGCGGGTGATGGTTATAGAATGTGGGCCTGGGGACGTGGTCGGAATGGTGTATTGGGTCGGGGTGTGACAGATGACAGTTATAACCCTGCCGTCGTTACCTGGCCCCCACTTAATGAACAAGATATAAGGGATTTACAAGGAGGTGGTGGTATAAGGGATTTAAAAGGAGGTGGTGGTGCTAGTACCAGTAGTGCAGGGACGAATGAGATGGAACGGGAAATGGAGCTGAAGTTGTCAGAGGCAATGGAAAGGCTTAATCTAATGGAGAGATACGCTAATATTTTGCATGTTTCGGTATTTAGGAAGCCACTGGATGAGAGGAGGGTAAAAGAGTCATTTCAAGGGAACGTGGTTTTTGACATAAAGCGGGAGTTTGACAGCATGTTACTAGCTGCAGACAGTGATGAGTTGGCACGAATGGAAGGGTTTTATAAAAGCGTGCTTGCAAGTGTGAAGGATGAGATTTTGAATAGGCGTGTGGAGAGGATGGTTAGGGAGACCCTTTCTTCAATGTCCAGGGAAAGAAGGCAAGGTTAGTGAGATATTGTTGTAGTTTACAGTAATAGGTTCAAATTTCCAATATTTTGATGAATTGAGAGGTTAGATGTAAATTATTGTGATGAATAAATGGCAGTCTTTATGGTGCTATCAGCAGAGGGAATAAATCAGATAAAATATAATGAAAGACAAAATATGTAATCTTAATTTGTTGAGTTTTAAAGAAATAAGGAATAATTTCTTTATCGTTTTTGTTATAATCTTACAGTCTCAATTAATTCTTCTTTTTTCAGACAAAATTAATACTCCTTATTACCGTTGTTATGTTGTCTAAATTTACAAAAGATGCAAATTGAGGCTAGCTAATTAAAGAGACTTGTTAGTTGTTATTGATCTTTCTAATGATCAATAATGAATAGTATTAGTATATGAGGTTGAACTTTATTTCACACCCCTTCTCTTCTATACTCTCAACAATTTTGCTCGGTCACCAAATTTTAATCTACCCATACTCTTTACTAGTATATTTTGTTGATGATGATGGCACTGGTAAGTGCCCAGTCCAGAGGTAGAAGAAATATTCATATTCGTATCAGTGTAAAATTAATCTATATGTATACTTGTATAGTATATTTATCAGCTAAATATTTTATTATCTGTGGATAAGGTTTAATTTTTAAGTAGCTTTTAAAACTGGTGACTAGGGGCCCAAGTAGGTGGAGGGGAAGGGGGAATTCGTATCCAATGTAGTACCGCAAAAGGGAATCTTTTAGAATGATTCTCTTTTTAGTGGATCCGGACCGTTCTTTTAACTTGACACAAATCTTAAAGTCCAATAATACTACCTCCTATTTTCTCCGAATCTCAAACCAGCTGAGATTTAATCTCAAACTGTAAAGTGATGCGCATCCTCTGTAGTAATAGAGAGGATACGGATCCGGGGAAGGGGTGCTAGGCACTCCCTACAGGGGGGTGCGTATCCTCTGAGATATCTCAATTTTTGCGTGACCGATTTGTCCGGTTTGTCCGGTGCCTATTTGGGGAACCGCAGGGGGGACCAGTATTATTTGAGCTTTGAGATTTGTGCGTATGTATTTGAACGATTGAGATATTAAAAAAAGTCACGCAAAGTTTGAGATATCTCAGAGGATACGAATTCCCCTACAGGACTATTAAGTTTATAGGAACTTTTCAGTTTTGTCCATTAAAAAGTTTTAATTTTTACCCAAAAAAAAGGTATACTATTAGGATTTTTTTTTTTTTTTTAGAAATTATAACCTAAAAATCAAATAAACCAGCCAATGGGGCAAAAAATCAATAAAAATGGCCTACACCGGTTTCCCAAACCGGTGTGGAATTAAAGCCCTCTTCTGCACCGGACCCCAAAACCGGTGCAGCAAATTTCTCACCCGATTGACCCATTTTCCCACCAGGCTGTGGACTCGCCACAAAAAATCCACAAAAAGCCCTGCACCGGATTGGGAATCCGGTGCGGCTTGGGTTGAATTTTTTTCCGGCATTTTTATTAATAACCAAGCAACCCGCCCACCAGTGGGGCGGTTTACACCTTACTTTTTTTTTTTAATACGATGATGATAATTATGTTCATAACCAAAAATATATAATTTAGTTTATTTCGAGTCCTTGAAATCGAACCGGAAGACATAATGCTTGTATAAGAAAATTTAGTTGAGACACTAAAAATCTTAAACTTAATTTTTGAGGCACTAAACGACGTTTTTTGACGATTCTGATTTGTTGTATACCCGGGTTCACACCCCTGGGTACCAGTCGCCACCGTCTCCTCCTCTCCTTTCCAAATTGGGGTCATACGCATCAATCTGACTTTCCTAGCCAAAGTTATGGCCATTTAAAGTTTTAGAAATTTTTCAAATCATTTTCATACAATTTTTTTAAATAATTAATAATATTTTTTTTAAATGATGTTATTAATATTATTATGCACGATTTTTAGGAAAACATTTTAAATGATGTTTCTTAAATGATGTTATTAAATCATTTTTAAAAAAAATTGACACTTCTACGAAAGTTTTCTTTTTTCTAATAACAAACAATATAATGATTTTGGCGAAATGTTATGAGTGAAAATATTTGTGCAGTTTGGTTATTAATATTATATTATTTAATTTTTTGGTTAATGCCGGAATTTTTTTCCCCGAATCGCGTCTCTGTCTCCTCTCCTTTCCTTCTTTCTTTTTTCCCCCGCACCGGATTGGAAAACCGGTGTGTGATAGGCATAAAATATATACACATTTACAAATGTTCAATCTAGATTTTATTCTGAAAATACTCTAAATATCTTGTATTTTGATATATAAATGTCATATATTACACCTGGAATCAAGTTACTACCTTTGTTTACTTTAAATTGCGAAAACAAATAAAAAACACTCACCGCGACCCGCACTGGACACAAGCGGGGCCGCACTCAGCACTTGGTCAAATCCGGGAGGCTCTGCGCAAGGAAGGGAAGCAAACTGAGGGGAATGCGACCCACACTGGAGGTCAGTGTGGGCCGCACTACGTACTTAGACAGATTTCTGAAGAAACAATTTCGGTGCGACCCGCACCGAGGTTAGTGCGGGCCGCACTCAACAAGAAGGAAGAATGCGACCCGTACTCGAATAATGCGACCCGCACTTTATGTTACGCTCGGCCAGGGAGAAAAGTCCGAGGGGAATGCGACCCGCATCGACTCCCAGGTGCGGGCCGCACTAATAACTTAGTCAAAATCTCGAAAAATCCGGAAATGGAAGAAGTGGAGAAAATAACCATAATGCGACCCGCAATAAATCCAGTCAGCGCCCACACTCACGGGGCGCAGGAAGATAAATAAGGAAACTAACCCCGGTGCGACCCGAGTTGGACCGCAGCAAGCGGCCGCATTCATACTAAAAATGCGGTTTCGCTATTTTTGGAATGCCGATCATGCCCTATTGGCAATAGTTAGTGGGTCCAATAATAGAGGACGTGTGGGACACTGTTCCCCACGTTTCTAGGGTGTTTTCTAGGCTATAAAAGGAGGCAATTCACCAGCTACCATAGACAATTCCATTTTTTTTTTACACATCTCCTTAGAGCGAAAAGTGAGATTTAGAGTTTAGATTTGGAGAAGAGGAGCAGAATTTTCAGAGCAAGGAAGGAAGGCAAGAGATCTTCATAGGAGTAAGGGTTGTAATCATTTCTCTTTCAATTTCTCTTTGTTTTAGTCAACTTGTAATGAATTTCTTTTGTAAGTTTTGCATCTCCATGAGAGGCTAACTTCCTCTCTAGGGGTGTAGGTCAAATGCATGAACTTGTTTAATTCTATTCTATTTGGTTCTTTGTTTTTATGATGATTGTTTGATTTGATTGTTAATTTCTGCGATTTATTCTTTGTGAATCCCATAATTTGTGCTTGAATTGTAGTTATCCCGCTTTAGGTCTTTTAGACTTCAAAGTAGCTTAGGATCATATAGGATAGTATCAATTATGTCACAAAGTCATTAGGATTTAGGTTAGAGAAACACCATCTTTTAATCTAAACCGGAACTACAGAAATTAAGGTTAGAGTTTGATATAAAATCTAACGGTTGGAGTCAAACCTTAAGTCGGGATATCTTGAATTGAATTAGAGATTGGTATGAGTTGCCTTCACCGGTTAAATTATTAAGTACCGAGATCTAAGGAAATGATAGACTAACAAGAGCTGTATATCTTAGATGATTAAGACGATGTACTTTACCGTGAAGTTGTGATCATCTAGGCACGTTATTAATTCACGCAAGTGACCCTTTTTAATATATTTGGTTAGAAACCCCATCAAAATCAAACATGAATTTAAACACACCGAATAGATAGGATTAAACAAGGGATTGTAGACCGAAAACCCCTAGACTCTCCAAACCTTGACAAAACTCTAATTTCGCTTTACTCTTTCTTAGTTTTTATTGTTTAAACCTCCAACTCCTGGGGTATTGAACCCACCAACTTTAGGACTTTAGAAATTAAACTTTAAAACAAACTTGGAAACAAACCAAAATTCTAAAATTATTCTATAGAGTCGAAACTAAAATCTCCCCTTATCCCTTGGATCGATACCTTTTATGCTACATTGATAGGTTGTGCGCTTGCAATCGACCAATCTTTGAGTATTTAGGTTTATAAATTTAAAAGTAAAACGAGTATTAAGTCATAGCAAAAACCCTATACCAAATTACTCAACAGTGTGGCTATTTCTTGTGTAGACTCCCGTGTGGCGCTGTGGCAGAGTAGGAACTTACTGCACCGGATTGGGAATCCGGTGCATAAGAGAGCTTTAATTCCACACCGGTTTGGGAAACCGGTGTAAGCCATTTTTATTGATTTTTTGTCCCATTGGCTGGTTTATTTGATTTTTAGGTTATAATTTCTAAAAAAAAAAACTCTACTATTAGTCTGTCTTATATAATAAAATCACAGAACACTTAATTCAGCCTCATATTTCATTTTTTTAGTTTTTGCCCTTTTTTAAGTAAATGTGGGATGTCAAGCCACCCAACTAACTATTATGTACAATTAATTACTCTTTTCGGATTTTGAATTTGCGACATCTCACACGAAGAACATTATCTTTGTCACTAAACCAAAGGCTGATTCTTAGTTCTTGCCCTTGAACGTGACAATTATAAACAGTTATGTCTTATTTAAAATATGCGTAAGCACAATAAATATGCATTATAAAACGTGTGAGAAGTTCATAAAAGATGTTTAGAAAATGAGTCCATAGAAAATGGCTTTCATACATGTTATTAATCCATACTCGGATTACAAAATATATTTCTCTCTCTTAATTCTGTTTATAAATTAAACTAACCAAAAGAAACTATATTAAAATTTAATCAACTTTTATTAAAACTGCATCATTTTATATACATGCCAAGAATAATGCAGAATTTGAGTTACTCAAGACTTTAAAACGCTTAGCACGATATTTGAGGCGGGTCCATTTGAATTAAGCGTGGGACGTCAATGAATGAAAATGAAATCATAATGAGGTCGTTCGGCAACAAAAGATTAAGAGTGAAGAATTAAGAGCTTGAGGAGCGCTAAGGAACCGATGTTTGGTTGTCTTAATCCGTGAGTTAAGGATTAAGCACTTAAGGAATGAAATGGGGTGCCTTAAAGTTCGGACAGAGAATTAAGATCCGAACAAAAAGAGGCTAAATGAGATAATCCGTGCTAAGAAATTAATATTCAGCATAATTAAGTTATTAAGAAAATTAAAGAAACTAGATTAAGTCTCTCTCCAGCCGAACAGCACCAATAGAGTTGTCATGAATTCTTATTTGTTGATCTTCGATTCAATAAATAAGTTTGCATGAGTGCATCAGAACCGATAAAAGACGTGCCAGTGAATTCTGATTCGTCCTTGGATTGGCTTAAAGCTGATCAAGCATCAAACCAAACTGGAATTAAATAATTAAATATAGATCTCTATGGTACCTACGAATCTACGATTCACTTTCCAACAACAACAAATTGTTAATTAAATTTGTTTCTTCAAGAAGGAAACTTTGAATAGGAGCCGCCTCCATGCTTAAATTATTTGAAAAGGTCATCGTTTTATTGAGTTTGCTGTTACAGACAGACAGGTACTTGTACTAATAACAATTCAATAGTGGCACTTTTTCGCTATTTTTAAATGAAAAATTAATTGGCATCGCTTTATCTTTATCTAATTATCTTCAATATATTTTCAAATTAAATTTTACCGTTGGAGACAATTCAGTAATGATATGTTAATGAACTATCCCAACTGAGAATTAGTTGCCATTTCTCCATCTCTACCGTTAAAATTCCGAGATTCTTTTTAATAACTATAAAAAAATTAATAAAATTAACCAGAAATCAAATTTAATTTTAAAAATAACAAAACCTCCCCACTGTGGGACGGTCTGGTACTGCTATAGATTTTTTTTTTTTTAGCAGACCGCCCCACTGTGGGGCGGTCTAGTACTGCTACAATATATATATATTTTTTAGGATCTTCATACTTTCATCTAAAAATGTTTAATTTTATAGCAAACAAAAATATTCAATTTTGCACTATGTTCTCAATTTTGTTTAAAATCTTAATATTTTTATTTAAAAATAGAAAATGAAAAACTTTCAATTTTATAACAAACAAAAATGTTCAATCTTACACTATGTTCTCAATTTTTTTTTAAATCTTAATATTTTCATCTAAAAATAGGAAATAAAAAGTGTTCAATTTTATAGCAAACAAAAATATTCATCTTACACTATGTCCTCAATTTTTTTAATATTTTCATTTAAAAATGGGAAATAAAAAATATTCAATTTTATAGGAAACAAAAATATTCAATCTTACACTATTTATTTTGAATTTTTAAAGGGCTCAACATGTTTTTCATATTAAAATGTGCTTGGAGACTAAATTTTATATTTTATATTTTTTTAGAAATTTTTACTATTTGTTTTCAATTTTTGAAAATTGCAATTTTTTCAAAAATTTCTGGACCATAGAAAAACAAAGATTTTCAAAAATTCTAAAAAAAAAGAAAACAATTTAAAAAAAAATATAAAATTTGATTTTCAAGTACATTTTAATATGGATATCAAACTGAACAGTTTGAATCGGTTATTTGGAAATCAAAACCAACAAGTTATAGCCCAATGTACAAAAAGGTCTACCATCTTTTTGTTCTTCTTTTCTTTTCAGTTTCGCTGAGAACTCTCTATTCCACATAAATTGATTTTATTTTTTCTGTTGGACGGACTAATGGGTGCCAAATAATAATTCAAGACTATGATCTTCTTAAATAGACTTACTGACACATATAATAAAGTATCTACTTATCCATTTATTATCTTTGCAATAGAATGACCACCTAATTATATATGATCCTCAAGCCCCATTTTTTTTTTCAACGTTAATATTTTATTCTAATTATTCATTATCTTTATAATTAAAGGGTGCCAAATGAAATACATCATACATGAGACAATGTTACTTACACGAGACCTATCAATAAGATATATTACTAATGGTGCAAATTATGTATAACATATATATTTTAAAATTTTAAACATGGTCCATCTATAATTCTGAATATTTCATACATGATGTGCACATGTGGCAATGTTTCATTGGTGATCAAACATGACGACATATGCGTGAAAATGTGAATTATATACGTACAAAATATTTAATCAGAACATGGCGATCGACATGTGTAAAATATATATAAATATGGTCCATCTTATTCGAAGATGACGAACATTGGGCGAAGTATATATATACAAGAAAATTTTTAGAAAATTTGCACGCTAAGATTCTGTTTGACAAGCTATTGGAAATGAGCTAGACACATAAATTGAACTAAAAAATACTGTTTACGTGGAAAAAAAAAATAAACTGAAGTTTTTTCTTCTCGCAAAAACAGTGAAGTGGCGGAACATATTCTAATTATTATTTATTAGAAATTTTTATATGTAATTTGCACATGTGAGACACTTCATCAGTGCGGAACATATTCTAATTATTATTTATTAGAAATTTTTATATGTAATTTGCACATGTGAGACACTTCATCACTGGACGCACTCATGACAAAGTAATCTTGAAAAAAAAAACATTATCTTTCATTAGTGGACGCACTGTTGTAGGTATTCAATTGGCTTATCTTTTAATAATAAGTTAATAACCCTGATCTCATTGGGACTGTTTTCCTCCAAATCACTTGGGAGTTGGGATACTACAACATATCAACCTTTGTCATTTCAATCCGTATAGTAAATTTCTATGCGGTTTTGCCCGAATATTCGGCCGCATATTACTACTACATATTCAGCTATATATTATTACTATTCAGCTGTATATTATTACTGTATATTTCCGCATATTATCGCATACTTGTTTATATATATACAAATTTTTATTTTAAAATCTGCATGAAAATCTCCATATGCGACTGGTCTTCCGCATACTGCATGAAAACCGTATTTTAAAACATTGGTCATATCATGGACCATGGTACTTCATTCTTTGTATTACATTTTGTATTTTTTTTTATTCATACCTTTCGTCCGTTTTATCTTTGGTTTTATGTTAATATGTTCTTTATTGTACTTGTTTATATGACTAAGAAAAATATGGAAGTGTTATTTTTTACCTGGTACAAAAAACTAGCAAATTAATTTTATAATTTTAGCAATATTTTTTAAATTGTACTGAAAATTTTTACAAAAAAAAAAAATCATGGATATGTCGTAGTATAGACTCTTACAAATTTATAGGCACTTAATTGACGACAAAATTAACACCAAATTTTATTATTTTTCGTGGACATAATATAATTGTAGTATATATCATTCTAAGTATAATGTTTTAATTTAGAAGCTACATTTCATAATTAGAATTTTTTCACATTTATTTATTGTTTAGGAATTGAAATTTCTTGTAAAGAAAATAATATTTTGATGAATCTAGTGGGTGCTCAACCACATTTGTTGGTATGGCATATGCGTACGCAGTCTGTTGTTGTTCTTAAAATGTCATGCAGTTACATATATGATGATTTGAATATGTGATCACATATGTGGTCATGCGAACACATAATACACAACTCGTATCATCCGTGCGGATGCATAATAATATATGCGGACATGTAGGACTAGGAGTTGATTAGGATTTCTGTTAGGGGTGCTTTATGTTGTGCACCCAAAGTTTCAAAAATTCTTATAAATTCACCCCTTTTGAGCTTTTAGGGCTTCTTTATATCAAAATTCATGAATGTTTATGTAGAAATTTATCATGAGTTTTATTTCAAAATCACTGTTTTAAGGAGATTTTAGTAAAAAAATTCTAAAAAAATATAAAATTTGGTCTCCAAGCACATTTTATTATGAATATCATGTTGAGCAGTTCAGATCGACTGTTTGGACTTTGGAAACAAAAATAAAAGATGCGGAGCATATTAAAGCACAAAATAATGGTGCATCTGAACCCTCCTTTATATATATACACACGCGCGGACACGCGCAGTAAGAAAAATATTTAAATTGCATCCATATCCATAAAATACCTAAATAAGAATCTGTGTTCTCTTAATAGGATGTCAACGAAATCCTTTTACTCAGGTAACCCACTCTTATCCGGGTCTGGGCCCCCTAAAGTAACCCAATTTTTTAGTTTAGATCCGGACCGTCCGATTCAAATCCGAACCAATTTAGTTCGAGGTGAAACGCACAGGACCCCTTAATATGACAGTTCGAATCTAAACTTAAAAATTGAGTTGCTTTAGGAGATCCGAACTCCTCATATCCTTGGACCCGCTTACTCACTAAGTAAAAATTATTTACTGAAGTAAATAACTATTTCAAGAAAAAAATATGAGCGAAGTAAATGAAAGAGGTCCGGCCAGTTCCTACAAATGGAATAGAAATATGGTAACTAGTGGTAACAAGTGGGATATTTGATATTTCAATATGTTCCATGTGAATGCACGTTAACTAACATTCCCAAGTGATTTTGTTTCTCAGATTCCCTCGAAGAAATAAGTTGGTTGATTTTGTTTTATGATCTCTTGGTGCATGAATTCGGTCCACTAACTCTTTATTATAATTGGGGAAAACGGGGTACATCAAAATCAAATCCCTGGCTCTTGGCTTCTAAGTGGATTAAATTGCTCCACGTAGCCACTTTTCTAGCTCTCTACTTTAAAGCGGGGAACTGAACTGGCTCAGATAATACAAGTGGTGGGACCCATCTTGTTTCCTAAAATGGAGAAGAAAAAAGTCACAGGCCTTTAAATAATTAAATCTTCTTTGAATAATCCCAGCCTTATATTTTAATGACCATCATCTGCAGCTACTGCAAGGATTGTTAGAGCTTTTTTTTTTTTTTTTTTTCTAGAGCTCCAAAATGTGTACCCATGTATGCATTCATTCAGTTTTTTCAAGTTGTTGAAGAAATTTTAATATACAATTATTTACATTTTTGGTTTAAAAATATTATGCTTGTAAAAGTTTATCGTACTTTTTGTCATAATACTATTTAACTGAATCTGTACTATGCTGTGAAATAGATGAATATAGTAAAAATACTAAAAGGTATTGCATTTTACATTTTAATTGATATTTATGAATAAACTTATTATCATAGTTATTCTAGTATTAAAAATTATCAACAAGTGGTTCTCATCTCATGTCTAGGTAATAAGATATTTGTGATGAATTATTGTTTAATAAGTAGAAAGTTCTCGGTAGTCTTCCTAATATAATATTAATTTTAAATAAATCAAATATAAAAATCGGTAGTCTTTCTAATAAATCAAATTATATAGTATCAGACATTTTTGAAGCTTAAATGAAGTCATTTATTACCTATCAGACATTCTCGAAGATTGATATTTACTAATTAGTTAATGCATGTACAACAAATAATAAAAAAAATAGTCATATCTTAATATAAACTCGACAATTAATATAACTATCTCAACAACAAAAAATAAGAACTGGCCAATTTTCTAATAAAAATAGGAACCGACCAATTATTGGCCGGTTTGGACTTTTTTTTTTTATAAATTCCCATGATCTCTGGACACTTTTGATATTTTTTATTTAATTTTGGATATTAATAAAAATTACGGCAACCAAAGATATTTATAAAAGAGCACAAAATATCTACCACGCAATCAGCAAATGATAACAAAATTTCATGAGTTGCTCTAAATGATATGTGGTAAGTCCAAATAGACCTAACCATTTTACAAACAAATTTTGTTATATGTGAAGAATATAAAACTGGAGATTCGAAGCATAACCACTTTCCAAGGGCACCAGCAGCCCAGCAGCCCTCAATTCTCCTGCAACATTAATATAATAAGCCTGATAAATGATACCAAATTTGGTAATATCCAACGTCATTAACATTTGGCTCTGGTTGAACTGAACGGACATCTTATCTTTATAAATTACAATATCCGAACAGTTTCTACTCAAAAAGGAGAATTAGATCAAATCATCAAAGATATTCTTCAACATTTCTCTCAAGTGGGACCCGTCCTTCTGTTCCTTTTCCCATTTCCCTGCATCATTTTTTATTCTTCTGTGTCTCTCTCCTTATATCTGTCCAAGTGTCGGGTTTAAATATTCACTCTAACGACCCGCTCCAGTGATTATAATATGGGAGATGCATAAAGGAATTCAAGTACAGTGTGATGTGTACCAACTGAAACAGTGGTGCGTATCCCCTGAGATATCTCAATTTTTGCGTGACCGACGTGTCGGGTGTCTATTCGGGGAACCGTTGGGGACCAGTATTATTTGAGCTTTGGGATTTGTGTATAGTGTTTTTGAACGATTGAGATATTCAAAAATCACGCAAAGTTTCAGATACCTCAGAGGAAGCGAATTCCTGGAACAGTAGAAGCGACTAAAATAAAACAGGGAACGGGCGGGTTGTTTGTGAGGCTGTGGCGCGCCCACGACAAACGGACCATGGCCAACGACCTTCCTATACTTTGACCTCAATTTTGTACACACTGGACATCTCCCTGTCGAATCATGCAACATACAAACCTGCTTTTTGCAGCTCTCCAGTTATAATTAAATGGATTAGAAAAGTTCGAACGGAATTTTGTTAAAAAGTGAAGAGGCGCAATTAAAGAAAGATGTGTGGCTGGTCGCTACCTCAGGTTGGTGCAGCAGATCCTTATCCCTCACCGTTCCCCCCCTCTCTCTACGCTTGACACACACTCTCTCTGGCACCGCTGCTGTTACAGTCAAATAAAGAAGGAAGCTTATTCTTCTCTCTATAGAGTTTTGGTTTATTCCAAAAAAAAAAAAAAAAAAATGGTGATCTCTGGCTAATGAGGATTCTCGGTCGGTTGTTCTTTGCCAATTTCCGCAAAACAAGGATCAATCGTCGATGGTGGATGGAAAGGGAGTTTGCTTTTTTATATTTTAATGGGGTAGATAGCGTGTTAATTCTTAATGGATCGCTCTGAATCCGCCTCCGCGTGGGACAATTCTAGGTCGAGGTCCAGGTCATCGTCCGTCAGGGATCACAAACAGAGGGAAAGAGACGGAGATCAGGAGAGAAATAGAGATAGCGAAGAAACAAGCACCGACGAAGGAGAAACAGAGGATGGAGGAGTAGGAGAAGAGATTGAAGAGGAGGAAGAGGAGGTTTCAGGAGAGATTAGTCTAAGAGAGTGGTTAGATAGACCAGGTCGCCACGTGGATCATCTAGAGAGCCTCCACGTGATCAGACAAGTGGCTGAGGCAGTCGGGCTGGCCCACTCACAGGGAGTGGTTGTCGGCAATATCCGGCCTTCATGTTTTCTCCTCTCGGCCTTCAGTCGGGTTTCATTTATCGAGTCAGCTTCTGGATCCGGGTCGGGTTCTGATTCTTGTGAAGATACAAGACCCGGGCCAGGACCTGCAAGGAATGATGGTGAGGAGGAGAGAGGAGAGAAGAATGTATTTCCTCTGAAACGGGTATTGGGTTTGGAATTTGGGTGGTATACAAGCCCTGAAGAGGTGGAGGGTGGGTCCAGTACATTTGCATCAGATGTGTATAGATTAGGCGTTCTCTTATTTGAGGTTACCTTTCTCATTTGCAATGTCTCATTAAACAATAATTGGTTTGTATAGATGCATGCATGTAACTTAGGTTGATTAATTATGTTTTTCTGATTTACAATAGCCGATTATTGTGGTTGCATGCATGTATTTTGGTGTTGTGAATTGAAATTTGGTTAGCACATGTTCAGATGCTCTTTTTTTCATGCATTATTTGCATGCAATGGTATACATTTGCATTGTCCAAACATCTAGGTAGGTAATGATTTAAGACCAATTCAGTGCATACATTTTAAATTGTTTATTATTGATGCACATGTTCCTCATTTTAATTTTCAATTTTATATTTTTAGTTTTACAGTATCACATGTCATTCTTTGGCTGTGCCTGTCTGATATGTAGAGTCATGTCTTGGTTATTTGCTAGCTCTTGTCCATTGCAAAAGATATCATCATTTCTAGAATGCAAGTTAATTACAGGAATTCCAAATTCTAATTGAGTGCACTAAGTGGTGTTTTTTTTTTTTTTTTGGTTCAGCTATTTTGCATGTTTGACACATTTGAACAGAAGATTGGAATGATGTCTAATTTAAGACATAGAGTCCTGCCGCCTCAGCTGCTCCTTAAATGGCCCAAAGAGGCTTCATTTTGCCTCTGGCTTTTGCACCCACAGCCTGAAAACCGACCTAAAATGAGGTATGCTTTGCAGTATTCAAGGCTTTTTTTTGCAAGTTCTTTGGTTGTTGTGTTTGGATTTTGGGTCCTTCATTTGGGGCTTTGCTAGTATACAAATGCAAATGCAATTTGAATCACAGCATAAAAACAAATCCTTATCATTTGTATTTTTTTTTTTATAATTTTTCTTCAGTTAATATCACTTAAGTAATAGAACCATAGGGATTCCATAGTGAAGTGTATTATTAAAACAAAAGGGAATAGTTTTCATTTTGGGAGGCCATTATCTTTGAAAATTGATTAAAATGAAGAATAAGAGGATAGTAGTTTGAACTTCTTGTTCGTCATCATTACAAGCTCATTTCTCTACTTGCTGAAAGAGAGCACATATTTTCGTAAAAAATATATTTATTAAAATTTTGAAGCATTATACCACGTTGCCTACTTGCCTTAAACAAGGAAAACAAATTTGTTACTTCTTACCACGTTGCACTGTGCTTCTAGTTCTTCTAGGAGCTTATGCTACATTTGTGAAATTTTGAAAATATGCTGGTGTAGTCATGTATTGTATTATTATATAACTTTCCTGTTAGTGACAGCCAATCTACCATATATTTTTTGTGAAAGCTCATGCCTGTCATTTTCAACAACCCACCTACTAACACAGCATTTAAATTTGAGGAAGGTTAAAATTGATGCCTCTAGTTTTTGTGCCTGTCCACTTCTACAAAAATTAAAAAAATGTCTATAGTTGAAAATAAGAAATTGATATCATTAGATATTCCATGTTACTTTCGCTATGTGCATATTGAATGTGATTTCAGCATTGTTTTTATGGGTACTACGAGGTTTGTACATATTCATTGATGCTCTTAATTTCAGCTTGATATTCAAACTGTAACTTGTAAAATTGTAGATGCACATAAAGAAAGTGGAATGGATCGCATTTAATAGTATTATTTTATTATTTAGAGTTGGAGTTTTAATATTAATTTTTAAAAAGTGAGGAGCAAGCATATATATATATATTTTTTTGTGCTGCATATTTTCTTATATGGGATGTATGCTTTTTAAACAAATAACAGTGATGTACTGGAAAGTGAGTTTCTCAACCAATCAAGAAACAGCCTGCAGGAGCGTGAGGCGGCTGTCAAGCTAAGAGAGGAAATAGATGACCAGGAGTTACTTTTAGAATTCCTCCTACAGTTAAAGAAACAAAAGCAAGAAGCTCAAGACCATTTATGTGAAACAATTTCCTTTCTCTCCTCTGACATTGATGAGGTCCTACACAAGCAATCACTCCTCCAAGAGTCGGTCTCTGAAGATGGGTCCCGCAAGCGTATTCGCCCCATTTTTGATCTTGCTCACCAAGATGAAAATGTACTGTCGAAAAGCTCAAGACTAATGAAGAACTTTAAAAAACTTGAAGCCGTTTATTTCTCATCCCGGTCATGCCTTGTTAAAAGAAGTGGTGGCAAGGAAGGGATTAATGAGAGTAGCTCAGTTGACAATTTGTCTACTAAAGAGGGCTTCTGTGAAAAGTTAGAAAAAGAATGGATGAACCCATTTCTGGAGAGCTTGTGTAAGTATTTATCTTTTAGCCGGTTAAAAGTTCGGGCTGAGGTTAAACACGGCGATTTGCTGAGCTCATCAAATTTAGTGTGTTCTCTTGGTTTTGATCGAGATAGAGAATTATTCGCAACTGCTGGGGTGAATAAGAAGATACAAATTTTTGAATGTGGACAGATATTGAATGAAGAGAGAGATATCCACTATCCTGTTGTTGAGATGTGTAATAGGTCGAAATTGAGTTCTGTTTGTTGGAATAGTTACATGAAGAGTCAGATTGCCTCGAGTGATTTTGAAGGTGTTGTTCAGGTAAACAAAAAATTTCAATGAAAGAAAATTTATTTATATACCCCTGCAAAAACTTCAAAAGTTGCCTCTAAGACTTGGGAGTAGGACTTAGTTATTATTCACCGTCACTGTTTGTTGGGTACGCAATGAAGTACTTTGTAATTGGTACAAATTTATATAAGTTCTTGTAAAAATAATAACTAATACATGCCCCTACTGAACATTACATTAGCCCACCGTCACTTGGGCGGTATGAGGGAAAAAGTCATAGTTTTAGGCATTTTTTGAGGTAAGCATGGTCAAATTATATAGTTTTAGGCATTTTTGTACTAGGCAGAATTGAGTCATGGAGTTTATAATTGTCATGTAATTGTTATTTGAAGGTTTTGCAACCATGAAGTTTATTTTACACCCGTCTCCTTGTCTTGAAGTGCTGTTTTCATGTTTAGCCCTTCAAATTATCAAATCAGTCCTATTCTATGGAACATAAGAAATGTCTTGCATGTTCGCAAAAACATGAAAATTGTCCTCTACTCCCTTTCAACATTCTGATTCAAAATATATCTAAATCACGACTCTTTAATCTTTATTATCTCTGTACAAACAAGAAAAAAACATTTTGAAATTTTTTAGGTATATGAATGAAATTATTGTTACAAAAAAGAGGGCAAAAAGATTAGAATATGAGACTTTGACAGGGTTTCAGGTTTGGGATGTGACACGGGGCCAGGTGTTCGCTGAAATGAGGGAGCATGAGAGACGTGTCTGGTCAGTCGACTTCTCCCTTGTGGACCCCACCCGTCTGGCCAGTGGCGGTGATGATGGCTGCGTCAAGATATGGCACATCAATCAGGTAAAATTTTGACTAGCTATTAGTTGCTATTACTTGTTGGTGCCTTGTCAAATTTTGACTTGTATATCCGGTTTAGCTGATGCAATTTTGAAGTTATGTGGTCTGTCTTAAGTTCTAAATCTACTCTAGGTTTAGTTGGATAATTGGTGGACCAAATTTGATTGAGATCTGACCAGATCTGTGATGGTTTATCTGAGCTATAATTATATTATGTAATTGATAAAGAACCCAGAAATTTGTTAACTTTGTCACTCAATGTTATCTTTTTTATTTTTTTTATTTAATTTTTTTGTTCTGAATTTTCAACGATTTCTGACCAGATCTGTGATGGTTTATCTGAGCTATAATTATATTATGTAATTGATAAAGAATCCAGAAATTTGTCAACTTTGTCAATCAATGTTGTCTTTTTTATTTTTGTGTTTAATTTTGTTTTGTTCTGAATTTTCAACGATTTCTTGATTGCTAATAAGGCTATTTTAAAGTACCAAATTATTTGTTGAAATAATATTTATTGTAAAATTGAAAAGATTTTAGTCTTTCTCTATGGCGAATCCCTTGTGCTCCCTCTGTATTTTCCTCCTTGCCTCCCTAGTGAATCCCTCTCCTTTTTATTGCTGAACTCTAACATAGTCGTAATTTCAACTGTTGTAATGCCTCTTCTTGTATTGAGTTTGTTTCAGTAACAGACCAACAGTACAATTTTTAATGTCTTCCTTTTAAAAGTTTAAATATCAAGAATGACCATACAAAATGGAGAAATATTTTTGTTCATAGTATGAATTTTAGTCGACATGAGCATATTCTCCTCTTCAAATAGAAAAATCAGTTATAATTGATATTAGTTATCTTATCAGTTGCTTTTTTTCAGGCTGGCAGTGTAGGTACGATACGAACAAAAGCCAATGTTTGCTCTGTCCAGTTCCAGCCTGACTCAGCCCGAAATATTGCAATTGGGTCAGCTGACCATAGGGTTTACTGCTATGATTTGAGAAGCTTGAGAAACCCGTATTGTACCCTGGTGGGCCATGCCAAGACCGTAAGCTATGTGAAGTACATGGACCCATCCACTTTGGTCTCAGCCTCAACTGATAGCACTTTGAAGATATGGGATTTGAACAGGTGTCAGGCCCGGGTGGTGGATTCTCCTCTCCAAACATTTACCGGCCATTTAAACACTAAGGTTGGTTTCCTGCATATTAAATGAAATAATCAGGAAATTTATGGAAGAAATGTAAGTCTTAGTTACTTTGTTAGAGTTAATCTTGTCATTATCTTAGTGTTCATAGTTTGATGTTTAATACTAATTGTGTCAAACACTATCTAGTAAGTAGGAATCGGGCTATATTTTATGATTTTCATTTTTTGACTCTTAATAATGCTGTGCTTAAACATAATAAGATTCAAACTCCCGCTTCCCTACCATAGTTGTAAACTTGTAACTAAGGAACAACTACGGCACTTGATCTAGTTAACACCTCAATGATTCCAATTTGGATTTGACAGTTGAATGCCAAAACCATTAGAAGTGATTAGTCTGAGGGTATGAACAGGGTACTATTCATGAGTGCAATTGAACCATATTTAAGTTCACATGACATATGGCCCCAGTGGCAAATTTCGGGGTATCATGTTCTTTCTTTTATATTTGCTTTCTCTCTTTTTATTTTTTGCGGTGTTTAGTTCGGATTATGACTGATATACTACTTACATAATTAGACAATTTGGAAGTGTACCTGTTACTTTAGAGACAAAACCGATGTATTATTTTTCTCCATCTAATAGTTTATCTTTTGTTCTTTCCAATGTTAGAACTTTGTCGGGCTTTCCATTTTTGATGGATACATCGCCACTGGCTCAGAAACAAATGAGGTGAGGTCTTTAAATAAATTCAAGGTTTAGGGAAGATTCTCTAGAAACTATTAAATTATGAAGGGCAGTTCTAGCTTATATCCAACTTTTATGTACATCCACTTGATATCTTGAAAAATGTTAAATTTTGTTACCACCTGCTTTGCTGGTGCATAGAGGTTATTTAAACGTGCTTAATATATTTGTAGTATACCAAGCATTGTCCTTTCTCTAATATTGGGTATTCTATTTATTTTGGATCATTTTAATAACACTTGCGGTAAGATTTGGTTTACAAGTCGTTGAATCTTGTCCCTTATTGATCTTGGATTTAGGTCTTTGTATATCACAAGAGCTTTCCAATGCCAGTGCTGTCACACAAATTCAGCATAGTGGATCCAATATCGGGTCAGGAAATCGACGACCCATCTCAGTTCATTTCTTCAGTATGCTGGCGAGGCTCGTCCTCCACCTTACTTGCTGCAAATTCCAGTGGAAGTATAAAACTATTGGAAATGGACTAATTCTAGAGGTGAAATTAACTAGTTAGGCCTTTTTCTTTTTCTTTTCTATTCTAGGATTTTTATAGGATAGAATAATAGAGACATGTATAAAGAGGAAAAGAAAAACGTAGTAAGAGGGATTGGTTTCTGTATATCATTGGTTAGGGGAGGTATATGTATAGTCGCTGAAAATTAGTTTCTTCTTTAGTTGTTTTTGGTAACGCCTATTTTTCTCTATCTAATTTTGTTTTTCTTTCCTTGACAAAAATGCTCTAGTTAATTTTTTTCCTAGTAATTTCTTTTTTTTTTTGTTTTTGTTTTTAAAAGTATGGTATAGGAGTAGAACTAGGACGGTTTTAAGCTTATCAAGTTTTTCTGTGCATTTTAACTCTAATCGATTTATATGACTTGACTTGGTGAGCTTAACTTTATTAAGTGATGCCTTTTATATGTAAAATTATAAATTTTTGAATTAATTTAGTATAAAGTCAGCATTTTTATTCAAAAAATGTTATTTAATTTTTAATGTTTTTATCGTTCAACTTTATAATTCAATTCATTGTCAGGAAGTGAACTGATATTTATGATTTAAATTTGTTATTTTTAATTAGTCTAGTATGTTTTATGTTCATCAAGAGTTTTGATTCAAGAGCATGTTAGTTGTAGTTCTGATATAGTGGTTCATTGTTATATATATATATTTTTAATAGAATAGAAAAAGAAGGATTTCTTGTGATACTATAGTTCTGCTTGTTGTATTATAAATGGTATTATTTATTAATAATTGGTGTGGGGAATCGATGAGAAGCTAAGCTCCAAATACTGAATGGTAGTTTGTTAGGTTTTATTGGGCTAATGAAGAATATCTTCTTCGAGAAGGGACTATGCTCCCAGCCCAAAAGTTGCAACTATGATGCGATCCTATGGTCTATCTAGGCCCAAAGCCCAAAGGCATCTTGACGATGCCATCATGTATTTATGGCCTATCAGCCTATGTATGGTATTCGTTCGGATTTTGTACGAAGTTTGCATGTGAGATTGTTTGCGGGGTGATCAACGCAGTCTCCTCAGATCCCCTAATGTAACCCAATTTTTGGGTTTTGAATCTCCACCGTCTATTATATTGAAAGGCTCAGATTTAAAGAGATTTTATCACCTCCTGCCCCAAAGAAGCTGCAGCGCTGCCCCTTCTTTCTTCTCTTTCTTTTTACTTTTTTTTTTCTTTCTTTTGCTCAAGGCGATCCCTAGAAAATTTGCCTTCGAACTTGGCTCGAACTTAGGAAATGAAAACGCATTCTCCCGCCAAACAAATTCGGAGCTTCTCGCCCTAATCCCTCTTTCCAATTTTACGAGTCTACTCCAACAGGACAGCACAATCATTCTTTGCTCTTCCCACTATTCTCCGCTTTTCTCCGCTCTATCGACAGGTAACTAAACTTGCACAATCTTCTCCATTAATTTGGGGTTGAAACTTGGGTAGTGATGTCTGATACTAGATAAAGTTTTAAGATTCAATCTATGCCAATGATTAAGCCAGGAGATGAAGTTTAAGAATAAAATTCTACAATAGACGGTTAAATCTTACTTTTCTTTTTCAAGTGTTGCTTTTTTTGAATTAACAATGAAACCATAAATTAGAAGAAAAAACTAATGTTGTAGTTTTTAATGTTTCAGTTTTTTCTCATTTTTAGTCTAACATTCACCAACTCTGTCATATTTTCATCTTTAATGTACAATTTTAGATAGCATGGATCTAAATGATGGAATAGAGTGGACTCCTCGAATAGGGATGGAATTTGAAACCACTGAAGCATCATGGGTATTTTGGACTAATTATGCTGGAAAAACTGGTTTTAACGCTAGAAAGTTCTATCATAATCGAAGCCCTTTAGACGGTAAATCTACATCAGTAGCATTTGTTTGTTCAAATGAGGGTATTCGTGTCAAGGATAAGCGAGACAATCAACCCAAATGTCCTCGGCTTGAAACACGAACGGGTTGTAAGGTTCGTTTAGTTCTGAAATTGAACAGAAAATCAGACAAGTATGAGGTTAAAGAATTTATTAGTGAGCACAACCACATGCTTCAATTGCCACAAGCTTGTCATCTCTTACCGTGTCAGCGAAAAGTAAGCATACTTCTCTTCTATTTTAGTTTTTGGATGAAAAAAAAATAATGAGAACAATTTAGTAAAGCATTCATGACTGAAAAGACACTTAAATTTATAGGTAACCGAAGTTGCAGGCACCAATATTGAACTTGCAGACGCTTCTGGAATTCGACCGAAGGCAGCATATGAGTTGATGAGTCGCCAAGCTGGTGGTGTACAACATCTAAGTCATGGTCTCACGGATCAGAAAAATTACTTGAGGGATAGGCGTAAAGCAACTCTAGTTCATGGTGAAGCGGTTAGTATTCTACAATACTTCTGCCAACAAGTGAGTGACAATCCTTCTTTTCAACATGCCGAACAAATAGATGATAAACAAGAGATGAGCAATATTTTTTGGGCTGATGCGCAAATGGTAATAGATTATGCGCAATTTGGAGAGGTTATTATTTTCGACACAACACATGGCACAAACAAGGAACATAGACCCTTTGGTATTTTTGTTGGCTTTAACCATTTTAGAGAAACCGTGATATTTGGTGCAGTGCTCTTGTACGACCAAAGCATTGAGTCTTTTACGTGGGTGTTTAACACCTTTCTAAAAGCCCACAATAGCAAATAACCCAAAACTATCTTTACCGATCAAGATGCCGCAATGGGAGTAGCTATAGCTCATGTGATGCCGAATGTATCACACGGGTTATGTACATGGCACGTGATGCAAAATGCTGTAACTAAATTACTTTGTCACAACAATAGTGATGCAGATTATGTTAGTGAGTTTAGGGCTTGTGTTTACGAGTACGAAGAGGAAACAGAATTTGAGAAGGCATTTAGAGATTTAGAGAGCAAGTTGGGAGGAACTTGGTTGCCATTCATCTATAAAGTAAAGGAAAAATGGGCATATTGTTACATGAAAATAGTTTTAGTTTGGGAGCTCGGAGCACACAGTTAAGCGAAAGCCTTAATAAAGATCTAAAGTACTATTTAAAGTCGGACTTGGATATTGTTCGATTCATTGGGCATTTTGAGAGGTTGGTGGCCAACAAGCGAGAGGAGGTTCAATCAGAATATGAATGTAGGAGAAAAATACCAAGGGTTAAAATGAATGTTCCTATTCTTATTCAAATGAGCAAGCGATACACACCTAAGATTTTTGACATATTTCAATTAGAGTATGAAATGTGCATGACGGCTCAAATTGAAGGTCCGGTAGAAAACTGTTACATTGTCACAATTTGGGATGCTGGTAAACTTACAAATGATACCTTTAGAAAGCGTGGGAAAGTATTTTGGAATCCAATCGATCAAACAGTTTCATGTAGCTGCAAAAAGTTTGAGAGGTGGGGTGTCTTGTGTAGCCATGCATTGAAGGTGCTCGACACAATGAATATTAAGTTGTTGTCCGAAAAATATGTGCTAAAGAGGTGGACCCGTGAAGCAAGAATTAGCATTGTTCATGACAGAAATGGAACGATTGTCATTGATACTAAGCTAGATTTTTCTCGACGCAATCGAGATCTCTGTTGGAAGTTTACCAAGATAGTAGCGAAGGCATGTTCATATAAACAAATATCGACTTTTTTAGATGGTGTCTTGGATCAAGTTGACAAACAGGTTGATGAGAAAATTAAAAACAGTCCAGACACATCAAGAGTTACTGGTAACACCTCAGTTCCACATGATCTGATGGACATGTTGACTCAGAATCAAATTCGTTTGAAGAAAAAAACAGGAAAAAAGAGACAAAAACGGCACATGAGTTGGGTTGAAAATCTGCCCAAGAAAAATGGAAACAAAACTAGGAACAAACGACCCCTAAAACAACAAGCCTCTATAAATGAAATGCTATCCACATCTGACAAGGTTAGTTGATGATTTTAGAATGCAAAATGCTAATTAAAGGTTATACTGGTATTGTATTAGAGATACATAATTTGAAATGTATCTTTATATATTGTTTATCAGTTATTAGTGTTACATGCCTATAAAGGAAAATATTACAAAGCACCAAAACTCTGTGCTATGCTATATGAAAAGATCAAATTGTTTGCAATGTAATTAAAATCAAAGGAAACACAATCGAATGAAAAAACTGATGCTACTGACAACATCTATTTTATATTGGACCTGTCCATTTGTAGTTTATTACTAATCGTATTAATTTCTCATAGTAACACTTCACATTTTATATAGGCAGTGGATGTACTAGAATCAACTCCTAATTCAGTTAGAGGAGATGAATGTGGAAGGTTGCCTAAAGAAGAATAGAAATATGAAATTAATACTAGTTTCACAAACCTTTTGGAGGTGAGTACAACATATTACCCTTTTATCTTTCCTAAAAAAACATATTTCTGTAGGTTGATGTATGAAATTTATTGTTCTAGGCTGATACAAGTAATTTCCTACCTTTACCCTTTTATCCTTCGGAAACTACAACTTTTAGTCACGAGGTATGCTAACTCTTTTCTCAAAGTATTACTATATTTCCAATTGGTGATATGCTGTTTTTTTGGTTCAGTTAAAAATTAAATATTACTATGGGTGTTTTATGTCATTGATCATTCTTTTAAATTAAAATGTCGTAATTCTTTTATGCAGGACATAATTGCAGATGAAGAAAATGGCCATTCATCTTCTACAACTGACATAGTGGTACCCATAACACAGTACAAAAACTCAAGAAATGCATACTTGATTTTAAATTATTTATCCTCCATCCAAAACTAATACAAGGCCTTCCATTGGAACAAAACTAATACTAGCCAAAACTAATACAAGTTATTCATCCTCCAGTCAAAACTAATACTCGTCTCTTGTCTGAACGTTGTCCAGGTGCTGGGCCTCTCTAAGTGGGACCGGTACGTTGCCTTCTCCTCCACCTCTATGAGGTCTCTCCGGCTTACATTAAACTTCGGGCCCCATGAAATTCAGTCCCTGAAAATAAAATTATAAATAATTTTACAGAAGGCATAGATAAATGTTATTTCCACCAAAAGACAATTGGGTCAATTTAGTGAAAACAAATAGATACCACAATTAATATATATATATATATTTCTTTTTTCATTCATGGCAATCGTTGGTAGATAGTTGCATTAGCCCTCATCGTATTAAAAAATTTTCATACAAGCTCAACTAGAGCCATTTGTGCTAAAAAAACAATGCCATACCAGTAACTGCACCATGAACCACAATGAATTTGGAGTCAATTGATCCCCTACTTAACTAAATTAAATAAATCCATAGGATTGTGCCCAACAAATAGAGCTGTAATTTCAAAATTTTTAGATACACAAGAGAGTTATAAGAAAATTTAGCTAACCAGCACCATGAACCACAATGAATTTGGAGTTCAAGTCATTTAATGAATTCTCTCCAATATTACTAACGTCTCCCATAAATAAGATTTAGCCTAAATTTGAAGGTCATCAAGCAATTCGTGCCCCAATCAAGCAAAATCAGTGAGCAATTCACAATTCAAAAATTTCAGATTTGAAGCCTCACAAGCCACTATAATGAAGCAAAACGAAATAAGCAGGAGACATAGAGGGATTTACCGAAAAAAAAGCTACAATGGGGCGCGGCGCGTCCGTGCTAGGGCGGGGTGCTGGCATCTGCGCGGGGATGGAGCTGAGGGAGGCGCTCTATGTTGGGGTCGGAGTCTGGGCGTCTGTGCGGATGTCAATCTGAGGCGAGAGAGTGATAAAAAAATGGTGCATCTGTGCTGCGAGCCTCTCAAAGGGATCCCCATGAGCAAAAGAAAGAAAAAAGTAAAAAGAAAGAGAAGAAAGAAGGGGCAGCGCTGCAGCTTCTTTGGGGCAGGAGGAGATAAAATATCTTAAATCTGAGCCTTTCAATATAATAGACGGCGGAGATTCAAAACCCAAAAATTGAGTTACATTAGGGGATCCGGACTCCACATAAGGTGGGTCGGAACTCGGAACTCGGAACTGAGGAAGGTTGGCGTGAGGTTGGGGAACATAACATTTTCTTCCATTCGCCCCTTCGCATCGCATTCGAGATATTCTGTGTCATGTTTGTTTATGGATTACCTGTTGCAAACTCAAATTACCTACTTTTGCGTTCGATGCACAAAATTTTGAACAATAGATAAGAGAAGGAAATTTGTTACGGCGTGACTAGTCACGTCACGGAACGTCACGTCACGTGTGTCGATTACTCGACGTGACTCACGTAACGCGTGACGTGATCACATTCTAGTGAAAATATACGTCACGTCACGTCATATCATGGTATGAAACATAGAGTATCTAACTTTTTTTATAGGGAAAAATTTTCTCCATGCCACTCCAAAATTTGGAAAACACCAAATTGCCATCCCAAAACTTAAAATTATCAAATTACCATTCCAAAACCATTCAAATTATCAAATCACTCCATTTATACATCTCATACACTTAATTAATTAAATTTATTTTGAAAATTATTTTCTAAAAAACGTATTGTCAATATTACCCAAATTGCCCTTCATTTCATCAGAAGAAATTGAAAATGGAGAACTCCAGTCTCCTTCATTTTCGTTTTCTCCCTTTCTCCAATATCGCTCTCTCTCTCTCTCTCTCAATCGTTAGTTACAGAAAGGAAAAAATGTCATTGCCAACTATTTCTCTCTCTTAATCGCTAGTTACAGAAATCAACTAGCGCCTTCGTTCACCCTGCCGATCCACCGAGCCACCTCTGATTCCTTCTCATTCCCTTCGCCTAACCCTAAATCCGATTCCTTCCCATTCCCATCGAAGCACCACCTGGGACACGGAAGCACCACTTGAGCCGCCATCTCTGAAGAAGAGTCCAAGCTTGAAACAACTGGTAATGTTGAATAAATGTGGCCATGGCCTCCATAGTTAGGTGGAATTGCTTCATATTTTGGCTACTTCTAAAGCATGCCTAATTTTCTGAAATTGGGTCAATTTATTTTATTATAGAAAATTTTCTAATGTGGAGAGTGAGCCTCATTTTCTTTTTATATCTTTAGATTTATAAGGCCTAGTTTGGAGAGAAAAAGAGAATATAAAGAAGAAAAAAAAAAGGATAAGGATGAATAAAGTTAGACAATGAAAAAAAGGGCTTTGCACTTCAATTGCATCACTTAACAGCAATCACCATCCCAATTTATGTAGTAGTGGCATCCACTAGGTACAATTGGTTGCTTTTATTACATTTGGCAATCTAATACTAATACCTTTTGACATAGCAAAAGTTCAAAATATGATCTGAGTTGTTTATTAGAACTGATCAGTACCATTGGATCAAAATATTCTCCTTAATTTTGACAAAAAAAATTAGCCATCAAATACTAACAAAACCATATGTTTTTCCAAATCTTTTTCTTTTTTCATATTTATCCTGAGCACGCCTTCTGACAGTTTGATTTTGTATACATATAACAGCAAACTTGCCAAGGGATTCCCACAGAGGACTATATTCCATAATTTGCATAATAACAGTTTCTACTTTGGTATATACTACCAAGATGGATATGTCATGGATTCCCAGTGGGTAAGATTTCTATTCAAATTTGAATGGATGTTGCATTATTTCTATTTCTATTTTTATGGATGTTGCATTAGTGCGTAATCTAACATTATTTATATAATTTTGTATAAGTATGACCCAGAAACTGCATTTAGGATAGAGGTTAAGATTGAAGGATTCGTCAATAAGAAAATTGAAGGTAAAATGGATTATGTCAAGGGAAAGACATTAAAATGGGTGGTGGATTCGGATAGGTTCTCTTTGTGTGATTTGAGAAGTGACTTATTTGACGATCTATGTTGGGGGAGTTGTCAAACACCAAAGATATGGATATTTGACAAAAACGAGGGTAGAGAAGTAGAAGTAGTGTCTGAGTCTCAAATATTAGAGATGTTTAGAATGTTTCGAAATGAAAGAAAAATCTCACTTTTTGTAGTAGTTTGTGATTTGGATGGAAGCTCGAAATGTAGTGGTACGAATTCCACTTTTCCATGCAATCCATTTCAACCATCACCAACCATAGCACTTGGTAGTCAAAGTCATATAGGCAGCTCCCAGGGATGTAATATGTCAGGGCAACCTGATCAATCTGATAACCTTGACGAATATGTGGGATTCAATGAGGAGGGTTTGTATAGTTTCGATGTTGAGGGGGATCTTGCTCATAAGGGTGCTAACCATGCTATCGAGGGGGTACACATTGATCCAGAGGAGGATAATGTGGACGAGGAGCTAGCGGTAGATGATATTGTGCAGTGCGAACCTATCGTTGCGTTTGACCTTGAAAATCCTAGAATAGAGGTTAATGCATTATTTCCCGATGTCGGTGCCTTCAGAAAGGCATTAAGACATTTTGCCATTAAAAATGAGTTTGAAGTCCATACATTGAAGTCGGACAAGAAAAGATTTATAGGAAAGTGTAAACATCCTGATTGTCCTTGGAGAATTCGTGCTTCTATACTCCAAGATAAAAAAAACCTTCATGGTATGCATGCAAAATTTGTATATATGTACGTGTAATTCAAATTTGTAATGTACTGTGTAATGATAAATTTGAATTTTTATAACTGCAGGTGAAGTTATTACCGGCTGAACATACATGTTCAACCACTGCCATGGTTGACGGAAAGATGGCTTCTAAGTCTTGGGTTTCTGATAGGGTGTGCAATTGGTTACTAAAGCATTCCTTGGCTGGAGCAAAGGAAGTAGAGAATAAATTAGAGGAGGAATTCCATGTCAATGTGACTTATAGGAAAGCTTGGTTGGGAAGGCAAGCTGCTCTTGATCAAATTCACGGGAAGTGGGAGGAGAGCTTCCAATCGCTGTATAATTTTAAGGCGGAGATGAAGAAGAGATGTCCCGGTAGCATTGTCGAGATAGATTGCAAAAGTCATGACAATAAGATGTTTTTTAGCAAGATTTTTGTGGCTCTAAAACCTTGCATAGACGGGTTTGTACAAGGTTGTAGACCATATTTAGGGGTTGATTCGACTCATTTGACGGTTAAGTGGAAGGGACAACTAGCAGCTGCTGCCGGTATTGATGGGCATAATTGGTTGTTCCTAGTTGCATATGCAGTTTTTGATACAGAAACAACAGAGAATTGGACGTGGTTTATGAGTCAGTTGAGGAATGCAATAGGGACTCCGCTGGGGTTGGCTATCTTTTCGGATGCATGCAAGGGATTAGCAACTGCTATTGCAAGCGTATTTCCCGATTCAGAGCATAGGGAATGCATGAGGCATCTAATGGAGAACTTCAAAAAAAGGTACTGTGGTGATGTCTTTACTACTCATATGTGGCTTGCAGCGAAGACGTACACCATAGAAAAGTGCCAGCACCATTTGAGTGAGATAAAAAAAGTATCACCCGAGGCTATTACATATCTCGAGAAGAATCACAAGCAACTATGGTGTAGAAGTAAGTTCTCGGACCTATCAAAATGTGAGTATGTCAATAATAATATATCAGAGAGCTTCAATAGTTGGATCAAAGACTTGAAAGATCTGCATATCGTTGATTTCGTTGATCAGATTAGGCAACGATTAACGGTGACATTTGACAAGAGGAGGATTGTTGGTGCCAATCTTCAAGGTGTGATTCTTCCAAATGTGATCAAGCAATTGAATGCAAAAAGCAAGAATGTCGGGAAGGTGAGCATCAGTAGAGGTGGTGATAAGTGTGCAGAAGTGGGTGGAATGGACTCAGATGGCAATCCTTGGAGGCATGCAGTGGAGTTGGATAGAAAATAGTGCACTTGTAGAGAGTGGCAAATCAGTGGAGCACTATGCATTCATGCTATTACATTTATTTGCTCACTTCGAGGAGCCCGTCTTGAGGATTATGTACACGACTATTATTCACTTCATAGATTCAAAGTTTCATATGCCGGTGTGATCAGACCCATGACCGACAAATCACAATGGATCAAGCATGATCCGGGGTTCACGGTTTATCCACCCAAGACGAAGAGACCACCCGGGAGGACTAGAAAAGAAAGAATCCCTAGTTGTCTTGAGAAGAGGTCCAAAAAACAACACCAATGTAAGAGATGCAAGCAGTATGGCCACCAAGAAAGAACATGCAAAGCTCCACTTTCCGGTGATACAGAAGACGTCTCCAATTCTAGACCAAGCACTAACAAAAGGTATATTGGGACATTTTCTTTTTAACTTGTCACCATAGATATAGGTGGTTAGGATCTGCATATTGATCTGCATATTGTTTTCTTATGTGTAGGAAGAGAATAAGGAAGACTCCAATGGACACGTGCGGTTGAGAGTGCTTTATCATTTATTAGTTGTTTTTGCTTTATCAATTTATAGTAGTAGAATTGTGTGGATTTTTGCCTCTGTCTTATGCACCTATGTTATGCATAATGCCTCTGCCTTTTCAATTTATAGTATTGTGTAATGACTGCTAATTTTTACCTGTCTTATGCACCTAAAAACTGATTTGGTATCAGTCAACTAAAAGAAAAAAAAATGGCATGGTATAAATGCAATTAATTTGTAATTGCATGGATATAGGGGATTTTCAGATTTCACTGATTGAACGAATTTTAACCTGAAATACAAAAATGTAGATATTTTTTTTAGTAAATTTTAACCAAGACAAATTCAACCAATTAGCAAATTTTATCAAAGACAACTTATTCATCCAAATTTCACTGAAAGTTCGCACAATTCAATTAGAAGTTCATACAATATATAACAGTAGAAATACATGAAAGTATGTTTCTATGATCAGTGATCAGGTTTTCCTTCTATAGAGACTCGCAACAGAAAAAATAACAAGAAACAAAAAGCATGAAGTTCTATGAAGCTCCCGAGGCTTCCTTTACAAATCCAACTAATCAAACCCATTATCTTCCAAAGTTGCCGAAGTTGTCGAGATCTCTCGAAAACGTTGTGTGATTCTCCACCTAGGTGGCCGATGGCGATGCATGGTGGAAGGTCAAGAAGTTAATCGACTAAAAGTTTCGGAATTTAGACCTTGATGCTATGTATTATACCTCAATAAGCATACATTCATAAACCGCATAAATTACCTCAAGTAAGCATACAATTCCACTATCGGGTCATGTTAGGTTCTCGTTTCTTATCAAGTAAGCATACATTCAAGTATGAGGTTCTGTTTCGCTCTATTCAATTTGACAGGTTGTTTTAGGTTGCATCAGGTCATGTTAGGTTGGGGAAAAAAAAATTAATTGAGTACTCAAGTTCTGACTCAGGTTGGTCATATAGTGATATAAATTCACTAAGCAATCCAAAGTAAGCTTAAAGAATAGGTACCAAGATCGACTATAAATTCACTCAGGTTAGTCATAAATTCTCTGTGCCAGCCTACAAAATAGGTACTGTAACTACAAAACAGGTACTGTACCAGTACCAACTAGAAAACAGGTACTGTGCCGTACCAGCCTCAGGGGATTTGGAGAGGTGGTGGCAATACCTTGACGGAAAGAGGGGAGTAGGCGAGGAGGTAGTGGCGGACTGATGGAGCTCCTCACGTTGGGTTGGGTTGGGTCTGGGTCTAGGGAGTGCAGGGTGGAAAGCGACGGAGGTGGATCGGCAGACCTCTTCAGAGGCAGAGGCAATGGACTCTTCTTCAGAGATGGCGGCTCAGGTGGTGCTTCGACGGGAATGGGAAGGAATCGAATTTAGGGTTAGGCGAACCTTTCTGTAACTAACGATTGAGAGAGAGAGAGAGAGATATTGGAGAAAGGGAGAAAACGAAAATGAAGGAGACTGAGTTCTCCGTTTTCAATTTCTTCTGATGAAATGAAGGGCAATTTGGGTAATATTGAAATACGTTTTTTAGAAAATAATTTTCAGACCAAATTTATTTAATTAAGTATATTAGATGTATAAATGGGGTGATTTGATAATTTAAATGGTTTTGGGGTGGTAATTTGATAATTTTAAGTTTTGGGGTGGCAATTTGGTGTTTTTCAAATTTTGGGGTGGCATGGAGGAAATTTTTCCTTTTTTTATATGTATAGAGTATTCAGATTTTTATTTTAGTGTAAGTTTAGTAATATTGGTACTCATGTAGTACTGATTTTTATTTTCTTTAGTTTAGTCTAATATATATTTGTAATTTGAATTTTTAAAGTAATGTCAGATGCAACATTTCCTAAAAAAAATAATATTTACAACATTATTTACTTATTTTAGAATTTTTTATATTTTTTTTCTAAATTTTTAACAATTTAAATTAAAATATAAAAAAAATTGACATGATTAATTTACGTCACAACACGTCACGTCACGTATGGTCATGGCGTGACTACGCATGACGTAACCATTCGCGTGACGTGATCATCATTCACAATTTTGGTCACGTCACATGAAAAAAAAAGTTGATCACGTTACGTCACGTGATTAAGTCATGGCGTGTTTGTCACGTCACGTCACGGCGTGTCACATATTTCTTTCTCTAATAAACAGCACAGATCCGGATAGTTTTGTTAATCATAAATAATTATATGTATCTTATTGTTATAATCAATAAATGCATTTCAAATTAAGGTATGCAGCTTACATAACAAAACATTCTTTATGTTTGTCGATTTTTTAAATAATATGTATATCTTAACTATTCCAAAAGACATAACATACATTGTTTTACATTTGAGGCGAATCTACTATAGTACAGTGTAAGACAACTGGAAATTCAAAACTATTTTATAAAGACTGAGTTTTGAGCTCAGAAAATTGATATTGCCCTATCCTGGATAGTCCAATTAAAAGAGATGGTCCATTATATATTAAATTTGTAAATTATACAAAAAAAATGGCCCGATTAAAATCCAATTCACTGAGATATCTCATATATGCGTGAATTTTTGGAAGAACTCAATTATTCTGCAGGTCCATTAATTAATTAATTAATTAGAAAATGCCAAACAAAAGGATAAATGCGCTGCCTCTGTAGCCCGCGCTCTCTCTCTTTGTCGATCAAAATGCGAATGTTGTTTTGTTAATTTTTTGTCATATTTTAATTGATAGTTTGATTAGTTGATTATCGAAATGTTATGGAGTAAATTTTTGTTGTTTTTATCTAGTATCTGATTATTCAATGAGTTTGGATTCTATTATCTATTTAAACTCAATTCAATAATTTCTTGTTCTATTCTGATCATAATCCTGCCTCCGCTCCTGTTTACATATATACATGTATTTTGCCTTCTTTCTATTGATTGAAAATGTTGTTTTATGAAAATAAAGTTTGTATGAAGTTATTTTATTTCAAATATTCAATTACATGTATTTAATCCCCAACTTTGACAATGTAGCCAGTAGCCATATAACAATTAAAAATATATATTTTTTTTTCTGAAGTTTTTGTTCATTATCTTATAATATTTTCTTAATTTAATTTGTGACTTGTAAGCAGCCATGGAGCTGATGCAGCTGATCCCTTATCCAGTTATCTTATGCAAATAGTAGCCTCTCCCTGTCAGGTCGAATCAAGTCTCATGGGGACCCACCAGGTAGCATTATTTCCCCGGTTTTTTTTTTGGTACAATCATCCACCAACTAGACTCCAAACCTAACAAATTTATGGCCTCAATATATTGTAATAATTGAGCTATGCTGATGTTGCTCTTATATTGACTGACCTGTGTAGCTATCTATACGGCAGGTACCAGCTTGTTCTTCATATTTCATACATTGCATGATTGAGGAATGTCGAGCAGAACTAGAGTGTTCCTAAATTCACCAAATCTCTTTGTGAACTTTAAAACTAAATTTTATCAGTTTGAGTTCAAACGACGAATCCAAACCATTAAAATACTTCTACTTTACGAGTGATACATCTACATGCAAAAAAAAAAAAAAAATTTTAATTTTAAATAAATTTTGTGTAGAGTCAAGTGATCAAAAGTGCCCAAAAAATGAATACATCAAAATTAATTTATAAACCTTCTAATTTTGGCTATTTGACTTTATACTAAATTAATTAGAAATTTTAAAATTTTCACATGTAGATTCATCACTCGTAAACTAGAATAATTGTAACGATTTGAATTCGTGGTTTCAAGCCAGTTCGATATATTTTAGAGTTGAGTTCACAAAAAATTTGGTGAACTTAGAAACACCCTAGTTCTATTCAAAAATGTCATTAATCATCAACATAATTTCTTTCCACATAAATTGTCACTTGTCAGGATAAGATTGGGTATCTCTTGCTCTCTCTCTTAACTTATTTTTACTTTTCTATTTTTTAGTAGCATAGGATTGAGCATCAATACAAAAAATAAAAGGAAAACCAATAAGTGGGCATTCAACTTACTTTTGTGTTTAATAGATTTAAAATCGTTCAATCCGTTTTAAAATCTGTACATATACAAATCAAAACATAGTTATATTAGTTATATGAATATTAAAACAAAACACACATATCTTAAAAATATATGAGAATATTTTGAAATCCGTGAAATCTAAAATAGATCTTATGTTCAAAGAAACTACACCCCCACACACACCAAAAACCTTGTATGGTAGAAACCAAGGGCTGCTAATTCCATGGGCTGATTAGAACATGGGATGTATCATTTCATATTCCTTGGTGTACTGCTGTACTTATTTTAGTAGTTATCCGTGCACAGCCAATCTTTCATTTCAATAAATGAGTTTGAAATAGTTCATTATTTTAATTTTTAAAGAATCTGCTCCCTCTTTTCTTTAACGCAATAGAGACAAATCTAATAGTGTTCCGGAGATAAGATATTAAATTGATTTTCCTTTTTCTTAAAGAAAATGAATTCTGTTTTATCTGATTTCCCGAAATTAACACTAATTTTTTTTCCCGAGAAGTATTTATGTTTGTTGATAAAAATGTTTATACTTTACATTATTGGTATTAAAAAAAATAAAAAAATAAAATATGATAATTCTGAATAAAAATAAATATTTTATATACTAGATATAAATATTCTATATACATTATCATTGAAAATTCAACTTATTATGAAAGAGAGATTATTTTTTCAAAGCAAATCCCCGAAGAAAATTGTAATTATATTAAAAAAAAAACATGCACTTAAACAACCCAATTTTGTTACCCTAACACAGTTTTATATTATACATAGCAGAAAAAAAAATAGTGCATGCAGACCCCATTTTCGCTTTGTAATGCTATTACTTTATAAATTTTGGGTCAAAGCAAACAATTCGATTACACCTTTACTTTTCTAACATGAATGGAGTACAATACATATCTAGTACATGCATGATGTTATGAAAATTATCTGACAGATACAATATTCTACAGTTACAATATCTTATGATATAATTTTTCAAAGTCCAAACAGTCGATTCAAATCATTCAATGTTATCTCTGTATTAAAATATGCTTGGCAATTAAATTGTACATTTTTTATTTTATTATTATTTATTAAATATTTTACAAAATTGTTGTTTTCAGATCATTGAATTTTGTACTCATCTAGATAAATAGTAATTTTTTTTTTAAAAATAATTAAAATTTGATCTCCAAGCACATTTTAATATAAAGATTATGTTGAACGATTTGAATAGACTGTTTGAATTTTGAAAAATCATATTCTATAAAACGTTATAAGATAGCTATAAATCAAAGATCCGGAAACAAGTCCAAGTAAGCAAATTTAACTCTACCAAGTACTTATTCTGATGCTGACTCATTAAAGATAATAAATAATAAATTGGTCAGATCAGATTTGTTTGAATTGGAGATATTTCATGGAAAGATTGAAGTACACTTCTTAAAAAAAAAAAAGATTGAGGTACTTATAAAGTTATACCTAAAGAAAGGAGGCTAATTCAAAGAAGACACAGAGATATGCCCGATTGATTTTTAGAGGAGAAAAGAAACCCAATTCCAGATCATATTAATTATCAAATTAAAAGCTAATGAATGGATCTTTTTTTTATATAAAATAAATAATTTTAATGCATTTATTTTCATTTCTCTTATTTTTTATTTTTTATTTTAAATTGTTTGGTTTTATATTATATTATATTAATAAATTAACAAGTTTGATTCATCGTTAAGTTTGATAAGCGTAATATATATATACATTTAGATATGTTCGATCTTGGTTTCACAATAAAAATTCTCTAAATATCTCGTATTTTGGTATATAAAAGACCTATATTGCATCCCGAATCAAAATATTACATTTTCTTGCTTTAAATTGCAGAAAACAGCGAAAAAACACTCACTGTGACCCACACTGGACACAGTGCGGGCCGCACTCAGCACTTAGTCAACTCTGGGAGGCTCTGCGCAAGGAAGGGAAGCAAACTGAGGGGAATGTGACCCGCACTGGAGGTCAGTGTGGGCCGCACTCTGTACTAGACAGATTTCTGAAGAAACAATTCCAATGCGACCCGCACTGCGGTTGGTGCGGACCGCACTCAACAAAAAGGAAGAATGCGACCCGTACTCAGTGTAATGCGGTCCGCACTTTTTGTTACGCTCAGCCAGGAGAAAAGTCTGAGGGGAATGCGATCCGCATTTACTCCCAATGCGGGCTGCACTAAGAACTTAGTCAAAATTTCAGAAAATCCGAAAATAGAAGAAGAAGAGAAATAACCATAATGCGACCCACAGTGATACCAGTATAGCCCGCACTCCGAAGGTGCAGGAAGTTAAATAAGAAAACTAACCCCCAGTGCGACCCGAATTTACCTTAGTGCAGGCCGTATTCATACTAAAAATGCGGTTTCGCTATTTTTGGAAGGCCAGATCGTGCCCGGTTGGCAATAGTTAGTGGGTCCAATAATAGAGAACGTGTGGGACACTGTTCCCCACGTTTCTAGGGTGTTTTCTAGGCTATAAAAGAAGATATTCATTCACCATCTACCATCAATCCATACTCTACCAACACAATTCCAATTTACACATCTCCTTAGAACTTAAAGTGAGATTTAGAGTTTTTCGGAGAGGAGGAGCAAAATTCTCAAAGGAAGCAAGCTAGCAAGAGATCTTCGTTGTTGTAAGGGTTGTAATCATTTCTCTTTCAATTCCTCTTTGTTTTAGCCAATTTTTAATGAGTCTTTTTTGTAAGTTTTGCATCTCCATGAGAGGCTAACTTCCTCTCTAGGGGTGTAGGTCAAATGCATGAACTTGTTTGATTCTATTCTATTTGGTTCTTTGTTTTTATGATGATTGTTTGATTTGATTGTTAATTTCTGTGATTTATTCTTTGTGATCCCCATAATTTGTGCTTGAATTGTAGTCATCCCGCTTTAGGTCTTTTAGACTCCAAAGTAGCTTAGGATCATATAGGATAATATCAATTATGTCACAAAGCCATTAGGATTTAGGTTAGAGAAACATCATCTTTAAATATAAACCGGAACTACATAAATTAAGGTTAGAGTTTGATATAAAATTTCACGGTTGGAGTCAAACCCTAAGTCGGGACATCTTGAACCAAATTAGAGATTGGTATGAGTTGCCTTCACCGGCTAAATTATTAAGTACCGAGATCTAAGGAGGTGATAGACTAACAAAAACTTTATATCCTAGATGATTAAGGCGATGTACTTTACCGTAAAGTTATGATCATCTAGGCACGTTACTAATTCACGCAAGTGACCATTTTTAACATATTTGGTTAGAAACCCCATCAAAATCAAACATGAATTTAAACAAACCAAATAGATAGGATTAAATAAGGGATTGTAGACCGAAAGCCCCTAGATTCTCCAATCTTTGTCAAAACCCTAATTTCATTTTACTCGTTCTTAGTTTTTGTTTAATCCTTCAACTCCTCGGGTATTGAACTCACCTACTTTAGGAATTTAGAAATTAAAACATTCTCAAACAAACCTTCCAAACAAACAATTCTGAAATTATTCTTTAGAGCTAAAATTAAAATCTCCCCTTATCCCTTGGATCGATACCTTTTATACTATATCGATAGGTTGTGCGCTTGCAATCAACCATTCATTGAGTATTTAGGTTTATAAATTTAAAAGTAAAACGAGTATTAAGTCATAGCAAAAACCCCATACCAAACTACTCAACAAGCTTTTTTGGCGCCGTTGCCGGGGATAAAGGCTAGAATTTAGTTTTTACTTTAGAGATTTATTTTAGAATTTTTAGTTCTTTTTTTATTTATATTTTTATTTCTAGAAACTCACAAAATTTCTCTTTCTTTGTGCGAGCTCTTATTCCAAGAGCAAGGAAAGTCAGTGGCAACATCTGAAATCGACGAATCACGAGAGATTGATAAGGAGGAACAAACTTGCTTCCTAAAAGGAAGGCACATGAACTCGATGGAAAAACTTATAAATAGGAACAAGAAGAAATCTAAGAAGAAGGTCAATTTGAAAGTTGTAAGTCGCGGAGGAATGCCCTTTCAACCACCATGACAAGCTCGAATGGTGTCGAGCTCGCGACGTAAAATAGAGCGCTTCTTGGGAGGCAACCCAAGATTTTATCGTTTCTCTCTAATTTTCGCACTTTATTTTTACTTAGTTTAATTTTCCTTTTATTTTTCCTTTTTGGTTTAGATGATAGCATTGGGGACAATGCTTTGTTTAAACTTGGGGGGGTGATAGAAGAAATTGTATCTTGCATTTAGAATTTTATAACTTGAATTTTTACTTGACCATGAATAGAGTTTGTAATTTTGAACTTAAATGATTGAAATTATGAACTTGTCAAGATGTTTACCAAGTTATGAAAAATAGAGTCTTGCATAATTGAACTTAAATGTTTGAAAATGCATAAAGTATAAAATCATGTTTTAAATTTGTTTTGAAAGTTGGCAAAATAAATTTTGATAGGCATAAAATATATACATATTTACACATGTTCGATCTAGATTTGATTCTGAAAATACTCTAAATATCTTGTATTTTGATATATAAATGTCTTATATTACAACTGGAATCAAGTTACTGCGTTTGCTTACTTTAAATTACAGAAAATGGTGAAAAATGGCGAAATACGGCCTTCCAGAGCCTAGTGCGGACACACGGATTCCAATACGGCCAAAATAAGTACTCAAATGGATTTTCTGGACACGTGCCAATATTTTTAACATATAATAAGGTTTTCATCAAAATTCGTGCCAGTACAGGTCGCACGGATCTTGATACGGGCCACATTCTGGACGTATAGAAAAGTCCGAGCCCAGTGCGGGTCGCACTCAGTTTTTCAGCTTTCGACACAGTTTCGTATTTTGGGCATAATTTGGTCATACGAACTCCGTTTTGGGCATATGACCACTTTGTGGAAAGCTAATAAGAAGATATACAACTTTCATGAAGGAAGCAAATCCAAATTCGGAATGTAAAATCCAGTGCGGCCTGCATTCAGACTAAAAATGCAGTTTTCGCTATTTTTGGAAAGCCAGATCATGTCCGGTTGGCAAAGTTAGTGGTTCTAATTATGGAGAACGTGTAGGACATTGTTTCCCACGTTTCTAGGGTGTTTTTTAGGCTATAAAAGAAGGAAAATTCTGCTCAACCAAGGAGGAATCCATACTCTACCAGTTGAATTCCACATTCCACATCTACTTAGAGCAAGAAGTGAGATTAAGAGTTTAGACAAGGAGAAAAGGAGCAGAATTTTCAAAGCAAGGAAGCAAGGCAAGAGATCTCCATAGGAGTAAGGGTTGTAATCATTTCTCTTTTAAATCCTCTTTGTTTTAGCCAACTTGTAATGAATTTCTATTATAAGTTTTGCATCTCCATGAGAGGCTAACTTCCTCTCTAGGGGTGTAGGTCAAATGCATGAACTTGTTTGATTCTATTCTATTTGGTTCTTTGTTTTTATGATGATTGTTTGATTTGATTGTTAATTTTTGTAATTTATTCTTTGTGATCCCCATAATTTGTGCTTGAATTGTAGTCATCCCGCTTTAGGTCTTTTAGACTCCAAAGTAGCTTAGGATCATATAGGATAGTATCAATTATGTCACAAAGCCATTAGGATTTAGGTTAGAGAAACATCATCTTTTAATCTAAACCGGAACTACAGAAATTAAGGTTAGAGTTTGATATAAAATTTCACGGTTGGAGTCAAACCCAAAGTCGGGACATCTTGAACCAAATTAGAGATTGGTATGAGTTGCCTTCACCGGCTAAATTATTAAGTACCGAGATCTAAGGAGGTGATAGACTAACAAAAATTTTATATCATAGATGATTAAGGCGATGTACTTTACTCTGAAGTTATGATCTTCTAGGCATGTTACTAATTCACGCAAGTGATCATTTTTAACATATTTGGTTAGAAACCCCATCAAAATCAAACATGAATTTAAACAAACCAAATAAATAGGATTAAATAAGGGATTATAGACCGAAAGCCCCTAGATTCTCCAATCTTTGTCAAAACTCTAATTTTATTTTACTCTTTCTTAGTTTTTGTTTAATCCTTCAACTCCTCGGGTATTGAACCCACCTACTTTAGAAATTTAGAAATTAAAACATTCTCAAACAAACCTTCCAAACAAACAATTCTGAAATTATTCTTTAGAGCTAAAATTAAAATCTCCACTTATCCCTTGGATTGATACCTTTTATACTATATCAATAGGTTGTGCGCTTGCAATCGACCATTCATTGAGTATTTAGATTTATAAATTTAAAAGTAAAACGAGTATTAAGTCATAGCAAAATCATATACCAAACTACTCAACAAAGTTCACCATCCATCTTGATAAGCATAAATTCATAATGACAGAGAACATATTACTAGCTACAAGTGCTTTCTCTTTATTGATAAGAGCCACCACAAACAACTTTTGTAATAAGAAAAAAAATTGACAATATTAATACTATAATATTTATTAAATTGAGGCAAAACCACGTGTCCCTTCATTTAAACCACCTATCTTGTCTTACAATATTTCCACCACCTGTCTTGCAAATACACTAGAAGAACACGACCTTCGAAAAAAAAAGTACTAGTAAGATACAAACTCATAGTACTAAATTCACTGTACCAAATTTCCAACAAAATTATCTTAGATAATAAAAAACAGACTAAATTTAATTCATCAAAGGCACCAAATGCACTAAATTTGAAACATTTGGAATCACTCCAGACATAGATTAATATTGTAAAACCTATCCCAAAAAAGTCACCACGTATCATTACTTACATCGATTTTGTTAATCTTACTTAATTTTCTCACACAAAAAGCTCATTTCATGTAAACGACATAGTAATAAACAGTGTTGTAAAAAACGTTATTAACGGCCGATTAAACAGCTGTTTAAATTGAAACAGTGGCCACACCGTTACGCACACAAAAATCTCATTTTGTGTAAGAGACATAGTAATAAAATATTTGAAGTCAAAATGAAGAGAAGATGAGATAAGATTCAGTCAATACAAATTCTAAGTCATCAATTTCCTTCAATATCAAATCTAAAATAAATGAAAATTAATGTAAATTATATTTCATTTATACAAAACAACAAACAATTTTTAACATTGAAAACAAACTTTCAGTAGATAGATATTTTTATTTCCATATAAAGAAATGCTTACTTAAAAAGTAAATATTTTGAATAATATAAAACTTCTATTTATTTATTTATGTTTCAAGGAATGCTATACTTTTGAAAGTAATAATTATTCAAACTTTGTGTCACAAATATATATATCATCTTGCCACGGTTCAAAATACATGCTCTTCTATCAACAATTTATTAATTGAGTCATTTGAATTTTTTATTGAGTTTAAAAATGTTATTTAGCCTTTTGTTTTAATTAATTTCTCTTGAACCAATTTTGTTGCCAATATTATAACATGTCCTCTTGTATATATATCTAATTCCCTCACCTGATAGCTTCTATCGGGATTTCAAAAAAAAAAAAAAAAAATCTAATTCCAGCATCTTAATTAATTAGTTACAGAATAATTATGAGAATTGATATAAACCTAAGTTCTACTTTTGACAGCTGATATCAATCAATTAATTATCGATTGGGACAGTTGTACTATTGACAGCTGATTATTTTTTCAGAGCAAATCCCCGAAGCAAAATTGTAATTATACAAATTAAAAAAAAACATGCACTTAAAACAACACAATTTTGTTACCCTAACACAGAGTTTTATATTATACATAGCAGAAGAAAAAAAAAATAGTGCATGCAGACCCCATTTTCGCTCCGCAATGCTCTTACTTTTCTAACATATATGGATTACATATATATATATATATATATAGTCCTATATTTTTAAAGTTCAAACAGTTGATCTAAACCGTTCAACATGATGGATATATTAAAATGTTCTTGCAGATCAAATTTTATATTTTTTTTTTGCTATTTATTAAGATGGTTACAAAAATTCAATGGTTTGAAAGCAACGATTTTGTAAAATACTTAATAAATAGTAAATAAAAATAAAAAAATGTAAAATTTGGTCTCCAAGTACATTTTACTATGAAAATCATGTTGAACAGTTTGAATCGACTGTTTGGACTTTAAAAACTTTGAAAATGTAAGGTATAATTTGGTGTCACCAAAAAGTGGTATAAGTGGATCCCTCCTCATATAGTACATGATGTTATGAAAATTATCTGACAAATACACTCTGTTATATGAGGTGGAATCCACTTGCAACATTTTATAGTTATAATATTCTACAATATGATTTTTTAAAGTTCAAATAGTTTATCGAAATTGTTCAACATTATCTTTACATTAAAATGTGCTTGGCGATTAAATTTTACATTTTTTTAATTTTTTACTATTTATTAAGTATTTGACAAAACTACTGTTTTCATATCATTGAATTTTGTATCCATTTTAATAAATAGTAAGTAAATTCAAAAAAATAATTAAAATTTTATCTCCAAGTACATTTTAATATAGATATTATATTGAACGATTTGAATAGACTGTTTGAATTTTGAAAATAATATTATAAGATATTGTAACTATAAAATATTATAAGTGTATCCCTCCTCGTTATATATAAGCTATAAATCCAAGATCCGGAAACAAATCCAAGTATCCAAATTAACTCTACCAAGTACTTATTCTGATGCTGACTCATTAAAGATAAAAATATAAAAAATAAATAAATTGGTCGGATCAGATTTGGTTGAATTAATTAATGGAAAGATCGAAGTACCTTTAAAAAAAAATAAGATTGAAGTACTTGTAAAGTTATACCTAAAGAAAGTAGGCTAATTCAAACATGACAGAGAGCTATGCCCAATTGATTTTTAGAGGACAAAAGAAGCCCAATTCTAGATCGTATTAATTATCAAATTAAAAACGAATGGATGGATCTTTTCAGAAAAATAAAATAAAGAATTTTAATGCATTTATTTTATTTTTTATTTTAAATTGTTTGGTTTTACATTATATTAGATTACTAAATTAACAAGTTTAGTATATAAACATATAATTGGATTCATCGTTAAGTCCACCAACCATTTCGATAAACATAAATTCATAATTAGAGATAATTAGAGAGATCATATTACTGGCTACAAGTGCTTTTTCTTGATAAGAGCCACCTCAAACAACTTTTGTAATAAGAAATTATTTTGACAATATTAATACTATAATATGTATTAAATTGAGGCAAAAACATCCTTCATTTAAACTACCTGTCTTGCAAATGCACTAGAACAACAACCTTAAAAAAAATGTACTAACAAAACACAAACTCATAGTACTAAATTCACTACCTCAAATATATCAAATTTCCAAGAAAATTATCTTAGATAATAAAAAAATACAGACTAAATTTAATGCATCAAAGGCACCAAATGCACTAAATTTCAAACATTTGGAATCACTACAGACATGGATTAATATTGTAAAACCTATTCCAAAAAAGTAACCACGTATCATTACTTCCCGTCGATTTTGTCAACCATACTTGATTCTCTCCCAAAAAAAGCTAATTTCATGTAAACGACATAGTAATAAAATATTTGAAGTTGAAATGAAGAGAAGATGAGGTAAGACTCAGTCAATACAAATTCTAAGTCATCAATTTCCTTCAATATCAAATCTAAAATAAATGAAAATTAATGTAAATTATATTTCATTTATACAAAACACAAACAATTTTTAACATTGAAAGCAAACTTTCAGTAGGATAGATATTTTTATTTCAATATAAAGAAATGCTTACTTAAAAAGAAAATACTTTGAATAATATAAAACTTCTATTTATTTACTTATGTTTCAAGGAATGATATACTTTTGAAAGTAATAATTATTCAAACTTTGTGTCACAAATATATATATATCATCTTGCCACCATGCATAATACATGCTCTCTTATTCAAGTGAACATCAATATTCAAACTATCATTAACTTGACATGATCCTTTCATCCATTTTTTGCCACATATAATTAATATGATATGATGCTGGTACGTACGTATCATGTGAAATATCACTCCTATCAACATTTTATTAATAAGTCCAGCTAGTATAATATCAGTGTCATATGATATCAATTTTAAAATTAATTGGATAGACTTCAAATAACTAATCCAAATTGTTCAAACTGATTTACTTTATGAGTGATGTGTTTACATACAATTTTTTTATATTTTCAAATTTTTTTAGTATCAAATTAAGCGGTCAAAATTTTGAAAAATGAATGCATTACAAATAACTTAAAAACTCACACATTTGACCACTTGACTTAATATTATATAAATTAGAAAAAATATAAATTTTGCATGTAAACACACAACTAATGATGTACATCGGTTTGAATGGTTTGAATTTATCGTTTGAAGTTGATTCGATAAATTTTGAAGTTAGTGTTATATAGACTGAAATGACACTAATGTCATGCTAGCTGGAATCTTTATTAATTGAGTCATTTGAATTTTGACGGCTTATGTTAATTAGCTTTTCATTAATGGGCATTAAATTTATTTATTGAGTTAAAAAATGTTATTTAGCTTTTGTTTTAGTTAATTTCACTTGAACCAATTTTGTTGCCAATATAACATGTCCTCTTGTATATATCTAATTCCAGCATCTTAATTAGTTACTAGGGGTGTAAACGAATTCAGATTATCTGCGGATAATTCGCTCCGAATCCGCTTACTATCCGTATCCGGATTAAATGGATATGGATACTTACGGATACGGATACGGATAATTTTAGTATAAGAAAAAATAATACGGATACGGATAATTCCGTGATGATATAAACGGAGCGGAAATCTGTATATATCCGGATCCGAAATTTAATCTTTCAACTGCTTTCAATTCATTTAACCCTTGCGAAATTCTCAAAAAATATACTTATTCATTTAAGTCCAAGAATTTTGATAAGAAAACCATATAATCTAGTAGGATAATAAATTGGTTCTCTGAACCAATAAACAATTAGTCATACATAATTGTCACTGTGCAAACTTCAAAAGTCCATTAAATTTTTATCAAATTAGGTAATTTAAAATTATGAATTTAGTAGAATTACTCAATATCCGATAATTATCCGCTCCATATTTGTGTTCGAATCCATATCCATGGATTATCCGTTCAGTATCCGTATTCGTATTCGTATCCGCTCGTTGAAAAACGGATGCAGATATAATATTAGCATTATCCTCTCCAAATCCGCTCCGTTTACAACCCTATAATATATAGTTACACAATAATTATGACAATTGACATAAACCTTAAGTTCTACTTTTGACAGCTGATATCAATCAATTAATTATCGATTGGGACAGGTTGTGCTGCAGCGAATCGGCCACGTTATTTATGCATATTTGTCTTTTAAATTTTAAAATTTTAAATTTATGTGCTGATCATGGATTGCTATCCATGATAATGCCAGGTTTGAGATAAGATTGCACCGGTCAATATCTTCTGTTTTAAGCTCTAATCTTGTCGATTATTCCCGACAAACTGCACCATAATCATGTCATTTATTAGATTTATCATGCGCTTTTAGATAGCGAGGTAGCTACCTAACACTGAATAAATTCCATGTTTCTTTACTCAGGTTCTTCTGCGGCCAAACTATGTGGCAAGATATATATGTTGGACATCAGATCACTGATTATAATGAAAATTTTGGAAGAGGGTGGTTCAAATGCACTATGATTTTGTATTCCAATTATGTTTCATATCTTTATTTTTGTTTCATATCTTCAAATGCACTATGATTTTGTATTCCAATTTCTAAATAGTCGGTCCGAACTACTCAGTATGATCTTCGTACTAAAATATAATTGGAATTTTGGAATTTTTAACTATTTTATTAGATAGGTACAAAATTATTGTTTTAAAAAGATTCTGGACCACCCGAAAAAGTGATATTGTACCTATGTATAAAAATAGTAAAAAAATTCTAAAAAAATAAAATTTTGTCTCCAAGTATATTATTATGAAGATCATGTTGGCAATTCAGATCGACTGTTTAAGCTTTGAAAATAGAGATAAAGAATGTGGAGCATAAGTAGACACAAAACCATGGTGTATTTGAACCCTCCTCATTTTGAAATTCAAAATATATTTTACAAGATCTAAAATTTGTGGTTAGGATACGTATAATACGAGTATGATTCAGAAATACATCAAAATGTTGAAGTTTTAAGAAGGAAAATAAATTTTGCAAATAATTCGGTTTGTAATTCATAAATATTGTAAAACTCATGAAAAATTTATGAAAGAATGATTAATCTGCATGTTTAATTCATCTAATATTATTACTATTATTATAATATGAAATTCGGCACTTAAAATAAAAAATCATGGCAACATCATGACAAAATCTATTAGGAGAAATGTGCCTGGCCTTCTATGTCAGTATTATATTCTAACAAAAATATTAAATTTGTATCACTAGTTTCCAATTACTGTCAGTATGCATCAAATTTCTTCCATGATCAAGTATCCAATTTTAAATTCAAAACTTATTACCATCAACTTATCCTGATATGCTAAAATAAAACTGTTGAAATCCATATACTTCATGAGTCATGCATTCACATGTAAAATTTTTAAGGTTTAAAGATCATTTGCTACAAGATCAAGCGGTTAAAGAAATGAACGTTTTATAAGTTGTTTTATATATTTAATTTTTTCATAATTTTTTTGACCGCTTGATCTTGTAACAAATAAATTTGAAGCTTTCAAAATTTTGCAAGCATATGCATCACTCATTATGCATCACTCATGAAGTACATGGATTTCAACGGCTTGGATTAGTCGTTTGAAGTCGATCCGATATACTTTTGAAATTGTGCTTACTAAACTCTCTTGATAAGCGCATCACACTCTAATTTTGCTCGTATTATATTCTAACAAAAATATTAAATTTGTATCACCAGTTTCCAATTACTGTCAGTATGCATCAAATTTCTTCCAATATCAAGTGTCCAATTTTAAATTCAAAACTTACCATCAACTTATCCTGATATGCTAAAATATTTACTGCATTTAAAGATAAGGATCTAAGCCAAGTATATACCAAGTTACACAAATTAATATAAAAACCTAGTGGAACCCTTATTTTCTGGAGTGAAGTTAATTTTGTATTGGTAGTGGCAATTATTTATCTCTTTTTTTATTTGAGGTCATTATTTATCTTATCTCCCTTATCTGTACGGACATAGAAAAATGATTTTGTTTGGATTTTTTATATTATATTTTTGAATAATTATATTAGATCCCGTAGATTCATCCCGCACCCTCCTCGCGTTATTTCTTTAAGAGATTAACTCTCATTAACTAACTTAATTAAATTTGATTTAATTAGTATAGACCCCGTATCATCCCGTATCGCTCTTTCCTTAGAGTAAATAAATACTGCATTAATACTTCAACTGAAGTATTTACTTTATTGATAACTAATGTAATTTGTAATGATAAATACTTCAATATCAAAGAATAAATACTCCAGTTTTTATGATAAATTCTTACTATGCATAAGATAAATACTTAATTATCTAAGAATAAATACTACAAACTTTAAAAATTAATACTTTATAGATTATGGATAGAAACTGCCATGTCTAATGGATAAATACTAGATTGATACTTGAACTGAAGGATAATTAAATACTACATAAATTAGGAATAAATACTCCAGTTTTTAAGAATAAATTCTTACTATTCATAAGATAAATACTTAATTGTCTAAGAATAAATACAACCTTTAAAGATTAATACTATATAAATTATGAATAAATATTGCTATGTCCAATGGATAAATACTAGATTTATACTTGGACTGAATGATGAATACTACATAGATTAGGAATAACTACATATATTAGGGATAAATATTTATTTTTATTAAGTATCCAGTTCTTGAAGTTTGGCTCATCAAACATTTATAAAAAATAAAAAAAAATTCGAAAGGTTGGCCCAGGAAGTTTGATCCCGATTAGTGGTCCCCATAGTGCGGGGACGAAACAAAGAAATTAAGAAAATTAGTGCGGAGATACAATTTGGATATTTTTTACGTACGTAAATACAATTCTCTTCATAGAGATTAATACTTATGCTATCTAGTTTTTTAAGTACATTTTGGATAAAGATAAATACAATTTGGATAAATACAATTTGGATATTTTAAGTACATTTTATTATATATATGTGAAGAATATATTTGCAATGTCGATTTAATTAATATCAAGATCTTTTTTATTGTGAGATATCATGCATCCTTATCATCCAAGAGATTGCCAATATTTAAGTACGCTAAATTTGGAGAGGTTTATCCACACATCGCTATCACCACCAGACATTAAAGTCCCACCTGTATATAATCATGACAAGACATTAATTGTGACTCAATTTAATGACAAATTTTGGGAACATTAAATAAAATGTAACTTTCACTCTCTGTGAATTATGAAAATAACATATGATATCTCTTGCGTGTTAACTTTAATTGTTTTTTTAAGTGTCTAATGGTTAATTCAAACCGTTCAACGTATTGAATATATTAAATGTGCTTGTAGATCAAATTTATATTTTTTAATTTTTTTTTACTATTTATTAAGATGGTTACAAAAATTCAATGGTCTGAAACCAATGATTTTGTAAAATACTTAATAAATAGTAAAAATAAAAAAAATGTAAAATTTGGTCTCTAAGCACGTTTTAATATGGAGATCATATTGAACGGTTTAGATCGACCGTTTGCACTTTGAAACCTTTAAAACTGAATAGTGTAATTTGATGTCACAAAAAAAAAAATACTATACTAGTTATTTTTAACAATAATTGTGTTTCTTTTAACATATAACAATAAAAAATTACCTAATGACTTTATATGTTTAGCATTGAATAATTACTTTTAACAAAAAAATTATATTTTCTTTTAATTTTTTTCCCGTTTCATACTTTTATTTATATTTATTATTCTCAATACTTGTTTGAAAATTGCTGATTCAACACTGGCTTCTAGTTTTATTATTTAGTTAAGCTACCGTTTAATCACCAATTTTCAAAGTGAGTTAATAAATAGTAAAAAAAAATTCAAAAAAATTAATAACATATGAAATTTGGAGATGGCCAGATGGGGAAATAGATATTTAATCACATTTGGATTTGAGGATAATTTTAGATACGTCGATGGAGTTCATATGCATCCGTTCCTTAATTAGGTGATATTATCAAGCCTGGCACTGGCAGCTGGGAACATATTACACATATATCCTGCAAAAATGTTGAAGAATGAGATGATAAAACTACCACGTACTCCAATGACATGATAAAGAATGACACGACATGAAATGTCATCCCGACGTCTTTCCGTTTTGCACTCCAAGGCAGACAATTTCACGCCATCATCATTCAACGATCGATGCAATCTATGAGAAATTACACCTATTCATTTAAATTATTTGATTTTTTAAAAATTAAAATTTTAATTTACGTATCAATTATAAACTTGCAACAACTAATTTGTTGTTTTGGAGGAATATATATTTTCATGTTTCCCTTTATGACATTTTTTTTTTTGGAGTTCACCGAACTTTGCCTGTGAGAGGAATTGTAATTCATGAATCATCTTTTAAAGTCTTTATTTTTGAGACAAAAAAGAGAGTCAAGTCTATTAATTTTTTTAATATTCCATAAGAAATTTCCTGGAAACTAATATGCAATTTCTTGATCATTTTTCTGCCCCTATGAGTTTACTTCGTAAAATTCTTATAAAATTGTAACATTAACTATTTTAGCCATGATTTTAACCAAATTTTGATTTTTCAGACTCTGAATTTCTATTTTCTACTTCCGCTTCTGTCTGAATAAAATTTATGGGATTTCATTAATGTATTTGCACTGCTTTTCTGATAGAAATTATGCGTCCGTTCCTGATGGTCCGGATTTAAAGTCAGAAATTTGAGGTACCTAAATTAGGTGATATAAATTGGTGAAGGCAGTACACTGCCAAAGTGACAATGAAGCAGCTGGGCCTGGGAACATATCCTGCAAAAATGTTGAACTGCAGTGCACCCACACACATTTAAAAACTACCACGTGGGACTCAATTAACGGCTACTCGAATGGATTATGGATAAATAATGACAGGTCATCCCGACGTCTTTCCGATTTGCACTACTAATTTTATTAAAAAAAAAAATTACTACTTCGATGTATCTCCAAGGCAAACAACATTTCGGGTGACATTTCACGCCATGATCGATGCAGTCTATGAGAGATTACACCTATGTTATTGTTGAATTCTTTTAGCATGATATAAAGGGGGGTTTTTGGGGGGGGGGGAAAATTTTTTTTTTTTTTATTTTTTTTTTTTTTTAAATTTTTTTTTTTGTTTGGATGTGTTTCAATTAATTAGCAAATATAAACTACTTTTTGTTTGTCTTTTATGAATTTTTTCATTATTATACTAATCCAACGAATTAGATTACATACTATTCTCAATTTTTTTTTTATGGTTGGTTTCAATAACACCGACAGATATATTGATAAAAAAAAATTAATTACAAAGTTTCTTACATACGATATTTATAACTACATTATTATATACATATGATTGCGGATTATAACTGCTCTCAGTAAAACTCAGTCACTTCGACTGCTAAACAAACAGTACCCATCTCTCAATTTCTAATGTCGTATCACTAATTAGGTGGGAGACCTCTTTATAGTGGTTTAAGAAAAGTCTCATATTCTATTTTCTTCATAAGACTCAAGCTCCAGCTGCCCAAACCACGTTCCACAATTTCATTCGAAGTCACGATAGGCCACGTCTTACCAAAACAACCATATCCTTCGAATATCCCTTCCTCCACTAATCAAAAAAACCATATTGCGCCGTTAGTGCCATCCAGAATTGCCTCGCGAAGCAGTCCCACAACAAGTGGTTTCTAGTTTCCACTGTGTTTAGCAAGCATAGATGGCACCCCGTTACTATCACACAACCCCTTCTCTATAGTACCTGCTGAGTTAGAATTTTGTTATCTATCATCCGCCATATGAAAATTCTGACTTTCATTGATACCTTAATTTTCCATACTATTTTCAAATTTGAGATTAATTCTATTCTTGTTCTATTTTTGGTTTCATCCACGTCTCCTAAATTTTTCAAATTTTGCCCGTGAGGGAATTGTAATTCATGAATAATCTTTTAAACTCCTTATTTTTGAGACAAAAAGAGAGTTAAGTCTATTAATTTTTTTAATATTGCATAAGAAAATTTCTTGAAACTGACATGCAATTTCTTAATCATTTTTTTACATTTAAAATTTTAATTTTAAATGATTGTAGTTTAAAAATGAAAACACAAAAAAAATACTAAAAAAATGGAGGCATTGAAATCTCCTGAAAATGAAATTACAGATCTTGCTTATTAAAATAAATATTGAAAAGTTTGTAATAATTTTAAATTCGCATAAGGTTAAAGACTCTCTGAATTAACTGACCAAAAGTTGCCAAGTAACGAAGCGGATTTTGGAAGGATCCTCAAGGGAATATTCACAACGGGCCCCATAAAAAACGGGTCGTTCTACTTCGATGAAATGGATAAAACCGCAAGGTGGATGGTGGCCCACACCCGCTCCATTATTGAGCCCAACCCGACGCGCTTGGTGTACGTGGATCCGCGCTGTTACACCTGTTTTGTGTTTTGAGTTTTGACTAACCATCTCTCCTCTCATCTCCGAACACGTATCCTCTGCATTAACTCAAAAGAGAATCTTTTGAGTTGATTCATCTCGACCGTCTAATATTAAACAGAGTTAATCTGATGTCTAATTTTAACACAGAATACTTTAATATTAGTACGAATTTAATACTCACGGACTTAAAGCAAATCAGATGGTCCAGATGCATTAACTCAAAAAATTCCATTTTGAGTTAATGCAGAGGATACGAATTCCTCCTCTCTTCTATCCGGGAATAATACGGGTGTGTATCCTCTGAGATATCTCAATTTTTGCGTGACCGATGTGTCCGGTGCCTATTCGGGGAACATGGGGGGGCCAGTATTATTTGTGCTTTGAGATTCGTGCAGAGCGTATTTGCGCGATTGAGATATTCCAAAAAGTCACGCAAAGTTTGAGATATCTCAGAGGATGCGAATTCGAATAATACCTGGTCCAGTGGCCGGTGGCCCCCCCCCCTCTACTATTTTTATTACTATAGCAGTTCCTTTCCTCTGCAATTTTTTTCCCATTGAATGAGTCACAGTCACACCGACGATGTTTAATACCTGCAGTTTCTATAGAAGTAAAATTTAACGAAGAAAGTTGTTCAACGTAAGTTTAATAATTTTATAAGTAATAATTATTTTTGGATGTTTATATATACGGGTTTTGTAAAAATAAGATCTAATAAAAGAAGTTGTTCAATATAAGTATGATAATTTTCCTCTTTTGTAAATGATATATCTTTTTTTTTTTTATGTTTATACATATAGTTTATGTACAAGTAAAATCCAATAAAAAAACCTACTAATTAATTATTCAGTTTGAACAAAGCTCAATGATTATAAGTTTATAACAAATAATTTAAAATATATTCCTTTTTTGTTGAGAAGGCTGCACAAGACTATTCGCATCCATTTTTTTTTAAAGTCACAACGTTTTAGATATAATTCCTAAATATTGATCTCTAAGCAAACCGTTAAGTCTATATCAATTAATTTAAATTTGCATAACATTGTATGTATATTTATACAAAATATCAAAATTAGCATTAATTATTCTATTGTTTAGACTCATAATAGTTTTTTTTTTGTATCAAATATTTTTGTTTTTGTGACTATATATTTATAAGAGCATTTGCATTCCGAAACTCTTGGAGTTTCAAAGCTGACTTAACAGTTTCTAAATCAGTTTCAAGAATGTAGATGGATTTCATATTTAGCAATTTTATTCCGTAGTTTCTAAATATTAACCGTTTCAAAACTCTGGTCTCTGCCATGGCAAAATAATCAACCTGTATTCGCTCAATTTTTAATATTGTTTTAATTAAACGCTAATGTGGCAATTAAGGAATTCTAATTTTAATTTCAGAGATGTAGGAATTTATAAATTCAAAAAGTCTAAAGTTTCTAAAATTCTGTTAATAGTTATTTAGAAACTCCAAGAATTTCAAAAATACAGATGCTCTAAATATCCAAAAAAAGAGAATTATTTTTTTTTGTTTCTAGAAATCAACAGATTATGACTTGGTTGTTACCCCAACTACAATTGCACATAATTGCAGAAATGGAGATATTGTAGGAACTGGAGGCTAACAATTATGTACCTAATCCGATTTTCGTACCCAGCTGGCCCCACCTCAGCTGAATACCCATATATATAGCCGCTCTTCCCTTCTTTCTTTCCCCAATCCAAATCCATTCAAAGATAAAGAAAAGTCGATTAATTTGACTCGAACTTCAAATCAAGTTCAGAGAAGAAGATCGATGGCAAGAGATACAACACAACTTCACAGAGAGCAAGTTGGGATGAGTAGAAAGGGAAGCTTGTCGGACATGGTCATGGAATTCTTCGAGGAGATGGAATTAGCAGACAAACGGGGAAGGAAAGAAGGTGCCGAAGGTGATTATGAAGAAAACGAGGGTTCAATTTCAAATTTGGCAGAAGACGACATTTTCTGGACGTCGCAACACAATGATCTCCAAGTAAGTTTTCAATCCGATTTTTTTCTTTTTGGGAGAAATTGTGATATTAATTAGATGTATATGCGATTAAGCATTACATCGTGATCTCCAAGTAAACTTTTGTAATGACATTATTTTTAATAGTATAGTGACAATTATTTTAGAACATTCTTAAATTAAAAGAGATAGATAGATAGATAGTTGAAGTATTTAATTGTTCCTTTTTATGGAATGCATTCATGCTCTATAGTCCATATATACAACTAATTAAAAATATGTCTGGATGTTCAATTGAGTTTCTGTTTTGTACATCCTTGCATTTTTTTAGAAGCCCCTGCATAAAAAATAGTAATGCTTCTAGTTTTACTGCTTAGTTAAGCTACTATTAGATTAGTTTTTTTTTCAAATTAACTTAATAAATAGTAAATAAATTTAAAAAAATGTAAAATTTGGTCTCCAAGCACATTTTAATATAGAGAACACATCAGATCGACGTTTTGGATCTCAGGAACAACTGATTTAATATTAACCAACCCCCCCCTCTCTCTCTCTATATATATATATATAGCATTTAATTAATGTTCATTTCAAATAGATGGAAGATTGCTACCTAATTAGTAAGTACATTATTGCACAGGAAAACAAATGCATGTGTCCAATTTTTCAAATTACTTAACCCATCAAAGATTGAAACAAGACATATATAAACTCTTCTTAATATATTTATTTATATAGGAAACGCTTGCTAAAGACAGTTCGACCGAGAAAAAGATAAGAGCTGACACGGAAGAAGCAATACGAAAAATGCGAGGAGACGATTCGATCTGTTCCTGTTCAGGCAGAGTTGCCGAGTATTGCCGAAAATGCCTCTTGAGTTATTTGGCAGAGCAGCTGAATAGAAGAGGGTATAACAGTGCACTTTGCAAATCCAAATGGAACCGCTCCCTTGACATCCCTTCAGGTAAATATTTTTTGCTTTCTTTTGCTTCTAAGTAGAAAGTCTAAGCATCACATGAAAAATTCATAATGTTTAAAAATTATAGATGAATTGCTAAGGTTTGTTCATGCTGTCTACATCAGTAGGTTAGATAGAGCTAGCATATCTTAAAAATAAGTATATAAAATTCTGATGTATATCATTCTTTTACCAAGTCAATCATGCCTTCATTTAATAATATTATCACACGGTGTTGACTTGACTATAAAAATCTAAGTTAACATCATTTGATTTTTTTTTTTAAACTTTACCCTTCTTTTATTTTTTGCTGATCCTACAATATATATCTCACAATCACATACTTATATATATATATATAAATAACAATGAAACTCACTAGAAGCTAGCTATATATATATATTTCTAATTGCATGCTAACAAAGATCTTGATAAGTTATTTACTTAATTTATACAGGAGAGCACAGTTATGTAGATGTAGTTGTAGATTCAAAATCCGGCAAGAGAAACCCTATTCGGGTCGTGATAGAACTGAATTTTCGAGGGGAGTTTGAGATGGCTAGACCAAGTAAACAGTACAAAACCCTAGTTGATTCCTTACCAGAGCTATTTGTAGGAAAATCAGAGAAACTAAGAACCATAGTTCGAATAATGTGCGCAGCAGCGAAGAAGTGCATGAGAGATAACAACATGCACATGGGTCCATGGCGAAAGCAGAAATACATGCAATCAAAGTGGCTCAGCACGCCTGAGAGGATTACATCAGGATCATTCGTTCGGTCTATACCAGTGATAGTAGAAACTGAAAGGCAGCACAGGAAGCAAATTGCATCCATGCTAACTTTCGATCTCCATCGTTCGGCCGTTCAGGTTGTATGATGTAATAGGAGATATATATATAAGAATATATTCTTTTTCCTTTTTTTTTATTAAGCTGATCGATGTTAAGAGAAATTTGTAATTTGGTTGAGTTATTTCCTTCTCACATGCTCTGAGCTTCTCCCAATTTGAAAAAAAAAATATATATACCTGTGAATTAATTGCTTTTGTGCTTCCATTTTAAATACGCCTGGTAGGACCGTAGGAGATTGAAAAATACAAGGATTAAATCCATTTATTGGATGGCCTACCAAAGGAAAATTGTGTTAGGCCCAAATATAGAAATTAGTTGTTGTAGGCCCAATGTTCAGTAGGCCGACATGTAATTTTCAAGTCTATACAACACATGAAGCATCTATGAGGCATTCAGGCCTATAAAATTCAAACATCTAGTATTTTATTTTAAAAACAAATAGCTCTTTATATCATTTATTGTTTCTGTTATAAAAGCAGGTGGCATATCAAATAAATATCTAATCATGACTTATATTCATATTCTTTTGTTGAGATTTTATACACAGGAGGTTATACTATTTCTTAACTGTATATTTTCTGGAAAACATGACTTGGATATTCCAATTTGTCTCCTAATTGAGGTTTTCTAATTTTGCTAACATTGTTTTCTTAAGGTTAATTTTGCTAACATTTTTGGTTTGTAATGGAAATGGGAGACAAATTTGAAAGAAAAATCATTGAAACTATGAAAGTACCTAAAATTAATATACTAAAATAAGAGTTAGGCTATTTTACAAACATTTACACTTCGATTGTAATACAAATGACTGAAATAATACTTCTTTTTCATGTTCAAACAGCCGATTCAAATCGCTCAATACATTTTATACCTATCAAAATCTTGTAGGATATAACTTTTTTGACGTACTGCTCTTATGTGCTTAATGAAATATATGCCTACGGGCTTTGTATATAAACAAAATCTTGTAGGATACCAATTTTTGTTATTGTTAGGATCTTTTTACTATTCTTTCATGTTGTAAAAAATAATCCTATTTGATATGCAAATATTTTAATTTTATTATCATTTTTTACTCATCTCTCCAAAATTCTAAAAATGATAAAATGATCATCTTTTAAAATTCTAAAAGAATAGAAAAATAATTCTAGAAATAATAATATTTGGTAAATCTACAAAGTTTTGACAAGTAACTTGAATCGACTGCTTAGACATAAGAAAATATAATTTAAGTCATTTATATTTCGACCGAAATTCAAACATTTTATAATAGTAAACTAATTAGATTACTGAAATATTCAGACATTTTTTTTTACCAGCAACTGATCAGAAGTCAGAACCCCAACGACAGAAACATAATGAAGATCAACTTACAACACAGACAATTAACTTTCCATGAGGAATTAAATTTAAACCTTAATTATGAAGATAACAAAAAAAAAACACGAAAAAGATGAATTAAAACAGCAACCATCGATCTTTATTCCTTGCGAACACGAAATTACTTCAAAAAAGGTGAAATTAGGGACATCTTGTACCCTTCTTTGGTTTAAAAACGAAAACACCGGTCGAATAAATGTACTCGATTCCATCAGTGAGTGTGATTGCCTTCTCAAACTTGAGCACATTGGATCCTCTGGTACCAGGATATACTGGTACGTTGCATCTGCGTGTTGGCGATTTGGGCACGTACACGCGGCAATTGCGGCTGGTGAAGGTAGTCAGCTGTGACGTGCGGAGCTCGAAATAACCATCTTTGTTGCTTTTAACCAGCATAGAGATGGCATTCGTGCTATTTGTACGGCATCTTAGGATAGCAGTGGCACCTTCACATATATATCATGTTGAACAGTTCATATTGATTGTTTGAACTGTAAAGATGAAATTGAATCTAAAACTTTCAATAATAATAATAAAAAAGATTTGGAATGAACCTGGAAGAGGCGACGAGTCAAGGTTCGAACTGTAACCTGGCAGCTTGCATGATTTGCAATATACCATACCTCGTACGCTAACGGTGAACTTGAGTCGATCCCCTTTCGGTGGAGGCAGCGGTATTCCCCTAGCAGAGAGCATGACAATGGAAAGAGAGAGCACAAAAAACCTAAGCCACATTATCATTTTTATTATAAATATATCCAACACAATTTAATCCAATTAAAACTTGAACTGACAAATAAAGAAGGCTAGCTAGCTGATGAAGTGTAAGAGAAGGGTATATAATTAGGCTATATATATATATAGCTAGGTACTTGATATATGTGTTGTTGCTTATAACTGTCACCGAAAGATGAAATGGGAAAGATAAATTATTTTATGAATTTGATTTTACAAGTTTTACTTTTGAGTTTCTCGAGAGAAGCTAGGCTTGATTTCTATGTGCAGTTAACAATGGGAAGCTTAATTTTGAAGTATCCAAATCTGAAATCATATAAATAATTAATTATATGACGAACAGCTATATATACATAATTGATACTTAATTCGAACTGAAGATGTGAATTAGAAATCTAAACATTTTATTTGATTATGTAGGACTACAGTTGCGGATTCCCTGTGGTCAACATTCAATAATCATAGTGTGACAAGTTAATGACAACTTAATTTCATTAGGTAGCTGTATCATATATATATATATATATAGCCAGTAAGGTTCTACACATTATGGTATGGTTGTACTCTCCACAAAGAAACCACACACATTTTTTTTTTTTTTCGTTTAAATTGCAATATCGGAAAGGAAAAGCCTTTTGCATGGATTGAGTTAAAGCATGGGGGTTTGGGTTAAGAGCAATAAATTCACCCGGGATTTGCGATTGGGATGTCACTGAATTGGTGGTCATAACTATTGGTTTGCTCATAAAAAGCTTCTCTCTAGGAATGCATTGGAATTAAGTTACCATTATTAATTTACCGAGTTGTATTAATTAGTGTGGCCACTGGGCAAATGGATATATAATCTTGGATCTAGGATAAATGGAATCTAGTTAAATTCTCTGTTACATTTCCTTCGTTGGCAATTCTATTTCAAGTCATCATGTCCCAATTACCAAGTAATCTCGAGAAGAAGCTAGCTAGCTGTGTATAATGTATAATAAATTTAGAAAGGACTTAGGAGAGCTAATTAAAGATAGGAAATTATTAATATGCTACGCGTAGCATAGAGGGTCTCCGTGCAACGGCTCAATATTTGAGTTTTTAAAATTCTAACGATCGATCTGAACCGTTCAACATGATCTCTATGTAAATATGTACATGCAAACTAAATTTTATATTTTTTAGAATTTTTTTACTATTTTTTTAGATAGGTAGAAAATAAATTGATATGAAAATTCTTTACCATTCATATCAAGTGATTTTTTAATATTTAAGCGATCGAACAGATATGTACAAGATAAGATATGGTGTATGGATTAAAATGAAAATAAGTGAGCATATAAGATAAAAGGAAGTTCCGTTTTTGAGCAACATAAATTTAAATTTTCAATATATTATCGCTTAATTTGGAAAACAAACTAGAAATATTATTATCAGCTGAAGTCTGTTGTAATTTTTCCTTTTCATAGAGCAAAATAAAGCCCAAATTAACCAACAGCTAATCAGTATGGCAAAGCCCAAACCAGCCCAATAATATCTTAATAGAAAAATAATTAAATAAATATCCTGATTAAGGAATGATTCCGATTAATTGCGAAAATGGGGAAAACCGTTGTCCCAGATCACGGCCTGCGGACGCTATCCAAAATAATGGCCAGATTAGCTCCAGATTAGCGTCAAAGCGAGAGCTAAACATGGGCCGTCGGCCCAGAAAACGGTCATGATGGGCCGTTATTTCAGAGAACGGCCATGGGACGTGAATTCAGCCAACGCCCAGTGGGACGTGAATTTAGCCAACGGCCAGGCGGGCCGTGAATTGAAACAACGGCCAAGATGGACCGTGAATTCAAACAACGGCCAGAGGCGGTGTCGGCAAAAAAAAAACAAATGACTGCGGATGGATGGCCCATTTATATTCTGTCCGTTATATTGAAACACGTTCAGACATTCAATAAATACACTCCTCTCTGCTGAACACATTCAATAAATTTCGAACTTAATACAGTCATAAAACATTCCCCTCTTGCATTTGAATTTGCATCCTTTGATATCATATTTTGCGTGACTTTTTGGAAAATAATAAATACGCTCCTCTCTGCTGAACACATTCAATAAATTTCGAACTTAATATAGTCATAAAACATTCCCCTCTTGCATTTGAATTTGCATCCTCTGATATCATATTTTGCGTGACTTTTTGGAAAATATCAACTATTCAAATACGCTCTCTGAGGTTCTCGCATCATGAATATAGCTTCAATCTATGTGAGTTATATGTCATATTTTTTATGTTAACAATTATTGTTATTTTTATTAATCTAGGTTCGAAATTTTTATTCTCATCATCGAGGAAAAGAAAGTAAATTTTTTATGTTGCAAGCATTCTTCTTAAATATTTATAAGACATATATCAATTAACACTCTTAATTAGAAAGGTAATTATTTTTAAAAATAAAGATACTCTCAATCATGCTGATGCAATTAAAAAAAACTAAATTATATATTAGTGTAATATTTATCTAATTTACTTATTATTGTGTAGGCTGATTCATTCAATTTAGGCTCCATCCCATTGTCTCTGAGCAATCCACAACTTAATCAATTTAGGCTCCATCCCATTGTCTCTGAGCAATCCACAACTTAATCTGAGCAAAATCTTCCCCAACCTATATGTTTTTGTTTTCAGCAAAGCTGCACCATACGATACTATCTTCACCCCTCGTAGTGCCTACAAAAAAAATTGTTGGTAACCAAACTGAAAGTGAAATATCGTACAATAACCATATAATCATGATTAAATTAAAACTTACATCACGTGTGTCTTTCGGGACACTGGGGATGTAGCCTACTTCGTCGTGCTCATCTCTGTATTCTGGAATGGGATTGTGAATGCCCTCTATGCATCGTCTTTCCAAGAAGACATTGCGCATTCCATTATTCTGAAACCAGCTTCGATATGGAAAAAGCTAGTCGTCCGTCCAATAACCCATCGGAACAACCAAGTGGTTGGCAGGATGTGATGCTTGTTCTACGTAAGTCTGGTGCTCATTGGCCCAATTTTTCCTTGTCGCATTGGCAGTGTGAATGATATTATGTAATCGGCGTACCTCGGCCTCGTGCAACGGCAATGCTGGCGGAATGACCTGTGCAAGTCCAAACTGACGCATCACTCTATTAGGATAGTGATGTTCGACTATTTAAAAGTGTATTAGTGGCACACCAGCTAGCCATACGTCACTCTCATCATGAACTAGTGTCGGCAACTTAGATGGAACCTCATTTAGCATATCTCTATAAGGCTCCTATTTTACCATGTAATCTTCCAGATCCTGCAATTGGTTGCGAAAGTAGCTAACTCCAGCCCGATTGTGAGCTTGATTGTAAACACGGCGATGGCACCACATCCAACCGATTGCAGGACATCTACAATAAAAAAATCCAGAATCTTAACAAGCATAATCGAATACAAAATTAAAGTATTCACAATCTAACTTAAACTTACTTGAGTAAATCCGAGTCGCCCCAATTTGGAGTCCATTCATACTTGAGACAATGACGGCCGGTTGGTAATCTGGACTAACACCAGTGCTGCAGAAGAAGAGTTGGTCCCCACATAGTTTTTGGCTTACGCTTAGCGCCAACACACAAGTTCCTATAGAGTACCGCTAGAAAGCACCACCCCAGTTGTATTGCCTCGGTTGGTCAAGATCGTCTAAAAATTGTAGATACATTACCGGAACTAAATCCCTCGAGGAATCAGCAAAAAGTATAGACCCGAACAAGTCAAGTATGTAAGCCCGAGTGTACTGCCGTACCTGCTCCGTTGTAGGCTCACCTGGCTGTTGATTTGGCATGCTAGCAAATCGAATGCGTAATTCTTTCAAACCTATAGAATATCCAGATGTCGTGAGAACAGCTTCCTCCCCTGACCCTGATCTCTTTTTTTTTTTTCTAGAACTGCATCTGCAACCCCATTTCCAAGAAGCCGCTCCACTAAGTTGTACGCATTGTAGTCTGCAAAACCAGTCACCGGAGCCCCCTTTATTGGCAATCCCCATAGACATGAAACATCTTGCAGGGTGACTGTCATCTCCTCCACGGGAAGGTGGAAAGTGTGCATCTCAGGTCTCCATCGCTCAACAAGGCCAGTGAGAAGCCATTTGTCAATATTTATTTCTTCCATTCGAGAAACCTGATACAACCCGAGACTACACAAAAATGTTTCGCAAAGCGCATGGTATCGAACCCCATGTTGCCGGTGGTGTCGAACATCCACTCCGTTATAATCCTGTCATTGTTATACAATTTGGTTAAAATAAAATATCATAATTCAAATATCTATTTATAAAAACTATGTTTGTGTAATTTGGATATTCATTGTGTAACTTACAATATCGGAGAACAAGGAGATCTTATGCTGTCCATGCGGCATCCATAAGAAATCGCTAAATCTTTCAGTTGCAACAACATGCGGACCACCACTTGTTGACATCTGCATAAAAATATACTAAGTCATAATAATTCATAAAAAACAAGAAATATACTAATGCATAAAAATATACTAATCCAAATAACCAAATATTAATTGCATGTACTATCTAAAATATGTTCTGCTAGAATATGTTATTGTAGTATTATAAAATACAATTAATAGTACTTTGTTTAAAATTTTGGGACAAAGTTTATAATTTAATGCGCACAGCTATATGGGTCTTACCATAACATACACAGTAGACCCATTAATTGAAAATAAATGACGAATCTATATATGAAACTATATTTAATTAATTTAAAACTTGAAGAGCTTTTATTTATATGTACTATATCTAATTAATTTAATCGGATTTGAACTTGAATCTTTTTTCAGCAAGTTGATACAAAAATATATAAAAACATACATATTGCAAAAGAAAAAAAAAATTGCTTGTTAGTGACTACATATTCCAATATTTTTAATCTAGCAATCTACAAAATTCATGGAATTGCAAGAAGTATAATTCATGCTAATTTATATAATTCGGATCAAGTTGGTTCAAACAATTTGCTAAAATTAGTCCCATCATGCTACAAATTAGAAATTTACACCAAATTTGGTACAAACTCAAAAATTGCACAAAACTATACATAATATATAAAAATTAAATCTAAACCGGACACTAATTAACAAAATTAAACCTAATCAAAAACTAATTTACAAAATTAAATCTAATTTGCTACAAAATCACATAATTTGAACCTCACAATAGTCTTGACAGCAAATAAAATTAGAAATTATTATCAATTAGTTTTACAAAATAAAAAAAATACATTTTTAACAGCCGGCAGGGAGCCTGAAGATGTCTCGGTGGGAGGGGAGACTGGAAGTGGGTGGGGTGGGGCGCAGAAATGCTGGTCGTTGTCCAGAACAGCGTCCTGTAGGTTTGCGCAGGGAGCACGGAGAGGAACCAATTTTTTTTTTACGCAGCGCCACGTACGGTAGAGAGAAAGAGAGAAATGGATGGAGCGGAGGGCGACATTGCAGAGGTATTATTTCTCTGGCCGTTGGCCTATTCAGCGGACCAATGCTCCGTCCGTTATTCTAATCAACGGACCGCACGGGACCGTTATTCTAATCAATGGTCCACACCAGGCCGTTATTCTAATCAACGGGTCATTTCTAACCGTTATTCGGTACAACGGCCGGGATTTAATCGCGTAATCCGTCTGTGCTAATCTGGCTGTTATTTTAGATAGCGTCCGTAGGCCGTAATCTGGGATAACGGTTTTCGCAATTAATCGGAATCATTCCTTAATCAGGATATTTATTTAATTATTTTTCTATTAATAAAAAAATCGGGGATTCTCCAGTATCTCTCAGCCGATTCGTCTCATTCATCCACCACCACCAGTGCCTCTTAGAACTGGATCCGTCCAGCCCAATCTCATCCGTGTGTGCTCTCTCTCTCTCTCTCCAGTCGCCACCACCATCTCCTCTCCTGCTAAATTCCTCTTCGCCATGAGCGATAGTTAAAGACTGTTGCGATGAAATCTGCTCTTCGAGGATTGTTCACCTCTACAATTCCACCTAATATTTATGGATTCACGAATTATTACAAAAATAGAGCCCTCATTAACCGTACAAAGTTTCACACTCAGAATTGCAAATTCTCCTCAAATCATGAGAAACAAAATGCGCAGGATACAGCGTACCTCCCGCCTTGGTTCAGGTACAATTTTTTTTTTTATCATTTTAATTTTTAGCAGTATCCCTTTAGAATTAGATACTACTAAAACAAAATTAATGAGGAAGTTTAGTAATTTACAGGCAGTTGATCCAACACACTAATTATATTTCCTGATTTCATAATGGTTTTATTCCATGGGAAGTTAGTTTTAGTTAAATTTTTTAATAGTTTGTTCATAAAACCAATACTAAATGATGTTTGTACAATTATTCATGAATTAAGTGATCAAGGGCTGAGCATTATACATAAGTTTGTGTTATAATGTGGTTTGAACTAATGCAACAATTGTTTTTGCGGTTGATAGTGTGGCTCCAATGATGGAATGGACGGACAATCATTTTAGAACCCTTGCACGGATCATTTCTAAACATGCCTGGCTTTATACTGAAATGGTGGTTGCTGAAACAATTGTTCATCAAAAGGATAATTTGGTAAATATATATATATATATATATATTGTTTTCTGGTCATTTCTTGAAAATTCCTGTATTAATTAAGGCAACTTTTATAACCATCATGGTACTGAACCAATTAGTTACTTAAAATCTAGTTGATAGTCAATAATTATTTTGGACCTATATTTTATAAATTATATATGCTTCATTTTCTTTTTGCAAAAAACACTCATTTAATCTTATTACAAGAATGAATGCCAATGACTTTTTTTTTTTTTATAATAAATAACAAAATCACTTTTTTTAATATTTGTCAGAACAATTTTCTTTGTTTCCTTTTTGTTTCTGTTTAGGATAGATTTTTAGCATTTCCAGCAGAACAACACCCGATAGTGCTGCAAATAGGCGGGAGTAACATAGACAACCTTTCTAAGGCAACTGAGTTGGCAAGTGCTTATTCCTATGATGAAATTAATTTAAAGTAGGCCTGTTTGTTCTGATTCACCACTTTAGCTTATATATTTTTATTATTTATATTTAATTTTTATTTGTCTTGGTTATATTCATCTTATTTTATATTTTCAAATTTGTAACAGTTGTGGATGCCCTAGTGGGAAAGTTGCCGGCCACGGTTGCTTTGGTGCACGTTTAATGCTAGACCCAGAGGTTTGTAATTTATTTTGCATGAATAGATATATCCTCTATACTGGTACCTAGCTAGAATGATATGGGTAGAGAATTGGAGCAGTACCAGACAGTTTCAACCATTGTTGGTTTTTTTGCTGTCATTTTTGGGCAAAAAGTTATTTTTACAGGCTCCTTTATTTTACGGTACAAAACACGACACAATTTATGTATATAAATTTGAAAATTTTACATAGTTTTGGTGAAGTTTGTAGGAGATGCCATGTCAGCAATTGCAGCCAGCTGCTCGGTCCCAGTTAGTGTGAAATGTAGGATTGGAGTTGATGACCACGACTCATATGACGAACTCTGTAAGGGTTGATATTTTCTTTCCTTTCACAGTTGATATTTGCATTCCTAATTTAATGGATAAAAAGTAGAGAAATGACTTTTATGTTATGTATTGCACATTGCATTTAAATTTTAAAATATTTGCATCCCAAATCTCATGCTTTTGAATAAGTCCATTTGCATTCCGGGTCATTTGCAAATAGAATTCAAGTATCAAAATAAGATTTCAACAAGTGTTCAAGTACAATGCTTTTTAGACCATCATTAATTCATAGCCCAACATATTAACATTTGGTCTTAATTGCAAAAATATGATATTGTTATGTATTGCAAGAAATACGGTCATATAATTTATGCATCTTTGTCCTGTCTCATGTTGATAATTTTGGACCGGTACATATGACTTAAATTTGAGCATGTTAATTCTACCTCTGCAGGTAAATTTGTAGATACAATTGTTTCAAAGTCGCCAACTAGACATTTCATTATACATGCAAGGAAGGCATTGCTTAATGGCATTAGCCCTGCTGCTAATCGCCGGGTTCCACCTCTGAAGTATGTTTCTTTTTTTCCCAATTAGTTGCTAAAAATAAAAAAGTGCAACACTGACTATTTGTTTTTTCCATTCCTTTACAAAATAATAGAACATAACTTGGAAATTTTCATTGAGATCCTAATTGATTTAATTGCAACAGATATGAATACTATTATGGTTTATTGCGGGACTTTCCAGAGGTAAAATTTACCTTAAATGGAGGGGTAAATTACATTGAGCAAGTAAGTGAATCCCCTTAAACCATTACTTATATTGTTATTTGTTACCTCATTTCTACATAATTTATTGTTCTTGTCATGTTGTGTTGATCAATGTAGGTCAATGTGGCTATGAATCAAGGAGCACATGGTGTGATGGTTGGTCGTGCGGCTTATAACAAGTATGACCCTAAATTCTACTCTTCTTTTTGTTAAGATATTCATCTCAGTTAATTTATATCATTAAACCTACTAATTTGTTTGTAATACAGCCCCTGGTCAACTCTGGGTTATGTTGATAGTGTGGTTTATGGTGTGCCAAGTGATCCTCTCTCACGTCGTCAGGTATTCACTAATAGGAGTTAAGTTACTTTTGATTTTCATGGCATCCATCTTGTACTTAAATTGAGAAATAACATTTCTGTCAGGTCCTTGAAAAGTACCAGATTTATGCTGATTCAGTGGTGGGGAAGGATGCACCAAACCGGCCAAGTGTCAGACAGCTTGTTAAGGTAGAATTAGCTTGTGTCAGTTATAGTGATCAATTTTTTTTTTTTTTGCACAAGAAACACTGAACAATTTATTCTCTTAACTGCATAATACCAACATTAAATGGACCTTACACTATCACTAATTATATCAGAAACTTTGTGCAGCCATTGCTTAATATGTTCCATTCTGAACCTGGAAATGGCTTGTGGAAAAGAAAGGCTGATGCAGCATTGCGCCATTGCAAGGTAAAAAGAGAAGAAGAGATACCACTTGTAAATCATTTGAGAAGTCATAAAAAATATATAATGTATTACAAAAAAAGTGTGAAAAAAGGGACCAGTGTATGGTGTCCTGTTAGATGAAAATTAGGAGAGATGTGAGATATTTATGGTTTTGCTAGCTTTTATTGATATTACATGACCAGTGGAGAATATTACATATTCATAACACAAAGTTAGATTGGAAACATGTCTTAACACAAAATTTTGCATCTTAACCCTGGTTTTCGTGTTTGATAGACGGTGAAATCTTTCCTGGAGGAGACGATAGATGCACTTCCCAATTCTGTTTTGGATTCACCGTTGTCTGGAAATCCACCAAAATGGGAGGGTGAATTTGGAAATATGGATCTTCTATTGCCACCCAAATACGCAGCTGGGACCCGGGCTGAATCCAAATTTCATGCATGTGTGGCCGTGACAACGTGACATAGTGAAGAATTTCATTTATTTGAAATGTTAACCAGGTGGTGGTGTTGTTTTTTTGCAGGAAATATGATATGACCCATTTGTAAAATTATTTTGACAATCGCTTGTATTTTCGTATAAATTTTTGATACTCGTTTCTGTTGTCATAGCCAATAGCTATCAGCCATCAAATAAATTTGTTAATATAACATATATATTTTTTTTATTTAGTTTCCCAAACCAACTTTCTTGAAACATTTTATTCTAGTATCCAAAACACTCGACTAGGGGTGTTCAACTAGTCGGTTCAGGCTAAATTGAACTAAAATAACCAAATTAATTTATTTTTTCAGTTTTTGAAAATTCAACTGAACCGACCGAACTAAAATAGCAAACCGAATTAAAACCGAACCGATTAAACCGATTTAAACTTCGGTTTGTTCGGTTGAACCAAATAGAGGAATAAATAAATGGTTTGGTTGAACCGAAAATAAATGGTTTAAAATAAATGGTCTCAAATTATTAATAAATGATTTGTTCGGTTGAACCGAATAGAGGAATTCAATCTCAAAAATCAAAACACGGAGATTCAAAACCGAAAATGAGCCAAAATAATACACAAAGTCTCAAACTATTAATAAAATCGGTCAGTTCAGTTTATTCAGTTTTGAGAATTCAAAACTGAACCAAACCATTTAAACCAAACCAAAACATTTAAACTGAAAATTTTCGATTCGGTTTAAAACCAAATAAAACAAACCATTTGAACACCCTACACTCGACAAAGGTTGTATTCTTTTCAGACAATCTAATGCATCTAAGCAATCCCTAAGTCGGATTTTCATGACAGAGAAAATTTTCAAATTAATTAATTAATGAAATGAAATAAAGCCTCTTTGAAATGGAGTCAACAAGCTGTTCATTATTGATTTTATTGTTGGTGCAAAAGAAATAAGACAAAAAATCTTTACCAGAGTTAATGGGCCTGTAAGCATAACCTTATTTGGGCTCTGTTACATTATGGCCCATCTATTGCTGGAAGAGCGCAAATCAGGGCCGTCTATTACGATCATACGTCTCAAAATCGTTGTATCAGTTTAGGGTTTTGTGGCTTTTCTTTATTATATGTAGTGCTCTGCCTCTGCTCTGCGTTACTTTGCGGCAGTCTATTGCTTGCTCCTTTTCGTCTTCTTCGACTTCTCTTTCATTTTTGTTTCCTGTTCGTTCTTGGTTTATTTTTATTATCTTTGATTATTTCAATGAAATGAAAGTTGCAATGAGGAAAGAAATATCAGCTTCAATGATAATATTGATTTGTGATTAAATTAAATCGCTACGTTCTTTCTGAGCCTCCTTTATTTTTAATTGACATCTGTAATTTTATCGCTGGGTTTCTATCTCAATTTACGTATTAATTGCTAAAAGATGCTTTCTGTTGTTTTTATTCAGTATGTAGACATCTATTTTCATTATATTTTGAATGCTGTTCCATTCTCTATTTTTTTGCACGAAACAGTAGACTGGATACTGGTATGGAATAAATGGCAATTTGATTTTCCTGAATGTTAAAGCCATATTTGCTTAAAATTTTAATCTTTCGGTGTATGATGTTGCTTTCTGTGACAACCTTACTTGCTTTTTCAAGTTAATTTATTATTGTAGTTAACATGCCTGAATGAATTATGCTAATCATATTTCAAACACCCAATTTGAAAAACAAACAATAGATAGAGAACCAACTTCTAGTTCTAGAACTAAAATTATTAAAACATAAATCAAGCATAATTACTTGCATCCAAGCACTGAAATATCAAAAAAAAAAAAAACTGGTAGAAGCTACCAGAGGCAAGCACTGAAATATTATATCATTGAACTTCAATTCAACAAATCAATACCTATGGACTATGGTACATGGCAAAGTTTATTGTTGGCAGTGGGCCCGTATAGCAGTGCGCCAGCAGAGTACATGGCCTGGAGTCCCCGTGTCATGTTTCGCACTCCGTTGAATTCTATTGGAGCACTAATTGAGCCGTTCTGGTAAATTGGCTTCTTACAGAAGCTAAATGGTGACCAACCCAGATAAGCCCGGCATTTCTTTGGAGAGAATTTTACTACATTAGGCCATGTCAAGTAAAATAAACCCTTGTTGCCAGTTGTGATGGCCATTGACACCGGGTTCCTGGTGGAGTAGTAGCATGTCACCCGAACAATGGCGCCTGATAAACAAAATTATGTGTTTCACAAACATTGCTATCAGAATGTGGCATGGACTGGTACTGGTACTGGTATCAGTAAGATCTCATTTTGCATTTCATGTCATAATTACACTAAAAGCATATGATAAATACAAAATATCAGTAGGTATCAGAAGCAAACCAGTGATAGGAGATGCATCCATGCTGCTATTATAGTCTCGAAACTTGCACGACTTGCAGAAAACGACACCGATAATAGCTATATTGGTATAATTGGTGGACCCACTTTTCAGGGGATGGGTGGTTGTTCCTTCAGAGAGGATTGGACAGGAAAAGAGAGATAAGATTGAGATGAAAACTACAAGAACTGAATTAAGTGAGGCCATGCTTAGAATGAGAGAATGGTGTGTCAAATTAGGGGATTTACTAATTTGGGCCATTTATTGGGGATTTAGTAAACGTAAAATTTGGGTTTTGCATGGATGGTTTAATTATTCAATTCAATTGATAGATTCTAGATATTGGAATAAGGTTTAGAGTAGAAAACAAGAAAGAAAAATTAAAAAGGTGTCAACTTTCAACTTGTTTCCACAATGTTTAAAATAATTGAAAAATTGACAGTATGTCTTGCTTTATCAGTACAGTTTTCATAATTTTAATGCAAGCTGTCTAATACTGTTTATTGCTTTCTTAAATAAATGCCTTGAGTTAGGATCATCGATATATATGATAAAATAATCATGAAAATTTGCCAAATGTAAAACATAAACAGTACTAGAACATACTTTGTTAAATAAATGCCTTGAGTTGTTGATCTTTTTTTCCAGGCTAGTTTGGTTTGCAATACAAATTGCATTTTATGCTAATCTTGATTATACGAATCATCTTCAGAATAAATTGGGAAAAATATAAAGCATCATGACCCAAAATTATCTGGCCCAGCCCATGTACACAGTACATTTAGCAATTATATTAATTTCAATGATTACTAACAAAAATACTGAATGATTAAAAAAAGTCAAAAAGTTGCAACACTTTTGTGCGCCTCCTTTTTCTGATGTAACCACTTGTCATCCGTTTTCTAGAGCTTTACTGTTAGAATGGGATATGAGTTATGAAATCGGACTAAGAATATTATCTGATCAAATTCGGATTTTTATTTGAAAATTAGATACGAATATCTGATATTTAATATCTGTATAGATAATTATACAAATATAGTTTTAAATTTTAATTATTTGTATACGTATTCAGTTTTATATCTAAAAAAAGAATACGGATATAGTTTTATCACTGTCTCATATGTTCCCCCGTTACAACAAGGGGTGTCACATGTAATTCGATATCCATTACATTTTCTTGGACAACATATATTTACTTAATTTTTTTAGAGTTAGTGGCTTTTATACATACTAACAATTCGATTGATAAATTTTTTTTTTTTTATTATATAGGAGTTTGAAATGTGTTGGATAGTTTGAAATGTTCATACCACCATCAACAAATCCCAGTCAGACAAAGCGCTTCTTTGCCAACTTAATTGCACCATCAAGTTAAATCCAAATATGCTCCATTGAGTCCATTCTTTGCCTCCATCTAGTATCAGATCAATCTGAGCTTAAAATGATTGTTTTTGTGTATGATTGAGCGCAAGTCCGGTGAGGGTTATCAGGAATAAAACAAAAACAGTATTTCTGAGGACTGATGGGTGTCGCGGGTAGAGATTCGTGATCTAATTAGTTAATTACAATAAAGATGCTTTGTCTTGATGCATTATAGAAATATCATACTGCCAAAAGTAGTTAGCAGTGAACAAAGCACATAAATTTGCCAAATGGAGATGCTGCCAGTATGATCGTACCAGTTTACTGGTACAGATGCTATTTTGTGTGTGTGTGTGTGTCTGATTAATGAAAAGTTATACTCAATAACTTATGAGATAGTAGTTCCATGTACAATCCTTTGCGGGATTGGATTCGTCCTCCCAAAATACTTCTTATCAAAGGACGAGTCATAAGGCTTATCAATGATAGGGTCAGAAACAATCTTACAGGTAGGATTATCTGAACTATTACCTGTACTTTTCGAAGAATATAAACTTATCTTAGTAGAACCATAAATCATTATTAAAGAATGATTAGAAAACACAATAGATAATTGAGAACTCAAATAGAACATAATGAGACATAATAACATAGAGCTCAGCCGGAACTATAATCTAGAACTATCTAGGATTTGTCTCTATCTCCTTGACCTTAAGGTGAGAGATAAATAAATAAGGGGGTGATATTGGGGTAAGTAACCAGAAACAATCAGAAAAGAAAAGGGTATAATCAAAGGGAGTAATACTTAGGAACACCAGTCTTACCTAACAGGGTAGGTAAATTAATGACAAGTAGTAATTACAGATTCAACGCACCTACAATAAGGACTACCCAATATCGATCATGTTGGATCGGAGTTTTAAAAGGCAGGATTATTGAGTGTTTAAATATAATACTACTGGACGGAAGGAATATAGGAATGAAGGAATGAAGAAAGAAAGGAAGAGAGGGAAAAAAAAGAGTAAATATACTACAACAAAGAAATAATTTTTATTTATTTTTCTAAAGAGTATATGTAAGCTTGTTGTACAACAACTAAGAAATAATTTTATTTATTTCCCTAAAAGAGTATATGAAACCGTGTTGTACTTTTAAAAAAAACATCGTTTCGGGCCGATCACGAACAAGGTCTATTCATTTCAATTTTGATTTGGGCCGGTAATGAACAGGGCTTTTGTTTTTGGCAGGCCTAGTAATTGTATGGCAAATTATTTTTAAAAGCTCGACGTGATATGTCCTGCAGGAATGTAGATCATTCGTAATATCTGTTGACACATGTTGCATGTAGCGAACTTCTGACATAATTAAGGTGTCGGTAAGTAACATCAAGTTTACTAAATGAGACATAAATTGAGAAGATTTCCACATAAAATGTATTTTTTATGACGTAATAATTTTTGAAAGAATATTTCATTTTAAGTTTGTTTAGAACAAGAACAACACAATGAAAAACATTGTTAGTTGCAGATTTTGACAATTTTGACAATTTAATTAGGGTCTGGTAATTTGACTGCACGGTTGAGATTTAAATAGGGTCAATCGTACATTGGCAGTTTAACTCTTCTCAAATTGAGGATAACAATTTTCAATTTTTTCCTGTTAATGGTTGCTATTTTTCTGTAAAAGAATATTGTCATATTGACAATTTAATTAGGGTCTAATAATTTGCACAATTGGAATTTAATTAGGGTCAATCGCACATTTTGGCTATTTAATTCTTCTCAAATTGAAGATAAATTATTCAATTTTTACTCTTAATGGTTGATATTTTTCTTTAAAAGAATAACGTGATATTGTCAATGATATATCCAAGAGGTTATGAATCTAGTTATAATATATATTTTTTACTAAACAAATACAAAAAACTAGATAAATATAATAGAAATCAAATAAGTTCGCTCAAGATCGAATTTTGGAAAAAAAAATGGGATTCATTAGTCTAGCGTAAGCTACACGAAATAATAGTCGAAAAGAAGAGACTGAAATAAGTAAGTTATAAGTTATGAGGGTTTCGAATATTGAGAAAAAATGTTTGCAATACCAATAAAATCAAATAAATACCTAACTACAAAGTTATATATTTATTCTTGAATTAAGTAATAATAAAGTCGATTCATAAAAATATATCATTCTTTTATTGAAGTTCTGGATGAATTAACAATGGCAATTCGAATCAAATAAATTTTTTTTTTTTTGAAAGCCAGGTAGTGACTACAAGGAGTACGAGAAATAAATGCGTTTACAACAACAGATTCCTAAACAACTCATCATCCCTCAATTCCTTCCACTATGTGATTACCGCTGATGTATGGTACGCCTACAACACTTCAACCATAATTCTGCCTCCTCATTAACCTCCCGGGCCAACACCCATGGCGGTTTCTGTTGCTGACGAAAAATGCGAGCATTCCTCTGCCGCCAAATGGCCCACAAACCCGCCATTGCTCTTGTTACCCAGACCCACTTTGGCATCCGCCTGCTCTACCTGTACCGAGTCCAATTCGAATCAAATAATTACTTTCTGAAAAATGAAATCAAATTTATCATGGAAGATAAAAAATATTTTCATGAATGATAAGTAAATTTTTATAAATTTCTATCTAATTAGTCGCACATTGTACAAACCGGAAACCACTACAAAACCATACCCGTTCAATGAAATCAATCCCGTGCAACAATTATATATATATATATATATATATATATATATATATATATATATATATATATATATATATATATATATATATATATAAAATACCGTGTGACAGCCACTTGCCAACTTTGAGAGAATTTGTCATGAGTGAATTAGATTCTTTCTTGATAACAGAGAGAATTGGCTTTTAGCACGCTTGTGCTATTTTTTTTTAAAAAGGCCAAGTCCATTTGCATTACTTAATAATAGTAAAGTTACATAGTCGACCTAATGTCTAGTTTTTTTATTACGCTATATATCCAGCAATGTTGAAGTTGTTAAGATTACTAGTGCTTAAGACCTTAGGCAAAGTGAAATGACTCAATACATAATTGAGAAGGAAGTCCGGATATACTAGATTTATTTATTTTGAAAAGAATAAATTTTTTGATTGAATAAGAGACAAACGTAAGGTTGTAAACAGAACAAATTCGAAACACATAATGCTAATATCAAATTTGTATTTGTATTTCAATGAACGGATACAAATACAAATAGTAAATAGATATCAAAATTTAAAACCAAAGCCGTTTTAAATAGATACGGATACGAAACAGATAATTCACCAATACATATTTAAATACGGATACGAAACGGATAATTCACTAATACATATTTAAATATGGATATAAAAGAATAATTATTGGATAATTGAATCTTGTAAACTTTAAGATAAAAATATTAATTAAGAAAATTAAGAATAAAAAACAAATTCGAAAAAAAAAATGAAAAAAAAAAGGGAAGGAAATGAAGTATCCGAGTATCGGCTTATGTGGCGTAAAATGAAATATCCGAGTATCATAGGTTCCAACGGATTTGCTCACCGTCCGATCTGCTTTAGGATTCGCGCCCGCAACTTGTCTTTGCTTTAAAATTTGTGCGTGCGAATTCTAAAGCAGATCAGACAGTGAACGAATCTGTTGGAACCACTTTGGATCCGATGGCCATCGGACCCAAGCTGTTTCCTTCAATCAATGATATTGATACCGTACGAGTGACAGCCACTTGCCAATTTTGAGGGAAGTTGTCATACAAAATCAAAAAGTGTGAGTTGGATATTCTTTTCTTGATAGTGATTTGGATTTTAATTAGTACCCTCTTGTTACTTTTCAAAAAGATATTCTAATTCTTAGCTCCTACGTACATTTCTGGCTATTATATATAATTCTTACCATTGGGAAAAAAAAAATTATAACTCAAGCACAATCAAAACCTACATATATTCCTCTCGTTCCAACAATGACGATCTAACAATGACGACATGGTATACGTATGTATGATTCGATGTAGATTGGAATTATTTGTATATGGTGTAATGATGAGCACCGAAATATCAATTATAATTAAGAAAAAAAAAGATGCCCTAAGACGTACCTTAATTAATTTCGTAGAGGGTGGAATAATTAATTTCCTTCTCCACCAAATCTGTTCAGACTTGGTCTGGCTTTCGTCGGACCGTACCTAATCGATCTGGCTACCAAATGCCCAAGAAGGTGTTCGTTGAATATTGTAAGGCTAAAAAACTGGAGGGGCACACAAGGTGTTAGATGAATTGTCTCATTTAATGTTTTGAAATTCGGCTCTTATTCGGTATGCGGAAGACCACCGCATACCATATATACGGTATACAATCGTATATGCGGATTTTTATTCAGATTTATATATGCAGATTTTAAAATAAAAATTCATATTAATATGTATGCAAAGCTATAATTTGTGCATATAGGAGGTATTGGGTCTCCATGTGTGGGGTTCTGATCCATTATGTTTTCACATATTGGTTAAATAATTAAACTAGTGAATATAAATTAGTAATTAGCACAAGTGAGATTAATTATTTTACACAATGCATATGAATTAAATTTAGAAAATTGGTGTCAAATAATTAAACGAGTGCGGTCATGAATTGAAAACTGATGCAAGTGCAGCCATAATTAAACAATAATCTACTAAATACAATGTTCTAAATAGCGCGCTATAGTAGCGCTATAGCGTTTTTAGACCCCAAACGATAAGTTATGACATTAAAATACGCTAATTGAGCTACGGCCGCTATAGCGGTAATAGCGGCCCTCTATAGCGGATAGCGTATAGCGCCAATAGCGTGCGCTATGCAATATAAGCATTTTTTTGGACAATTTATATGGGCTTTGACTGTGATTTTTTTTTTTGCAATTGACATACTATACTCTATATTAAATTATTAATTGTTAAATGAGAATTCATCGGTAAATTAAATAGTTAAATAAAAGCAAAAAAGAATCAATTAAAAGCTTGTTGCTACAAAAGGAATCCTTGTTGCTGAAATTAGGAAAATTCTAAATTGACGAACTTCCTAAAATGATACTTACTATATGGTAGTTGAAATATTTTTAATAGATAAATATAGATAGTTTATGCCATGATGTCTAGGTTATTTTGGAATTTGAATAGAAAAAAAAGAATAAATTATATAATGAATCACGATGTTTAAGATATTTTGTAGAAAAAGATCAATAGCTTATGATATTACTATAGATATTTTGAACATCAATTTGAACTTTGTACTGATTCAATATGAATATTATAATTTCTTAATCAATTTGGTGTTATTTAATATTGCATGAGACTTTAGATAATGTTGATATTTAATACAAATATATAATATAATTTTTGTAAAAACAAAAAAACGCTATGTGGCATAGTTTCCGCTATAGCTATACTATTCGCTATAGCTTTTTTTGTAGCCTTCTCCCGATGACACGATAAATGCTATTTAGAACTTTAACTAAATATGATTAAAGCAGAAAACATACTAGGGCCATGAATAGAAAAATGCTTCTAAAAGATTCATATTTGGGCCCAAATTTTGGGTTACTCATTAATAATAAAATAATGAAGCTATTGAAGAAAGGAAAGGTATTGCCTTTGCCAGAGTCCACGTCGTCCGGTTTAATAAACTCTTTATCCCACAATTTCAAACCAAAAGAAAAACAATGCTCAGTTTATAAAAGCAGCTGGGTTCTGGGAAATTTCTCAAAACTACTTAACTGGACAAAATAGAGTCATGATGAGTAGTTCAAAATGGGTTTCGGTATTAACTGATATCCCGTCCGTATTAAATTTTCTAGATCCGAATTAGGCTGCTTAATTAGCCAATACTTTCCTAATTACAATATTTTCCTATATTACAATACAGACATTGCTATTCATATCTGTATCAATATGTACCACCTGTGTTGCCTAAATTACAATAGCAGCTGTATTGCCTAAATTATTGAGTTAATTTTGTACATATGTGGATTTGTCCGATAATGTACAGCTATATTGCTATTCATATCTTTATTTTCTCTTTTATTCTCTACCTAAATTATAAAAAATGAGTATAATTAAACTCATGGTATAATTGGATTCTTTTGGGACCTGACAAAATTTTATAGAAATTTACGTATCCGGACCAACAAAATTGTTTTTAATAGAAAAAAAATGATATTATTTTGTTGTTTTTGTATTATGTAAGATTATACTATTTTTTTTTTAATTATGTCAATTGTTTTTTTATCTAGTACCTGGGTCTGAACCCGATCGATAAGCTATTTGCATCCGATTCTTGCTCCTCCCTGGCAGAAATCCTGCATCCGCCCCTACATACTAAAGGATAATAAGAATAATAGATATGTAAATGTACCGGTTGTTTACACTTTTGTACATATAAAACCGTCATTCAAAAAGATAATACGTTGGAGATTTCTTTTTCTCTTCTTGATATCTAAATGAAAACTACTCATTTAATATGTTGCCATTTGCAGATACATTTATTTATTTGCTACTAGGTTACACAATTATTATTTTTTCGATAATTACCATCAACTGCATGCGTTATTCGATAGGCAAAATGAAATAATAAAGCTATGACATGAATAAGAAAGTTCTTTGCTAAATTTGTCTGCACGTCTTTTAATATTATGCAGATGTTGTCTATCATAAATCACAGGCATGTTTTCTAAAATAATAAATATAAAGTTGTTAGTAATTAAGCCGTTATTGTCAATTTTGACAAGGTCCTTTATTAATATGTTCCGGAGCTAATTAAAATGGAACGTAAATATCTAATTGGTCGACTTAGTTACTTATAAGGCAACAATAATTAAGGGCTTATAGATCGTTATCTTTCATGTTCTTCAAGGATTTCTATAAATACACAGGACAAACAATTAATGATACTTCACCCAAAGAAGTTGAGTTAAACACATACAGACTCACTTATGTACCCTTAACTACCAATATCTACCCTGAGAATCATCAACACCATAAGAGAGAACACAAATCTCTAACCTCAATTCACAACACATACCCTCAGACAATAGTAAGGAGAGCATACATGGATTACAGCCCTGCGCCGTTTCCTGAGCCGTACCGTCAAATCTTAAAAGAAATGAAAATGATGAACACATACACTTGTGTCTCGGCGTTCGTTCTGATTGTAACCTTTTCCATTGTTATCACACGGTTCAGGCTGTGGCATACCAACAAGTTCCTAAAGACGATCCCGGAGCTAGTGAACAGCCCAGTCAGCAATTGGATCAGCCAAGCCATACTCATTGTTTTAGCATATGAGAACACCATAAACGACCTCTACTTGATCTGGGTTGTGATACTTATCATTGCATTTGATAATGTCTTCACAATCTCATGCTATTCCCTTCTCGAGAAAGATGCCGAAAGGAAGTCACGCGAGTTTAACTTCCTATTCAACTGTGTCCTTGCCGGAGTATTAATTGCCATAAACAAAAAGGATAACGAATTTTATGTAGCACTTTTGGTCCTTTGGTCATTAGTTGTTGCTAAGTTCATCCTCCGAATCATGAGTTATATGCGTGGGGAGAGGGCATATGGTATTGAAAACGTTAACCTGGTTGCTGAGTACATGAAGAACGAGCATGAACTGACCCATCCAAGTGATCCAATAGACCCTAAAAGCATGAAAGGGTATAAGTACCTCGTGATGGGTGAAGAAAAAATTAAATGCAATACGGAAGCACCAGACTACTCCCCAAAGATCGAACTGACAGATGATGTTATCACGGTAGAAAGGGTTTGGAGTTGTGAACAGGGGCTCTTACACCCATCTGTTGATACAGATGGGCGCCTCAAAGATGTATGCCTCTCATTTGCATTGTTTAAGCTTCTGAGAAGAGAGAATTTTGGGTACCCTTCAGCAGAGGCCTCACAATCAAAGACAAGTCACCTTGTATTTGATGGGCTTCTGTATGTGAAGGAAAAATCTGAAAAAGAACGAGTCTTTAGGGTAATAAAAATGGAGCTTGGTTTTCTACGCGACTTAATTTTCACGAGGTATCCTATTGGTTTTGCATTTGGCTTTCCAGTATTTCACTTGGTATTTCTTGGCGGAATGCTTAGTGCAACTCTTTTTATTGCAAACAAAGCATTTAATGTGAACAAAAATAACGATGACAATATTTACCTTTTCTGGGAAAATAAAGTAAATATTGATTATCCTTTAACATATGCACTCTTGATCGTAATAATTATGATGGAGCTTTTCGAAGTGCTCACATATGTATTTTGCGACTGGACAAGGGTTATAATGATTTGTCGAAATGTGAAATGTAACTCTTCAATTGTTACAAATGAGCAGACTTCTTCAGATGCTAATTTGAAGAAAGCACAACCTTGGCTATTTGGTTACAAGGTAACTATCTATATATCATTCTTTATATGTCCTTACGTGCTGTTAGTCTACCTATCTAACTATATATATTTAGTTACAACTTACATGCATCTAATTTTTAACATTCTGCCATGCAGGTATTAGCACTATTCAGCAAGCCGAGATTCTTTCTATCTGTGAACAATAACCTGGGACAATACTCGTTGTTGAAAAATTGCAACAAGACCTGCCTACAAAGTTGCCATCGGTGGTGTTCTCTTATTTCAACCTGTGGAGTGTCAAAAATAAAAGTTCCTCCTAAAATGGGTAAAGCAGTTAAACTCAGCCGAGAGGTGAAGGAAGCAATTTTTGACACTCTAGTAGAGAGCCGGGGTGATCTCACAAAAGGCATGCCAGTTTTGCGAAGGAACTGGGCAAGTGTTTATGAAGGTCTAACATGGACACTAAACCTTACAACACCAGTTCACACTATAATTGTGTGGCACGTAGCAACTAGCTTATTATGTGGTTCTCTGGTACATGTCAAAGGCAACAAAGATCACGAGGTTGCAACCCACTTGTCCAACTACTGTGCTTACTTGGTGGCCTTTCTTCCTGATCTATTACCATTAAACAGCAATTCGGTGAAATGTATGTTTCAGAAAATAGTCGAAGAGACTTCTCAGTTTTTTGGCGGAGCTAACTTGGAAACAAAGTACGAAATTCTGATGAGTTCTGCAGATGGTGGTCAGAAAATTATTCATCAGGGCTCGGAACTGGGGCGGTACTTAATCAAGGAAATACATGATGATGCTCAGAGATGGAAGTTGATGGCTGACTTCTGGTCAGAGTATATCCTTTACCTCGCTCCAAAAGGATCTACCAGAGTGCATATGGAGCAGCTTGGTAATGGCTCTGAGTTCATCACGCATTTATGGGCTTTGTTATACCATGCAGGGATCACTGGTGCTACCAATAGTACTGACGAATTCCATCCTTAGAAGTTGCTGAGACGAAAAGAAATCACCTTGGAGTTGTGTCTAAAATTACTTGTATTTGCTGGTGTTGTTTCTATTTTTATTTCAGCTGTGTGTGTAACTTATGTACTGGTGTCATTGTGTGCATTTACGAATTTGTACTGCTTTTCTCGTATGAAGTTAAATAAGCTCATGTGTGATTTTAGTTACAAGTTGTAATTAGTTGTAATCAGCTAATCATTACTAGATTTGTGCGTTTGGGGAACATTGTTCCTTTAGTTGAGAAGAAAAAATTGTATATTATATCAGTATATTCTGCTAATTTCCTTTATGATTAAATCAGTTTAGACTTATTGAGGGTTTTACCTCAAGCTAAAGAAACTCAACATTTGGATCTTGAACTCCTGTACTGGCAAGAGCTACAAAAACGATGATTACCAGATGAGAAACTATAAGTTTCCCCCGCAATCTGGGGAAAATGGGCAATCGATAGAGATAAATTTTGGTAGGATCGCACAGAGCAATATATGGTTATGTGCTTTGTTGATGAGTTTTGGAGCACGAATCTCAATAAAAAATTGAGGGCCTTTAGTTCATGGCCCTATCAGATTCAATGAGTCTCCCAGTCCCTCTACTGCACACCTTGTCCTTAATCTGTATCATAAAAATAAAAAATACTACAGATATTGTGTTCATCATATGAATATTGTATTGTCATTCTTGATCTAATTTGAAACTTCCATGGTAATCTAAAAAAGAGAAAAAGCAAAACCCGTCAATTAAAAATATGTAATTCTTTCTTTCTTTTTTCTAAAATCGTTTTGAACTTCTGATGGATACTTCAAAAGTTCTTGAACTGGCTCACATTTGATACTTTATGATATATGGATATTACTTCTCTTTTGATAGCATCAAGAAAGGTGAATAGATCTGGCATAAAAAACAGAGATCTGTACCTGCATAGTGAAACAAAATTACAGTAACTACTACACAATGTAAAAACACACATCTTTATTCTCAGGCATTGTAGCGAAATACATCGTTACAAAATGAAGAAACACGCATCTTCATTCTGATTTAATCAGTGTTTAGAAGGACAGCGGGCCCAATTTGGAGGGCCCAAAAATAGAACTCCAGGAGAATAAGTGCCTTGTTTTCCACCAGGCACAGGCTTCACCTCGACCAGGTACAAGTTAGCACCGTATGTACCAGGCCAGAATATCGGTGCACTACAGAAACTCAACGGTGACCAGTCTATGTAAACCTTGCACCGGCTTCGGTCAAAGCTCGTCACATCAGGCCATGTCATGTAGAAGAAGCCACCTGCATCACTTGAGCTTGTCACTGAAATAAGGTTCCAGTCTTTGTCGAAGCATGAAACTCGAACAAGAACACCTAAACAATTTCATGTCAAAATAACAAAACCATGTTTTCATGTAAAAGGTATAAATTTGGAGTAATTAAATATATAATGCATACATAGTAACATATACTATGTATAAGGAAAGAATGAAAGCATACCTTTAACAGGAGAAGCGTTGAGATAGTTAACATAACCAGGGTGCGGGTGTTTGCATGACCGACAAAAGACTTCACCTCCAATAGCTATAGCAGTGTAATTGGTGGGCCCACTTATAGTTGGATGTGATGGTATTGTAGCAGAAACTTTAGAATGAATTTGGCCTACAAGAAGTGCAAAAACTGAAACTAGAGTTACTAAAACGAACTTTGGAGCCATGAATTGATTTGTAGCGGGAAAGCTAAATGTCAGAATATATGATAATGCTTTGATGAAATGAGTGTATCAATGGAAGGCTATTTATAGAGGATTTGCAAGGTTTAGTTGTTTTAGTTGCATGTATAATTCAATTTTTTAAACGTACGTAGTAGATATATATTTCTTGGATCTAAGGTCGTTTTGGAGTTTGTGATGATATAAGTAGGAAGGAAGCAAGTGATTGAATAGGTGACAAGCAGCAATTAATTACTTTATTTATATTAGTTATGATGTTGCAGTTGATCCATTGAACCATTTGGAATATAAAAAGAAGAAAATAACCACAAAAAAGGAATTTTTAAAAGACAACAAGTACTTGTACTTTGAGGTTAAAGTGTACCATATATTTTTTTTGCATATTTTGTTCATTCTATTTGGTCTTCTCTGTTTGAAATTGAAATTTGAACCTGCATTTATTCAATTTTACTGTGCTGCTTATGGCTAGGTAAACATCCTTCAGATTATCCTACTTTTTCAGCTAATAAATTTTGCTGGTAATGATTTTTTTCATCTAATGTATGCGGCTGATTTAATTTATAATTTCATATTTTTATGTCATAAAGATTTTATATTGTTTACTGCTGGACAGGTGTACAGGTAACTTGAGAAGCAATTGAGATACAAATCGAGTGAGTTCCTTTGGAATTACTCCAACCAAATTCTTGTGATTGAAGCCATATATAATTCCCAAGAGTATCTGGTTCCCTAACACAGGGAGTAGTACTTGAAGAAGAAATGATATATGTGTGACACAGACTCTACGAATATACTCTCTGATGGCTCAATCGCTACAAATTATAACAGAGAAAATGGGTTGCTGAAGATACATATGTTAACTTGATAGCCTCAAAAATTAAAAAAAGATACATATGTTGAGTAAAACTCAAATATAATCAAAGTACTTGATTAATTTGACTAGGTTGACAGCATAATTAAGAAACCCTCATTTGGAACTTTGTATATTGTCTCAAGAAATCATATATATGTTCAGACAGCGCATACATAATAATTTGATCACTTGAACGCTATGATTTTTATGAAACAAAGAGATCTAGTATTGCATCAAAAACTAAACTAACATGTCTGTATATATTAAAATTGATAATTGTACAGGTTGCCATTAGAAGAAGAAAAAAAACAGATTCAGAGCTGCACATGTTATAGAAATAATAATTATAATAATTGACAGCACAACAAATTAATTGTAAACCAAATAAATATTTTCTCAAAAAAAAAATCAAATAATAAAACACAGCAAATAAAAATACAAGACTCCAAATGGGCAACGCATTTCGTTTCTCAACACACAAGCTCATCAAACATATAGCGGAACAGGTAAAAATGGTTATAATTATTTAAAGAGGCAATTGAGACGATCAGAAGTAAATAAATCCAGGTGAATAAATCATAAATGCCTTGGGTAGCACCATACACACAGTATCCTCAGCCATCAGGGGATAATGAGGCACCGCACTCGGCTTGTGCATATATGGGTGTGCTACAGAATGGATAGACGTACTGTAGTAACTGAACTGGACTCGAGGTATGTATGCTTTGCACTGACATGGGTCAAAGCATTCTACTTCAGGGCAGTTTATGTAGAAGTAACCATTTTTGACAGTAAATACGTGTAGCGCTCAACTTGTGCATAATTGAGACTATGAGGTTAAATGTTTATTTAAAAAAAATTGTTCTGATTGATACTTTAAAAGGTTCTTGAACTGGGCCAAGTTTGATACTTTATGATATATTGATATTACTTTTATTTTTATAGCATTAAGAAAGATGTTGAATGGATCTGGCATTTAATTGTACTATATTATAATTACGCTCCTTCAATTTTCTACCATGAAAAACAGAAACCAGTACCTGAGCAGTGTCAATTGAAGTTACAGTAACAATTACACAGTAAAAAAAATGAAAACAAACAAAGACACACATCTTTATTCTGAGGCATTGTAGCGAAACACAACATTACATGATTTGCCACAAGCAACAGATTCTTATTTCTCCCCACTTGCATCAAACAAACACACCAAAGAGACACTAATTAAATTTGCGACATGGCTTCTCCCTCTGATTTAATCAGTGTTTAGGAGCGCAGTGGGTCCCATTTGGAGGGCCCAAAAATATAACTCCAGCAGAATAAATGCCTTGCTTTCCGCCTTGGTTTCCTCCTGGTGCAGGCTTCACATCGGCCAGGTACAAGTTTGCACCATAAATACCGGGCAAGTACAGCGGAACGTTACAGTAACTCAGTGGTGACCAGTCTATGTAAGCCTTGCACCGTTTTGGATCAAAGCTTGATACGTCATTCCATATGAGATAGAAGTAGCCGTTTTCACCACTTGTGGTTATCACTGAAATAAACTTCCAGTCTTTGTCGAAGCACGAAACTCGAACAATAACATCTAAGAGATTTCATGTCAAAATAACAAAACCATGGAGTCATGAAAAATGAATAAATTTTGAGTAATAAATAATTATATAATGCATAAAATTAAAATGTATAACAAAAGAATGAAAGCATACGTTGAACAGGAGAAGAGTTTGCATAAACAGGTGGTTCGCATGAAGTGCAAGAGACAACACCTACAACAGCAATAGCAGTGTAATTGGTGGGCCCAGTTGTCATTGGAGGTGGATACCTTGTAGCAGAAACTTTAGAAGGAATTGGGCCTACAAGAAGCATCAAAACAGAAACTAGAGCTACAAAAACAAACTTTGGAGCCATTGAGTGATTTTGTTGCAATTAAGCTAAAAATGTGTGAATATATGAGATAATGCTTTGATGAAATGAGTTAGTTGATAACTGGAGGCTATTTATAGAGGGTTTTAGAAGGTTTAGTTTTGTTTGCATGTATAATTCAATTTTTAAACGTAGTTTTTACTCAATTTTTTTTTTAAACGTAGTAGATATCTATTTGTTGGATCATAGTTAGGTCTGGAGTTTGTGCCAATTTGAGTGAAAAAGAAGCAAGAGATTGAATAGGTGACAGCTTGAAATTGGTTCTTAATTATCCAGGATAATTTATTGGATATTAGAGGATTTGCCCAGACATAAAAACAATTTGAGACAATGGAAACGGACCCGCAAAACAAAGAACCCGATTAATATATTATAATTAATAGGGTTTTCTAGCTTAGTTTTGTGAAGTTCTGGGAAAAAACAATGATTAGTGGAAATAAATATGCTTAAATTGAGACAACGTCTTTAGTATGCCAGTGGAGAAGTTAATTTTGAAATTGCAGCAAGTAAACTAAACCGCAGATCCAAACATATTGGTAATGAGTCTCGTATTATCTGTGAAGATAAAAAGTGATTATCTGCGAATATACATCGACAAAAAAATAATTTTACTAAGTGTGTTGGTATTACTGACAGGAATATTGCGACGATATCTTCACGAATACCCTCGCAGATTGTAGTTTTAATCTCGTCTTAATTTGATTAACGCCAGTTTGATTTTCACAAAAGATATCTAGGTTAACACACGGGTCCTTTTATAAAAAAACAAAATATATAAAGTAATTGTATGAAAACTCTACAAGTGAGGCTATGCTACTATCCATAGCATACATCAATGCGTACTTTGGATATGTCTGTTTACAAAGTTTACATAATTTATTACTTGTATATCAAATTTTATATTTCTATTAGAATTTTTTAACTATTTTTTTCAAATAGGTAGAATAAAAGATTCCCATTTAAATGTAGTAATTTTCTATTTACTTAAAAAAATTAAAAATATTCTAAATGATATAAATGTTGTATGTAAGTATAATCTTCATATGAAAATCATGTTGAACGTTTCAAATCGACTATTTAATTTAAAAACAAAAATATTAATAGAAAGTCCGAATTGATGTGCACTATGCATAGTACCATAGCCTCACTCACACTCCTGAATTTTTTTTATTAATGGTAAATAGAAAAAGAAAAATGGGAAAGGATTTGAGAGTTTTTTAAAAATGGAAAGGCATCCACCTGGTATGGTGTCCATTCGGGACGCCATATCGGATGGAGACCTCTGCTCGCCAAAAAATTAGCATGGATGCCATTCCGGACAGAGTCCTCTGTCGGAAAGCGTCCAAACTGGACGCCATACGGAGAGATGCCTTTCCATTTTTAAGAATTTTACAAATCATTTCGCAATTTTTATTTTTGTCTTTATTTTCTTACCATCAACAAGAAAATTCGGCTCAAACTCTATATACATGGGACAGGCAATCGTTGTTGAAAATCATTATAAAATTATAATCTTTCTTACTAATAAGCCACTCACATGGGGGAATTATCAAAATATTTTTAATATAGTAAATTTCCTTAGACCTGCATTACATAATCACCAAAATATTTTTAAAATTATTAAGAAAACATATATACAAAACAATATATAACAATTCAATAGATTAACTAAACCAGTTTTTGATCTGGTGGCAAAGACATATAGCTCTTATACGGAAGGTCATGGATTTGAAATTCACAAAGTGAAAAAATCCTATGTAATATAAACATGAGTTTGAAAGTGTATTTGGTGGTATAGACTCGAAAAGAACCCAGTAGAGAAAAAATATTAGTTAATATTGCGAAAATAAAGGACAACAAAAATTATGAACACAACCTTTTTTTTTTGGTTCAAATAAACCTTGAACCCTCTTTTTATTCAAATTCAACGTGCTACTTATGGCTAGCAGGCTAGGTCTTATTTCCTATTAACTGTCTAAATTGAAGAATACAATTTTGCTGAATTAATTTCAAATTCATAATTTTATACCATAAAATTTTCGGATTTACTACAGAGGTACAGGTTTAGTACCTGTAATATATGGAGCAATAATTGAGATACAAATCCAAATATAATAAGTTCCTTGTTAAGTACTCAACCAAATGCTTGTGATTGGAGCAATACAATTCCCAAGAGTATCTCATTCCTTAATACAGGGTACTAGAAGAAAGAAATGGATTTCCGCACCTACTACTATTGCTTTGTCTAATTCTTCTTTCAATAATCGGAGTCTGGGAGTAACGGGAAACAGCCGAACATGGGATAATATCTGTATTCGGATCTAAATCCGAAAATTAGATACGAATATCTGATATTAAATATTCGTGCTAGTACGAATATAGATATGGTTTTAAATTTTAATTATCTGTATTCAAATAGTTAATATATGTCATATAGTTTTAATATATATTATAATCTATGTATATATCTACGGATATCCGATATTTGATCCGTATCTGTACATATCCGTCTAATATCTGACCTATATCCGAAAAAAATAAAATAAACATATACAATATGATTTTTACCACTATCCGATCCGTTTGCAACCCTAGGGACAGATGTTGAGTGGAAATTGTCTAATTCGTAATATTTGTATGGATCAAGTGTGTGCGAATTTTAACATGGATCAGACGACCGAGCATCAAACTAAATTTGTTTGATGTTCAGTAGACTCTCACTCCAATAGAAATCGATGAATATTCGATCTCAATCAGAATCATCTGATCTGCATCAAAATTTGTGCAGACAATTTAAAAAGCTTGCACAAATCAAGTGCGCACAATATTGATGAACATGTATCCTCTGCGTTAAGCTGTTAACTCAAAAAAGAATCTTTTAAGTTAATTCATCTGGACCGTCTGTTTTTAAAAAGAGCCAATCCGACCGTCTGATTTTAACACATGATTCTTTTAATATTGATGCCAATCTAGTCCGCACGAATCTTGAAATAGATCGGATGGTCTAGATACATTAACTCAAAAAATTCCCTTTGAGTTAATGCAGAGAATACGAATTCCAATATTGATGCGGTAGAACCGTTTCAATCCAACATCAAACTGAATTTAATCGAATGCAATTTGGTCAACATTTGTGAAAGAACTCTCCTCCTTCCTATACGGATCTTGAGCCCATCATAATTTTCAGGCCCGGTTGAGTGATCTCACCCAATGGACGTTAACAGGCTTTTTCTACTTGGGCCCGGTAGCAGCTTATAGAAAAAAGGTATTTGAACAAAATTTTACAAATTTCTCCTCGGGGATGTCGCCAAGAAACGCCAGCCGTTGTGGTCTCCTCTTTCATAAAATCCCTGTAATACCTCACGGGAACTGAGAAATTGAGAATCCCAAACCAAAGAAGTTTGCAGTTGACAACACAGATCGGCATTCACCATCCTGTCAGGAAAAATCTGTGCAAGTTACAAAATTCGCGCCACTTCGGGTAGGTGACTGGGAAACGCCAACAACTGTGGCTCTTCTCCGAGTATCAATCCCTGTAGCCTCTTATCTGAAGTGCGATTACAAAGAATACAGTGATACAACACGGGTCGGTATTTATCAAGCGATCTAAAAAATCTAAATATGATAACTCAGTGGCCATCCTTATCGGGAAGTAACTGAAGCGCACTCTCTTCTATTTAAGCGCGTTCTCTTTCCCAGTTTTCTTCACAACAAACCATACAATTGAGTGTGCGAAGAGAGGAATTTCCGCCATTTTTCTCGTGTGTTTTCTTAGGTATGTGTTTTTTTTTATTTGGAAAATTTGAGATTTTTTTCTAGATTGATGTGATATTACCAAGCTCATCAATGCAGTCGATTGTGTCAAGGAGGAATTAGGAGCTATTTTCATGGGGCTAAAGGTTGGTATCAGAGAAAATCAAGAGCTACTGTCATGAAACTAAAGGTTGGTATCAGAGAAACTCCTAATCAGGTGAAATTATGAACTTTTTTGTTGTCATGATGCGATTATAATTTGAAAGTACACAATTTGTAATGCCCCTTTCTGTTGCTCCTGATTAATAATCTAATAGGAAGATTTATCACTCTTTCTCTGAAAGACCATTTCCTGAGAAAATATATCATATTATGTCTTTCATTACAGTAGGACTCAACAAAGATTTCACATAGACATAACTTTTTTATAAAATTGTTAAATATGCTTAAACTATGTTTATTTTCCCTTCAATAATTTATTTTGTGAAATGTCCAGGTTGTATCGCAAACATTTTATGCGTACGTATAGGTTAAATTTAAATTTCAAGCTCAATAATGAATTCAAGATCGTCTTCATAAATTTGTTTCCATTCAAATTTTTCAATTGAAATATGTGATTCAAAGGCTGCAATTAAAGGATCCAAGTACTTGCGTAAAGAATAGATAACAGTAAATTTTCTGCATAGTTTTGTTCATTTATTCCTCCATTTAAAAAAAAAAAAAATACAACACCTTTTACTATATATCATCATTTTTTTTGGATGCAATCTCACAGCTATTAGAATAAGAAGAACAATAAATAAGAGCATCAATTAGCAATTTCGAAGTTGAGGATTGCACAATTCATAGATGGCTATAATGAGGGTATGTGAGCCACCAGAAAATTGTCTCACCATTCAGGTTCTTGTAACTGGAATGTACGGTCTAGTTAATTTTTGTTTGGTTTGTGCTGTGGGACCTCCATATTATATGAACTATTTGTTGTCACAAACAATTGGTTCAAGAAAAGTATATATGGTGTTCCTGTTGCTCAAATCATGCAAAAAGTATATTAGTCTGTGCATTTCTCTTACAAGACCCGGACTGGTGAGATAACTTCTGTATGACTCACAGGCCCTTATTATAATTTAATCTAGAATATAGTAGTAGTCCTTGAACCTCGTTGGAACTCCTTCTTGCTCTTATTTAGGGTTAACATAAGATTCAAGTAGTTGTGCAGTAGCATCCAAAGATATTGAAAATGATTTTTAAGTAATTGTCATCCTTATTGGGAAGTAACCGAAGCATGGCTCTCTTCTATTTAAGCATACTCTCTTCTATTCCAATATATTTTTGGATGCAATCTCACAATTACTAGAATAAGATGAACAATTAATAAGGGCATCAATGGGCTAATTTTGAAGTTGGGATGTTGATTAATTGCTAATAAAATAAATTTGCCTATAAAGAAAATGTTTTCTTTTGACCACGTTGGCAGAACTTCTAATTTTTATTCGCAGCTAAATTAAGTCGCTCTCTCTCTTTCTCTAACTAACGTAGCCCAACAAAAAAAGAAAAAATAAAATAAAAAAGCAATTGCTGGGATGGAAGAGTTAAAAAATTAAAATTAATTTTAATTTTTATTGTCTAGTTAGTAGTGATAATTAATTTCTAGTGACTTTCTGAGTTGGAGATGCTCTAATCCATATTAATATTTGTATCGTATTAATATTCATATGGATCAAGTGTGTACGGATTTTAATACGGATCGAACGGCCGAGCATCAAACTAAATTGATTTGATGTTCAGTAGAATCTCACTCCAATAGAAATCGAGGAATATTCTATCTCGATTGAAATCATATGATCTGTATCAAAATTTGTACAGACAACTTTAAAAAAACTTGCACAAAATCAAGTGCGCGCAATATTGATGCGGTAAAACCGTTTCAATCCTCAAACTGAATTTAATCGAATGTAATTTGGTCAACATTTGTGAAAGAACTCTCCTCCTTCCTATACGGATTTTGAGCCCATAATCCATACCATACCTTGTAAAAAGAACATCATAATTTTCAGGTCCGGTTGAGTGATCTCACCCAATGGACGTTAACAGGCCTTTTCTACTTGGGCCCGGTAGCAGCTTCTAGAAAAAAGGTATTTGAACAGAAGTTTTCAAATTTCTCCTCGGGGATGTCGCCAAGAAACGCCAGCCGCTGTGGTCTCCTCTTTTGTAAAATCCCTGTAATACCTCACCTGAACTGAGAAATTGAGAATCCCAATTCCCAAAGATGTTTGCAGTTAACAACACAGATCGGCATTCACCAGTTGCTCAGGAAAAATCTGTGCAAGTTACAAAATTCGCGCCACTTCGGGTTGGTGGCTGAGAAACGCCAACTACTGTGGCTCTTCTCCGAGAATCAATCCCTGTAGCCTCTTATCTGAAGTGCGATTACAAAGAATACAAGTATACAACCATGGATGGAGTGATACAACACGGATCGGTATTTATCAAGCGATCTAAAAAACCTAAATATGATAACTCAGTGGCCATCCTTATCGGGAAGTAACTGAAGCGCACTCTCTTCTATTTAAGCGCGCTCTCTTTCCCAGTTTTCTTCACAACAAACCACACAATTGAGTGTGCGAAGAGGAATTTCCGTCATTTTTCTCGTGTGTTTTCTTAGGTATGTGTTTTTTTTTTATTTGGAAAATTTGAGATTTTTTTCTTAGGTTGATGTGATATTACCCTGCTCATCAATGCAGTCGATTGTGCCAAGGAGGAATTAGGAGCTACTTTCATGGGGCTAAAGGTTGGTATCAGAGAAAATCAGGAGCTACTGTCATGAAACTAAAGGTTAGTATCAGAGAAACTCCTAATCAAGTGAAATTTTGAACTTTTTTGTTGTCATGATGCGATTATAATTTGTAATGCCCCTTTCTGTTGCTCCTGATTAATAATCTAATAGGAAGATTTATCACTCTTTCTCTGCAAGACCATTTCCTGAGAAAATTTCCATTAAAATATATCATATTATGTCTTTCCCTACAGTAGGACTCAACAAAGATTTCACATAGTTTATTTTGTCTTCAATAGTTTATTTTGTGAAATGTCCAGGTTGTATCGCAAACATTTTATGCGTACATATAGGTAAAATTTAAATTTCAAGCTCAATAATGAATTCAAGATCGTCTTCATAAATTTGTTTCCATTCAAATTTTTCAATTGAAATATGTGATTCAAAGCCTGCAATTAAAGGATCCAAGTACTTGCGTAAAGAATAGATAACAGTAAATTTTCTGCATAGTTTTGTTCATTTATTCCTCCATTTAAAAAAAAAAATACAACACCTTTTACTATATATCATCAATTTTTTTGGATGCAATCTCACAGCTAGCTATTAGAATAAGAAGAACAATAAATAAGAGCATCAATGAGCAATTTCGAAGTTGGGGATTGCACAATTCGTAGATGGCTATAATGAGGGTATGTGAACCACCAGAAAATTGTCTCACCATTCAGGTTCTTGCAATTGAAATTCACCATCTAGTTAATTTTTGTTTGGTTTGTGCTATGGGACCTCCATATTATATGAACTATTTGTTGTCACAAACAATGGGTTCAAGAAAAGTATACATGGTGTTCCTGTTGCTCAAATCATGCAAAAAGTATATTAGTCTGTGCATTTCTCTTACAAGACCCGGACTGGTGAGATAACTTCTGTATGACTCGCAGATGCCCTTATTATAATTTCATCTATATAGTAGTAATCCTTCAACCTCGCTGTAGCACATTATTTCTCTTATTTATGGTTTGTATGAGATTCTAGTAGTTGTGCGGTGGCATCCGAAGATATAGGTAATGATTTTCAATTAAGTGACATCCTTATCGGGAAGTAACCGAAGTGTACTCTCTTCTATTTAAGCACGCACCGAACCACACAATGGGCATGCGAAGAGAAGAATTTTCACCATTTTTCTCATCTACGCTGGGATGGCGGCCATCAGAGTAATACTTAGAGGGGTGTATTTTCTTATTTGGAAATTCTTTGCTTTTTTTCTTAGAATGATGTGATATTCTCCTGCTCATCACTTAAATGAAATATTTGCATGCAGCGAGTGTGTCAAGGCAGAATCAGGAGCTACTGTCATGGGGCAAGAGGTGGGCATAAGAGAAACTCTTTATTTTTATTTTTACTTTTTTGTTATTTTAATTACTATTTCAAACCAAGCAGGTAAGATATAGAAGGAAAAAGGCTATTTTTTGTTGCGTGGTGTTTACAAATTCTTGCATAATAAGAGGTCCCCTAATGGATTATAATTTGAATATACACAACTTGTAATGCCCTTTTGTGTTGCTCCTGATTAATGATCTTATCAGTCGTTCTCTGAAAGACCACTTCCCGAGGGAAGTTGTTTATAAGTCATGTTTAGTGAAATGTAGTCGTCCATTAAAATATATCGTACCATGTCATAACTATTATAGAAAATTGTTAAATATGCTTAAACTATGTACATATTCTCTAATTTATTTTGTGAAATGTCCAGGTTGTATTTTGGGATGCACTTCAAATTGGGTATCGCAAAACATTTTATGAATAGAGGTAAAATTTAAAAATTTAATGCTGAATAATGCATACAGGATCATTTTCATAAATTTGTTTCCATTTAAATTTTCCAATTGAAATACATGTTTCTAATGCTGCAATTCAAGGATCAAGTACTTGCTTAAAGAATAGATAACAGTAAAATTTGTACATACTTTTGTTCATTTATTCCTCCATTTATAAAATATAACACCTTTCAATATGTGCAATTAATTTTTTGGATGCAATCTCACAGTTACTAGAATAAGATGAACAACAAATAACAGCATCAATAAGCTAATCTCTAAGTTGGGGATTGCACAATTCATAGATGGCTATAATAAGGGCTTGTGTGAGCCACCAGAAATTTGTCACACCATTCAGGTTCTTGCAACTGGAATGTACTGTCTAGTTAATTTTTATTTGGTTTGTGCTGTGGGACCTCCATATGATATGAACTATTTGTTGTCACAAACAATGGGTTCAAACGAAGTGTATATGGTGTTCCTGTTGCTCCAATCAGGTAAAAAAATATATCAGTCAGTGCATTTCTCTTATAAGATCCGGACTGGTGAGATAACTTGTGTTTGACTCACAGGTCCTTATTATAATTTAATCGATAATGTAGTAGTAGTCCTCGAACCTCATTGGAGCTCATTATTGCTCTTATTTAGGGTTAATATAAGATTCAAATAGTTGTGCAGTAGCATCCAAAGATATTGAAAATGATTTTTAAGTAATTGTCATCCGTTATGTTGGTACAATCTGAGCCTGTGATCAATGATGAGAATTAATCTGAGATCATCCATTATTTTCAACACATGCACAGTATCAATAAAAAACTCTCTAAAGAGAGTATACAGTCATATCCATAAACAATATCTTAATTGGTATGTTCTAATTTTAGCAAAAGTCTTGCAGTCTTGCATCTTCGGATAAAAGAAAAAAAGAATTTATCTGCTATATGGGGGCAATTCTCATTGATTTGTTGCAGGCTTTGTTTTTTTTAATAGAATTAACCAACTGGTTGGTTTTGGTGTCATTGTTTTGACCATCAGCAATAGAGTAGTTAGCTATTAAATGTGCCAATTAAAACATTTCTCCAAGTTGATGAGATGAGGTCTGTAGAATCTAACTATCTATGGGTGTCCTTTCAGTTTCAATAGACACGGTCTTAATTAGTGAACTAGAAGATGGTCTTTATTAAAACACACTATTCAAGTTGATGTGATGAGCTCACTGATTGGCATGTTCCTTTGTTCAAGATGAGAGGGGCTCACATTATATAAAACCGGCAAGGCAATTGCAGGATGACACATTTTAGAATATTGGTTCATCAGGAATTAATATTGAGAGCATGCAGAACTAAAATTTAAAATTGGAGGGCTAAATATGATATTATAGTGTATTTTTATTTTATAGTGAAATTTTAATTCACTGTAAAATTTGCACACCAGCGAGCCTCTACTTAAATTTTAATGTAGGTACCTAATTAAAAAGGAAATATCACTTCTCAGTTGTATCTATTTTTATGGACTCTTTTGAGATTTCTTTCGAAATGGGTTAAAATATACATATCATTTTAATAGATATTTGAAAGATGGTTTCCAATCTTGTTAATTAATAAAGCTAATTGTAGATTATTTCGTTATGCTTATTACTAAACTTGTTGCATTTATGATCAGAGCAATGTTCTTCATGTGAGAGCTCGCAGGTTCGAAATATGAAATGACTAATTCTTTGTGAATATTAAATAATTGGATGGCTTGATCTCCAATCTTAACTAAAAAATTCTGCACACCAGCAAGGACAAAAGAATGTGAAGCAAAAAAGGTACTAAACACTTCTTATTAATTGAAATTTGTTAGTATTGCTCTAAAATTTTTAATTTTTACAACAAAGTTATACTATTAGTCTTTCTTATAACAAAAATTACACAACACTTGTTAATCTAGCCTCCCTATCTCAATTTTCTTTAAGAAAACAGTTGCTTAATTTATTTTTTTTCTTAAGGAATCCATGTACAGTTTCACTATTGGATAAGTACCCGATAACTATAGTTACAGTGTCTAAGTTGTGGCCGCTTCTATTATTAGTCTTTCCTGTAGATAAGTATTGGTCCATTTCAAGTTAGTACTATAGTACTATATAGCATTAATTTCCCAAGTTATAACTATAGTAAATAAATCCATGCAAACTTAATTAGTTTTGTATTGAAACCCTAGTTGAGATATAGGATAAATAATTAACGTGTTACTAATTAATAAGGCGAAAAGCTAGCTAATAGAAATACCTGTTAATTAACTTAATACAACTATACAAGAAGCAATATAATATTTTTCCATTCGTTTTTTTTATTCTGTCATGGATTCATGTGATATTGTATTTTTCATTTGACTATATGGTATCTCAATAAAGAAATTATTTATATAAGATATGGTTGTTCGAAGTAGGATAATTAATTTCTTATCAAATTTCCCTTGTTACTAATTACTAATCTATTTCATGAATTTTTGTCTTACCATAAAGACACGCCTCAAAGAACAGTTAGCAGCTCAACAAAGGGAGATAAAAAAAAAAATTACTGAGTCTAATGACAACGTACGGCTGTTTAATTAAACCCCACTCGTTACTTTTTTTTTTTTTTTTTTTGGTTAGTAGTTAAAATTACTACTAACAAATATATTGATAAGAAAAAGTTATTTACAAAATCCTAAGTTCTATCTCCTCATACAACATAAAATAAATATTTACATTCATATTCAATTTTAGAATTTATTTTCAATCTCGCTTCACGCCAGATCCTCTTCTTCAATCGCCGCTGCGCTCTGACAATGATCGGATCTAGTTACCACCGCGCTCCGATCGAGATGAAAACTCTATACTCCGAGCTCCGACATTACCGCACTCTCGGCTCCAATCTGCTCCGCTCGACACTAATTCATTCCCTCTCGCTCAGTGATCGGATCTGCTTCTTCAATCGTCGCCGAGCTCCGTCGACAACCGGATTTACTCACCACTGTGTTCCGACCGAGATAAGACTCTATGCTCTGAGCTCCGACGATACTGCATTTTCGGCTCCCGTTTCTTTCCTCTCTCTCATTCTCCTCTTTGCTCAAAGAAGTATCAATTAAGAGAAATGAAAGGTGTTATGTTGAGAATGAGATCTACAAGAAGTAAAAAAAGAGGTTTTAATTAATGGAAGGGAGTGTAGGGATGGGGATTGGGAGTTGGCGGTTGGTGGGGGAGGGGGTGGGGGCTGACCTAATCGTCCAAGAGATAACTTATTGAAAGGGTGCTTGTAATCAATACCTTTTGTTTTTTCTTCCATTGCTTTCGTTGCGTTTATTTGCAGCTGATGAGCAACTTAGTTTTGTTCTGGCTGTATAAGATTTGGAATTTTTAGAGTTTAATGCCACAATTTAATTTATTTTAATAATATATATAGATAAGATTTTTTTTTTGCCTAACTTGCGAAACTCTATCCAACTTAATGTGCCGGCCGGAAATAGAGTTATTCACTAGTTGAAAAATGCACATCAGGATCGGTTATATACGCACATCAAGATCGGTTCTTTAATAACTGATACGGATACTAACATCTGGATCGGTTCTTAATTAAGACCCGATACTGATGAGTACAATCTGGATCGGTTCTTTAAAGAACAGGTGATACTAATCATGACATTCTAGAACGGATTTCTTATTTAACCGATCCTAATATTCTTTTCAAGATAGGCCATTTAATAAATAGTTGATCCTGGTTTCTTGGTTGGTGAACTTCAACTGCAGATAGCAAAATATCATTCAAAAACTTATTCAAAAATAAAAATACCAATATAGGATGGAAATTTTCTTGGTTGGTGAATTCTTAGTCAAGTTTTGGAATATCTAGGATGTGAAATTGCATAAATTCAGCTGAACTAATTCACCCAAATAAATTGCATGAATTTATTTCTGATTAATAAATCCAGTTGCTCGTTCCACATTTTTTAAAAGAAAATCTTTTGTAATAGTTTTTAGATATCCTGATGTATTATCTTACTATGTTGACAAATTACAAATGATTTATATTTGCCTTTTGCACCGTTTAGGTACCGGCAGTTATGATCAAATTACTTCAACAAATTATTTCTGTGCAATAATTCGTTTTTAGGTCTAGGTGCTTCAAGAAATGCATGTTACTAAAATTATGGGCAAGACCCTTTTAACTAACAAAAAAAAATATACTACTCTAACATTAAATTTATACAAATTATGATAAAAGGGTCAACAAAAGTTCTGCCAAAAAAAATCTGAGTTTCCATATCAACTCGGCCGATTCCGGCCGATTCATCTGATTCTGATTCCACGGTCAAGAACTCGATTCCGATTCCGAGTTTCATAACCATAAAAAGTACCTTAGAGATTCTTGAAGTGAGCTCGGCTTTTCTATCCTCAAACTGGGCACCTCATCCAACAAGGGTTTAAGCAGTTGGAGCTTTTCATTTCTGAATCACCAAAGCACAGAATTGAAAAAAAAACAATTCACAATCAAACAATATCAAAGCATAGTTCATGAGTAAGTAGTAATACAGTAATTTCAGCTCAACAAAGAATTGCAAATATACCAGATCCCCTTACTATCCAACAGAAATACATTTCCAAATATACCGAAGATTTTAATCTAGTTAGGACGAAATAGGCGGAATCCGGATTTTGGACCATCAATGAAGAGTGTAATACTATACCGATATTAAATTTTAGTTGGTGTTACAGGGCCACATCTTCATTTTTATTAATAGATTAAGCCTCAAGTAAAATTGTATCAAGAAAAGAAAATAACTAAATGAGATCAACCGGTACTGGACAAAATTTTTCTAAGTATGATGTGTGAAAAGGAGAAACAGTACCTGAAAATGTACAGTGTGTGAAAAGGCAAAGAGGCCGAGAGGCAAAGAGACGTAGCAGAGGCAATTTTCTGATCGGAACGGGAAGCGGAATGAGAATAGAGATGATTTGTTATGATTTTATGTGTCAAATCCCGCTGAAAAATCACGAGATAAAGATCAGTATTTGGCGAGAGTTTGTTTCGCAAGAATGAAATCTTTAATCAATTCAAGAGGCCGATCCTGATGTACGTTTTTCCATTAGCGATTGCTACATTCAACCGTATATAATTGGTTACAGTAGGACTGTAGGATGGTATTAATATCTATGAATGGTGCTGACAGCCTATACCTCTCACTATATAATTCCCAAGTGTTACCATATCAAACATCCTCCCCTGAAACCAAATGGCTTGGGCATGGTTTGCATTATTCACGGACCTAATCTTCTATATTATTCCTTGCCTTCTATTCCTCTATTATCTGCACAACAATTTCTTAGTCTCCCATCCACCAGTAAACTTCCCCGTAGTCCGTATGTTGCCTTCATTACTAGCCAATGTCCACCAAATGCATGACTGGGTAGTGAAAATCCTGATAAATGGCAATTTTTACTTCAGAGGTCCCTGGCTCTCTGGTATGGAACTTTTTGTGACCAGTGACCCAGCAAATGTGCATCACATTTCTACCGAAAACTTTCAGAACTACCATAAAGGGAAGGACTTATTTGAGATATTGGAGGTATTTGGCGATGGCATCTTTAACACAGACGGTCATGCATGGAGGTTTCAGCGTGAGAAGCTTTCGCTAGCCATGTCGCAGAAATCCTTCCGCACATTCATTGCCAAGACGACCCTGGAAAAAATCGAGAATGCTGTCTTTCCATTCCTTTCTCAAACAGTTGATCATGATCCAGTGATAGATTTGCAAGATATGTTCTCAAGGCTGTCTTTTGACATGTCTTGTATTCTATCATTTGGAACTGATACAGGCAGCCTATCCATTGATCTCCCTATAGTTCCATTTGCAAGAGCTGTTGATGATGGATTTGCCGCAATATTGTCCCGTATTTGCAGTCCAGTGGCCTTATGGAAGCTTTTTAAATTTTTACGAATTGGTCAAGAGAAAAAGCTTGCCAAAGCACAAGTTGTGATTGATCGGTTCATAGCCGAAGCAATTGAAAAGCGGAAACAGGAAATGAAAGAGGGGAAACATGTATGTCCTGATATGCTGAGTTCATATTTGAGTGATACAGATATACCAAACTCAAATGAGTTTTTGAGGGACAACCTTCTAACTTTTCTGACAGCAGGCCGTGATTCCATCAGCTCAGGCCTGTGTTGGTTCTTCTGGGTCCTTTCTCAAAACCAGCAAACCGAAGAGAAGATCCTACGCGAACTTAGCTCCGCACGTCATAACATTACACCAAAAGGTATGATAATTTTTGATTCAGATGAATTAGAGAATTTGGTCTATTTCAAGGCTGCATTTATGGAATCCCTTAGACTCTTTCCGCCTGTTCCTTTCAATTTGAAGGCGGTGCTGAAGCCTGACCTACTACCAAGTGGCTTCAGAGTAACTCCAGATATGAAGATCGTACTATCAATATATGCAATGGGGAGGAATCAAAAGATATGGGGTGAAGATTGCATGGAGTATAAACCAGAGAGGTGGATTTCTGAAAAAGGCACATTGCGTCATGAGCCTTCGTACAAATTTATGCCCTTCAGTACAGGCCCAAGGATTTGTTTGGGAAAGAACATGGCCTTAACTCAAATGAAAATGATAGCAGCAGCAATGGTGTATAATTTTTGTTTTGAAGTAGTGGAAGGGCATGTTGTCAAACCTGGACTGTCTGTTACACTCAACATGAAGAACGGGCTCAGGGTACGTGTTAGAAAGAGAACTAGCATGTAATAATTAATTTCCATGATTTGTTAAATTTATGCTAAATAATATGCTTGTGTGCTCTGTGAGCAGATAAATTAATGTTCACGTACGTGATGTTAAATATGTATTGTGTTTATTGTGTGATATATTATCATGCTATGGATGTATCTATTTTAATTAAATAAATGTAGTCCGTCATAATTGTTTGGTCTTTAATTGTGTTATTAGCAATTTTGCATTTCATTTTGTAAAATTAAAATTACTTGTTGATGACCCTTATACAAACATGCAAGTTACATATATAGATCTGATTATATTACGGATCCATATCACAACAAAGAATAAGAAAATTACATAAGAAAAATTCCTTTCTATTCAAAATTAGGCTTAATTTAGGATAAAAACTTCTTTAGTTTTCTATTTACCTTTCTACTCTTTATTATATCTAAAATATATATCTCTCAACTCTAATTTTATTTTTCTATTTAACCATAGAGTTAATTATCCATAATAGAATATGGTCTAATTTAATTATTTCCCATCATGCTCTTGCCCTCTTCCCAAATGCATACGGCCGGGACTTTGTAATTATTATATGGGACTTCCTCACCATCACGTGTTACAGTTCTAAACAAGTTTCTTCATCTCCTATCTATCCGAATAACTTCTGATTTTTTCTGACTTTGTAATTTTTTTCTATGATTTTAAGATATGCTTGTTACTGAATACTGATTGTGATGAATTTTGTAATTAACAGAATACTGTTTCCTAAGAAGAGAAGTTGGAGCTCCTGTTTGCTACCCTCTCTCTTTGAAAACGTGCAAATGCAGATAGGCTAAGAATTAGGAACTGATTTGATAAAGTATCTTATGCATGTTCTCTCAAAAAAAGTTGATTATTACTGGTATTGTATATGTACCACCCAATACTTCTTGGTACATATTGATTGATAACATGGTATCTGTACTTGTTAATTCTTACTTCTTGGTACAATAAGAAAAAAGAAAGAGTTTTAAGAGTTAAGGTATAAACTAGATATATTCAAGTGTTTAGAGGTGAATAAGAAACTGAAGATTTTTTTTTTAGAGTATGTGAGAAATTAACCTTAAAAAGTAAAGGAAAATTTGTTTTTATGAACATATTATTTATCGGATTCATAATGATTCGGATTTGAGTTCTAACAAATTTAAATGTGAAGATATACTTGGGGGCCAGATAGTCAATTCAAACAGCTAAATATGATCTCTTCATGCAAATGTACTTGGAGGCCAAATATTATATGTTTTTTTAAAACTCTTTTACTATTTTTTAAGATAAGTAGAAAATCAAGTCAAGTGATTTTCTACCTATCTATAAAAATAGTAAAATAATTTACAATTTTTTTTTGTAAAATTTGTTATTTAAGTACATTTTCAGATGTAGATAGCGTTGAGCGTGTGAATTAAATTGATTGTTTGAACTTTAAAAAATGAACATATAAATTTATAGTACGTACGTGCTATGCATAGTACCATGTCCTCATTCATATATTCTTATACGAGGGGCATTGATACGTATTAATATTGAATCTAATTCTAGAAAAATAATTTGAACTAATAAAACAATTTCTTGGAAGTATTCAAAGCATACCTTAATCTGGCGCATCAATATTAATTTATCCAATAAAGATGGCATCCGCTTCACTATTGACTGGTACAGAATATAGTTGATTGAATTAAGTCACCGTCAATGCACAAATGTTGCATTTATATTGATGCGCAGCAATTAATGCCGACATAATTTGCTTCAAACGAGTCACCAAAAAGAATTTCTTTTTCTAGCTTGGCATTAGAATTACCCCATAGGAATATATAATTGATAATTGAGGAATGTTAGGCAGTGAGATAATTAATGACTTTAGGTAGATATATACATCTACTGCAATATATATTTTGAACGAATTAAGACAAAATTATTTTCAACGTACATGTGCAAGAAATATTTATTTTTCTGAAAAAAATACTTAGTTTAACTTGTAATTAGTAGGATATATATTCTTATTAATGTTTAAAAGGTAATTATTTGTAAATAAGCAGTAATATTTCTGAAAAAAAAATTCTACACACCGTCACTAACTAATTATTTGTTTAGAATTGGTAAATTCCTCATTTGGCGAAATATAACAAACTAATAATATGTAGAACAATCGCTGTACCTCACAATTAATAAGTCACAAACAATATTATATTTTTGTTGACAATAGGCAATCGAGCTTTGTATTTATACAAAATGATGTTGAAATGGATTCTAATATTATTTTGACATTGTCATGTTAAATTAAATAATACATTTTTATGCAAAACATATACTTTTGTCAGCAAAATAATTATTGTTTGGTTAGAATTAGAGACCAACCTGACTAATTATATCTTCTATTTCAAATTGCAACAGAAATATGAGGCAAGGATTTGTGAAGACGTTGGCACAATTAGTGTGTATCTTTTACATCTTACTTTTGGATGTTAATGCGAGGAAGCTGGTAGAAACCTCTCCAACTATAGATGTAAGTAGTTATAGCGTACATGCCGATGGTGTTAATGACGACAGCACGATACCATTTACGTCTTATTTTTGCATTTTATTAAAATTCATGGATGTCAACAAGTGGGATAATTTCCTTTTATGTATTTGGTTAATTTGAAGGAATATGTACAAATGTATTATGTTGAATTAATCTTAATTATCATAGGCTCACATGCAATTTGGTAATAAAAATGTTGTAAAAATATTCATTTAAATTGTTTCAGAGATTTAAACGATAATATTTTAATAATGTTAGGTCTTCTTGGAAGCATGGGATGCGGCATGTGCGTCGAGCGGTACAGATGTCAAGCTGCTCATACCGCCCGCAACCTATTTTCTCAATATAGTCAAGTTTAGTGGACCTTATCCAAATGTTAACACACTCACTGTCTATCAGGAGGTAATAGACACTTATTCTGAGAAATATATATAATTTCTAATTGAAGGATATTAGTAACTTATTAAGAAAATTTCTAATTGATGCTAATGCTACGCAGGTATATATAAAGGCGTCGACTGACCTGAGCAAGTATGTGTCCGGAAATGATTGGGTGTAATTTGGCAACTTCTCTTGGAGCTACGATGAATGTCCAAAGACAAAGTTTTGCAATGTTCTACCCGCTGTAAGTGTCTGGGTCATGGATGCATACAGTTAATTATAATATGAAATTTCATGTTTCTGTAAATATGAAGATATGATTTTTTTTTTCCAGTCTGGTGATGAGTTTATTAATTTAAACAACACAATCATCTACGTACGGGATGAACTCGGTAAATCCGAAGTTCTTCCATGTCGGGGTGCTGCAGTACAATAACTTTTACGCTAGCGAGATGTACATCGAGGGTTCGGAAGATAGCCCCAACACAGACGACATCCACATTGAGCGTAGCTCTGCCGTCACCATCCATGACGTGTTAATTCATCGGCACAGGTGATGATTGCATATCTATTGGACAGGGCAGCATTGACATCCTTATCTCAAATGTCACATGACGTGTTCATCGGCCTAGGTAAGTACCCAAATGAAGAGGATGTGCGAGGTCTAGTGGTTAGAGACAGCACAATCATCAACATTCAACACCATGAACAGCGTGCGCATAAAGACATGGTAGGATTCCCCCAGTAGTAGCTCAGCCACCAACATAACCTTCGAGAACAACCCAATAATCATCGATCAGGCTTACTGTCCTGATGAAAATCTTTGCAAAGGAGATACGGTACGCAAAACTCGCTTATCTATTTAATGATCAATGAATCTGCTTTTTTCGGACTGTCCGCCCCGTATCATCAATCTGCTTATTTAATTACCGAACATATAAATTTGATACATATATGCATATGAACATATATGGTTATGGCTTTGAATTAATGTGAGTTTTGTTGTTTGTGTAATCAATCTGCAGGTTCCTTCTCAGGTGAGCATAAGTGATGTATATTTTAAGGAAATAAATGACACATATTTCTCTGCTCCGATGCTCCCTTTGCCATGCAATTAGTTCGTCCAAGAAAATTCAATTATTAATTCACTTTCAAGCTCGATTGAATATCTTTATAAAGTTCAATGTTCAATGTACTTAGTTTTAAGGAAATAAATCTGCTGCGATTCTTTGGAATTGCAGGGTCCCTACTTGTCCAAATCAAACCATTCATTTATTTTGAGATTCGTACATAAAAATCAACTGTTTTGAGATTTGTGTATTTCAAAAATGAATAGTTTGATTTGGACAAGCGGGGACCTGCGATTCCGGAGAATCACAGCAGATTTGTTTCCTAGTTTGAATCATTCTGCCTCTGTCGCTTCATCTAATATGCCCTTGTTTAAAATGTTGATTTTAATGTAGTTAATATATATATGCCATTATTTGTTTTTAATTAAAATGAATGAACAAACTTTCATACTGAAGTCTTATGTATATATAATGGGCTGGTTGAGAAGTACGTGCCCACATGCATTATATATTTAAGATGTGTTTTCAAGCCCAAAATTAACCATTCGGCCCAACTTATTTATATGTTTTTCAGGTAACAATTAATTAGCAATTATATATATATCTCTTTTTTTAATATGCATATTTTTTTTGTTTAATTACAGTATAGTTGAGACGTTGGAAAGTCATGAACATTATGTTTTAATTTAGGTTAGAAAGAAGAATAGTGTGGTTAAATGGAATCCTTGTCCATGCATGCAAACCTGTTCCTTCTATTTAAGAAATGAACTCCAAAACACTTCTTCGTGTAATTAATTTCTAATGTTGCTGCTACTAGATAAAGTGTCATCTCGTTCATGTGCTGAGTTTATTAAAATATTGGAGAAGACCAAGTAACATTTTATTTCTCAATTCATATTAAAACTAAAGAAAAAAATATTAATCAATCAAGTAGTTGGCTAGACCATAGACATAATCTTTGTGTTACTTATATATAAATGCCAGATATATTGCTCAATTTATTGAGTTAATATAAAACTCTTTAGAAAGTCTCGTGCATCATTTTCTCTCATTGCATCTTGTGGTGTATCCTCTTTCGTTCAAGTTCTTTATCACTCAACTCGGTAATTTAATTATTAATTGTTAATTTCAACATTAACTAAATGTTAAAGACACATGCAATTTGGTCATAAAAATGTTGTAAAAACATTCATTTAAATTGTTTCAGAGATTTAAACGATAATATTTTAATAATGTTAGGTCTTCTTGAAAGCATGGGATGCGGCATGTGCGTCAAGCGGTACTGATGCCAAGCCGCTCATACCGACCGCAACCTATTTTCTCAATCCAGTAAAGTTTAGTGGGCCTTGTCCAAATGTTAACACACTCACTGTCTATCCGGAGGTAATAGAGACTTATTCTGAGAAATATATATAATTTCTAATTGAAGGATATTAGTAACTGATTAAGACAATTTCTGATTGATGCTACGCATGCAGGGATATAAAAAGACTTCGACTGACCTGAGCAAGTGTAATACTATGCAAACGACATATATAAATTAATGACTAAATGTAATATTCGAAATGTTTGAATGTATTTGTTTTAATAAAATTGGTAACATTTATAATGAAATATTATTGTACAAAATAAATTATAAGTTATTTTGAAATTAATAGTTATCAGATTGTTAATATCAAATTGAGTGATATAAAATATATGTTATTAGATTGAAAAACTTAAAAGATTGTAATATGCAAGAATTTATGAAATATGTAGTGGGTAATAGAAAATTTACACATGAAAATATTTGTAAGTATTTATTTACAAATATGTCCTTTCCTACCGTATTTATTTAGAAAATTTATCGTAGCATGTCCTTTCCTACCGTAGGACTCAATAAAGATTTCATATAGAATTAACTTTTTAGGAAATTGTTAAATATGCTTCAACTGTGGTCATTCTCTTCAATAATTTATTTTGTTAACTGTCCAGGTATTTTGCAATTCACCTCAAATTGGGTATAGCAAACATATTATGCGTAGAGGTTAAATTAAAAACTTTTAAGATCATTAATGAATTCAGGATCATCTCATAAATTTGTTTCCATTTAAAATTTTCAATTGAAATATGCATTTCAAAGGCTGCAATTAGAGGATCAAATATATCCATAAAGAATACAACACCTTTCAATATGTACCGTTAATTTTTTGGATGTAATCTCACAGGTATTAGGGAAATTGCTAATATGCTACGCGTAGCATAGAAGATCTCCGTGTAACGGCTCAAAATTTGTGTTTTTAAAATTCTAATGGTTGATCCGAACCGTTAGATGTATTCTCCATATTGAAATGTGCTTGGAGACCAAATTTTATATTTTTTGGATTTTGTTTACTATTTATTAAGTCACTTTGAAAATTGCTGATCCAATGGTTTCACTGTTTGGATAAGCTACAGTTGGATAAGCGATTTTCAAAGTGGCTTAATAAATAGTAAAAAAATTTCAAAAAATGTAAAATTTGGTCTTCAAGCACATTTCAATATGGAGAACACATCTAACGTTCGGATCGACCATTAGAATTTTGAAAACACAAATTTTGAGCCGTTGCATGGAGGTCTCTATGCTACGCGTAGCACCGTAGCCGAGTCCCAGGTATTAGAATAGGATGAACAATAAATAAGGGCATCAATAAGCTAATCTCTAAGTTGGGGATTGCACAATTCATAGATGGCTATAATAAGGGCTTGTGTGAGCCACCAGAAATTTGGCACACCATTCAGGTTCTTGCAACTGAAATGCACCGTCTAGTAAATTTTTGTTTGGTTGTCAAAAACAAAGGGTTCAAGAAAAGGATGTATGGTGTTCCTGTTGCTCCAATAAGGTAAAAAAATATATCAGTCAGTGCATTTCTCTTATAAGACCCGGACTGGTGAGATAACTACTGTTTGACTCACAGGCCCTTATTATAATTTAAGTAATTGTCATCCGTTATGTTGGTACAATCTGAGCCTGTGATCAATGATAAGAATTAATCTGAGACGATGATCTGTTATTTTCAACACACAGTACATCAATAAAAAACTCTCTAAAGACAGTATACAGTCATATCCATAAACAATATCTTAATTGGTATGTTCTAATTTTAGCAAAAGTCTTTCATCTTCAGATAAAAGAAAAAAAGAATTTATATATGCATGGTTGAAACAAAGAGACGTAGACGCAATGGGCCTAAATTGTTTGTATATGAGGGCAATTCTCATTGATTTGTTGCAGGCTTTGTTTTCTCTAATAGAATTAACCAACTGGTTGGTTTTGGTGTCATTGTTTCGACCATCAACAATAGAGTAGATAGCTATTAAATGTGCCAATTAAAACATTTCTCCAAGTTGATGAGATGAGGTCTCTAGAATCTATCTATGGGTGTCCTTTCAGTTTCAATAGATCCGGTCTTAATTAGTGAACTAGATGATGGTCTTAATTAAAACACATTATTCAAGTTGATGTGATGAGCTCACTGCTTGGCATGTGCATTTGTTCAAGATGAGATTGGCATGTGCAGGATGACACATTTTGGAATATTGGCTCATCAGGAATTAATATTGAGAGCAGAACTAAAATTTAAAATTGGAGGGCTAAATATGATAATAATGCGACGCGTAGGGTTGAATCTGACATTAAGTCTTTTTTTCCCGAAATACCACAAAAAAATGTCAAATTTTTTGAGCGAAGACATAAAAGACACTAACAAAAATATGAATATTTATAAAAAAAATATAAAATATAAAAAAACAGCTGCAAATTTTATTTATGGGGTGGCTAAGCCAGTCCTGCTAGCACTGCATGCATGAATCTACTCATGGAAATATTCACTGTAAAAATTTGCACACCAGCGAGCTAGCCTCTACTTAAATTTTAATGTAGGTACCTAAAAAGGAAATATTGTAAACTTTATTCTATTCTCTTGAGATCTTTCATGATTAATTATGAACAATTCAATTAATAGTCCAAAGATCACCAATACCAAATATTTCACAAACACAGCTTAATATGATCTATTGTTTAAGATGACATACCTTGATTAACAGCGGAAGATGTAATGGCTGCCATCTTCTTCCTTCTGACTCCTGACGGTTACTCTTCTTCTCAGAATTCGGTTTCTCTCTCTAACCCTATTTCTTTATGCGTTTCTTGATGGAAAAGAATGCGACTCTTGACAGGGAGAGAGAGGACCCAATCCTTTATATAACATTTAATTCTAAATCTGGTACGTCCATCATATACCAATTCAACGCTTAAGATTAGTCACAGATCTAATGCTTTAATTATAGAACGATCTATTTATGATTTAATTAATCGGGTCACATTAAGATTAGAAACTGCATAACGTTAAAAGTAAATGAGCCATTTGCAGTTTCTAATAGCAGATTTCTAACAAATATCACTTCTCAGTTGTATCTATTTTTATGGACTCTTTTGAGATTTCTTTCTAAATGGGTTAAAATATACATATCATTTTAATAGATATTTGAAAAATGATTTCCAATCTTTTTTTTTGAGTAAAAAACAGGGTCATGTCATCGTTTCATTAAATAATAGAGTTATATAAGACATATATCTCCATTGGAGGATAAAATTACAATTGGCTCAATATAGTTGAGCCTGCAAAAGAAAAGATGAAATTTAAATAATAAGGGTAAAAGTGTAAATGTATCCCAAAAAATGGAGAATTGCACAAAAGGTGAGGGCATTAGGCTGCGCATCAGTAAGCCATGTCAGTATCCTGGCAGCCCACTGGGCAGACCAATATCTGTGCTAGTAGGGTCTGATCATGCCAGTAGACTGATAATACTAATGCCTGATGTTGTTGCCGCCTATGTTGGTGTGTATCCATCCCTCTGCACAGTTATGTTCCACTGATCACGCACTTGTTGTAGGAGGAGTTCATTGTTATTTGTTTTTTCTGTGAAAATTCTTGAACATCTCTCTCTCCATATAACAAATTGTGTGACCTGGAGTAGTGATTTTTCGTCCTTGCTCAGTTCATTGTTGAGTAGTGCCTTCCTTGCGTGCTGATTTGGTAACCTCGTTCTCATGGTTATAGATAGCTGTTGGTATATTTCTCTTGTCACAGTGCATTCCTCAAAGAGATGTTTTACTGTTTCCAGCTGCACCTTACATATGCTGCATCTGCTAACCATCTCCCATCCTCTTTTCATTAAATTATCTATTGTAAGTATCTTATTTAACATCATTAGCCATGAGAAGACTTGCATTCTTGGTGGTGCCTTGATTTTCCAGACCTTGCTTACCTTCGATTTGAAAGTTGGGGAATGTTTGTATGCTTTGTAGTAAGAGTTTACAGTGAACTGTTCGGATGGGGACCATTTCCATCTCGCTTTGTCCGGAATGCCGGTAATAGAGATCGCTTGCTGTTCAATTTCTCGAATCAAAATATTACTAAATCATGATATTAACAAGCCACCTGCTTATTAGATTCTTTCGTTATGCTTATTACTAAACTTGTTGCATTTATGATCATAGCAATGTTCTTCATGTGAGAGCTCGCAAGTTCGAAATATGAAATGACTAATTCTTTGTGAATATTAAATAGTTGGGTGGCTTAACCTCCAACCTTTACTAGAAAATTATGCACACCAGTATGGACGAAAGAATGTGAAGCCAAAAAGGTACTAAACACTTCCTATTAATTGAAATTTGTTAGTATTACTCTAAATTTTTTAATTTTTTACAAAAAGTTTTACTATTAGTCTTTCTTGTAAAAAGAAATTGCACAACACTTGTTAATCTAGCCTCCCTATCTCAATTTTCTTTAAGAAAACAGTTGCGTAACTTTTTTTTGTTTTTTTAAAGGAATCCATGTATAGTCTGTTGAAAATATAAATGGCTGGAACCGAAACCATTCGAAAATATTATAGACAAGCTAGGATTGATCGATATTTACAATCCTAACTTGAGGAGGAGTGTTAAAAATATAAAGGAACCCGATAAGACTCAGACTTAGACCCATTAAAGGTAATTGCATCATTGGCTAGCTGTTAGAAATAAAAGGAGCAATTAATACCTCCACCTGTATTTCTATTTCTTTGTATTGTTAGATATCCATAGGCAATCATTACTTGTACAGTAGACATACGTTAGAAAGTTTTGTATAAAAGACACACAGAAGCGACTATAAAAATTATCAGTTTGAATAAATTCATTTCCTTCATCTCTCTGTTTTTATCTCTAATTCTCAACAGTTTCACTATTGGATAAGTACCCGATAACTATAGCTACAGTGTCTAAGTTGTGGCCGCTTCTATTATTAGTCTATTCCTGTAGAAAAGTATTGGTCCATTTCAACCCCGTTAGTACTATAGTAAATAAATCCATGCAAACTTAATTAGTTTTGCATTGAAACCGTAGTTGAGATATAGGATATATAATTAACTTGTTACTAATTAATAAGGCGAAAAGCTAGCTAATAGAAACACCCGTGAATTAACTTAATACAACTATACAAGAAGCAATAGAATATTTTGCCATTCGTTTAAATTTTTTTATTCTGTCATGGATTCATGTGATATTGTATCTCAATAAGAAATTATTTATATAAGATATGGTTGTTCGAAGTAGGATAATATTCTTATTTATAATTTTGCTATGTTGACAAATTACAAATAATTTCTATTTGTCTTTTCCACCGTTTAGGTACCGGTAGTTATGATCAAATGACTTAAACAAATTATTTATGTGCAAGAATTTGTTTTTAAGCCTAGGTGCTTCAAGGAATGTATGTCACTAAAGTTATGAGCTATTCTAACATTAAATTTATACAAATCATGATAAAAGGGTCAACTCAAGTTCTGCCAAAAAAAATCCGAATTTCCGAGTCAACTCGGCCGATTCCAGCCGATTCATCCGATTTCGATTCTACAGTCAAGAACCCGATTCTGATTCCGTTTCCGAGTTCGGAACCATGAAAAGTACCCCAGAGATCCTTGAAGTGAGCTCGGCTTTTCTATCCTCAAACTGGTCACCTCATCCAGCAATAGCCAGACTCCGGATTTTGGACCATCAATGAAGAGTGTAATATTATACTGATATTAAAGTTTAGTTGGTGTTACAGGGCCACATCTTCATGTTTATTAATAGATTAAGCCTCAAGCAAAATTGTATCAAGAAAAGAAAATAGCTAAATGAGATCAACCGGTACTGGACAAAAAAATTCTAAGTATGATGTGTGAAAAGGAGAAACAGTACCTGAAAATGTGCAGTGTGTGAAAAGGCGAAGAGGCCGAGAGGCAAAGAGACGTAGCAGAGACGATTTTCTGATCAGAACGGAAAGCGGAACAAGATAGAGACGATTTGTCAGGATTTTAGGAGTGTCAAATCCCGCTGAAAAATCACAAGAAAATGGTCAGTATTTGGCGAGAGTTCGTTTCGCAAGGATGAAATCTCTAATCAATTCAAGAGGCCGATCTTGATGTGCATTTTTCCACTAGTGATTGCTACATTCAACCGTATATAATTGGTTACAGTAGGACTGTAGGATGGTATTAATATGTATGAATGGTGCTTACAGCCTGTACCTCTCACTATATAATTCCCAAGTGTTAGCATATCAAACATCCTCCCCTGAAACCAAATGGCTTGGGCATGGTTTGCATTATTCACGGACCTAATCTTCTATTTTATTCCTGGCCTTCTATTCCTCTATTATCTGCACAACAATTTCTTAGTCTCCCATCCACCAGTAAACTTCCCCGTAGTCCGTATGCTGCCTTCATTACTAGCCAATGTCCACCAACTGCACGACTGGATAGTCATGAAAGTCCTGATACATGGCAATTTTTACTTCAGAGGTCCCTGGCTCTCTGGTATGGAACTTTTTGTGACCAGTGACCCAGCAAATGTGCATCACATTTTTACCGAAAACTTTCAGAACTACCTTAAAGGGAAGGACTTTTTTGAGATATTTGAGGTATTTGGCGATGGCATCTTTAACACAGATGGTGATGCATGGAGGTTTCAGCGTGAGAAGCTTTCGCTAGCCATGTCGCAAAAATCCTTCCGCACATTCATTGCCAAGACGACCCTGGAAAAAATCGAGAATGCTGTCTTCTCATTCCTTTCTCAAACAGTTGAGCATGATCGAGTGATAGATTTGCAAGATATGTTCTCAAGGCTGTCTTTTGACATGTCTTGTATTCTATCATTTGGAACTGATACAGGCAGCCTATCCATTGATCTGCCTGTAGTTCCATTTGCAAGAGCTGTTGATGATGGATCTGCCGCAATATTGTCCCGCATTTGCAGTCCAGTGGCATTATGGAAGCTTTTTAAATTCTTACGAATTGGTCAAGAGAAAAAGCATGCCAAAGCACAAGTTGTAATTGATCGGTTCATAGCCGAAGCAATTGAAAAGCCGAAACAGGAAATGAAAGAGGGGAAACATGTATGTCCTGATATGCTGAGTTCATATTTGAGTGATACAGATATACCAAACTCAAATGAGTTTTTGAGGGACAACCTTCTAAGTTTTCTCACAGCAGGCCGTGATTCCATCAGCTCAGGCCTGTGTTGGTTCTTCTGGGCCCTTTCTCAAAACCAGCAAACCGAAGAGAAGATCCTACGCGAACTTAGCTCCTCACGTCATAACATTACACCAAAAGGTATGATAATTTTTGATTCAGATGAATTAGAGAATTTGGTCTATTTCAAGGCTGCATTTATGGAATCCCTTAGACTCTTTCCGCCTGTTCCTTTCAATTTGAAGGCGGTGCTGAAGCCTGACCTACTACCAAGTGGCTTCAGAGTAACTCCAGATATGAAGATCGTACTATCAATATATGCAATGGGGAGGAATCAAAAGATATGGGGTGAAGATTGCATGGAGTATAAACCAGAGAGGTGGATTTCTGAAAAAGGCACATTGCGTCATGAGCCTTCGTACAAATTTATGCCCTTCAGTACAGGCCCAAGGATTTGTTTGGGAAAGAACATGGCCTTAACTCAAATGAAAATGATAGCAGCAGCAATGGTGTATAATTTTTGTTTTGAAGTAGTGGAAGGGCATGTTGTCAAACCTGGACTGTCTGTTACACTCAACATGAAGAACGGGCTCAGGGTACGTGTTAGAAAGAGAACTAGCATGTAATAATTAATTTCCATGATTTGTTAAATTTATGCTAAATAATATGCTTGTGTGCTCTGTGAGCAGCTAAATTAATGTTCACGTACGTGATGTTAAATATGTATTGTGTTTATTGTGTGATATATTATCTTGCTATGGATGTATCTATTTTAATTAAATAAATGTAGTCCGTCATAATTGTTTGGTCTTTAATTGTGTTATTAGCAATTTTGCATTTCATTTTGTAAAATTAAAATTACTTGTTGATGACCCTTATACAAACATGCAAGTTACATATATAGATCTGATTATATTACGGATCCATATCACAACAAAGAATAAGAAAATTACATAAGAAAAATTCCTTTCTATTCAAAATTAGGCTTAATTTAGGATAAAAACTTCTTTAGTTTTCTATTTACCTTTCTACTCTTTATTATATCTAAAATATATATCTCTCAACTCTAATTTTATTTTTCTATTTAATCATAGAGTTAATTATCCATAATAGAATATGGTCTAATTTAATTATTTCCCATCATGCTCTTGCCCTCTTCCCAAATGCATACGGCCGGGACTTTGTAATTATTATATGGGACTTCCTCACCATCACGTGTTACAGTTCTAAACAAGTTTCTTCATCTCCTATCTATCCGAATAACTTCTGATTTTTTCTGACTTTGTAATTTTTTTCTATGATTTTAAGATATGCTTGTTACTGAATACTGATTGTGATGAATTTTGTAATTAACAGAATACTGTTTCCTAAGAAGAGAAGTTGGAGCTCCTGTTTGCTACCCTCTCTCTTTGAAAACGTGCAAATGCAGATAGGCTAAGAATTAGGAACTGATTTGATAAATTTTCTTATGCATGTTCTCTCAAAAAAGTTGATTATTACTGGTATTGTATATGTACCACCCAATACTTCTTGGTACATATTGATTGGTGACATGGTATCTGTACTTGTTAATTCTTACTTCTTGGTACAATAAGAAAAAAGGAAAGAGTTTTAAGAGTTAAGGTACAAACTAGATATATTCAAAGTGTTTAGAGGTGAATAAGAAACGGAAGATTTTTTTTTAGAGTATGTGAGAAATTAACCTTAAAAAGTAAAGGGAAATTTGTTTTTATGAACATATTATTTATCGGATTCATAATGATTCGGATTTGAGTTCTAACAAATTTAAATGTGAAGAATTTCTTTTTCTAGCTTGGCATTAGAATTACCCCATAGGAATATATAATTGATAATTGAGGAATGTTAGGCAGTGAGATAATTAATGACTTTAGGTAGATATATACATCTACTGCAATATATATTTTGAACGAATTAAGACAAAATTATTTTCAACGTTCATGTGCAAGAAATATTTAATTTTCTGAAAAAAATACTTAGTTTAACTTGTAATTAGTAGGATATTCTTATTAATGTTTAAAAGGTAATTATTTGTAAATAAGCAGTAATATTTCTGAAAAAAAAAATTCTACACACCGTCACTAACTAATTATTTGTTTAGAATTGGTAAATTCCTCATTTGGCGAAATATAACAAACTAATTATATGTAGAACAATCGCTGTACCTCACAATTAATAAGTCACAAACAATATTATATTTTTGTTGACAATAGGCAATCGAGCTTTGTATTTATACAAAATGATGTTGAAATGGATTCTAATATTATTTTGACATTGTCATGTTAAATTAAATAATACATTTTTATGCAAAACATATACTTTTGTCAGCAAAATAATTATTGTTTGGTAGAATTAGAGACCAACCTGACTAATTATATCTTCTATTTCAAATTGCAACAGAAATATGAGACAAGGATTTGTGAAGACGTTGGCACAATTAGTGTGTATCTTTTACATCTTACTTTTGGATGTTAATGCGAGGAAGCTGGTAGAAACCTCTCCAACTATAGATGTACGTAGTTATAGCGTACATGCCGATGGTGTTAATGACGACAGCACGATACCATTTACGTCTTATTTTTGCATTTTATTAAAATTCATGGATGTCAACAAGTGGGATAATTTCCTTTTATGTATTTGGTTAATTTGAAGGAATATGTACAAAAGTATTCTGTTGAATTAATCTTAATTATCATAGGCTCACATGCAATTTGGTCATAAAAATGTTGTAAAAATATTCATTTAAATTGTTTCAGAGATTTAAACGATAATATTTTAATAATGTTAGGTCTTCTTGGAAGCATGGGATGCGGCATGTGCGTCGAGCGGTACTGATACTGATGTCAAGCTGCTCATACCGACCGCAACCTATTTTCTCAATCCAGTAAAGTTTAGTGGGCCTTGTCCAAATGTTAACACACTCACTGTCTATCCGGAGGTAATAGAGACTTATTCTGAGAAATATATATAATTTCTAATTGAAGGATATTAGTAACTGATTAAGACAATTTCTGATTGATGCTACGCATGCAGGGATATAAAAAGACTTCGACTGACTTGAGCAAGTGTAATACTATGCAAACGACATATATAAATTAATGACTAAATGTAATATTCGAAATGTTTGAATGTGTTTGTTTTAATAAAATTGGTAACATTTATAATGAAATATTATTGTACAAAATAAATTATAAGTTATTTTGAAATTAATTGTTATCAGATTGTTAATATCAGATTGTTAATATCAAATTTAGTGATATAAAATATATATTATTAGATTGAAAAACTTAAAAGATTGTAATATGCAAGAATTTATGAAATATGTAGTGGGTAATAGAAAATTTATACATGAAAATATTTGTAAGTATTTATTTATTTAGATTGAGAACTAATTCACAAATTTTGATAATTTGAAGGTTAAAGTTGAAAAATGCAACACATTATATATCAAGTGGTTCAAGACCATGTGGTGGTCACTGGGAGATACACACACCTATTTAATTAGTTAGTAAAAAAAAAATTTTGATTTATTTTAAATGATAAAGTAGGACCCACGTCCCTTCTTATCCCTTGTATTATTTCCTTCTTTGACCAATCCCTACGCCTATTTTCTTCTCTCCAGGACATTTCCTTCAATTTTCTAGTTACTTTGTGTTCTTACTCAAAACCGAGCAAGAGTTGGGTTAAGCTTTTGTACACAAAATTGATGGTCATTGCCTCTTTTCCTATTACATCGCAGCCAGTGGTAAACATCTCTTTTAGTCTTGTCTTCTAAACGAATATGAATTCGAAAATAGTTGGTAGCTATTTTTACATGCTTTTGATCATTTGGATTGAGAATTTTAGATGGTGCAAACGTTGTTAAAATTGGTTGAACTCTTGATTTTGAATTGGAGCTCAAACCATAATATATACCTTACGGTATCAAGCTCAAATAGGCTTGTATAAATGAATACCATTTTGTCCTTGATTTTTGATGCTCTTAGTATTTGAAGGGGATAAGTATGATGATACATATATAAACATTTTTATGTGAAATGGTTCACGTATATGGGTGTTAGGGTTAAAAGTGCAAACTTAAATTAGTGATAATTTAACCATGTCAGAGGGACTAAAGTAAATAATAGAAAAATATGAAGTATATAGCCGGTTATAAAATGAAAGGAAAGAAATTAAGTGAGCCTTTGACCTTGGTCCAGAAAAATAGAAAATGAAAGGACAAATCGAACTGGTGATTTGGGTTTTGCTCGAATGAATTGATCTGTAATGATTTATTGGACTTGGATGGTTAGTTTTGAACTAAAACGAATTGGACAAATACAGATTATTGGACTGATAGATAATTATGTTTGAAATTAAAACTGATGCAAATTAAAAGGAAATAACTTAAGGAACATAAAAGAAAGTTACCAAATAAACATATAAATGGAGATTGAAATATTAGAATCTATAGATTGTTTTGTTATAATGAATTGATATATGTATTGATTAGAATATATATATTATTCTGATATAGGCATAATTAGCATATAAGATTGATGATACAAAAGGTTCAGGAAGGAAAGATTACTTATGACCTTGTCTATTGCCCTACGTTATTAGGTGCGAGGTTATTGGATTAGTCTGAGATTCATGACTAGGAATTAAATCGTAACTCGCTGTGCATTTTGAATATTTGATTGACTGCATTGATTGAACTGTTACATCATATCCATAGCCCAATATAATTGAAACTGAATTTATATGAGTTTGTTGACTGTCATGTTGATAGTGTTTATCGATTGATTGATTCTTATTTCCAATGATTGATTGAGACCACAGCGACTGAATTGATTGAATATTGAATATTGAAATCCTTGAACCTCCATATAGTAAAGAAAAAGGATTAATATATTGTAAAGTCTAGCTAGCTACTAGACTTTACTCCATGACCCTTATGCGCATATGGTGAATGACCCCAATTGAACCCAGTACTGGTTGGGTAGGGGATATTGAATAAATATGAATTGTGACTATAAAATTAATGAACTGTGGTAACTGTCTTATCAATGATTTTGCTTCCAATAATGACAGTATTGTGATATCGATTTCATATTGTTTCTGCTAACCGATTCTCAGGATAGTTAGAATTGTCTTATCATCGATTTTCTTTCTTATACTGACGGTATTCAAATATTAATTTTATATTATCTCCATTAACAAATTGTCAGGATGGATATAACAGTATAAGCCCTAACACGGCCGATACTTGTTATGGTATCTGTCAGTGTTACCAGACTAGAAATTGTAAATGTAAGAAACCAAACGTTACCTGACTTTATGGTTTAAAAGATTTTGCCCCAAACCATTTATTATGATAAGATCCTTAGAGTTCGGATTTCTTTGTGAAATTGCGTTGTTCAATTGGATACTGTTATTGAGCATTTGCATTCGTTATTTTAAAATGAACTGTCAATTTCTCGTGCGGTGATTTCATTCCGAATATGGATTTCCTTTGAATCCAATAATATGAGTGGCAATCAGCACTGAAAATTATTTCTCACTCATTTCCCCTTGTGGGTTACCGGTCTATTAGTCGAAGATTGAGAAACTATTTTGGGATTGCAATTGACAGCAGGGCCATCTAAAAGTCTGGGATTTGGGTTTATTTTATCTGACATGGTGCAGAAAATTCATCTAGCATCATCCACTGTAAAATGTCAGATAATTATTGTAAATAAATTGAAATGTGGAAAAATAATTGATGCTATTGGCAATGCATAAAAAGATTCATGCCTTATGTTACGGAAATTGTTATGGAAAATAGACGCGGTAGGTCCGTCGCACCTCGGGATCGGAGGTGTGACAACAAGTATGTGTCCGGAAATGATTGGGTGCAATTTGGGAATATGTACGGTCTAAGAATTACCGGAGGCAGGACCTTCGACGGTCAGGGCAACTTCTCTTGGAGCTACAATGAATGCCCAAAGACAAAGTTTTGCAATGTTCTTCTACTAATAGAGTTAGTTACATTTGATAGTTAGTATTCGGTTGTAATTAGTGAAGCTGTTAAGATGATGTTAAAAATATTGTTAGAGTTGTGAAAAGGTGGTTAGTGGCATAATTGTAATTTGGTAAGACTCTATATATAGAGCATAGTTATAATCAAAGATCGATCAATACAATACCATTTCATTTCTCTCTCTTCTATTATCAAAGTTTATATCTACCCACTATTAGTGTCTGGGTCATGGATGCATAAGAGTTATAATATGAAATTTCATGTTTCTGTAAATATGAAGATATGATTTTTTTTTTTTTCAGTTGGTGATGTTTCTTAATTTAAACAACACAATCATCTACGTACTGGATGAATTAACTCGGTAAACCCGAAGTTCTTCCATGTCGAGGTGCTGCAGTGCAATAACTTTTACGCTAGTGAGATGTACATCGAGGATTAATTCGGAAGATAGCCCCAACACAGACGGCATCCACATTGAGCGTAGCTCTGCCGTCACCATCCATGACGTGTTCATCGGCACAAGTGACGATTACATATCTATTGGACAGGGCAGCATTGACATCCTTATCTCAAATGTCATATGCGGGCCTGGCCAAAGCATTAATGTTGGCAGCCTAGGCAAGTACCCAAGTGATCGAAGAGGATGTGCGAGGTCTAGTGGTTAGGGACAGCACAATCATCAACAGTACCATGAACGGTGTGCGCATAAAGACATGGCAGGACTCCCCCAGTAGTAGCTCAGCCACCAACATAACCTTCGAGAACAACCCAATAATCATCGATCAGAATCCTGTCAATCTTTGCGATGGAGATATGGTACGCAACACTCGTTTATCTATTTAATGATCAATGAATCTACTTTTTTCAGACTGTCCGCCCCGTATCATCAATCTGCCTATTTAATTACCGAACAAATAAATTTGATACATGCATATGAACATCTATGGTGATGGATTTGAATTAATGTGAGTTTTGTTGTTTGTGTAATCAATATGCTGGTTCCTTCTCGATCGGGTGAGCATAAGTGATGTATATGTTAAGGAAATAAATGGCACATCGGCGTCCCAGGTGGCCGTGACTCTAAATTGTAGTCAGGGGACTCCATGCCAGAACATACATCTACAAGATATTCTCCTCAAATATGTTGGCGAGGACGAGGAGGTGCCTACTGCTATCTGTGCATACGCCGACACATATTTCTCTGCTCCGATGCTCCGTTTGCCATGTAATTAGTTCGTCCAAGAAAATTCAATTATTAATTTACTTTCAAGCTCGATTGAATATCTTTATAAAGTTCAAAGTATATAATTTGGAAAAATAGGGAAGATCTTTATAATTAAAGTTCAATGTACTTAGTTTCAATCATTCTACCTCTATCGCTTCATCTAATATGCCATTGTTTAAAATGTTGATTTTAATGTAGTTAATATATATATATGCCATTATTTGTTTTTAATTAAAATGAATGAACAAACTTTTATACTGAAGTCTTATATATATATATATATAATGGGCTGGTTGAGAAGTGCTCACATGCATTATATATTTAAGATCTGTTTTCAAGCACAAAACTATTCGGCCCAACTTATTTATATGTTTTTCTGGTAACAATTAGCAATTATTTATATATATATATATATATTTTAGTATGCATATTTTTTGTTTAATTACAGTATAGTTCAGACGTTGGAAAGTCATGAACATTATGTTTTAATTTAGGTTAGAAAGAAGAATAGTGTGGTTAAATGGAATCCTTGTCCATGCATGCAAACCTGTTCCTTCTATTTAAGAAATGAACTCCAAAACACTTCTTCGTGTAATTAATTTCTAATGTTGCTGCTACTAGATAAAGTGTCATCTCGTTCATGTGCCGAGTTTATTAAAATATTGGAGAAGACCAAATAACATTTTATTTCTCAATTCATATTAAAACTAGAGAAAAAATATTAATCAATCAAGTAGTTGGCTAGACCATAGACATAATCTTTGTGTTACTTATATATAAATGCCAGATATATTGCTCAATTTATTGAGTTAATATAAAACTCTTTAGAAAGTCTCGTGCATCATCTTGTCTCATTTCATCTTGTAGTGTATCCTCTTTCGTTCAAGTTCTTCATTGCTCAATTCGGTAATTTAATTGTTAATTGTTAATTTCAATATTAACTAAATGTTAAAGAGACATTTTTCTTTGTTTAGTTTAATTTTTTTTTCTCACTTGTATATATTCAACGGAAAGTGATTTAAGTTAACTTCCATAAACATAAGATTTGATTTTATCTAGATCAATCTGGGTTTATCTAGATATCAAAATTTTACCAAATCGATCCCCTTTCACGATATTTTATTTGTTTTTTTTATAATAAAAAAATCGGCACATATGTCTCTACCTCACAAACCATATTTGATTTGTTGGCCATGTATCATTAAAGCAATGTACGTGCTTTGTATTTATAAAAAATTATGTTGGATACAAAAAATATTTTGACATTGTAATGTTAAAATAATACTTTTTTGGTGCAAAATACAAAGTTTCATCATACTAATATATATTTATTATTATTTGCTTGTCATTTAAATCTCAATAAATTATATACCGAACTATCGTTTGGTAGAATAGGCTATATATTTTATATACAAAATTAGAGACTAGCCTGATTAAATATGTATTACTTCTATTTCAAATTACAACAGAAATTGAGGCCAGGATGTGTGAAGATGTTGGCACAATTAGTGTGTATATTTTTATATGTATTGGATGTTAACGCAAGAATTTTGGCGCAGAACTCTCCACAAACATAGATGTATGTAATTATGGCGTAAATGCTAATGGTGTTACCGACGATGACACAGTACTTTTTACATCTTATTTTTGCGTTTTATTTTAAGTTCTTCGATGTTATTATGTGGAATTTCCTTTTATGTACATGTATTTGGTATATTAGGGTATATATAAATGCCTCCCTTCTATTTATGATTCCAATCTCGGACTAACTCAGGAGTATCCGGATTCCGGAGTTTTTTGTTTTTTTGTTTTTTTGTTTTAATAAAATCAACAATTTTAGTCAATATTTTTCTAAAAAAAAAACAACAACAACAATGTCCATCTATATATATTTTGAGGTTTGCTGGAAACTCACTCCCATAAACATACACCATATCTCAATTTTGTTTTTTTTTTGAATTCCTTAAATAGGGGCAAATATAAAAAAATTAAACTTAAGTACGTACCATGTCGATCGATGTATATGTGCCAAATAAAAGTTTACTTTCTCCAAGCATTATGCTATATCGAATTGAGATGTTATTATAATATTTGTTTCTTTATACAAAATTATCTTCAAATAATTAAAGAACATTTGATTATTTTAAAAGTGCTAAATTATAAGATGGAGATTCAAGAATTGAGATATAGTTACGATTATTTTAAAAGTGCCAAATTAAAGAACATTCATGACTTTCAAGAAAAACCGGTACCGTCTGAATATGCAATCCATAATTTATTAATTTTTCTTTATTACAACACATCAGCCTTTTTGTTTTTTTTTTTTTTTGTTAAGGTTGTCCTTATGAACCTACCTAGCTATTTACCCAACAAATTTTTTACATAGATTTATATCAATATGGATTTGGTTTAATAACAAAATTTTGGTGTTAGTGTAACTCAAGGAAAAAATGGCTCGTTGGGGTCATCAGTAGCCGTGACTCGGAGACTTCATGCTAGAACATCAATATAGAATATCAATTTATAAGATATTCACCTCAATCGTGTCGATGAGGATAAATAGTGACTTTTCGCGAGGGTATACTTACATAAAGATATTTTTTCTATTAGCAACGGAAGCATCCACGAGAGTATACTGACAAAATCCATCACGAATAGTGTCTCCATTCTTATAATTAGTAACTGAGATAATTTGGATTCATTTTTATGTGTTGTATAGCTAAGATGGATGACTGCATTTTGTTTTCCTTATCAGTTTCCATTGTGCTTGGTTTGATGTGTTTAATTTTTTTTTTCCTTTATTTTTCATTTTGTCTGTTCCATTTTCTGGATAGCCACAGGCACACAATTAACATGGTTAACAACGTTTGGTGAAGCTGGTTGAAATACATACGTGAGAACAACTAATTCACATTAACTTCTAGAAACATATTATTTTTGGAAAATCTGTTTAACTTTAGATTAAATATTAATTATTGTTGGTTTAATTTTAGTTCTGAATACATGGTGCGAAATTTTTAAATAAGGCCTGAAAACTTACTATAAGAGCCTGAAATAAAAAGGGAAAGGGAAAGTTTTCATCTGATCATATCTTTCCCCATCACGTTCATTGTTAAGAAAGCATCAATCTCCTCATATAGAAATAGTTTTACATTCTAGGTCCCAAAAATTTCAAACAAATTTAGAAAATGAGCACATCCATTTTTAGATAGATCCAACTTTGGCTTCTTCAGCTAGTTAAATCCTGAAACAACAAATAAAAAAAAAACACAAGTTATTATTACACTTGTAGATTATATAACCTGAATGTATATATTCAACGAGGGAGTACGAGTATATAACCAATAGAATAGATTAATCATTGCATATACCTAATTTAAGGTCCAACGCATGGTTAAACGAAGTAGAGGCTTCCGCTATCTCATTAAATGTTTGCACATGAGAGAGCTACAAAATAAAAAAGGGACCCAAAAAACAAAATAAAATATTATATCATAAAGTAATAGATAGTACTTTTTATAATTGCATGTAATAGAAGATGAGAGCTACATGTTATGATTAAATGAAGCTAGCTATGACTATAGCATGATGCTCTTTTTCAAAAGTGCTTGCAGGGTGAATGGTTCAGGCCTGTCCTGTCAAGAGACATGAACAGAGGGAATAAAGCGTACTTGTGCCTATATATTATACAGGATATCAGTGTATGTGTATTTGCAACAGTATATATACAACCTATGAAATTAATGCAACAGCATCTATGATCTATGAGATGAAAACAAGTTATGACATGTAAAAAAAAATGACAGGGTGCATGTCTGCTTCTACGTATACCCGGCCTTATTTCAAGACCTAGACTAGATATTCTGATTTGAACCCTAGAAATCAAATGGTGTGGGTTGTGGCATCAGGCATCTGATGAAACCTACTATACTACCAATTTGATCCCTTTCATTTTATACGGATCCAATGCTTGCTACTTTTTCCAACTTTGTTGAAGGTCAAAAAGAAATTTCCTTTATTTTTTATGACTTGTTTCATTAGATCTTACATATCTTCTATATTCCATGCACCTTAATTAGGTCCTTGTGAGAAGAAAATGCAAAATTCTCTCATTATATAATTTGCAAATATCAAAAGGTAGATAAAAGGTTTACCTTATCACATAGTACATAGCCTTCTTCTTGCTGTTTACTAACCTGTATAAAATAGAAACTATCAACGAGTATCAAACAAGAAAATTAAGTGATGCAATACCAATAATGAACTGATTTAAATGATTCTCTATCTTTTTTTTATTACCAAGTTCTCTAGATAATTGATCTCTCTGCCGATCTTGCGCTCCATTTCTCGGTGCACTCTGTCCATCGCAGTCTCTAAGTTTCGCTCCAAGACTTCCAAAGAGGGTAAGGTGTAGCTCTCCCTCTCATCCACATTCATAATTCTACCAATTTATATTAATAACAAGATATATATATTTAATAGTCCAAATTATTTCATTTTAAGAAAAAAATTAGGGAGATAAGCTTCTTAATAATTTTCCTGGAAATTAATTATTAAAGCAAGATCTTATTTTTTTTTTTTTTTTTTTGTTATAAAAAGAAGTGTGCAAGTACCTGAGTTCTTTCTCCATTAGTTCACATAACTTCTCCACCTTAGCTATCTCTGTATTTCTTTCCTGTTATGTAATACAAAGTTACATCCCATGCCCTGAAATAAAAGTGTGTGTGTGTGTGTCAGTGTGCTAGAGAAAGAGAATGCTATAGCTAAACTTACCGTTCGATAATCTCTCAAAATGGAAGTCTGTGTTGCAGCCTCATACTTCTCAACAAATTCCTTAACACTACAAGCAAACAAAAGAAAATAAAAGAGTTAATATATACATGAAGCATAGAAAAGCATGGTACGTACGTACGTAGTACATGAAGGGTTAAAATTAATATATAGATTTACCTCTGCACAGTAGGAGCATGATACTCGTAAATCTTTCCTGAAGAAGAAAAGAGAAGGAGAAGGAGGTCGACGTCACACAAAACAGCGAGCTCTCTAGCTTTCTTGAACAAGCCATCTCTTCTTTTATAGAAAGTCGATTGCCTCTGAGTTGGGTTCTCTATCCTCTTTATCTCTGTTTTGCCTCTCCCCATAATATAATTTCTTTCAATACTTTCACTATAAGATGAGGTTAAAATTGCACGCTTTCGGTTCTAAACCCCCAAAACTAGCCAATGGTTGGTTTATAGAGAATTTGACATGAATATAGCAAGTGGAAATGGAAAGGGAAAGGGAAAGAGTTTAGTCATGTATAGGCTTCTATCATGAGATGATGAGATGTTTTGTTTTCCAGTTCGAAAAATATATAGTAATAAATAAATACATCCTCTCCAGTAGCTGTTAAACTGGAGAGTCAAGCATTTGTCATAAATTAATGTATACTTCATTTAAATTTTTTTGAACAAGTGTGCACTCAGGATTAGTTTGAATTCATAGAGCCTAAAACTTGTAAACTATAATATTAATACATGTTAGCCTTTGATTATGCCACCGATTAAAAATAAAAAGGTTCTGCATATTCCCTACCATATAAGGGTGTAAACGGAGCGGATTCGGAGCGGATAATGTTAATACCATATTCGCATCCGTTTTTCAACAAGCGGATATGGATAGTAAACGGATATCAAAATTGAAAACCATATCCGTCTTAAACGGATACGGATACGGATACGGAACGGATTATCCACGGATACAGATTCGAATACGAATATGGGCGGATAATTGTCGGATATTAAGTAATTATACTAAATTTCATAATTTTAAATTACCTAATTTGATTACCTAAATTGACAAAAATTTAATAGTCTTTTTAAGTTTGCACAGTGATGATTATGCATGACTAATTGCTTATTAGTTCAGAGAACCAATCTATTATTCTAATTGATTATATGATTTTTCTATCAAGATTATCGGATTTAAACGAATATGTATGTTTTTTGAAAATTTCGCAAAGGTGAAATGAATTGAAAACTGCTGAAAGATTAAATTTCGGATCCGGATATATACGGATATCCGCTTTGTTTCTATCTTCACGGAATTATCCGTATCCGTATCCGCATTATTTTTCCATATACTAAAATTATCCGTATCCGTATCCACAAGTATCCGTATCCGTTTAATCCGGATACGGATAATAAGCGGATTCGGAGCGGATTATCCGTATATGTTTGTACCCCTACTACCATACCATGTTTTCCTAGCTAGACTTATACAATAATTATAATTTATACATTACATCCAAATCATAATTATCATAGCTTAGGTGTTTTAGTTTCAAAAATAATCATTGTACAATGTACATACTTAAATCCTATGAAATAATTGTTATGCATAATCAACAATAGAGTTCCACAAAAAGTTCGTAGTTCGTGATTCGATTTGAGTTCGATTCGGAAAAAATTTGTAATTAATTCGTTCGGAAACAAATCAAACCAATTCGGTTCGAATCTTATTCAAACTCAAGCTCAAATTGGATCTAGTTCGTTCGAAATTGGTTCGCGAATTATTTAAGTTCGAATCTCAAATAATGCAACTAATGGCGTCAACTATCAATATTTAATAATGCAATAACCAAATTTATATTAGAGCTCAAAATTGTTAATATAATAATTACTTATAATAGAAAAATACTTCAGCAGCGTAACAAATTAATAATAGAATAAGTTTCATTTGACTTGGTTTATGCCGTGATTTTAATCAATCCAGCAACGTAAAAGTTAAGAGAATTTTGGACTGGCTCACAATCCACCAATGTGAATTCGTGAAAGGTAAAAGGTAAAAGGAAACCGCATGAATTTTTGTTTCACGTAAAAAAAACTAATGCATAAACTGAGAACTAGCATTTGGTTTAGTGGCTAAGGTACATGGTCTCTGTGTGAGTGGTCATGGATTCGAAACCTAGATGAGAAAAATTATTTGTTGTAATAACAAAGGTATTAAACAGTTTGGTGGCTTGACCTCTAACTTTTACTAAAAAAAAAAACTAATGTATAAACTACTGGTGGTTGTCAAAAATTTCGTAGTTTGTAATTTGATTGACTTCAATTCGATTCAGGAAAAAAAATGTAATTAATTCGATTTAAAATTAGTTTGTTTTGAAACAAATCAAATAAGTTCAGTCCAAATCAAATTCAAACTCAAACTCAAACTCAAATAAGTTGGATTTGGCAGCCCCAGTGATTCAACAGTCATGGGGCTCTTCTCAGAATTCAGATATATTGATAGTTTCTCTCTGATCTGTCTTCTTTTGAGGGCTTATAGGCTTATAGTCATAGCTCTATTAGGCCATGCATGCATGAACTATTGATCAGCTCTGATCTGCAGTAAATTATATGGCAAAAGCAATGAATTGCGAAAAGCAACAGGAAAGGAAAGGGGATGTCACAGGGAAAGAAAAAGACAAATATAATGCAGTTGTAGCTTTAAAGATGGGTATGGGTAACACTGTACTGTTCTCTGCATTTTTTTATTATTATGGAAATGTAGAGCTACAGTGACTTACTATTCAAAATCATATCTTGTGTTGGAAAATAAATCAGTGAAATTCTTAATCCAATAAACAGTACTCTGAAATTTCTGAAATTTCGAATCTAGCTGTCAAATTTTTTTTTAGAACGCATCTCGAAACAACTTATTTTTCTGTGCACGTAACTAGAACAGTTCGACAGTCGGATTCGGAATTGTAGAAATTTCAGAGTACTGTTCACTGGATTCAGGATTTCAGCAGATTCGGATCCCTTCTGTTGTGTGAGAGACTACGGTAATATATATATATGTATATTACATATTCATATCGTCTTATGACTTTATATTTTTATTTTGAAGTTTAAATATGATCAGCATATGAAATGTATTTGGAGATTAAATTTTATGTTTCCTAGAATAATTTTACCAATTTTTTAAATGAATAAAAGAATCACTTGATGATTTTTTTTATTTTTTAAATTCTGGATCATTCTAATTTTCTGTCTAAAAAATAGACAATAGTAAAAGTATTCAGGAAACAGTAAGAAACGTTACGTCTGTGGCGATGTGAAAAGAGAAAGTTGCCAGTTGTACCTGTTTTCTGAACGAAAGACTCAAATACTGTGCTTTCCCTTGCGTTGCATCACCACCTTTGGTACGGTAATTAATGGTTTTTTTATTTTTTAAAGTACTCCAAGCCTACGGAACGTTGAACCTTGACAAGAACTTATGTTTATTTTATAACTTTCTCAAAATGGCATTCCGCCAGTGAGCAACTGAGCATTGAATATTTTAATACCATGGATTGGTAGCCCAGTTGTCAGAGTTTGTTTTTTTGGATAATCTGAGTTATAAATTGCAGTTCCATTATTACGGAATTATGCGCAATTTTTCTAGTTATTCCCCTCAAATTTCAGAATTTTGACCTTACTATTGCGGAGGAGTTTTTTTTTTTGAAAAATGTGGCTTCTGGTTTCTAATTTTCACATGATTATAAGTAGGGCCGCAATCAAATCAAACCAAATCGAACTTATTCCGGTTTGAGTTTGGATTGAATTAATTTCGAACTAAGTTTTTACGAACTCAATTTCGAACTTTATACGATCTTTTTTTGGATAAGGAAGAGTAATCATAGTCGCCGAGAGCAAGGGTTACGATTTACGAGTAATGACTTATGACTGTGCAGTCTTATGTTTTAAGTCACCAGCAAATACAAGTCATTAGAGAAAATTAACGGTTCACGTTACTTTGAGATTCGAAATGGAACAGTTCGCGAATCTATTTCGAACGAACCAGATCCAATTTGAGTTTGGTTTGAATTAATTTCGAACTATTTCGAATTGAATTTTTTATAAACTTTTTCAAATCAAATTCCAATCAAATCACAAAGCACAAATTTTTTGTGCAGCCCTAATTATAACTATTGGTAGAAAATTCCAATTTGAGCGTATAGATTTCAATTTAGAAAGCTCGCGAAGAGACAAAAGGCTTGATATCTCAGGCATAATCCTCGGAAGCTGACCAAATCAGAATTGTAAAATAATATTGTTTTAGTTCTCAAAACTTCAGCTAATAAAAATATTTAAATTTTACAATTTCAGAATTGCATAATTGCATAATTGTTTTATCAACGTCTAGATATTCCATGAAATTGTGAAAGAATAGAATAGAATAATTATGTAATTAAGAATTGGCAACTTCGGTAAACTCATCAATATTTGAAATAGTAAAAATGAACATACATTAATATTAAAAATAGTACAAAATGACTTTATGATTTTGTTGAGTTTTGACTAAGGCATCGTAATGTGTTGAATATTACTACATGAATAAATTGCATATTCAACAAAAAAACTAAATACAAATTCTGACAATTAAAATTATGAAATAAAAATAACAATATAGTCAAAATATTCTAATTAAATGTCCAATTCGTATTAACAAACTTCAAAGCAAAATATTTCATTCGTTCTTGCGCTTTCTTCAAGAGAAAAAAAAAATATATATCAAGAGAACATGTGGAGTTTGTGCCTGCTTTAATTGGTACAAGAATTAGATCTAATTATTTTTTACTATATTGTTATGTAGGTCTAATTATTAGTCTGATTATTTTTTAAATCGCAATAGAATATTTATTTCAATACATTTGCATAATCAATTCTGTAACTACGAGCATGAGTTATCACAAATTAAATAGCAGATTTCTGAACCCGTTATATCTCATCTCACACAATCCCGTCACGGTATCATTTTGTTCTATTGTTTACTCTCGATTCTATTGTTTACCACACAATCCCGTGTAAATATTTTTTATTTATTAATTTTTTCTTCTCCATTCTTAAAGTAATAACTTTTCCGAAATATCACTTAATCACCTGCAATATAATTAACTCTCAATAATACAGTTAATTAATGGTAGTGAATTTTGAAGTTACTGACTTTAACATATTATTAAAGTTCGTGACATCTTATTAAAAGTGATTTATATTATTAAAAATATATTTAGACATTTCGTATATTATTTTTAATTATTAATTCCATATATGTATTTTGCGAAATGTTACAGATTTTAACATATTATTAAAGTTGGTGACATTTTAATTATAATAATTTCCTATTGGCCGTTATTAATAAATTCCTGTATGACCGTTCTTAGCAGTTTTTCATATATTTAATATCTAAACCTTTCTCATTTATGAACCATGAAAATCATTCACTTAAACCTTTGCATGGTCATATTGGTCAAAGAGAACAGTAGGAATTTAATTCATTAAATTCTTTCTTCTTTCGAACGAAATCTATTTAAAATCCTTATTAATTTCTCCCTTTATTCCCTATCAACTGTATTAGTAATTTGCTTTATGTTATCTTGTTAAACAGTTTATACTAATATAAGTTTTAGAAACTTTATTATTAAGGACAAACTAAAAAAAAATTAAGAGTAAAGAACTGATTAAATAATTATACTTTAATTTTATTTTACAAAAAACAAAATATTGAAAATAATTGATTCTTACAAAAAAAATTGTCTCAAAGATAAAAAATAGTTCATTTAGATTTAATTAGCTCTAACTCGATTTGAATTTGAATTAGTTCGAGTTTGCCTTCTCTAAAATATTATTGCAATCATCCAGAGTAGGGACTGGATCCAAAAGTTTTTATTTATAAAAATTATCCATGATAAAAAAAAAATTGGAATGCATGAAAAAATTGATTTCATAAAAGGAAGTGAAAAAAATTCGGTAACTTTTAATATTTAGTGTGTACACCCTCATGGAGGGTTCAAATGCATTCATTTTTTTGCCTCTATTTTTAAAAACTTTAATAACTCAAAATTTAAAACTTAAAAAATCAAAATAAAACTGTTAGATATGATGTACATCATTTATCTATGCACGTGTACAAAATTATGATAATTCAACTCTGTTGTGTTTGTCATCAAGAGCTTATAAAAATGTATTGATGTGGATAAATTTTAGATGTTTATTTTTCAACTTATCAATTCACATAAAAACAAAATTAAAATGTAAAAAAAAAAATTATAAGAACATAGTGAAAATCATATAGATCACAGCTAATGGTTTTATTTTGATTTTTATATTTTAAATTTTGAGTTATTAATGTTTTAAAAATAGAGGCACGATGGAGGTAAAAAAAAAAAGACATTTGAATTCTCCTTGTCATCAACCAGAAAAAAAGACATTTGATACTAATAAATTCTCATAAAATAACCAGAAAAAAAAAAATCCAATTCCATCTGTGAAATCAAAATCTCAAAACAATCCTTCTATTATTTTATATTACATTTAAAAGTTCTGGTTTTATGGTATGGTAGTGAGGATTGGGTCATGTATGTACTTTCTTTCTGTCTTTCTCTCGTTTGTATTTTTGTGGTACTGAGTTGCTTTCATTTCATCGATTCCGAAAATGGAAATTCCCATTAGTGTCTGATGCTTTTCATGTGGGAAGATTTGCTATTTTCGTCTCCATTTCGTACTCACCGTACGATTTGCCAGATAATAATTGCCTACGAGTCCGACCAGTGATAGAGGGATGGTCCCCTGTGCCCTGTGCCACGATTTGACCTCACCTCCCGCATTATCTCTCTCTCCAGTATTATCACAAAATGGAGATCATTTTTGGCCACGCCCAACCGCTGCCTTTTGCATTTTGCAATGAATATATCAATCTCACTGCACAATTGATCTGAATTGTTTAAAATAATATTCATATGAAGATACACTTTAACATCAAATTTAAATTTTTTAACAAGTTTTATACTACTTTTTGGTAGAAAATTATCTGATCTAAAAATTCTGAACTATCTAAAAATATTTTTTATTTATTTAAAAATATAATAAAAAATTATAAAATTTGATCTCTAAGTATGTTTACATTCTTATATGGAGATCATTTTGAATGATTCAAATTGATTGTTTGAATTCTAAAAACAAGTATATAAATTCATACTACACTTCATTTGCTCATAGCAAAGTACCATAGCTGCACTCTTTCATTCTATATAAAATATAGATTATGATATTACTAAAATGAAATTATGGATTGCATAAATAAAATGTTTATCAATTTATGACAGCCCAATTCGACATTAAAGCGTTTCAAGTAAAGCCCGTATTTTTTGTAATGGCCCAATCTTTGGTTTTTCCCCAATTCTCTCTTTTTTATTTTGTTGGATTGAGCTGTTACCCTCCATCAATTCGGGCTTGACTTGATTAAACTTGATATTTTAAATCAAATGCATTGATGTTGATACCGCAACGGTTCAATCAGTTATACTGACCAGACTACCAGTGTAATGCAGTTATTATTTCAAGGCCAAACCAAGTATACTCTGCAGTGGGGTTGGTCCGATGCTCAAATTAAGTTTGATGGCGCATTAGAGGCTTTTAATTCGGCATTAAAATTTAAATTTGTGTAGACTTGATTCGTACGAATTTTAAAATTATTTGCATGAAACTTAATGTGGTTCAGATGATTTATGATCTAATATTGGACTGAATTCGGTCTGATGCCTATCGGACAGCCTCGATTTTTATTACTATGCATGCATTTACAGATAAAGTTAGACTTTCGAAATATGAGAGGCAAACTCATATGGAAAGTCAATCATAGAATTTTTTTTTTGCAAAGAATGAGAGTCCATTTTTTTTTTCAATTTTTTTTATATTTATACATAATTTGTAGTAAAATGTTAACTGTAAAATTGACCTACTTTAGTTCGACGGATTTAATTATCATTCAATATGCTTTAAGATTCGTTCGCAATTATTTAAATTTCATACTAGTCTGCTTCGATTGTCATGCGCACAGATTTTAAGATAAATCGAACAGTCGTGGAGCTCGTTGAACCTAAAAGTAGGTCCGATGGACATCGGACCCACTCATTGTCATATTTAATCCCCTAGTTATAAAGTCTGATCCGCCTCTTCTCTCCTCACTAATTGACTATAATTTTCTCTGCCGCATTAATTAACCATAATTTCCTCCAAAAGTTCTAGAAAATTCATGTTAGTCATAGGAGTATAGGTTTCATTTGAACACACTTGTTTTTACTTTTAAGTCTAAATCAAAGAATGACAAGTGTTATAATTATTTAGAGATATATAGATTATATAATGAAGATATTATTCTCATAGGTGCCACATATACACCTTTCCTTAGACAAATCATAACATCAGTCGCCATCATCAGCATTTTGAAGTCTATAGATATCTGTATCTTTTAACTTGATAAGCTTGAAAAATGCTGTGCTTTGAAGCATTTTGATGAATACTTCAAACTTTCACAACTAGCAAATTAATACACCTATCATGCAATCTTCTTTTGTTATTGACTCTACAAATCTAAATGCAATAATTTTCTGAAACAATTAATATGGTTAGCTTTTATTTGAGGGAATGAACTTTTTTTTTTTTTTTTTTTACCATTTTTGAATAAAAAAGAAGAAGATAAACCCAATAACCAATTGTCACTATTTTTGAAAAATTCCAAAATTACTAGGTCCGCAAATGATAGCTACGGAACCACAGTTATAATTGCGGGCCTAGTAAATATGATAATTCTCAAAATAAAAAGTGGCTAAATGGTTTATCTTTTTTTTTAAGATGGTAAAAAAAATTCGGAATGAGTGCATGCATGTATATGTTGTAAATATGTTTTAACTTTTGCTTTGTAGTTTATTTTTATTTTCTTCATTGCACTTATAATTTTTTTGTGTAAAACTGTATTTTTATTAATGAAATTACGAATAAGTACAATATTAAACCAACAAAAAATGAATAGACTCATTTTTTTTACTTCAATAAATAAATTAAATCAAGTCTTTCACAATTTAATATTATTCTTCATGTGAAAAATGTAGACTAGAAATACAATTTAAACTGGATTTATGTGAAAAAAAAAAAATTTAATGGTACCCATCCTTAACTATAAATAAATAAATATATCCATATGAAAAAAAGAATTAAACAAAAATAGCTGCTCTGAGTCCTCCATTTGGCATCAAGCAACTATACCACTTAAATTATTAAAAACAATAATAATGACGACCATAAAATTAATTGAATTTAATTTGATTAAAAAAAAGTCCAATCAGAGGAAACGGTCTCATAGCATAGCCCTCGGAGAAAAATAAAAGGACAAAATATTGGTCATGCAAAGATAATTAATCACCAATAAATATTCTATTAATGTGTGATTGTAATGTTCCCTGATTCAATGCATAAATCATAGTATCGACCGTTTGTTTTTTTCCCCCGGGTTTTTTTTTTTAACAAATAAATTAATAGTTGGTACTTTTTCCTTTCAGTGCATTTATGGTCAATTCAAAATTAATTTGGTTTCCTTTTATTGCCTTATTTACTTTTTTGACAAAATTTAATTGCCAGCAAACCCTCCAAATAAATAGAGAACAATAGTATTAAAAAAACAGATAGTGGATGCATTAATTTTGAGTAGGAATTATAGCAAATGGCCGATGTTACCGTTGGCTATATTACATGAAGCCACGTGTTATCCATTACAATATAAATCAAATTCTTTAATTGTTTTCAAACTATTCGCTCTCAAAACTTTTCCACAAAAATAGACAAATTAAAAAAATTCAGAATTATCTACTAATAATATACAAAATTATTCACTAATTTCAAAAAGAAGGGTTCCAATACCTCATACCTTTCATACTTCATTATACTTCATATTTTGTATCTTTATTTTCAAAGTCCAATATGTCGGTCCGAACCGTTTAGTATGATATCCATACTAAAATATACTTGGTGATGAAATTTTATATTTTTTGAAATTTTTTATTATTTGTTAGATAGGCAGAAAATCACTATTTTTGAATGGTCAAGATACAGTAATTTTTTGTACCTAGTGTTGTAAATAACGATATCCGGTTGTCGAACGGATATGATATCACCAAGCAATTAATCGAGAATAATTGGCCGATTTGTTGGAAAAATATGTGACGGTTTGGTCACTGCCAACAATTAATTGATTTAAATAGACGGTTTTTTACAACAATGTTTGTACCTATCTTAAAAAATAGTAAAAAAATTGTAAAAATTGTAAAATTTTATTCTAAACATATTTTAATATGAATATCATGTTGAGCAATCGAATCAACAGTTAAGATTTTGAAAATACAAATATACAATATGAGATATTACAAAATATGAGATATGACAAGTATGAAAAAAATGAGATAGTGGAATCCTCAATTTCAAATTATAAAATGTAAATCTCGCCAAAATATTTAGAATTTCTTAATTGCCACCGTAAGCAATATTATACAGAGAAGGGATGGATAATTAAAATTTTTCATACAGGGTTCTCGGCCCATAATTTGGCCCAATCACAACCCAGTTGTACTGCCACGTGGCAGACCCTAGTAAAAGGTTCCACATACACACAGAGCAGCTGTCAGTCAGCGCTAAGAAAAACGGTAGCGTTAATTATTCATTTCCCTTTTCCTTTCTATATTAATGAATTGATCTCACCTCCTCTATTTATACTAAAATTCCTCTGAATTATACACTTAATACCCCTTATTTTTCTAGCCCTCTCTCTCTACACTGAGTACAGTGCAATCAATCCTTTAGTAGAAGAAAACAGAGACAGTACAATTCTCTAATGGAGATTTCTTCCAAAGCTATCATTGTTCTTGTATTCTCTCTGTTTGTTGCATATTCTCATGCTTACACCTTCTATGTTGGAGGCAGAGAAGGATGGGTTTTGCACCCATCCGATAGTTACTCCGACTGGGCCGCAAGAAATCGATTTCAAGTTAACGACACTCTCGGTACACAATTAACCTTTCAATTTAATTAAGCTAGCAATTAATTCAAAAAGATTATATGAATGATAGGATGGATGCTGATATATATGTGATACCTTCTTGTTTCCAGTTTTTAAATACAAAAATGGAGAAGACTCTGTTTTGGAGGTGAACCAGAAAGATTTTGACCAGTGCAACTTGACCAACCCGATACAAAAAATGGACACCGGCGACTCGGTATTCAAATTTGATCGATCGGGCCCATTTTACTTTGTTAGCGGTACGGGTGATCGGTGCAAACAGGGACAGAAACTGGTTGTGGTTGTTCTGGCAGTACGACCCATTGTACCAGTACCACCGGTACCACCTATGGCACCTACATTAAGTCCAGGTCCAAATTCTCCTGTTGTACGACCTCCGGTTGTTTCCCCTGTTTCGCCACCTACGGTAAGTCCAGTCGCACCACCTCCCGGAAGCTTAGTTCCATCTCCTATGGTTTCACCACCAACAAATTCCCCTGTATCACCACCTACTGTAAGTCCAGCTCCATCTCCATTTACTGTCACACCACCAAGTCCAGCTCCATCTCCATTTACTGTCACACCACCTACAGTAAGTCCAGCTCCATCTCCATTTACTGTCACACCACCGGTTCCAACACCGTCGGTTATGCCACCAACTGGTTCTCCAGCTTCGAGTCCTTCAACGCAGCCATCTGCATCAGCTCCTCAATCATCGGCACCACCCAATTCAAATACTACTAATAATCCGACAGGATCAGCGGCACCGGTTTTCCGGTTTTCGTCGGCGCCATTTGCAGTGATGGTGGTGATGTTATATTATGGATTTTTGAATTGATTGGTTTTAGTAGTATTGTTATAGAATTTTTAAGCCAATATTACAATAAGATGCATTGATTGTGTTGATTAATTGTTGGTCTTGGAATTTCTTTGTACTTGGTTTTTTTCCATTTTTTTTTTTTGTTAGGGTTATGTTTTGATTGAGAGAAATTTGTTCTTAAATGATATATATGATTATGCATGCACATTACAAATGATTTGTATTGGTTGAATCACTTTGCTGTTTTTGTTGGGGATTAATTTGTGCATTGAAACAGAGATTATTGTAAAAGCAATTTAGCAGTATTATGGCTATTTGATTGTGTCGTTTATAGGCCCTTAAGATATATTTTTTTACGTAATTTTGTGTTATGTTTTATTTAGTGCGGTCAGTGCTTAGATATATGATTATTTTTAATTGTATATACATAATTTTTTCATGTTAGTATTTTAGGTATACCTCCTTTAATTATCACGATATATGCAGGGGTGGACCCACATTGTACTCGAGGGGCAGACTGCCTCTGAATTTTGAGTTTTATAAGAGATCTATCGATTCCGACCGACTTTATCATTTCTCTTCTTAAAATTTTTTTGTCTCCACTCTGAATGTTTGATTGGTAAATTCAGGTTAAATTTAGGGTTAAAATTAAAATAAATTTTTTGAATTATGATTGGTAATTAAAATTATAAGTCAGAACATCGTAAATTACAAGTCAGATCATTAGAAAGTATAAGTTAAAGCATTATTTTTTATCAAATATCAAATTAGTTAAGGGATTTTAATTCAGTTAGCTATTTAAATCCGATTCGATATTTTTTTGTCTTCTCCTGACGAAAAAATTCTGGATCCGCTCCTGAATACCAAGTTTGATTGAGTGTTACTTCATTGAATTATTTCTTCTTTTATGTTTTATTCAAATCAATTATTAGTAAAATGTTCAACATATAAGCTACAATTTGGTGGAGTGGTGTCACTGGCTAATCCATAAAAAATAATGTTCCAGACAAATATGCTTTCAGTGGATTTGTTCAACTAAGTTATATAAATTAGTAACTTGAGATATAATTTTATAATTATTTTCAACAATAAGGGTATATTTGTATATTTTTTTTCTAAAATATTTTTCTTCTGACTTTGCTCAGTATGTATTATTTTTTCTATAACTAATTAATGTAATGTGTCACATTTCAAGAAGTCGTTATTATTGTTTTATGGCACTTCAAAATGTTGACTCTAAGTATATGCCGACATATAATGTATTTTTATTATATTTTTATGACAATTTTAAATTATATATGTTTTCATATTATGTTGACTAAGTCAATAGCTTTGTCCTATTATGTAATATATAAATAAATATATAATTGACGGTAAAATAAGTATTTAGAGATGTTTCTCTAGCGCTCAATATTGCAATAATTGAGTTGAATATATCACTACTTTTTTTTTTAAAATTGATCAAGCAATTAGGTAATAATTCGAATTTAAGATTAGAATGGCACGAAACGTGGCATTATTTGTTCAACTTTTGTTCTGCGGTAAAACATATAATTAACAAAGAAAAAACAAGAGAGAATTGAATATTTTCTTCTGATATTTTATAACAAATAAAATCTCCATAAAATATTATGTTTTTTTTATACATTGTAATGAGATATTGAAGGTTATGTTGCTATTTTTTTTCGAAATAATTATCATCTTAAGAGTAATTAAGATAATTAACCAAGATCAAATTTGTATTGAAAATTAATTGAAGTACCTAAATAATTAAGTTAGATTATCTCGAACCTTATACTTTAATAATTTACTTGAGTTACAAAAATTAAGTTTTTTTTTTCTATTGATAAGATCTTGTCATGAAAATAGCGAAATAATTTTCCAACAAAATGTTCACTTCTTAGCTGATTTGTATATATCAATTGTTCTTAAATCCTAACGGTGTTTCATTATATAGTTTTTGGATTGAAAGTCACTTGCTGTTATTGTTAGGGACGAATTCAAAATTTTCATGAAGAGGCAAAAAAAAATAGTGAATTAGATTTAAATAGCTAGTTATCATATACTAGATAAAAAACAATGCTCTAACTTATGATTTTTCATGCTCTGACCTATTATTTTCCAATGATTTAACTTCTAATCCTAATTATCAATCAAAATTCAAGAAATTTATTTTATTTTTAACTCTAAATTTAACTCAAAATACAAATCAGAATTCCAGAGGGAGACTAATAAAATTCCAAAGAAGGGCAAACTTGTTTAAAAATTTAGAGAAAGACAGTTACACCTCCCGACTCAATGTAGGTCCGTCCCTGGTCATTGCCAATTTTTTTTTTTTAAAAGAGTGAAGGTGTTGTGTAGTTTCATTTTAGAGAACTTGGTGGTGTGAAAGCTCAAATAATATTGACAAGATATTTTTATTTAAATTTTAAATGTGAGATTTTTCACACAAAAAATATATTGTTTTTGTCACTGGATCAAATGCTAGTTTTTTTTTTAATCATGATTATTTTTCACTTACAAGATGTATTGTGCAGGAATAACAATTTCAGAAATAAAATATCAATACCTAATGAATACATTAAAAAAGAAGTATTTAATTTATAATGCAAATGATATTAAGTTGCTGATATTTTGAAAATAATTAAAAAACATTTGTAAATTTCATAAATAATTCAGATATAAGATAATGACTTGCGAACATACATTTAATGTATCTACGCTATTGATACGTATAAAATAATAATTAAAATGATAACACGTACGTATTTCATTCATAGTCTTCTTACAGTGGATGTTAGTATGTTACTATCATTTTTCTCTGGAATTTTTCCGCTCAATATTTTTTATTTTTTTATTTTTATATTTTTTGTGGAACTTGGAAAGAGTGATAGTGACGATGAGAAGACTAGATCATATATATGTTTCTTTTTGAACCGTCAAAGCTGGCAAATTTGTGCTCTTCTTTCTTCAAAAAGTAAGGTTTTATTTATTTATTTTTGAGAAAAGCTTTTCTTTTTTTCTTGGAAAAGTAGGCTTTTATTTAGGTCAGGTTACAGGTGGATCCGACTCTGCAGGAAACCTACTTTTCCAATCTCAACTATTCAAATTCGTTGAGATTTGTGCATAAAACTTTTTTTTATCGAGATACGTGAATAAATTTTTTTGAGTGGTTGAGATTGAAAAAGCAGGTCCTGCTTTTCTCTCAGAAAAGCAGCAGAGACGGATCCGGTTACAGGTAGGCGGTAGCGCATTGCTCACTAAATAAATAAATAAATAATAAAAAAAAAGGGACGCGATATGAACACGGTCATGCATTGCAATTTGCAAACATGAGAGTGCTCGAGACGTTGGTCAGCTCTGTCTTTTGGACTCAAATCTATCATTAAATTTCCTCGTTAATCTTCATCTTTTATTTTTATGACCCCCAATTTTTTTTTTTTATGACGAAAGATGGGAGTCAAGCTCTCATGTGTTCCATGACCCTCAAATATTAGTAACGGGCTAACAGCTCATAATGATTTACTATGGACCTATTGATAAATATCACTAAGTCTATGGTACTATGTAATACATATCAATATTTCTATTTTTGTTAATTTTAACAATCGATCTGAACTGTTTAACATGATTCTCATATGAATATGTACTTACAGATCGAATTTTATGTTTTTTTAAGATAGATAGAAAATCACTTGATCTGAAAATTCTAAACCATTTAAAACAATGATTTCTACTGATATATCTTAAAAAATAGTAAAAAAAGTTATAAAAAACAATAAAATTCGGTTAGCAAGTAAATATTCATATGAAAATTATTTTGAACAATTTTGAACAGTTCTGATCGACCATTAGAATTTTGAAAATAAAAATATTAATTTGTATTACGGATCAAATCGTGATATGCATAGTACCATAGACTCACTCATCACTGTTCAAAACGCGTTGTCATTCTTTTAAATTTTTTTACAAATGTTCAAACTTATAGAAGGATAATAGACTAAAATTGTCGACGTATAGGATACAGACATGCATTTAAAAATTAAGAAGCAGCAAATTTAAATCACTAAAATTGTTGTGAGCTTTATTGGAGGAGGGTTTAAATGACTCGTGTCTTTTATGTTTTGTTGTACTTCATATTTTTATCTCTATTTTTAAAATGCAAATAATCGATCCAAATCATTCGATCTCCATATTAATTAAAATGTGTTTGGAGACTAATTTTTTTTTTTAATTTGGAAATTGTTTATTTATTTTTTAGATAAGTACAAATCACATTTTTTGGATGGTTTAAAAATAATGCACATTTAATATGCAGATCATCTTGAACAGTTTGAATTAACTGTTTGAATTTTAAAAACATAGATAAAGTATGTGAGACATGATGAGGCATGCATGAAAAACATGCAGCATTTGAAACCCCCCTCTTATTGAAGATCGATATTTTAATAATTTTACAATACTAAATTAAAATAATAGTGAAGTAATAATCTACAAACTCATAATATATACATATCTAAACCATAGAGCTATCATTTTACAAATTTGATTACGACGACCCCGATTTATTGAGAAAGCCTTTTGATTTCTGAAGAAATATTTTGCAAATAATGAAAGCATCGCCGATCTTTTTTCTGCGATATGTTTTTTTTTTTTCTTTGGATATTCACACAATTTTATTCAGTTAGAATATTTGAAATATTGTGTTTTGCGGCCCGTTTGAGTTACAGTTCTATATGAAACATGCATACTACGAAAATTAATGGGCTTGAAGATGCAACCTACGAAAGTTAATGGGCCTAAAGTTTGGGCTTTATATATAAATATAGTTCATGATATACATAATATTATCAACTTATAACAGCCCAATCTGGCATTAAAGCGTTTGAAGTCATTGAATTACATTTTTTTTTGAAATTTTTTTACTATTTTTTTTTAATTTATTGAAAATCACTGTTTTTTATGGTCCAGATTTGTTTGAAAAACAACAATTTTCAATAAATCTAAAAAAATAAATATAAAATTTGGTTTCCAAGCATATTTTAACATGAAGATCATGTTGAGCGGTTCGGATCGACTGTTTGGACTTTAAAAACGAAAATTTAGAATATAAAACATGGATGAGATATGAGGAGATGAGACATTGGAACCCTCCTCATTATTTTAACCCTACTCGTCTTAAGTTTAGTATGTGTTTTATATTTATGTCAAAGTTGATTATTTTATAGATAAATCAACATTTTCCAGAACAAACAAATTAAACAAAATAATTACACACCATCCATATATAGAATTAGTCCGTAAGCGTTACATTGTTACCATTTTATTTTCAAAAACTTCAAGCACGACTCTGTGTATTCAAAAAATATTACAAGATAATTTTGAATGTACACATCAGTACGTTATAAAAAACAAAAACAAAATGCAAATAAACTAAATGTACACACCACACTAGCACGCTAACACATGCAATGTGAAAATTGACGATCGAGGTGTCGATATATATCTATATCTAGACATGCGTTTTCTCTTCACCTTTCTCCAAATTCTCTTTGGACACATGCGTTTTCTCTTCATCACCTTCCTCCAAATTCTCCTTGGATGCCTCCTCAAGCGACTTACCTTTAGCCTCAGGCACAAACAAGGACATGAGCGTACCCACCAAGTTGGTTGCGGAAAGCACAAAAAGTGAGTTACGCATTCCAATACCCTTTGGGTAGCCACGATCCCTGGTTTCAGCAGTTTTTCCCTGAGATGAGTACAAGAAACCAAATGCACCAATTATGGCTCCAGCCTTTCCAGCCGCAGCTGAGATACCGTGACAGGTTGATCTCAGCCTAGCCGGAAAGACCTCTGCCGGCACAATGAAGGTGGTTGAGTTGGGGCCGAAATTTGCAAAAAAGAAGGTCAACCCGTACATGACCACGAAACCAGTGTGGTTGCCCGGTTGGATCCAGTGGTTGTATGGTATTGCAAGAGCAAGCATGAACACTGTCATCATAATGAATCCCATGAGCTGAATCCAGAACCGACCAATAATATCGATGAAGGCCACAGTGAACCAGTAACCGGGTACAGTGCCGCAAAGTGCAATGTAGGTTTGTGCACGGGCGATACGAAACACCTCCTCTATGGCATTCATGGTACCTGACTTTGGAATCCACCCAACCTTGCTAAAGATGTCCTTTTGAAAGAGATTCTGACTGTAAAAGGCAACGTCCAAGAAAAACCAAGTAGATGTAGTGGCTAGCAAATGAACCCCATGGCGCTTTGCGAATTGGTGTGAAAAAAGTCCCCATTGATCTGCACCCTCAGCATCATTATGCACTTTGTCATGATCCTCTACAATCTCCTCTTGTAGGACTTTGGACATGTCGCTAGCCGCCTGCTTGGTGTTACGGGCAATGAGGGCCGTATAACGGGCAGTTTCAGGCATTCGCATTCTCCAATAGTAGGTCAACGCAGCCGGCACAGAACCGAACATTAGAATGATTCGCCACATATAATCACCCTGTGACTGAGTAGATCGGACATGGTCCTCATTGTAGGATGGGGCAGGGAACTTACTTTTGAACCCAGCTGACACAGCAAGTGAGACGAGGGCTGCAAATAAGATGCCAAAACCCTGCATGCATGGTGTTATCTAGTTCTTTAGTGACTTTATTTCAATACGTTTAGAGATTAAAAAAAATGAAACAAATTCTAACTTATTTGGTATAAAAGAATCGGTGGATTGAATAATAGTGATCATAGTTATTTTCTAAGAACCGATCATTTGGCAAGTAGAAACAACAACAATATCAAGTCTATCTTTAGTCCAAACAGCATACTAGGTATTTTTAATTATATTGCTTCCGATTAGAGGGATTAATTTGATGAAAGAGGCCGCTGATTATAAAAAAAAATTAAATCAATATCTAAAACCAATCAAAAACAAACCTATGATGATCCGGTTGTTCAAAATTAATGATAAGAATTTTTTTTTTTACCTGCATGGCAAAGACAGCAGCAATGAAGGAGCCACGAGTTTTTTTATTGGCATACTCAGACATTATGGTAGCTGAGAGAGGATAGTCGCCGCCAACACCAAATCCTAACCAGAAACGGAAGAAGCATAGTGTGGTAATCACACCTTTCGGCTGGTGGCCAAAAGAGAGGCCTGACGCAATGGAGGAAATGACCATCATAAGCAGTGTGAAACCGTACACACTTTTCCTTCCCAGCTTATCACCAAGCCACCCGAAGAATAGTTGGCCGGCGAGGGTCCCGCAAAGGGCCACACCGGTTACTGCAGCTGACACATTTGGCGGGAGGGTTCCCGGATTTTTGTAGGTGGGGTCCGTATAATAGAGACGGCCAATCAGCTTCGCCACTATTGAAATGATGAAAAGATCATATGCATCGGTAAAAAACCCCATACCAGCAATTACAATTGCCAGAAAATGGTATCCTTGTGTCTTTGCCTTGTCAAGTTTGTCCAAAACTGCTAGCTGTTTGCGGGCCATTTTTTATGATTGTTTTCAACTATCTTCCTCCTCTTCTTGGTTTTAATTATCTCACTGTAACGAAAAAGCAAAAGTTATAGATTTTTTTTATCTTTCAATATAGTTGGATAAACTGCAAAATAAATTATGTCGTCGCCCTAAAATTATGCAGGAACAAATGCATGTGCATGCAACAGCTAGATTAACTACGAAATATTATAAATGATCTTAACCTTTCTTTGAAGTATGTTTGTATATATATATCAAGGTTCTAAATAGCGATTATAGCGCTATACCTTTTAAATTCCGAAAAAGCTATAGTACAGCTATAGCGCAACCATTGCTAGCTATTTAGAATTATCATAAAAGAAAAGCGGTATGCTACGCTTAGCATAGAGGGCCTCCGTGTAACGGCTCAATATTTGAGTTTACAAAATTCTAACTGTCGATCTGAACCGTTCAACATGATCTCCATATGAATATGTACTTGTAAACCAAAATTTACATTTTTTTTTTAGATTTTTTATACTATTTTTTTAGATAGGTAGAAAGTCACTTGGTCTGAAAATTATGTACCATTCAAATCAAGTAATTTTTTATCTATCTAAAAAAAATGTAAAATTTGGTTTGCAAGTATATACTCATATGGAGATCATGTTAAATGATTCGGATCGACAGTTAGAATTTTAAAAACTCAAATATTGAGTTGTTGCACGGAGGACCTCTATGCTACGCGTAACACCTTAGCCAACTCCATATATATACATATATATGACTCAGAAAAAAATTACATGTTGTTATTTGTTAATTGGCTAAGCGATAGATTGTAATTTGTCTAACACTCTTACATCAATTGTGATCACCTCGTCTAATATTGATTTAGTTTATATTTTCTAACTAATTTAGTGATTCCTAGAAATACTTCTGACTTGTTACAAGTTTAATTTATAGTTGCTTAGAACTCGGTAAACTTTTTAATATTTCTAACTTTCTGTATCTTGCTTAATTATGAATTTCTCTGCAATCAATATATACAATCTGTATTTTAGAAAATGAAAAAAAAATGTAGTTGGCTATAAAAACAGATATATGTAGTATTTATTTAACCGTTCATTGTTAGGCACATAATATTCTGAATTGGTAAGTGGTAACTTTGTATTGATCACATGCATGTGTTACAAGCACAAGCACAAACACAAACATAAAAAGTTTCTAGGAAGCTTAAGCATGCACAATATCCAACTTTTCAAAACATACTTAAGATAAATTAAGGTCCTACAAATTTTAATTAGTTAGGAATGAAACTAATATTTTTTATCACCCATATTTCCCAACTAATATTGTAAATATAGTTTTTAAATACAAGTAATTAACAGGGAAGGTAGACATATATCCTTACCAAACAGGTACTCAGGGGCTGATGTAGGATTCTGATCAAGGTAGGGTAAGAAATTATTGAACCGGATTTAAATAGATAATCGGATCCAAATCCATTAGATAATCGGGTACGAAATAAAAAATGATAACAAAAATAACAAAATAGTATTCTAACACAATTGACTTCATAACTTTTATATAATCAATTATTCATGATAGGATAATATCAATTTTCAGGATAGGGCAAAAATCTAAAACCCCGTCTTTAAAAATTAGTTTTGAATTTTCAAAATAAAACAGTTGCCCTATCCTGTGCTACAGTAGATCCGCCCTGCAGGTACTACCATCACAAAACCTAAAACCTTGAATGTGAAGTAATTAATTGAACGAGCAATTAAGGATTATTAAATCAGGAAGAACTAAATACCTTGGAATGCGTTTGAAGAGGAGAACAGGACAGTGCGCTTGGCCTTGCTGCCTATCCACCGTACGTATGCTATTTATAGAAAGTATATAGTGCAAAGTATTAGTCCCATATAGAGGCGCCGGATTCTGTGCCTCATAATGTTATTTTACTCCGTGTCAACTCCCTCTGTTATTTCCTTATTCGCTTCCTCTTGGACTTTTCTCTCCTTTGCACTTAGTCATAACTTAGAACATGAATAAACTATGATTTTAGTTAGAGGCGGTACAGCAATCCATTCCTTGCATATTTACAACTATTGAATATATCCAACACATATATATTCTATTTTAAACGTTTCACTAATTATCTTTAGAGTAGCCTTGAAATGCCTTCATTTCTTGTGACTTCACTATGTCTCTATTTTTAAAAACATTAATAACTCAAAATTTAAAACTTAAATGTCAAAATAAAACCGTTGGATATTATCTATATCATTTTATCTATGCACGTGTAAATAATTATGAGATTCAATTTTGTGTTGGTTGTCATCAAGAACTTGTAAAAAAACGTACTAATGTAAATAATTTCTAGACATTGATTTTCCAACTTATTGATTCACATAAAAACAAAATCGAAATGTGATAATTTTTTATGAACATATAGAAAAAATAACATAGATCACATCTAATGGTTTTATTTTTACTTTTAAGTTTTAAATTTTGAGTTGTTAAAGTTTTTAAAAATGGAGGCATGATGGAAGCACAAAAAATAAAGACATTTGAACCCTCCTCTTATCTTTAATACAGAACTAGTTATATATTACATATATTAGTAACAAATTAAAGAAACTATACGACTGCATGTTCCTAATGTTAAATTAGTTTTAATAAAAATATTGCACTTCTAAACACTTACTTAGTTTCTTTTAAAACGTATATAAAGCATTTTAATATTTATACAGATACAAAAAGTGTAATCATGACACCGGTCATGTAACTTTAGTACAATAATATTAATTAGTCATGTCTTGAAAATGATAACAATACAAGTACTAAAACACTAGCTAAGTGTTTACATAAATATATTTTTATCAAATGTTAACTAATTTAATGTTAAAAGCATGAAGTCGCTTTAATTTGATGCTCTTATATATGTTAAAAATAACTAGCCAGTATCAAAATTAAGAGAAGGGTACGAATGCCTTCATTTTTTTTTTGTCTCTATCACACTTCTTTTTTTAATTTTCTATGTCAAAATAATAACGTTCGATGTGATCTATTTTATTTTCTTTATATGCACATAAAATTATCACTATTCAGCTTTTTTTTTATGTGAATCAGTAAGTTGAAAAATCGACATCCAAAAATTTGCAAACTCTTGGTAACAATCAAAATAAAATAAAGTTGAAATGTCATAATTTTTTACATATGCATAAAAATATTGATATAGATCGTATCTAATAGTTTTATTTAAACTTTTAATTTTTTAAATTTTGAGTCATTAAAGTTTTACAAATAGAGACATGATGGAGACACAAAAAATAGAGGCATTTGTATTCAGTAACTAAGCTTTTAAAATTCTTAAGTCTCCATTTTTTTCTTAATATATTATACATGTATTCAGTAACTAAGTTTTTAAAATTCTTAAGTCTCCATTTTTTGTCTTAATATATTATACATGTATTCAGTAACTAAGTTTTTCAAAGTTTTCATAATATTTTACTTAAGAATTTACATGTATAATATATTTCTTATAAAAAAAAAAGTTACTGAATACATTCATGCATGGTTGGATGGTGAGTAGACATTTAAAAGTTAACAAAAAGGCTCCAGTTTATCGTTTCTCTTATAAAAAAAACAATTCAAGGGTTTTTTTTTTCTGGGCAAAGAAGAATTTTTTTTAATAGTATCTTATATTTATTTGTGTAAAATAAAGGTGGAGGCCTTACTTTTACTCAAATGTAATTTACTTCAACGGTGCTACAAGTTCCAGTACGTATAGTAGCTAGCAAAAACCAAATTTTTCCATCTCAGCTCTGAAACATACATGTATATAAATATATATGTACGATGGAATAATCCAAGGAATATGCCATTGCCAGTCTAAAATAGGAAGGAGACGTGAAGACTTGTGCATACCACACAGATATGTCTATACTAGTATAGTTAAGTGTCCACGCGTTGCGGTGGAGATTTACAACATTAATTTTATACAAGTTTTAACTTGGAATATATGCATTTCCAGAATAAACATATTAATAGAAATAAGGAAATGACAAACTCCATTTAAAACTTAATAATTTGAAAATGAAGGTATCACAATGCAGTTCATAACGATTGGAAGCACTCAAGACACCACACAATTGAAAGAACAATCTAATATTCATCTTATTGCCCTATTGCCTTCTACTTGATGACAAAACTGGTTCCCCCAAATGATTTTGTAATTAACTCATCAGGACTCAATATTTTTCTGATGTAGGAGGGAAAGGAAGAGCCGGTGATCACTAAGAGAAAGAATCAGGAAGTGCAAAAAGAGCAGTGACAATGCAAAAATTATATTTTAGTTAGGCTAAGAAGTTTGAGCTTCATACTAACCTACTCTTCATTAAAAGTTATATCAAATAAAAATAAAAAGGGAGCAACTTAAAATGTATTCAAGCTCAGCATCTCTCAGTCGGTGAATTTCAACAGCAGGTTCCTCTCAATTATGAAATCCTTCCTCTTCTTCCTTTCAGGTCTGGGTCCATCAGAGCTGTCTTTCAAATGTCCCACATTATTTCTTGTTTGCACCTTGACGAAGTAACATCAACTTAAGTTCGAAACTAAAAACAATGGATGAAATATTATAAAATAATAGAATTATAATATACCAGAAGTTAGGTTGGAGGGATGAGAGACCTCCCATGCATTAAGAGCATCACCAATAGCATCCTCCATCCTGTGATCCACAAAACTTACCAAACAATTGCAATGATAAATATTTTCAACATGAGACGAGGGAAAAAATAAAGACCTAGAAGGTTCATATACATAAGCAAAATTAAAAAGCATACTCACTTGACCCTCGAAGGAGAAAAAGGTGAATCTGTAAGTGTTGTTTCACGAAGCAATGATGATCCTGTGTATCCATTGAACAATCAGTGAGTAAACTTACAACTTACAAATTAAAAATCAGTAATAATGACTAAAAAGGAATGCAGTCACAGCAACAAACCTCTCTTGACCTCACCTTGCACTTTGGCCATGGCAAGAAGATCCTTTCTGTTTTTACTATTAATCAAGGTTCTAAATAGCGACGCTACAGTGATTTCAGACCATAAAAGCTATGGTGCTATTGATGCTATTGCGCGCTATATCACGCTATAGCAGCGTTATATGGCAATAGCATCATTTTTGTAGCTGCTCCGCTATAATGCAATAAACGTTATTTAAACCTTTGCTATTAACCCTCGCCTAGACATATCCTGGAGGGTAATGAAAATAAAATTTGAATATCAAATTTATAATCTTTAAGGTAAGACCCGTAATTCAGGATTCTATAGCTTCCCTATTTCACATTAAGCCCAGGCTTAACCTAATTAAGCTTTAATTAAGTCTTTACAACATTAAAATTAAGTCTCATTATCCAAGTTAACTTCATTCTATCAAATTCTGCCTCAATAAACCACTAAATTGTGCAGTTAAGAAATGAGGTTAAATTGGATAATGATACTTAATTTTAATGTTGTAAAGACTAATTAATTAAAGCTTAGTTAGTGTTTATTGCTGTTTCAGTTCACATTTATGTTTATCAAATATGGCCTTTTGATTTACAAAAGCAAAATGAAAAGAGAAACAACAACAAAAGATAAGTACATATCATAGTTTTTGGATGGTCCAAAAATAGTGATTTTGTACATATTTAAAAATATATTAATTTTTTTTTAAAATATAAAATTTGGTCTCTAAGCACATTTAATATGTAAATCATCTGGAGCATTTCGAATTGACTGTTTGAATTTTAAAAATATCGATAAAGTATGTGAGACATGATAAGGCATGAAAACCCACCTTTCATTGAAGATTGATATTTTAATAATTTTACAATACTTAAATTAAAAATATAGTGAAGTAATAATCTACAAACTCATAATCTATATATCTAAACACAACTAATTGATTACGACGACCTGGAATTATTGACCAGTTAACACACATGAAACTCGGAAGATTGTGCGTTTGCTTCCCATTCATCCACCTAGTAGGAATAATTAAATACTTGAAAATGAGAAAGACTTTTGATTTCTGAAGAAATATTTTGCAAATAATGAAAGCATCGACGATATTTTTTTTCTTTAAAAATTAACACAATTTTATTCAGTTAGAATAGTTGAAATATAGTGTTTTGCGGCCTGTTTGCCATACAGTTCTATATGAAACATGCATACTAAGAAAATTAATGGGCTTGAAGATGCAGCCTACGAAATTTAACGGGCCTAAATTTTGGGCTTTATATATAAATATAGTTAATGATATACATATCATAGACTGAAATGAAATTATGATTAAACGTAAATAAAATATTATCAACTTAATTATGACAGCCCAATCCGGCATTAAAGCGTTTGAAGAAAAGCCCGTATATTTTTAAATGGTAATTCGGGTTAATTTAATTCGATGTTTGATCGGAGACGTTCAATCCCCATCAAAATTCGAGTACAGATTCGCACAAATCTTAAAGTTGTATGTATGAAACATTGAAACTTGATGCAGATTGAACTACTCTGATCTAACATCAGACCGAATTTCATAATACATGCATCGACTCTGTTCTGTCTCACTAATTTCCTCTTTCTAGTTCTCGAAAATTCATGTTAGTCATAGGTTTCATTAATTTGAACACACTTGTTTTAGTCTACATCAAAGAATGACAAGTGTTATAATTATTTAGAGATATATAGATTATATAATGAAGATGTTATTCTCATAGGTGCCACATATACACCTTTCCTTAGACAAATCATAACATCAGTCGCCATCATCAGCATTTTGAAGTCCATAGATATCTGTATCTTTTAGCTTGATATTAAGCTTGATAAATGCTTCAAAGTATCATAACTAGTTTGTAGAACAATAAGTAGTATATTTTAGCATTTAGACTCTAGAAATCTAAATGCAAATAAAAGGCGGTGAATTTCTACTTCAATGCAAGATGCAAACGGAAAAGTTTTTATTTTTATTTTTTAAAGAACAATAAGTAGTATTATGTATAATAATTTGTAGAAGTTTTTGTGAATGATAAAGTAGATTTTCTTTAGTTTGTAGAAGATTTTTTTATTTTCATGTTTCAATTTTTTTTTCATCAAACTGTAAACATAAATTTATTAATTTTAAACTTTTTGAAAAAAAAAATAATTTTAAAATATTAAATGAGTACATATTTGATGGTTGGTGCGGATTGTTGCCTAAGTTAGTAATTTTCATGAGCAAATAAGAAAGCCAACATGACAAATCATTTATTTTGAATATATTTTAATAGTTACCTTGTATGAACGTAATAATTTCAAACCATATATACAATAGCATTAAATAGGGCTAAATTGGACATTAAAAGATAATTAAAAAATGTTCTCGGTTCTCAATAATAAGATTATTGCTCTCAATATAGCAGTGCCCTTCCGACATATATACCTCTAGAATCAAATAAAAGGCTAACATTTAATTTGGGCATGCAAAGATAATTAATTACCAATAAATATCTTATTAATGTGTGATTGTAATGTTACCTAATTCAATACATAAATCATTCTAGTGTGTATGGATGAAATTTCCCCTTTATTGCATGTTTCATGATGTCATTAACTCCAAATTAATTTGGTTTACCTAAAGCTAATTAATAAGATTTAACTTGTTATTTCAACTTAAGTCGTTCTAAATTATTTATATTTTGTTAATATGTATAGTTATATTTTTACTTTAAGTTATTCTTAGTTTGGTAAGAATAGACATAAACATTTTTTTAAGAGTAAAGAGATATGATTTAGGTTTAATTGAATACACAACTATATATAATTCTAATTTTTATAATTATTTATAGAATAACAGAACAAAATAACTTTACCTGTTTAGTTATGTACACATATCTATACTTAATATATAATTTTTTTTTAAATACAAATTAACAAAAGGAGCATTGCAGTTGGGAAAAGTTGTAAAAATAGCCTCCACCGGATTCCCAAACCGGTGTAGCTTGAGAGGGACTGACTACACCGGTGCCCCAATCCGGTGGAGCTATTTTCCCACCCTGTTGACCCATTTTTCCCCGTCTGTGGCATTGCCATAGAAGATCCTCTAAGGCCCTATTCGGCCACACTACTATGCACGTGGAGGTATTTTTTGGGCTCCACCGGATTGGGAAACCGGTGTAGGACAATTTTGCGTAGTAAACCGTGTGCCCACTGTGGCAGAGTAGAAAGTTCCTACACCGGTTTGGAAAACCGGTGTGGCAAGGTCCATAAATTCTACACTGGTTTGGGAGACCGGTGGAGGCTATTTTTGTAGTTTTTTTTTTACCCAACTGGCTGCTTTGGTTAATTTTTTTTTTTAGTTATATTTAAAAAAAAAACCCTTATTTATATAATCATATTCCCTTATTATCCAATACAATAAACGGTCCAATAACATGCTTTGATTTTGAGTATGAATAAAAAAAAAAGAAAAAAAAGGATAGTGCATGGATTAATTTTGAATAGGAATAATTGCAAATTGGTAATGTTACCGTTGGCTATATAAGGTGATGCCACGTGTTATCTATTACAATAGAAACCAAATTCTGGAATTGTCTTCAAATTATTCGTTTCTAAAACATTTTCAACTAAACAGACAAATTAAATAAATTTCAGAATCATTTGCTAATTTTACCATTATTTACGAATAATATATGAATTGCTCACGTAATTTTACGATTATTTACAATTAATTATTGGCCAATTAATTTTCAGAAGATAAATTTTAAATCTCGCCAAAATATTTTCGAATTTGTAAATTGTTAGCGTGTGCATTCCGCAAGGAACGGATAATTTTATTCTTATTCCATAATTTGGCCCCCATTCATCGACATGAGTTTGGGTCCGATGCCCATCGGACTCAAACTGAGATCAATAGGTTCTTTAGCTGTCCGATTAGCTTTAAGATGTGTGTGGAGCTTTCATATCCATGTGCACAAATTTAACTTACATCGGACGGTTATAAAATGCATAGGACGCAAATTTAATTACGATGGGCATTGGAGCCAAATTTAAAGATTGTGGCCTAAAGCTAATTAATGAGATCTAACTTGGTTATTTCAATTTAAGTCATCCTAAATTATTTATGTTTGGTTAATATTATATTTTAACTTAAAGTTATTCTTAATTTGATAAGACTAGAGTGGAAAAAATGGCACGGCGGAACTGGTTCCGTCACGGAACGGAACGGTTACGGCACGTGTGACTGTTCGTGTGCCGTGACCATCTTTTGAAAATTTGACACGGCACGGCACATCACACGAAAGATCTGGTCACAGCATGGCACGTGGTCACGCGAGTCACGTGTAATTAGGATCGTTAAGTCTTGATCAAATGATAAATCTTGAATAAACTAATCTAAATTATGAAAAAAATAGTTAAATGTGAGAAATGTTACCAGTTACGTTTGGACACGGCACGCAAAAAGTCACGGCACGAGAGTCATGGTGTGACTCGCGTGCTATGACCACCCCTTCACATTTTAGTCACGGCACGGTACGGTACGAGACCAAAGTCACGGCGTGTTAATCACAGAACGGCACGACACGGCACGTTTTGTCCACTCTAGATAAGAACTAAACATTTATTTTTTTAAGAGTAAAGAGACATGATTTAGGTTTAATTCAATACACATCTATATATAATTCTAATTTTTATAATTAATTATAAAATAACGGATACAAAATAATGTAAAATGTACCGGATAACTTTACCTGTTTGGCTATGTACACATATCCATACCTAATATAAGTTAACAAAAAATTCCTTATTTGTATCTCTTATTATTAGGGTGAAAATAGAGCGGATGGTGACAAGATAATATCCATATTCTTTTTTATCATTTTATAGATACGGATATGGAGTGGAAATCAGACGTGTTAAATAGATACGGATACAAGTGTAGATCAGATCGAATATTCATTAAAACAATAAAAAAAAAAATTAAAGTTCATAATATTTATCTAATTATAACGGTGAATAATATAAATTTTTCATAATATATATTAAACTATATGGTATATATTCACTATTTAGATACAGATATCCACATATAAATTTTCGAATACAGACCGTATATATTATCCCTACCGTTTTAACTCCTACTTATTATCCGATACAATAAACGGTTAAAAGGATGTTAATAACATGCATTGATTTTGAGTATGAATAAAATAAAGGAAAAAAAAAAAACGGATAGTGCATGGATTAATTTTGAATAGGAATAATTGCAAATTGGTAATGTTACCGTTGGCTCTATTAGGTGATGCCGCGTATTTATTACAATAGAAACCAAATTCTGGAATTGGCGTTTCTAAAACATTTTCAACTAAACAGACAAATTAAATAAATGTCACAATCATTTGCTAATTTTACCATTATTTAAGAATAATATATGAATTACTGACAGAATTTTATGATTAATTATTCGCTAATTAATTTTCAGAAAATAAGTTTTAAATATCGCCAAAATATTTTTGAATTTGTAAATTCTTAGCGTGTGCATTCCGCGGAACGGATAATTTTATTCTTATTCCATAATTTGGCCCCCAATCATAACCGTGTCCCTATTCCACTAACACGTGGCAGATCATAAATCCCCTACTACTAATCAAACTTTCCACATAGGCCAGCTGTTAAGTGGGAATCCATATCTCTGAGGTAATTGGGACATTCCGGTCGGAAGTGGAAGCGCCAGACGGCTTTAATAGTCGTGCGGATTCTAATTAAACGGTTCGGATCCAAACAGAAATATTATGTTACCTTAGGGGATACGAATTCAGTCAGTCGGCTGTAAGAAAAACGGTAGCGGACTAGCGGGCAGCGTTATTCGTTATTCCTTTCTATATTGATCTCATCTCCTCTATACTCTCTATTTATACTAAAATTCCTCTGAACTATACACTTAATACACTTCTTTTTGTGCACTGACAAGTGACAAGAAAGCGCTAATTAAGTGCAAACAGAAACACAAATCTTAATTTCTAATGGCGATTTCTTCCAAAGCTATCAATATTGTTCTTGTATTCTCTCTATTTGTTGCTTATTCTCATGCTAACACCTTCTATGTTGGAGACAAAGAAGGCTGGGTTTTGCACCCGTCTGAGAGTTACTCCGACTGGTCCTCGAGAAACCGATTTCAAATCAACGACACTCTCAGTATGTAACCTTTCAATTTAAACATTAATTCTAAATAAAAATATATGAATGATCGATACTCATATGTGATATCTTCTTGTTTTTATATATTTTCCAGTTTTTAAATACAAGCAAGGAGAAGACTCTGTTTTGGAGGTGAACAAGCAAGACTTCGATCAGTGCAACTTGACCAACCCGATAACAAAAATGGACACCGGCGACTCGGTATTCAAATTCAATAGATCGGGCCCGTTTTACTTTGTTAGCGGTACGGGTGATCGGTGCAAACAGGGACAGAAACTAGCCTTGGTTGTTCTGTCGGTACAGCACATGGTACCAGTACCACCTAGCATGTCTCCTTTACCACCTATGGGACCTTCATTAAGTCCAGGTCCTAATTCTCCTGTTGCCGTACCACCCGGTTTTTCCCCTGTTTCGCCACCTACGGTAAGTCCAGCTCCGTCACCTACCGGAAGTCTAGCTCCATCTCCTATGGTTTCACCACCAGCAAATTCCCCTGTATCACCACCTGCTGTAAGTCCAGCTCCATCTCCTTTGGTTTCACCAACAACAAATTCCCCTGTATCACCACCAACCGGTTCTCCTGGTTCGAGTCCTTCGACACAGCCATCTGCATCTGGTAGTGCTCCTGGAACATCAGGGCCTAATGCAGAAACTCCTAAACCGATCTCGGGATCAGCAGCGCCGGTCTTCCGGTTTTCGTCAGTATCATTTGCAGTGATGGTGGTGATGCTAAATTATGGATTTTTGAATTGATTTGTTTTAGAATTTTAGCCGTGTTGTTATTGAATATTTTATAGCAGAGCATTGTTAATTGTTGTTGTTGGAATTTATTTGTACTTTTTTTTATTTAATTTTCTATTTTAAGGGTTATGTTTAATTGAGAGATATTTGTTCTGTTCTTAAATGATATATATGATTATGCATGCACATTACAAATTATTTGTATTAATTGAATCATTTTGCTGTTTTTGTTGTGGTTTAATTATGCATTGAAACAGAGATTATTGTAGAAATTTCAGGCATTTTTTATGTTGAGAAATATGTTTAATTTAGTGAGGCTGCTTGGGGGATATATGATTATTTTTAATTATATATAAATTATTTTTCATGTTATTTTTTTAGTTGTACCCTCCTTAATTGTAAGGAACAGGGATAAATGATTGTTACATCATTGAATTATTTTATTCTTTTATGTTTTATGCAAATCAATTATTTGACATCAATTTGGGTTATAACTAAAAGGTTCAACATACAAGAAATTTTAATATTAAACTACAAATTATTGCTAAACTACAATCTGTTTTCAGTGGATTTATTCAACAAAAGTAAATTAGTAATTCAATATTTAGTACATTTAAGAGTTAATAAATATGATAGGGTGTGGCAATTTTTTATTTATAAATAAGACATAATTTTAATTATATTGAATAATAGTTATATATTTGTAACAAAATTTTAAATAAACATATAATAAAAATAAGCATATTCTCTTCTCTCTTTTTTTGAGAAAAAGCATATTATCTTGTGAGTTGTGACTTCGCTCATGTCGGTTTGTCTTATTTTTCCTATAATTATTTTAATGCGTCACATTTCAAGGAGTCGTTGTTATTGTTTTATGGTACTTCAACTTGTGGACTATAAGGATATGCCGACATAATATAATATATTTGTATTATATATTTTTTTTTGGCATGCATTTTAAAAATTTATAATTAATTTAAATTATATAGGTTTTCATATAATGTTGACTAAGTCAAACAGTTTTGTTCCATTATGATAATGACGGTCAAAATAATTTTATGATTCTAATAAGAAGCTTAAATTCCAATTTTAAAATTAGAATGGCACTACACGTGGCATTATTTTTTCATCCATTGTTATGCATGAAAACATATATAATTGACAGAGAGAAAAAAAGAGAAATTTATATTTTTTTTTTTTCTTCCATTTTGTATAACAAATAAAATGAACATAAAATATTGTGTTTTTCCATACTTGGTAAATAGATATTGGAGGTTAAGTTGCTATTTTTTTTAAATAATTATTATCTTAAGAGTAATTCTGTTATTAAGATATTTAACCAATATAATATTAATTTTGAAATTGAAAAAACAATCGAGAGCATCATTAAGACTTAATCTGCTTCTTTGCTGATTTGTCTTATCAATTGTCATAAATCCTAATAACTGGGGTTGTTCAGCAGCAACGGATAAAGTCTTTTTAAGGCTTAATCCGCTTCCTTTAACTTATTTAGCTACTTAATTCTGTCGAACACCAGTTTCTTATTCCGGATTAAGATTACTTTTTTTAATCTACTTTTGCCCGGATCTTAATTCTCTGCTCAAACGTTAAGACACTTCTACTTCTTCCTTTTAACTTTCTTAACTTTCATTTACGAATTAAAACAACCAAAACCAGTTTTCTAGCACTCTTTAAACTCTTCATTCTCTACTCTTTTCTCTCTTGTTGCGAAACGGCTCAATGTTTGATTATCCAGTTCTTGAATTGAACACGTACCACCAACACCAACAAAGAAAGAGAGAAGGTTATAAGGCCTCTAGCTGCCGCTTTCAAGCTTTAAGTTAAATCACTCGATAAAGTTAATATTCACAAGATACTTTTATCCGAGTTTTGAACGTACAACTTCTCATACACAGATATTGTCTTTGCGACTTTATCACACTAATGGAAAATACACTTTCAGTGTCGCCCTAATAGTATCGGTTATTTGAAACAAGCGATACAAAATAGATTCTGTATCGGTTAATAATAAAAGAACGATACAAAATACATTTAGTTTCGGTTCTCATAAAAATGCGACACAAAAAGGGTCCCATTTGTATCGGTTACCGTATAATTAACCGATACAGATATTTTGTGTCGGTTTTTAATGAGAAACCGACACAAATAACACCATTTTAGTATCGGTTCCCGTATAATTAACCGATACAGATATTTTGTGTCGGTTTTTAATGAGAAACCGACACAAATAACACCATTTTAGTATCGGTTCTATATTAGGAACCGACACAAAATATCTGTATCGGTTAATTATCCGGGAACCGATACAAATTGAACCCTTTTTGTGTCGCATTTTTATGAGAACCGATACTTAAATATATTTTGTATCGGTTTTTTATTATTAACCGATACATAATCTATCTTTCTTCCTATAACCCCCATCAGACTGTATTAAAACTAGGTTTTCGACGGCTGAAGCTTTCAGCAGCTCTCTCTGTTCTCTTTTTGCGAAATCAGTTGTTTTTCTCTGATCTAAGGCTGGAAGCATTGTTTAGGAGAGGAGGATTGAGGTAATTTTGCTTGTAAGTCCTTGATCTCCTTTATATTTCTTTGATTAACATTCTAGCTTGGTTCAAAGCCAAATTGTTGAAATCATTGAGAGTATGGATGGAATGATTTGGAAATATGCCATAATATTGTTGGAAAATTGTTTATTAGGTCAAATTTTTAATTATGTAGCATGCCATTGCCTTAATCCCGCAAAAATCTTAATTTTGTAGATAATTGGATTTTTTGAGAGATTTGGTGTGTACAACGATCTTTTTATCTCCCTCGATCCGGTATACAAACAAATGTAAGCTAGCCAAATAACCTAAAACTCTTGTTTTTAATTAATACGTACTTTGTGCATTGTGTGTATAGTTAATTATGTTTTATCGATATATTGTAGGTATATGTATATAGCTAGGTAGAGTATTTTTTTACGTGCCACAACCGAATTAATTAATACCTTAGGTCATGATACCCGTTCAAAATTAATCCACTAGGGATTAATTTTGAATAGTCCCCGTTTTGGGACTGCTCTTTGAATACTCTGTCTCAATTAGGATGTAATCACGTATTAGTCGTGTTTTAGTATCTAGGAAAATTTCGGCAGCATTTCCCCTTAGTTCCCCGAGTACTCGGGAACTAAGGGAAATGCTGCCGAAATTTTCCTAGATACTAAAACACGACTAATACGTGATTACTGCTGAGACAGAGTATTCAAAAAGTGGGATAAGATGGTAACCGGCCCATATAAGCCCTACTGTGAACACTTAAGCCCAACGAACTGATTAATTAAATTTGTTTTCTTATAATTAATTGCAGATGGGCCGTAGTTGGATGTATGAAGCATCGCGTCTGTCGGATGAATATATGGCAGGTGTTGATGAATTTATGAAAGTTGCTGAGGAATATATGGCAGGTGATGGGAATGGTGTGATGCTGTGTCCTTGCCGTGATTGTAACAATCTGAAGAAATTTTCCAAACCCATCCAAGTGAGGAACCATTTGATCCGTCGTGGATTCAAGAACCATTACAAGCGTTGGATATGGCATGGTGAGAGTAATTTGCAAACGGACAAAGGTACCAGTTCTGAGGATCAGGAACACCATACCGATGTAAATGACGGTAGCGTTGAAGTGCCGCCGATGAAAATGAAGTCGTGGATAATTTTGATCAAATGCTACGTGATTTAGAAGAGGATTTCGGTAATAAAAAGCAGTACTGTGTATTTGAGAATTTGTACGAAGATTGTAATAAGGAATTGTATCCAGGTTGTGCTAAATTTTCAAAATTGAAAGGTGTTTTAAAATTGTATAATCTGAAAGCATCTAATGGTTGGACTGATAAGAGTTTTACTGCTTTATTGCAAACTTTAAAAGAAATTCTTCCGATGGAAACGAGATCCCTTGTAATGCTTATGAGGCGAAGAAAATGCTGTGTCCAAAGGGATTTAGAAGTTCAAAGAATAAATGCATGTCCAAATGATTGTATATTATATCGAAATGAGTACGAAGATCATCACGAGTGTCCGAAATGTGGTGCATCGCGTTACAGTAGAAAGCAGTCAACCGTCAATAAAAGTGATACGAGACGGATCGAGTAAAGGACCTCCAAAGAAAGGTAATGTGGTACCTCCCCGTGATACCAAGGTTCAAACGTTTGTTTTCCAATGCTAAAGATGCAAAATTATTGCGTTGGCATTCCGATAGCCGGAAAAAAGACGGAAAATTACGGCACCCGCCGATTCTCCTCGGTGGAGAAATATTGACAGAAAGTTTCCCGACTTTGGCGGTGACCCGAGAAACCTAAAGCTCGGGCTCGCACCGATGGAATGAATCCGCACAGTACCATGAGCAGTACACATAGCAGTTGGCCGGTTCTCTATTGTGCATTTATAATCTCCCGCCTTGGTTGTGTATGAAACGCAAGTACATCATGATGACTATGCTAATATCGGGACCTAAACAGCCCGGAAACGACATAGATGTGTACCTAGCGCCATTGATCGAGGATCCGAAAAAATTATGGGCTCCCTGGAGTGGAGATATTTGATGCATATAGCAAGGAGATTTTCAGTCTACATGCCATGATTTTCTCGCACCATCAATGATTTCCCGGCTTATGGTAATTTGTCGGGTTATAGCGTCAAAGGAGAGAAAGCGTGCCCTATTTGTATGGACGGGACAATCGATCCAGATCCGCCTAACTCCTCTAAAAATGTGTACATGGGTCATCGTAGATTTCTTCCCGCCAATCACGCCCACAGAAAAAGAAAGAGAGAATTCAATGGAAAGACCGAAAATGGGAGAGTGAAATACCTGTTGACCGGTCGAGAAGTTTATGCGCGAGTGAGGGATATCAAGGTAGAATTTGGGAAATTTAAGAAAAAGGCGGCAAGAAAGAAAGGGGATCCGAAAATTATGTGGAATAAGAGGTCGGTATTTTGGAATTTACCGTACTTGGGAGCATTTAGAGGTTCGACACTTGTCTTGATGTGATGCATGTTATTAAAAATGTGTGCGACAAAGATAGTCGGCACATTGTTGAATATTCCGGGTAAGACTAAGGATGGTATCAATGCTCGGAAAGACATGCAGTTGTTGAACATACGACAGGATCTACAACCCACAGAGAAGAAGACCGAGAAGGGTAAAATCTGGTGGTATATTTCTCCCACAATGCATACGTTGTCGATTGACGAAAAAAAAAGCTTATGTGAATGCCTTCACGGTGTCAAAGTTCCATCTGGATATTCTTCAAACATTAAAAGCCTGGTTTCAATGGAAAAATTGAAATTGACGGGTATGAAGTCTCACGACCGTCATGTTTTAATGACACGACTTCTTCCCGTTGCAATTCGGGGCATACTTCCACCGTGTGTTAGGCAGACCATCACGAAGTTATGTTTTTTCTTCAACACCATTTGTTGCAAAGTAAATGATCCTGAGACGTTAGATGTTTTGCAGAAGGAGGTTGTTGTCACTCTTTGTAATCTAGAAATGTATTTTCCGCCGTCTTTTTTTGATATAATGGTTCATCTGATTGTCCATCTGGTTAACGAAATTAAGATGTGTGGACCAGTTTTCTTGCGGTACATGCATCCGTTTGAGAGATACATGGGGATTTTAAAGGGATACGTCAGGAACCGGTATCGTCCTGAGGGCAGCATTGTGAGAGCCTATGCTGCCGAGGAGGTCATTGAGTGCTGTACTAATTATCTGGAGGATTTAAAACCGGTCGGCATTCCTAAATCTCGACACGAGGGAAGACTTCACGGTGTAGGCACAATTGGTTCGAAATTATTCGTACCCGAAAAAGAGATTATGAAACTAGCACATTTCCATGTTCTGCAACACCTCACAGACGTTTATCCATATTTTGAAGAGCATATGACCGAGTTGCGGCAACAGAACCCGAAGAGGTCCGATAAGTGGTTGATGGGCGAACACAAAGAAAAGTTCGAATATTGGCTGACTCGTCGAGTCTTGGAGGCCCCGAAAGGAGAAAGCATTACAGAAACCATCAGAATGTTAGCTCTTGGCCCAAGGGAAGTCGTGAGGACCTTCGAAGGATACGATATCAACGGGTATACATTTTACACGAGAAATCAAGATTTAAAAAGTACCGGTGCGAAACAAGTGGAGTGACGTTAGTAGCCATTTCGAATGATTTTTCAGGTGCCACGATTCTTGGGACCATCGCATGCATCGATGTCATATTACGGGTCTATTGAAGAAATTTGGGAAGTAGATTACAGGAAATTTAATATCCCGTTATTTCGTTGTAAATGGGTCGATAACCGTCGAGGGGTTAAAGTTGACAGTGATGGCTTTATTTTGGTAGATTTCAGTAAGGCTGGGTATAAGGACGATCCATTCATACTTGCAAGACAAGCCACACAAGTGTTCTACATAATTGACCCCGCGGATCGTTCAAAACATGTTGTCCTATCTGGAAAAAGACGTATAATTGGGGTCGATAACGTGGTTGATGAAGAAGCGTTCGATCATTTTGACGAGATACCTCCATTTTCCATAGGCATAGCATCTTCACCAAGTATTCCGGATAGCTAAACAAGTCACGCGCGCCACGATCATAACGAAGGAGAATGGGTCCAAGAATAAGATTTAATGATTGCATAGCTAAACTAGAAGATGGGACGCACACAAGCTATTTACAAAGTGTTTTATTGTAGTTTTCTTTTAATTCAGAATGTAATTTATTTATTTTCTTTTGCATGTAATTTATTTATTTTCTTTGTAATTTAATTAATTTACTCTTTTATGTTCTTCTAAATTTATTTCTTCAAAAATAACTCTAGTTTTTAATTAATATTTTCTAAATAAACATCAAGATTTAAAAAAAAATTAAAGGAAAATTAGTGAAAAAAATTAATTACAAAAATGATTTTCAAAATTTATACTTAAATAAAATGGCTGAGTTACATTTCATTTTAATCTAAATGTAATTTAATTATGTACAATTGTTTCAGAATAATCTAAGTTTTTCTTTTTAATTTTATTATATTTTTTCAAAGGATATTAGTGTCGGTTATACATAAGGAACCGATACCATAAAAATTTGTGTCGGCTGGTAACACAGAACCGATACAAATATTTACATTGTGTCGGTTATTAACACGGAACCGATACCAAAAATACAGTTGTATCGGTTATTAATATGGAACCGATACAAAAAGTAAAATAGTGTCGGCTATGAATAGAGAACCGATACAAAAATAAATTTGTGTTTGTTATATATATGGAACCGACACTGAATGTAAATTGTGTCGGTTATTTTATAAGAACCGATACAAATTTGACCCAGGTCTTAAACCCTTCTCTTCATTCATTCCGAATTTTCAAATTTTATAACCCAAGTAAAACGAAAAAAATTTCCTTCTTTCTCGCCTCCGCCGCTTCTCTGCCTCCGCCCCTTCTCTGCCTGCGCGTGCCTCCGCCTCCGCCTGCAACCTCGGCCTCCGCTCAGCCACTCTCTCTCTGTAGTCGCCGTCTCCCTCTCGAGCGTGCCTTGTGCTTGGCTCGCCCCCACAGCCGTGGTTAGATCCGCTAGGACCCGCTCACCCCTTTCTCGCCCTCCACGACTGTGATCGACAAACGGTAACCCAGCTCTCCCTGTTGTTATTTTCGCATAGCATCTTGTGTGCTCTGGTTGTTTAGAAATTGGATACTGTGCTCTGGTTGTGCAGCACTATTTCTACCTCTTGTGTGCTCTGTGTGCTTGTGCTGGTTTGATTAGGGCAAAATTGATGTCGTTAGGGTTAGGATTTAGGTTTTGTCCACTTTCTAGGGTTAGGGGTTTTGGCAAATTATGCACACTTAAGGTCCTAATTTCTAGGGTTAGGAGTTTTAGGATGTGCTTAGAGTTTTAAGGTTAAGAAACTCATGTTTTCATATTATTATTGTGATTATGTGAGAATTGTGAATTATGAATTGGAATTATGTGACTATGTGAGAAGAGGACTGTGAGATATTGCCTATGTAAATTGTGAGAAGAGGATTTGTGAATTGGAATTTTGAATTGTGGCAACCATATGAGATTATGTAAGAAATTAGATATATATGTGCAAAATTAGGGTTTGAATTGTGAATTTAGATATATATGTAAGAAATTAGGGTTTGAATTGTGAATTTAGATATATATGTAACAAATTAGATATATATGAGATATATGTGAGATATATGAGACTTATGTGTAATTGAATTGTGAAATTGTGTTGCAGTCCCTACCATGTCATCTAGTGGTGATAGTGAGCGATCCTCTGATGGCGAGGGTGAGCAGGGTTCAGGTAAGAAACGAGGGAGGGGGCCCACACAACTGACTCGGGTGATTAATACCCAAGGAAAAAAGGTGATATTTGATCAGTTTGGGAGGCCCGTCATTGATCAAAATACTAAAAGTTTTTCCTCTCAGCTGGGTCTATCGGTCAAAAGGAATGTCCCGATCACTATAAATGATTGGTCTGAGGTTGACGATCTCATGAAGGATAAGATATGGGCGACTATTTCGGTAAGCTCTATATATGATATCTTTATTTCTCCAGCTTTTATTTGATATTAGAATAACTCCAAACTTGGTTTCTATTTGTTTTGACAGGAGGACTGGAAAATACCTGATGAAGATAAGGTGAAAAAGCGCCTTCTCTCCCAAATGACTATTCAACTGTGTATTTTCAGGAAGAAAATGAAGATGCATTCAATAGAGGCTTGCTTCCCGTCGAGCGTTACGACGATGTTCTGGGGAAATCTCTGCCAAATCGGGAGCATGCAGGGAGGGTGCGAGGGATTGGATCCCACGTGAGAATCACGACAGCCTACGAGGGTCAACCAAGTAAGAGGAGGCCCAGAATGGTGGAGTCTGAGGCCGAAAATGAAGAGAGGATACAGAGAGAAGTGGCACAGAGAGTAGCGGCCCAAAAAAGGGACTTCGAGGAAATGGCAGTGAGGTTGAAGGCCGAAATGGCTGAGCAGACACAAAGATTGGTTCAGCAACAGTTGGCACAGATGATGGCCCAACAGACTGAACCAATTGCACAAGAAAGCCCGAGAGCGGTCCAGAGCAGCTGCCAGTCAGTCCAACCGCAGCCATATTTCGATCCGATCCAGGTAAATGTTATTTGATTCAATTGAAAAATAATTTCGTTACTTTTTTTACAATTCGTAAATGTTATTTTGTTAACCTCAATGCAGAATATATTTGTACAGCAATCAGAACGAACCTGCAAACTCCTGGTGGTTCGCGACGGGGTAAAGCACGAAGTAGCCATCGGAAAGATCAATCTTCCGGTCAAAAAAGGCATAGTGATTCACGGTACGCCTGTACCAGATGATCATGCGAGGGTAACGGTGGATGCGTGTCATCCTGACGAAGATGACACTCCGTTACCCGTGCCAAATGGCGAACTTGGGACACTTCGCTCCGCCATTGGCAGTTACATTGCGTGGCCGATGGCCCTCATATCTATGGAGGATCAGGTAACAAACTTACGTTATTATTACAACTTATTCTACATGTAAATTTGCATATATACATCCTATAGAGTTACAAGTATTTCTGCCTGATTTTTTGGTCCTAACTGCAGAACAATCCAAACAACCTCTAGGATTTCGGCCCTCTCCGATTTCAACTTACAAGGATTTCGACACCATCGATTTCAACCGACTGGGAGGCATGTACAAGACTGTTCGTGATCGGTTTCTCGCGCCAAGGTCAACCCTTCATCGGTGTCCCAGCGCGCTGAGCTTTTCAATGAACCGTATGCCATAACAATCAATCAAGATGACTACAGGGGACTTGTGCAAGCGCACGGAGTGGCTCACCGTACCACTTTTGCAGATCTTCATGCTGTGAGTTTATATTCGTAATAATGACATAATTTAGAGTTTTAGAGAAATTTATACCACATCTACGTCTTTTTGCAGGTTCATGTTCAAATACCAAAGGGACAACTTTCCAGAGATCCCTATAGGGTTCATGAATCCCGAGAAGACATTCGGCTATCTTTTGCTAGGTGATGATCTCGAGAAGAAATATGTCGATACGTACCTGAGGAAAGCTCTGCGAGAAAACCGGGACAAGAAATTTATCTTCATACCGTACTTTCAAGAGTGGGTGCTATTATATATATATATATATATAGTCTTATTTTATTAAATTTTCTAATTTCATAGAAATATATTATATAATATAACATGCTATAAACCTAACATGCAGCGCTCATTGGGTATTGTTCGTGCTCCGGCCGTATGAGAGTGAGCTCCACTTGTTCGATTCATCCAGCACAAAGTATGAAAAGCAAAAACTTGTAAGAGATCTTGCGATCATCGACGCGCTCAAGGAGTAAATGTTTCAAATTAAATCTGCTAAACTATTTCAATATCTCTTATAATTACTAATTTCTTTGATATTTCAACAGTCCCTGGGTCGTCGAGAAGGCAACCGGAGGAATCGGAAGAAGCGATAAGTTGAAACTTATAAAGAACAAGGTAATGTGGCGCTTACGATTAAAATTTACTGTTTTTTAAAAAATATTTCGGTTTATTATGAATTGTTCAAATGAATATTCTAAAAATTGTTAACTTTTTGCTTTGCTACAATTTGATGTAGTGCCCGCAACAAAAGGACGGCTGGGAATGCGCATATTATGTCATGATGTTCATGAATGACATAATTAATCACTTTCTCGATAATTTTTCGTCAATACAGGTACATATGCATTTATATTTTTCAAATGTAACCTTAGTTGTTGATTCGGTTTTTATTCAATAAATAATTAATTGCACTCCTTTTATATTAAAAAATGCAGGATTGGAAAGCAACACCATATTCTGTGGCAGAGATCAATTCAATTCGTTTCGAATGGGTTAGGTTTTTTAAAAGTGAAATATCGCAACCAAGTATAACAGTTTAATTAGGATCGATTGATGCGACTGTGTGTAAGAACAATTAATTTAGGTGTAATCTAATTGTAATAACAATTTATTTGTTTAATTTAATTTAGGTGGTGTATAATATAATTTAGGGTTTGATTGTATGCATGTTTTCATATAGGCCAGCCAAATATATGGGAGCTGGCCACAAAAATAAATAAATTTTTTTAATATAAAATAACAAACAGTATCGGTTCTGTAGACAAAACCGATACAAAAGTAAATTCATATAATAATGGCACCAGACAAAACAGTATCGGTTGACAAACTGAAAAACCGACACAAAAAAAAAATTAGTGTCGGCTCCTACTAAATAGCCGATACAAAACACTTTTAGTGTCGGTTCTGAAAGAATAACCGATACAAAAAATAATAATTAGTATCGGTTCTGACTTAATGACCGATACAAAAATATAGGTAGTATCGGTTCTAAGTTAATAACCGATACAAATAAGTTTTAAATTTTTTTTCCGGATCGGAAATTCTAAACTTTGTATCAGTTCAACTTTATAACCGATACTAATTGTTGGATTTTGTATCGGTTCTATAACCGACACTGATTAGTCCCGGAATTTGTGTCACCTGGATCAGTGTCGCCCCGATGTCCGACACTAATATGCCTTTATAACCGACACTGATAGTACTTTTTCCACTAGTGTCACTAACTAATTAAAGACTAGTTATTTTTCCATTCCTAATAAGTATTAATTGGGAGACTATATCATAGAATTTTTTTTATATATGGAATCATATTTAAATATTTTAACAAAACAGGTAGATTAGATTTGATTTTTATAAACAACAATTCCACCGATTATGAAAGCATTTTAGTATACTTATGGTGGAGCAAAAATTTCTACCTATAAGTGGAGCTGTTTTTTTATAAAAATCAAATTTAATGTACCTATTTTGTTAAAATATTTAAATATGATGTTATTTAAAAAAATCATATATCATAGTAACAATTTTAAAAATAAAATATAAATTTATGTGAATATATTACATAAATAATTCTGATATCCAATGAAGAGTAAAGCTTAGGTGTTATGGATAGCATAAGACTTTCCGTACTATGACTTAAAAAAAATCTATTGTATAAATTTCAAATTTTGATCTCAGTAGCTTAGTAAATTGATTATATAATGAATTTGTAGAATACCAATTTTTACTATTTTTTGAAATTTATTTTACTATTTTTTATGATTTATGAAATATGACAAAAAAATAATTTAAAATATTAGTATTTTTATTTTTAAATCATTTTTTGTCACCTTTCATAAATATAGTAAAAAAATAATATTATATAAGTTCATAATATATAACTAATTTATTGAGCTATTTAGATTGAAATTTGATGTTTATATGATAATTTTTTTAAGCCATAACACATAAAACTTTATCCTACAATGAATTACTTGCGGACATTAATATAATTAATTTATCTAGTCTGCTAATAAATATAAAAAAATTAAAATTATAACACGTATAATCATCGTATTCGTTCCAAGTCTTCTTACTGTGGAATGTGGATGTGGAAATTTTGCGTTCAAGTACCCTTTTTTGTTGGATTTGACAAGTCATAAGAGTGATAGTAACAGCGAGAAGACAAGATAAGATATTTCTTTTTGTCAAAGTAGCCAAATCATGCTCTTTTTGTTTTTTGAAAAAGTAGGTTTTTATTGAGGCCAGGTAGGGCTGCAAATGAATCAAATTAAATTGAAGTTATATCAGTTTGAGTTTGATTCGAATTAGTTTTGAATTAATTTTGGTTTGAATTAATTTCGAATCAATTTTTTTACGAACTCAATTTCGAATTTTTTTATGAATTTTTTTACGACAAGGAAAAATGATCGTAGTCGCCAAAAGCGAGAGGTGAAAGTCGTTTAGGGTTTCAGAACTGAGAGCGAGAGTTACGACTTACAAGTTATAACTTATGGCTGAGCAATCTTATATTTTAACTTTTAAGTCATCAGTAAACATAAATCATCAGCGGAAATCAACGGTTCATATTACTTTGAGATTCGAACTAAAATAGTTTGCGAACCTATTTCGAACAAACTAGGTTCAGTTTGAATTTGATTTGAATTAATTTCGAATTATTTCCAATCAAATTTTTTATGAACTTTTTCGAATCAAACTTGAATCGAATCACGAACTACGAATTTTGTGTGCATTCCTACTCTCAATTGTATGTAACCAACGGCCCATAATGATGTACTAGGAAAATATCATAATAATTTTCCAACAAAATGTTAACTTCTTAGCCGGTTTGTCTTATCAATTGTGGTAAATCCTAACGGTGTTTGATTATACAGTTTATGGATTGAGAAAAGTTCTAGCTAGCTGCCACTTTCAAGCTTTTCAAAAAGGCAGAGAAGAGAAGGTGCTTAGAAGTTTCATTTATTAGGGAACTTGTTGATGCCAAACCAAATTTACTTTTATCAAATCAGCATAAAGTTGACAGTTAAATCACTCAATCGAGTTTATATTTATAAGAAATTTTTATTCGAGTTTCAAACGTACAACTTCTCGTACAGAAATATTGTCTTTATGACTTTCTCATACAGAAATATTGTCTTTATGACTTTATCACTGATTAAATGTTGGTTCTTTTTTTCATTCGTATATAGTAAAAATTTCAGAAATATAATATAAATTTCTGAGAATATATTTCAAAAGCAATTTATTTTATGATGCAATCGATATATTAAATCACTGATATTTAAAATGCTTAGGAAACATTTGTAAATAGCTCAGTAACAATTTGTATAAACATCAAATTTCGATCTAAATAGCTCAGTAAATTGGTTATATAATAAATTTGAAAAATACTAATTTTTACTATTTTTGAATTTTTTTTTACTAAAATAATTTATGAAAGATGACAAAAAATAACATTAATCATTAACAATTTTCTTTTATTTTTAAGTCATTCTTTCCCACATTTTCATAAATCATAAAAATAGTAAAACAAATTTCAAAAAAGTAAAACTTGATATTCTACAAGTATATTATATAACTAATTTACTAAGTTACTTAAATCAAAATTAGATATTTATACAATATATTTTTTAGACTGTAACACAGAAAGTCTTATAATTATATTCATAACGTCTAAGTCTTACTGTACAATGAATATAAAAAAATAATTAAAATTATAACACGTATATCATCATTCCTAGTCTTCTTCCCTTTTTTGTAGATGTTCAATTAGCCTTTTTTGTTGGAGCTGACAAAGTCACAAGAGTGAAAGTAACGGCGAGAAGAGAAGAGAAGACTAGATAAGATATTTCTTTTTGTACTGTCAAAGTAGGCAAATTGTGCTCTTCTTTTTTTCTAAGTCAATTTATTAATGGATAAGAAGAGGGACACGCACACGCTCTGCCATTGCAAATATCAGAATCAGACTCTAGGCAGCTGTTATTTTTGGAACTAAATATCTATCATTAAATTTCCTCCTCTTGTCGCTTTTATTATTTTATGACTCTCAATTATATATAACCAACGTCCCCTAATTGGCAGAGGAGAAACGGGAACATTATTCCCAAAATAATATTCCCGTTTCTCCTCTGCCAATAACTCTTTTGGTTTCCAATTTTCATCAAGTTTATATAACACAGCGCAAAATCTGAAGAATACTGGTGGGCTTGAAGATGCATCCAAAGATAATTAATGGGCCTCAATTTTGGGCTTTGCATACAATATGGGCTGTAGTTTTGGCCCACAACATTTTGCAAGCTTCAATTTATGATGACATATTTGCTCATTCCTACGAATTCGTATCCAGTCTAGTACTGCAAAAAGAAATCTTTTAAAATGATTCACTTTTTAATAGATTTGGACTGTTCTTCTAACTTAACACGAATTTCAAAGCCCAATAATAGTGCCTCCTATTTTCACCCGAATCTCAAACCGGCTGCGATTTAATCTCAAACCGTTAAGTAATGCGCATCCTCTGTAGTAATAGAGAGGATACGGATCCCATTCCTGCAAGGTTGTAACTGTTTTGATATGGTTGAGTTACTAAAAAGAATTTCTTCAAATTTGTTCGAGTGATATTTTTTTAAGATGTTGTTTCGCATGATGACAATAATATATATTAACAACAAACAGATCTTTACACATTTATAAAAAATGTATATTCATATGTGACGAATTTGATTTGATTTTACATGAAAAAATAATGCTTTCTATGAGAATTTTACACGATTTACAAAGCAAAATATGTAGAAAAATAATAAGGTAGAAAAGAAAGTATTCCAAAATTAAATAATGATGTATAATAAAAAAAAAATAGCAACATACTCAGGGGCAGACCCATCTTGAGCTGGGGGGGGGTCTGGATTTTGAAATTCAGTGGAAAAGTACGGATCCGGTACCACTTTGTCTCTTCCTAAAAATTGTTTTGCCCCTCTAAATCTAAAAAATCCGTCGAACCAGTTCAAAAGCACTGTTAATGAGAAATTTTGTTATTTTATAGAAATGTACATATCCGAACCAACTTTCTTGTTTTTTAATATGTAAAATGATATTATTTTATTGTTTTTATTATGTATGAGGATATGTTATTTTTTTATCTAGTATTTAATTAGTTAATAAATTTAAATGCGGTTCTTACTCCTTCCCAACAAAAGTCATGCGTACACCTTGCATACTACTTTTGAGAGATGCTAAAATCCTAGGTTATGTAGCTTTTATGTGTGAATACAACGTTTGGGCTTATGACATAGAGATATTGGCATGTGCAATTGTGCAGTGGCTGGTAGCCTGGTCACCTGGTACGTACTGGTCGTTGAATCCGCTTCTTTTACAAATGCATTTATTTATTACAAACATAAAGTGGGGTATACAAGTTATGACACAATTGGTGATTTTGATTTTTGAAAGGGAAAAAAAATGCTATCTGATTTGGATCTGAATATGATGTAATGTTAGGTGTTAATGGCCAACACACTTTCACATACATCTGCAATCGTTATCAATTATCATAATGCTATATATGATGATCATCTAGTTATAGCAAATAAGTTCATTCAAATTAGGATAGCTACTATATAGACTTCATCAAACATATTGCATGCTTGAGTTAATTTTTTTTTTTTTTTACTGATTTCAAGCAAACAAAAAAATTGAATATAGTTTATTTTGATCTATCTGATTGAGTCAAATGACTCAAATCAAATGTTTACATTTTTAAATGATTTATTTTATGTATTATTCTGTGTACAATAAATTTCATTAAGCTCATTATGTGCCGAGAATATTTTCGTTACCACCTCAATATTTTAAAATTTTAACTTTATCTGTGTTTTTCTGGAATTTTCATTTTTTACATTCCACGTAAATTTAGGGTGTACAAAATTAAGAAGCTCCACGCAGCCTGGATCTGCGTGGATCCCTTTTTTTCTTCTGAAAAATGGGTCCCACGCAGTCTGAATCTGCGTGGATGTGTGTGTTTTTTAATAATTAATTCATGGGCCATGCCAAAAAAAAAACATTTTATCAACGATCCCTTTATAATGTCCCATTGTATATGAAATACATATTTTTCCTTTGTTTGAGAGATGTACTGAATTTCATAATGTGATGCTACCTAATGAGCAGTGAATTCCACTAAATATCTGACTAGGAAATCTTAATTAATCTCAATTATGTGGTGCTTATTTGCCAACCAAAACAGACAATTACCAATTCATCCAAACCAAAATTATGTAGACCTCAATTAATGTTCGGTTAGGTGGGGCCGCTAATTTGTTAATGGATATCTCAAATCTGATAATCCAATTTTAATCCGCATGAACAGATTTGCCAGAAGAAATTTTTATTTATACCATTTCAAAAAAAAAAAAAATCACCACTGAAATTGGAGAATTCCAAAAATGCCAGAGTCGCCAATTCAATCTGCAGTGCCATTAATTGGGGTCCGTAAATTAAATTGGTGATCTCCAAAAGCCCACTAATTCCACTGTAATATACTTAAATTGGAGTTTGGGGGTCCTCCAATTCAATCTGTGGACCCCATTAATGGATCACAGATTGAATTAACGGCTCTAGTATTTTTGGAATTCTCCATATTCTGTGATTTTTTAGTTTTTATAAATACCAGAGTCGCCAATTCAATTTGCGGTGCCATTAATGGGGGTCTGTAAATTAAATTGGTGATCTCCAAAAACCCACTAATTCCACTGTAATATACTTAAATTGGAGTTTGGGGGTCCTCCAATTCAATCTGCATACCCCATTAATGGATCACAGATTGAATTAGCGGCTCTGGTATTTTTGGAATTCTCCATATTCTGTGATTTTTTAGTTTATTTTTTAAAAATTATGGTATAAAAAAAAATTTCGGCAGATTTACGTATGGATCTAAAAGTATACTTGATAGTTTATTGAATCCATGTGAATCTTAAATATATCTATCTTATTTATTGGATTTGTATCTAGATCTTGCATTATTTAAATCCAAATTGTTAAAGATTCAATAAATAATAATATTATTATTTTGTATGAATTATAATTGAATTGATTTGAAGTTATATCTACTACGTTTAAAGATATGAAATCATTATTAGTCATATAATTATAATTAATTAAAATAAACTTATTAATCTCTATTTCTATATTCATAATATAACATAATACAATTATATTCGCTCGCGGTATGTTTCTATTTTATTATTTTTTTAACCTAATATTATTCAAATTTCATTCGAAATTCTATGATAATAAATAGGAATTTGCATTTAATTTGAATTAAATTTTATAAATCAGCACGTGAATTAACCGCTTCAATCCGATTCAATCTATTAACGGCCATGGGTTGGGCCCGATTAACCAATTATTAACCGCTTCGATAATAGGATTCCAGAACAAATCCAAGACGGGGGACCCAATATTCTGCGGCTCGTATTCAGTTTTCAATCGTGTTTTGAGTCAGTTCCACCAGGGACCCACAACGGAAGCAATTACCCTTGAGCTTTGACTCACCTTGTCGGTGAATAACCACACGTTTGACTGCTTAGGATGATACTACAAAGAAATCTAAAAGATGGAGCATGTCGCTTTCAGCCATCTGTCGGTGGCCTTTCTTTCCTTATCAACCCAATTATCAGGGGTAATTTGGTAACTTCATACTCCCCACAAATCCATAACAGGCCGAATCGAGAATTCCCCGCTTAACTCTTCCTCACTCGCTCTTACTCTCACGCGCTTCTCCTCTCTCTTTGTGATACTGTGTATTAATACTGATCAGTGACAGTGAATTGCATCTATTCTGATTGATTGGATCAAAAGAAATTCGCTCAAAATGAAGGCGCAGATCTCATCTGATGGACTAGCGAAGGCGAAGGCGAACAGTTCGTACAAGCGGTTCTCTTCCAGGGCTACGGTCCCCACTGCTCTCCTCCTTGGTATTCTCTTGCCACTTCTCTTCTTACGCACAGTATTTCTCGCTCTGGAGGCTGGTGCTTCCATGAGTAAGTTGTTTTTTCAATTCCATTTCATGTTTCCATTTTTCCTTTTGACTATTCGTTTGATAATAAGAAATGAGATAACATAAGAGCGTGTTATTTTGTTTAAATGGTTGAAATCAGGTTGCCTGGGCTGGAGTTTGATTGGAGAAGGTGATCCATCAATGGTGAGTCGGGCAGTTTGGTTAGTTATTGTTCTTCACTCTTTTTGTGTTTTTTGACTGTGCAAGATCTACTAGGAATAAATGTCTGGAGTGAAGCGATAAACTGAGACAAAATTGCCTGAATTGCGGCTATTGATCTATCTGAGATAATGAGAGCGATTCACGGGATGGTTTCTGAGGGGCAATTATGTTAAAGTATCTGTGGTCTATAATATGTAAACTTCTGTGTTGCCATATCACATGGCCTATAATTAATTACACCATAGGAAATGTACCTCAAAGTATGAAACAGAGGATCTACTCAGGATGACATAGGAAAGAAAGGATAATTTTGGTTGCTCCTGGAACAGCTCGTGATTGGCACACCGTTCTATGGAGGGGTCAAATGTACTGAATGTAACACTCAGTCACTAATATGGAAATAAATCTTCTGTGATTCCGAAGAATCACAGGGACCTGCATTTCCCAATCCACCCATTCATTTCTCTTCATGCACGAATCTTAAAATAGATAAACGGATGGATTTAGAATTGTAGGGTCCCTGTGATTCTATAGAATCACAGAAGATTTATTACCCACTAATATATCATTTCAGAAAATTTGGCAAAACCATGCTAATTTCTGAATACATTTATTCAGCCATTAATCATGATTCATGACATAGACGCATATTTATCCAAATCCGCTTCCCGTATGTAACTAAAACTTCTATTTTTATGCTATAAGCAAAATTGTCAAATGTATATATTTAGTAGCTGAACAGGGTTTTATAATTTTTTTTTTATTATAGAGATATGAATGTTGTTCTTTTAAAACCCCTTGTTGACAAATAAAAAGTTTCTAGATTTCCAACCCAAATTTAGTTCTCAGTTGTTGTGAAAACTAAAAGCAGGAGCTTAGAGCGGAATGGGGAAGAACAGGAACTGATGAAATGAAGATGAACAGTGCAATGGTTGAATATGCGCCGGACTCTTTAGAGGGGTTTGTTGCTGAGATGAATTCCATTTCGATTGATGACAGACTGGACATGACTACATTCGTGTTAAAAATCAAAGCTATGGTACTTCAATTTATTGATTATTTGGCATTTATAGTTTGATATTCAATTGTTTGACTTATTGGTATTGTATACATCATATGTTACATGGATAATGCTAACATATATCCAAATTGTAAGGTATATCTTTCCTTAACATACTTACCTCAATAATAACATTTGATTACTAAATGGTGGAAAAGTCATTTCAAATAATAGTAACAAATTGATATATAAGACAATTTATATCACAATTCATTAATTTGAAAAAATCTTTGATGCCACTACCAAGTCTTTCAAAAAAACAAAAAAACAAAAAAAATCTTTGATCCCCAATTAATCACTTCATTTATGTAATGAATGTAGATAAATGGTCATCTTCATTACATAAATGAAGTGATTAATTGTCTTTGATTTGGCATTGTTCTGGGAGAACATATTGTACAAGCATTTACCATCTGTTATGTATTTTACTGATGTCGTCTATAGATAATGAAGAACTGAAAAATAAATATCAAATAAAAAAAAATTTGTCTGAAATCACTTCTATAATATTTCTATCATATTTCTATGTCCTTTATCCAACTTAACTGGGATTTTGTTATCCATATGAACTTGATCAGATTCTTAAAATGGAACACAAGGCACGCTCTGCAAGGCTCCGATCATCCTTCTATCACCACCTAGCATCAGTCTCCGTCCCAAAATCTCTCCATTGCCTCACTCTGCTCCTCACAGAAGAATATTCCATCAATTCCCTTGCAAGATCCTCCTTGCCAGAATCCCATCATGTCTCATGCCTAACCAACACGTCATATCTCCATATAGCTCTCTTGACCGACAACATACTTGCCGCCTCAGTTGTTATCTCCTCCACCATAAAACATTCCAAAAACCCTAATAATTTGGTTTTTCACATTATTACTGATAAGAAGACATTCTTTGCAATGCATGCATGGTTTGCACTACACCAGGTCCACCCGGCAGTGGTAGAGGTTAAAGGGTTGCATCAATTTGATTTCTCGGCTGATATTGGTCGATCTGTTTTGGAGACAATAAAGGAAGTTCGGCTGAGTAAATCTTTGTATAGTCAATACAGTGGAGTTGACTGGGATGTGAAATGGCTTGAGAGTTTGAAACCGAGTACTTATTCTTTGTTGAATTATTTAAAGATACATCTCCCTGAGGTAAGTTTTTCCCTTTTTAAAATTATTAGTTGTTATTTTTGCTAAATGCTATATTGTTGTCATTTCTATTTTATTTTTTTTACTTTTCAGTTCTTCCCTAAATTAGAAAAGGTGATATTATTAGAAGATGATGTAGTGGTACAGTGTGACCTGGCTGAGTTATATAATCTCAACCTTGGAGGCAAAGTGATTGGTTCTGTCATCAATACTATTCGAAATGAAGAAGACAACACCACCTTTTGTATTGTCCCTGACAAGAGAATAGATAGTTACTTGAATTTTTCAAACCCAATTATAATAAATACTCCACTTGGCTTAGAAAAAGATAAATGTGCATGGTCATGGGGTGTAAATATTTTTTATTTACGGGCTTGGAGGCAAAGCAACATCACTGAGTCTTATCAATACTGGCTAAGAAAGGTAGGTCAAATTTACCTATAAATCCTTTTCAATTTCACTAAACCTGGCCAGAGTAACATTTTTTGATATTTTACGAATGAGCCCTTATTATTATCTATTTACTTTTTGTTTCATGTAATGCAGAATCGGGAGTCGGAGCTTATGCTCTGGCCACTGGGATCTCTAGCTCCTGCTTTGATAGCCTTCAATGGGTTCATGCACCCAATTGAATCTTCATGGCTTGTGTCGGACTTGGGTTGGAACGAACCAGATCCAGGCCTATTACAATCCCATGCAGTTTTTCATTTCAATGGACCCGCCAAGCCGTGGCTCGAGATTGGCTACCTTGGCTCGCGTGAATTGTGGCGGGCCCACCTGAACAGCTCAGATGAATTCCTCAAAACCTGTGGTGTCATAGAATGAGAACTTTAGATGAAATAGAATAGATTGTTAGTGTATACTATATAGTCAAATAGTTGACAAAGTACAAATATCATTTCAATTGTAGAGTTGAGAATTGAGGAGAGAGAAGTTGGTGCAGCCTTCAGTCTCTACTCAAGCCTGCTCTGCATACCAGTTTATACAGGTTCATTTATAGATAACTTTTTAACCTGTGTTGTAAAAATGTACTTCTGTAACTGTAATATACATCCATATACTTTTATGGAAGTTTTTAACCCAGAAGCAATTCAATCTGGCTATCTAAAGAAAGACTGAAGTAGAACAAGATAAACTATTTTTTTAACATCTATTGATTTGGGTAAAATTTCCGTAATTATCTAAATATTGCTCCAAATTTGAGAATCATGTTTTGGTTTCATAAAAAAATTTGCCTCATATGAAATTTTTTTAGTCGAGTTTGGTCTTATTCCTTAAAAACAATAAACTTTCTGCCGAAATTTTTATAAATATACAAAATTCTAATTATATTTAACAATCTATACAAATTTTGATCAGATTTCAAAAAATACCCACCCCGATGACAGGCTTAGCGGTTTCATAGCCTGAAACCGTTGACATGGTGATCCATCCTAGAACCGCTCATTATGTATGATCCATCCTAGGAATGATGACTATGTCATCAATCATAGAACCGTTCTAGGATTGATGACATAGTCAGCGGTTCTAGAATGAATATGTAATTATATTTAATTAATTAAATTTAAATTTAATTAATTAGTTAATTAGTTTAAATTATTAAATTTAATTAATAAATTAAATTTAGATTAATTTAAATAATTAAATTAATTTAGATCAATTTAAATAATTAAATTAATTTTGATTAATTTAAATAATTAAATTAATTTTGATTAATTAAATTTAATTAATTTTGATTAATTATTTTAATTCATTTTGAATAATTATTTTAATTCATTTTGATTAATTATTTTAATTCATTTTGATTGATTAAATTAAATTAATATAGATTGATTAAATTAATTCATTTTGATTAATTATTTTAATTAATTAATTCAGAATAATTATTTTTTAATTAATTGAAATTAATTAATTTATGTTTATTGTATTATATTGAAGTTTTCATATGTAATTTGTTTTTATGTTTTGAGTGATAAATTACATTTGTGTGTTAGTTTTTTTGAAAGCATACTTGATACGTTGAATGTGTAGAATAGAACATACGTAATAGAAATAAAAACATAATAAAAGAAAAAACATACATAATAAAAGTCCACGATGTCCACTGCGAATGTTAAACAAATTACATATGAAAACTTCAACATAATACAATAAACATAAACTAGAAAATACATGTAAAAACTTCCAAATAAACAAATTACATATGAAATCTTTCAAAAAAATTAACGCCTGCTGGTTAAGCGCCTGCTTGTCGATCTTCTAGAAGACGATGAACTAGTTTCCGCTTGTCGTGCTGCTTCTTCTACATAACAAATAAAATATGAAATATGCTGTAGTTCCAAAAATAAATTAAAAAATACATGTGTTTAGAATTATACCTGCGGCATTCCGATCAATGGTCTCACAATGAGCCTGATGTCCGAGTCTCCCATCTTCCATTAGGTCCATTTCCATAACAATGCGATTGTGTCTTCTCCTCCCTTTCTTAATCAGTTTACGGTTTGGTTTGATCGTCGGACCTTCGTATATAGGCCACTTACATTGGTTTAAAAAAAATTAACGTTACAAAATTAATTAAAAAACTAACAATGTACAAACAAAAAATAAAATAACTTACATCAAAATTAAACGTTCAAAATGAAATTAATTAAAATTAATCTAAGTTAACTGAAGTTAAATAAAATTAATTAATTTCAATTAATTAAAAAATAATTATTCCGAATTAATTAATTAAAATAATTAATCAAAATGAATTAAAATAATTAATCAATATTAATTAAATTTAATTAATCAAAATGAATTAAAATAATTAATCAAAATGAATTAAAATAATTAATCAATATTAATTAAATTTAATTAATCAAAATGAATTAAAATAATTAATCAAAATGAATTAAATTTAATGAATCAACATTAATTAAATTTAATTTATCAAAATTAATTAAATTTCAATTAATTAAAAAATAATTATTCTGAATTAATTAATTAAAATAATTAATCAAAATGAATTAAAATAATTAATCAAAATGAATTAAAATAATTAATCAAAATGAATTAAAATAATTAATCAAAATGAATTAAAATAATTAATCTAAATGAATTAAAATAATTAATCAAAATGAATTAAATTTAATTAATTAACATTAATTAAATTAAATTAATCAAAATTAATTAAATTAAATTAATCAAAATTAATTTAAATTAATCTAAAGTTAATTAATTAATTTAAACTAATTATAAATATAATTAAACAACTTACATTGATCTGAGGCTGCGGCGCTAAAGAAGTGGGAAGGGGAAAGTGAGTTCGGGGGTATATATAGCATCCAGAACGGATGACTAAATAATCGGTTTCTTAGCCTGAAACCGATGACTATGTCAGCAGTTCTAGGATTGATGACATAGTCATCATTGCTAGGATGGATGATATAGTGAGCGGTTCTATGAGGGATCACCATGTCAGCGGTTTCAGGCTATGAAACCGCTCAGTCTGTCATCGGGGTGGGTATTTTTTGAAATCTGATCAAAATTTGTATCGATTGTTAAATATAATTAGGATTTTGTATATTTATTAAAATTTCGGAACTTTCTGCTTGAAGAAAATAAAAAGAAATTAAGAATGTTGAGATGCATTCACATTTTGTTCGCATGAACAATTTCTATGAAAATACACACACAGGTATATAGCTAACGCATTCCTACTTTTTCCATTTTATTTTATTTTTCTTTATTTATTTTTTTGCAGTTTATTTTTTCTTTATTAACATGGACAATAAAGTATCATCACTCCATTAGTAATTGACTAAAAAGGTTATTTGACTTTATAAAAAAACAACTAAAAAGTTGAAAGACTTGAGGGACAATGGTATATGGAAAATTAAAGTTGTGACCTTGAAAGAATTCTAACCATGTTTTCTCACTGATTTAGACTTTTCATGTACCTTTAAAGCAAATGTTAGGTCACCGGGAAAAGCATGAATTCAGAACCAGTGAAGTAACCCAATCTTTGGGTTTTAAATTGGAACCGTCTGATTCGAATTCCGAGACGGTTCTGAGCGACATATTTGAATCGGACAGTCTTATTTCAAAACCCAAAGATTGGGTTACATTAAGGGATCCGGACTCGGAAAGCATGGCAAAGGAAGGTCACTTTTTAAGGCAGCGTAAGTTATTATTTCACTAGGCCATTTTATCAAAGGCCCAATTGGGATAGTGCACTACAAACTTCTTTCTAAAGTCCAATGTAATTTGTACGGGTCAAATTATTATTGGGCCGTAATCAAAATCCATTTTTATAAAAGCTTTTTAGGCCCAAAAAGAGAACGAACTTGCCTATAGATCGGGTATGTTGAACAAATCTGCATATAAATATCAAGAATATCAATTTAGTACACGGACTATCGATCTGATTTAATTCAATGGTTCAATTTTAAAAGTTTGAACTTTGACCAAGTAATAATTTTTGTACTGTTCCAAGTGCTATCCGTACGTTTGATTTTAATTGTTTCTATTTTATTTTATTTTATTTTTTCCTTTTTGGTGTCCGTTTACTTTGATTGTGGAGTTATAGTCTATGAAGTAATCGTAGTCATATTAGAAGCAGCTATGCAAATTCAACTGATTATTATAATTAATGCGGTTTTTTACCACGTGGAGATTATCTATATTTACGCAAATTCAACTGATTATTATTTTGACCACACCAGGTTGCATGTGAGTAGTTCCATTGAAGCTGATTGCTGAGCTGCAGTGAGCAGCCGTTGACTATGCATTTTATATAATTACCTGATTTAGACAAAACTGCGGGCCCCAGCCCACAGGCGTACGTGTGCTGATTTCTTTCTCTCTGTACATCTATGATTCTATTATATATCATTTATTACATGCACAGTTCCTGTGTGCCGCTAATTTTTTTATGATGTTTGCCAAAAAGTTAGACAACTTTGGTTCCGGTGTGCCGTTTTTTTTTATGAGATATTTTATGTACCCGATCGAACTCTAACAGTAAAACCACTTGTTGGACCGATACTGATACTGATAGACAAAAGCTATAGAAAATGGGATTAGTGACCCCACTAGTAAACAATGAATATTAGATGTGCGGATCCATCCATACTATCAATCTGACATACATGGAAGGATGTGTTTGGATGGGTGAAGAATAGTCACTAATCTGAATTAGCATTATTTTAAGCTACTTTTTTTTTTTTTTTTTTTTCTATTTGGGTGTGTTTGAATTAGCAACTATGAATTATTATGAATTATTTTTTATTTGTTTTTTTGTGAATTTTTCACTATTTTACTAACTCAATAAAATATTAAATTAGCTACTATTTCTAATGTTAAAATTAGCTCTATTTTTGTGCTATTTTTTTATTCATCCAAATATCCCGCATTGATTTGCTACATAACACACTATATACGTAGTTTTAAATGGCAAAGTTTTTACCAGTACAATGCTCGAGTCTTAAATGGTAAAGCTTTTACCAGTACAATGTTCCAGTCTTTTGAGACGTCAAATCAACAGATTTATCCTCAAGTACGGAACTTTTTTTATTTTTTTTTTGCATTCAGAAAAGCCAAGATTTATCCTCAAGTACGGAACTCTAGATCAAGAGGAAAACCAAACAATATAAATATCTTAAGAATTTAATATCTATTTATAGAACACCGACTATCTGATTTAATTCAATGGGTAATTCAATTTAAAAGGCTTCAACTTTTACAAAGTCATGTTTGGACGTTTCCAAGTACTATACGTACGTTTACTTATGCTTGTTTCTGATTTTTTATTTTATTTTGGTGTCCGTTTACTTTGATAGTTTAGTTTTAGTCTGTGAAGTAATCATCACAATTTTCTTCTGAAAAGAAGATTTGCAAATTCAACTTGTTCTTATATATAAAGTGCTAGTTTGACCACCTCTAGATATCTCCATTTCGTATCTATCTTATTATTATTTTGACCGCACCTGATATATACCAGTTTGCATACTTGCATGCGTATGTAATTCATGCTGAGCAGTCGGTGTGCGTGACTATGACTTTTAGTTTTATTATATATATACTGGCAATGTAACTGGCTGTGACTGAGACAACAGTACTGGCACTGCGCCACAATTAACCACAAGCGTGTGTTGATTTGTTTCCGTACATGATCTATCATTTGTTACATGACGGCTGGGCTGGGTGTTTGACAAAATTTAGACAACTTTCGTTCTTCTGTGCCGCTTTCTCTATGACTTCCTGTGAAGCCCTTATCAAACTCTCAATCGGGCAAGTGGCAACCATAGTGACAAGATTCGCGAATTATTTAGTTTTTTTTGCAATGTCGAACCGAATGCCGAATTATTCGGTTGACCGAACTTTGACCGAATAATTCCTGAATAATTCGTGAATTTTACAAATTATTCTAGAATTTTACTAATTTTTTCCAAATTTTTCTCAGAATTTAAATTTTTAGTTATTTTTTTTGTTTTTGCTCCCTTACAGAACTAAGATATCTGAACCGAATGATACCGAATCATTCCCGAATTATATCCAAATTATTCCCGAATCACGAATTTTTAACTTCGTTAAACCGAACCCCGAATAATTAATTTGTCATTGTGGTGGCAACTGGCACAGTGCACTGCAGAGGTCACGGCCTCACGGGCAGAATAAGGAACCATGAAAATTTTAATATTCCATGCCTAGGTTGATTTCCGTATATATGTCGTCGGTCACACACACACACACACACACACACACAGAGAGAGAAGATGGCTAATATCAATTTCTAGATCGTGAAACAAACGTTTCAGTTTTAATATTATTAAAGTTCAAACAGTCTATCCAAACTGTTCAACATTCAATATATATTAAAATGTGCTTAGAGAACAAATTTTATATATTTTTTAATGTTTTTACTTTTTATTAAGTCAGTTTTAAAATTATTGTTTTCAATAATAGATAGAGAGAGAGAGGAGGAGGGGAGGAGGAGGTACGGTATCATGCTTTGGGAAGTAAATAAAGTATTTATACTTCACGCTCATGTCTTAATTTTCAAAGTTCAAACAATCAATCCGAACTTTCTCAACATGATATTCATATATATATCGATATGTGCTTGGAGACCAAATTTTACATTTTTTGAAAAAATTTACTATTTTTTTTATAATTTTTGAAAATCACAGCTTTTCATTAAATAAAAAAAAAAATCATAAAAACACCGATTTTAAAAAATTCTAAAAAAATATAAAATTTGGTCTCCAAGCACAATATAATATGAAGATCATGTTGAGAAGTTCGGATCAACTATTTGAACTTTAAAAATAAAGATATGATCAGAAAGTTAAACACCATCTTTACTTCACAAAGCATCATAGCATCACTCTCTCTCTCTCTCTCTCTTTATATATATATATATATATTATTCATGTTTAATTATATCAGGCTACTAACAAAAAAATTAGCAACCTCAAATTAAAATGAAAAATATAATATCAGAAAATTAATTGGAAAGAAGACAAGAATACCTTCTAAAGATCAATAAAAAAAAATGTTTTCTTAAGATAATGCCTATATATTGTAAACCTTATGTATATATATCTAACTAAATGCTTTACATTAAGGCAATACGCTGTATAATATGCAAGTGGTCTATGGTCCTATTCATATATTTAACTTTTCTAAGAAATGAAATAGTCAATAGTAGAATAAAGAATATTAAACATATTCCTTGATCATACAAGCAAGTCAAATTAACTATTCCTTCACGCTTCATCTTACACAAGTTGTACATGCAACAAAATAGTTTTCCTTCTTATTCATCTTTTCTTTTCTCAAATATTAATTTACAAGCTTTTAATTTGCATCGATCAGTGAATAAAATATTCTAAACATAATTTTTATAATAAGAAAACCATTTATTTTTTTCCTAATTAACTTGTTAACAGCAATAAAAAAATCAAATGAAACTAAATTAAATTAAACTAATTCTTTTTCTTTTCTGAAATTTCTTGCTTAATCATTCGATAAATCCAGTCATTCGAAATATAGAGTTCCTGAAGGTGACAAGATCCCGACCTCGGAGAGTTCTTCCGTTACCGAAACAGACCGAAAACATCCGATCAGCAAATCTCCGCGCAACAATAACATGCGGTGGTATCATCTTCTTACAAGCACGATTGTTGGAGGCGCCTTCGTCATGTTCATCGGAGTCCATTTCGAGAATATCTCTCTGAGAAACTTCTCTTGAAGGAATGGCAATGGGAGCTGAAACCCTAATCGATCGGGATTCTTGTACTGAGTTCTGCATTGTACGTGTGTCGGTAACGGACATGTCGACGGTGCAGTGATTGAATTGATCAGGCCACAATATATCTCTCTCTTGAAGTTCATCCATGCTCTCTTTCAAGCCAGAGGAATTCTTGGTTTGAGGAGCAGCTAAAGAATTTATAGAGTTTGAGAGGGAAGGGAGACGTACAAAACACAACTTAATTTCAATTTCTTATAAAGGAAACTAGCTCTACATCACTGTCAATAAATAATTGAATTTTCTTCTCCATTCAATTAATTAATGGAGACACCTTTAGTCATTATTTCTCTTCATACTTGCTAATTAAATATGATAAAATCTGATTTTGTAATTTACGGGACATATATAATGTCGTCACCTTTTTTTGGGAGGAAATTAATTAACTAAATACAAAATGTCAATTTTTTTTACCTCGGTACCTGGAATTTTATAATAATCGTGTAGTTAATATTTGAGTGCGTGGTTATGTGTTTTAGCTATCAAATTTCTTGCGAAACAAGTTAGGTTTAAAAGAGAGATAATATGCACGGTTGCTCAACTGGAGAAAAATGAAATTATTAATTCATATATATATATGCATGGTGGGTCCCAGCTCGTGCTGGTTGTGAGAACAAATCACGTAAACATGTTGATTAAAGATATTGGTTTAAAGAGAATCTTCTCATGGATTTGCCATCTAATTAATATACCTTCGGAAACTTTTGGGTAAAGATTTTAACAGACTAATTTTCGCTTCATGCAGCATATGGACTATAGAATCAAAACAGCGACGCATATGGTTCTCACGCTGCATGAAGCTAAAACAGCTCTGTTAAAATATTTTACCCAAACTTTTCCCCTATTTAAGTTTCTCTAAAGTTAGAATTTTCAAGTGTTAATTTATAAAAAAAAAAAGAGTAAAAGAACCTATGAAACCCAAAAGAAATGAATAAATTAAATTAATTCTTAGTTTTTTTTTTTTTATCTTCCTTCAAATTCTTAGTTGTTAACATGACCTATTTTGCCTTAATTTTGTTCTGACTGTTTCTTGGATGTGACAAATTTGGGTCCGATGCCCATCGGACTCAAATTTGGATCCGATGGGTTCTAAAACCGTCCGATTCTCTTTAAGATCCGTGAGCACGGATATTGAAACAAATATGCACAGATATTAAAGGGATGCGCATAGATCTTAAAATTTATTGGACGGTTTTAGAACCCATCTGATTCAGATTGAGTCCAATGTGCATCGGACGCAAGTTTGTCCCTTCTTGGATATGCGCAGTTCATTCAAGGACTTGTACGTAGGATGGGGCGGTCCAGTGAGTATCGAAACAAATTCAGTTCAATGCTCAATAGAAATCGTTCAATTTGCATGAATTCTGTGCGCACTTGATTCACACGACTTTTAAATTTGTTTGCGTAAATTTTGACGTTGCATGACCTCGATTCGATTTCTGAAATAGATATAATTTGAGAAACGTTCACTGGGACTATATATATATATAGAGAGAGAGAGACTATGATGAGTTGCGAAGTAAGAATCTTGTTTTACTTCACACTCATATCTTCATTTTCAAAGATAAAATAGTCAATATGAACTGCTCAACAAGATTTACATATTTAAATGTGCTTGGAGACCAAATTTTACATTTTTTGGAAATTTTTTACTATTTTTCAAAAATATTTCGAAATTTTATTTTTTATGGATCTGAAACCATTCAAAAACAACAGTTTTCTACCTATCTAATAAAATAGTAATTTTTTTTTGAAAAAATGTAAAATTTAATCTCCAAGAACATTTTAATATGAATATCTTGTTGAGCAGTTCGGATGAATTATTTGGTCTTTAAAAACAAAGATATAAGCGTGAAGTAAAACAATATTCTTACTTCACAATTCACCATAGCCCATCTTTCTCTATATATACACACACGCAACGCAAGTACTATTGCAATGACTGATGCATGTAATTAACCTGTCTAGTTGTAATCAGTAGTTACTTCAATCAATTATAATTGGTAATAACTTCAAGTCACAATATATCCATTAGAAGCAATATACCGTCAAAAACGCAAGTGCTATCTATTTTTTTTATTTAAAAAAGAAGAAGTGCCAGTAAGCTAGTAAGCTTCTGTTGTAAAAAGTTATATATTAATTGTATGAGAAGTTTCACTTCACAACAATAATTTAGATGGAGATGTTTATAACAATAGCTTTGGCTAGTTGGTTTTTCGTAATGCAAACTATACTAAATGTTAGAAGAAGAAGCAAATAATTAAAAAGGCTTTGCATAATAATGTGTGCACGCATGCGTATATATATTATTGTTATATTGCCTTATAGGCATCAAGCAATGAGGCCCCACAAATCTAGATGAGAATTAGATTATTATATAAGAGGAGGGATCTACTTACATCATTTTTTTGTGATATCGATTTACACCCTATATTTTTAAAGTCATTCAACATGTTAGATATATTAAAATGTATTCGCAGATCAAATTTTATATTTTTTAAAATTTTGTTACTATTTATTAAGATGAGTACAAAAATTTAATAGTCTGAAAACAACAATTTTGTAAAATACTTAATAAATAGTAAAAAAATTCAAAAAAAATATAAAATTTGGTCTCTAATCACATTTTACTATACAAATCATGCATGTTGAACGGTTTGAATCGAATGTTTGGATTTTGAAAACTTTAAAATGGATAGTGTAATTTGGTGTCACCAAAAAATAATGTAAGTGCATCCCTTCTCATTATATAAACACCTTTTTAATTGCCAACAATATTTTTTTTGAGAGAATAATTAAATTGCGAACAATATAATTAGCTCTTCTTATTAAAGTTTTTGAAATTTACAGTACAACTACATTTTTGTCTTTTATTAATATTTTGACATTTTTTTATGACAGATCTGAAAAACATCAAATAAAATTAACATTTAAAGTAACTTGTTGTTTGCCTTTATTTTGCAATGTTTGCATGCTTAGTACTTGAATATTTTCAGTACTTTGGCTTTTGATGCATGGAAAACTAAAAGGTGTAACAAAAAGATACCATTGTACCTTAATTTGTAAAACTTTCTTTTATTTATACAATTATTGTTGGCGGGCAATTCGCCTGTTGACCTTCAAACGATGGAAAAGAAAAAGAAAATAAAAGTGAACATACCGATGTTGCTGTTTTTGGTCGAAATTTTTATTAATATCCAAAAAAATAAAAAATGTAAGAATCTATCCAACTTCTAAGAAAAAAATCAAAATATACCCAAACCGATTACAAATTAATTGGTTTCGAGCCAAAGACAAAGCCATAGCCAAAAGCATGCGCTCCCGAAAGCAATGTCAAGATAACTTTGTTATCGCTCCCATTTTTAATCCAACTTTATAATAATTTATTATAATTTTTTATTTAATTAGAAAATGTTATAATTTATTTATTTTTTGTATTAAAATATTAAAATATTTTTATATTTCTTTGAAATTAGATAGAATACTATATAATTTGATTTATTAGAAAGACTGCAACAAATAACCTGGATCAATATTTTTCAGGTCGGATTTTTTACGGCTGTAAGAAAATTAAAATATTTCTTTTTGTGTTATTGGAAAAAAATAAAAATGCTTTGGATATGTGTTATTGATCCCGGTTTAAAAGTCATTTCTAGATAAATACAGAAAATATTGTGATTCTTCTAGTACATTTAAATATTAAGATATTGAATCTATTTTGAAAAAAAAAATTGATACGTCATGATTTCATCTGACAAAAGTTTTTTTTAAAATTTTTATTTTTTCAAAAATAGAAAGACCACAATATTTTCTGTATTTATTAATGTAATTAGAAATATTATTTTACCTCTCTTAGAGGATGTGGAATTTGATATGGATAACATGGGTCCACCTTGCAGATCAAACTTACTTATAACGTTTACATGCTAAAATCTTATAGCAAACCAATTTGTCTATTATTAAAAAGAAAAAAAATATTGATTCTTAAAAATTCTAAATATTTCAGTAATACTGTTTATTTTCCACTATTCTGAAAATATATTAAGGGAAATATGCATAAAAAATAATATATAAATTGCCCTACTAGAGCTCTACAAAATTGATCTTGAATATTATATTATGTTGAATAGACTGTTTAATTTATCAAAATCAAAATTGCAATTTTACTGATCGGTGTTATCCATTGCATTATAAGACCATCTTATTTCCAACAAGAATTTGCTTGTACCAAAACTAAATTCCATGTGAAGTATAATGGGACGTCCTCTTTAATTAATTCATGACTATTTCATATTTCAATGTCAATGTATCAATTTGTATTGCTTTTACTTCTTTGGGGTTCCATATAATTGTGACTATATTTTCAGTGAGAAATTTCTGGATTTTACATTTCTGAACATAGAACTTTATTCTGATGTCAAGCTTAAGTGCAAAAATATTTCAGGTGCGAATCTCGACCGAGATTAATGATTAGACGAGGAAATTTTAAAATTTTATTTCAAATTTTAAACTTGACTCTATACAAATTTTATTTCAAATTTTAAAATTCTCACATGTAGACGCATCACTCGTAAGGTAGAAGAATTTCAACAGTTTGACTTCGTCGTTTAAAATCAATCCAATAAATTTTAAAATTGAGTTCACAAAGAAACTTGATGAACTTAGAAGCACCCTATTTTTACTCCAGATTTAATTCCTGTATAGTGGCTACTATGACTACTATCTCAAGCCCTTTATTACATTAATTGGTACGCTTGAAGGCCCAAAATAACTAGATTTGGAGCCCAGTAACAACCCCGATCCAAAGTAACAAAATTTGAAGGTATAAAGTCTGTTTCAATGCAATTCAGCTAATTTAAATTCAAAATTATTTTTGGATCTATGGTGCTCTCAGGTATTAGACGGTGAGCCCCACTATTTTACGGTTTCAGATTATCTAAAAACGGTGCCTATTCTGGATGGCACAGGGGGGCAGTATTATTTGTGCTTTGAGATTCGTGCAAGGCTAAAAGAACAGTTCGGATCCACTAATTGTAAAAAATTCTCTTGTACGGGACCTCGGAGGATACGGATTCTGTAGTGGCTGGTCATTTGTAGGATGCATGTTAAAATAATAATTAGCATTGATCAACTGACGAGGAGATTTTTAGGGCTTGAAGGTAGTTCAGTAAAGAAAAAAATTCTCTTTACTTTAGATAAACCAATGATGCTTGGGAGTTATTAATTTAGAATTAATAAATATTGCTTTACTTGTGCTTGGGGTCCTCAGTTTGAAATCTATGAATATTGCTTTATTTGTCAAATGGTGGTTTAGATTTAAAGATCCTACTATTGATAATAAATGGAAATCAATCCTTCTTTACAAATATGGTCCTTCAAGTTTAGATTGTTCACGATGTTCTGCTTTTTGGGCAGGTGCTCTCTCCTTTAAAAATATATATGATTTAGGTATTAATAGGAATTTAGGTTCAGGTCACTCTACTCTTTTTTGGCTTGACAGATGGTTTGGTGAATGCTCTTTATACTGTTTATTTCCTCATCTCTTTAGGATAGTTTATAACCCCCATATTACTGTGTTTGATGTTTTTCACAACTCTATCCTCTCCTTAACTTTTACTAGGCAGTTAACAGGGATTTATCTCAATGAGTGGCTACTTTTGCAATCTACTTTAACTTTTGACAAAGTTTTCATCGATAACACTAGACCTGATTATATTTACTGGAGATGGGGTCCCTCTGGTAAATTCACAGTACATTCTACGTACTTGTGGTTGGTCAATAGAGGTATTCCTAATAAGTCCTATGATAACCTGTGGAATTCAAATATTCCTCTCAAAATTAAGGTTTTTATGTGGTTGGTCTTGCAAGATAAAATTTTAACTAAGAAAAACCTTCTCAAGAAAGGGTGGAATGGAGAGATCTCTTGCTCTTTCTGTGGTGCTTTCGAAACAATTGATCACTTATTTGTGACTTGCCCATTAGCTAACTCAATTTGGTCTTGGATTGCTCAACATAATTCTTTTACTTTTAATTGTACTTCAATTTCTAATCTTTGGCTGTTAGATGCTTGGATTCCATTAAAAGATATGTTACTTGTTGAGATGATTAGAGTAGCTACTATCTGAGTTATTTGGTTAGCAAGAAATAAAGTTTCTTTTCAAAACTCTTCTATTCCCTCTAGCTCTTCTTTAGGACTTCATATTATTACTATTACTTCTTTTTGGTGCAAGGTTAAATTAGATGATACATTTTTTAAATTAACATTAATTTTACCTATGGATGTCTCCTCTTTGCATCAGGCAGGTCTCTTGATAATCAGCTCGGGTTCCGATACCCAGGGAAGGGTAAGCAGCCCACTGATTTCTGATGACACAGACCGCTGGTTTAGAAGGATCTGATTTGTTAGATTATCTTCGTATTCAAGCTGAATATGATGAAGTTGATACTGCTTTTCAATCCATAGGAGATCAGGGTGTTCTTGTTCTTCTCTCTTCTTCTACTGAGTCACCATCTGATACCTCTAGTTTTGCATCTTCTGATAGCTCTGTTGCTTCAGCTTAGTTTAGTTGGCCTATTGTTTAGTATTTTGCTTAGTTTTTATGATTGCTTGTATTTTGTTTTATAGCTCTTTAGGCCCTCTTATGTTTTTTAGTTTCCTTTCATGTTCTATTATGTCATCTTATGAACTTTAGCATTCTGTTTTGTATGAATATTATGTTTCTAATGAAACAGGTGGTTATCCACTTTTTCAAAAAAAAAAAAAAAAAAAGCTTTCTGGTATATATAGAATTGAATGGCAACATCTTATACAAAATATGACCTTAGTGAAACCAGAGGATATAAAAAAAAGGTTAAGTTTTCACAAATCATTTGTAATATAGACGCCATGTGAAACCAGAGGAGGATTTAATAAATATTGACATGGTCTGCTAATTAATCAAATTTCAAGCTTGTACCTAGATTCTTTTTGGAAAAATACTTAGATTTCGGTGAAATTTCTGACTGTAACTGGTCCGTGTACTCTTACATATTATAGTTGTAGAACTTGATAATGCTTATCTTGAAAAGGGAGGTAGGGATACCAATAAGGAAGGTGAACAGCTTCTACTGGCAAGGTACCAGGATCTGGTACAGATTTTTAGGTCTGGCATTAAGACCATATTAGTTTCATTAAAACATCATTTAAGCTCAAACGCAGCACCATAACATATATCTTTTAAGTGGCTTCTCTGTACAGAGAAATCAGTATTACTAATGTATTAGCTAAATCACTTCCTACAAATCTACCTAAATTCAACTGTCAGAAGTTTACAAAAGAGAGAAAAAAGCCCCTTGGATAGATGCAGTAAGAGCCAAGTACATACCAAGAAGCCTTCTCTAGCTGTCCCAGCATCATTACCGTTGTACTGGGTTCTGGAGGGTGTTAATAAATTTGAGGAATAGTCTACTGCCAAAACTGCATTGGAATATGGGGAATGGACAAATTTTTTGAGTATATGGTGAACCATGCTTAGAGCAAGGAGTTATGATGGACTAACCTAATTCAAGGAATAAGGATATGAAAGTCGGGGAATTGCTTACAGTGGAAAGCACAGGATGGGATGGGGATAAAGTCATATAGGCCTTCGGATTTACTGCATACATGCACATTGTTACTATAGTGTACCCACCAATGGCCCCTCACAGGGAGGACGCACTTATCTTCTCTAGGTCTTCGAATGGGGACTACTTAGTCAAAGCAATGTTCAACCACTTAGCAAACTAGGGGATGTAATTGGCAGGAGGGCAGTCGCGTTTGTGGAAGAACATATGGTCAAAGGGGAAAGTGTAACCCAGAATTCGACTTTCCTGTGGAAGCTGGCACACGGGGCATTGTAGCTGTTTCAAGTGCTCGCCTCAAGAGAAGTGAGTGTCAGCTCGGACTATTTGATCTTCAATCAAGGACATGAGAGCATGATATGCACACCTTTCACTGCCCATTTGCCAAAGCCTGCTGGTTCGAATCCGCCATCATCTTCATGTAGATATTCTGCCAAATCAAATATTTGAGGTCCTAACTAGGGTGTTGATTGCATTCTTGGATGAACACTGGGAGGGTTTTGCCACGGTTCTTTGGAGCATTTAGAGAAGCCGAAATGACAAAGTCTATGGGGCTAAGCAACCATCCTTACAAATCACCTCTAAATATGTGCAGTTGATCAATACAGAGTCTATGATCACTAGTGGAAAATCTGACATCAGTATCGGTGTATCAGTATCGGGTATAAGTAACAAGCGATACTGATTGTCTTCTGAAACGGGTAAAATTAAAGTCCGTTACTGAAATTTACAATCAGGGACGGTCGTTTATAAACGACCGTTACTAATACAATCAGTAACGGTTGTTTATAAACGACCGTTACTAAAAGTGACAATCAGTAACGGTTGTTTATAAACGACCGTCTCTGATTGTATTAGTAACGGTCGTTTATAAACGACCGTCCCTGATTGTAAATTTCAGTAACGGTTCTTACATAACCGTTTCTGAATTCTTAATAAATATCTGAACCTTTCCCTCGTCTCGTCATTTTCATTCTCGCTAAGTCCCGCCTCTCTCTCAAATTTTCAGCGCAGCTAGGAACCAACCAGGGATGTTGCGATCCGACAACTCACCCTCAATTACGCAATGTACATAGGACTATGAAATACATGGCTTGACCTGCTGGGTGGATGGCTCGTGGGAAGAAAATTGGAAAGGCGGTATTGGGTTTGTTCTGTTCCAAGGAGAGGAGCTAGTGGTATATGGTTCGGCAAAGGTGAGCACATGATATCCCCTTCAGACAGAAGCTAGATCTCTACTTAAGGCAATTCATTGGGTTACCAAGAATGACTTATCACAATGCATGCTCCTTACAGACTGCGAGGAACTAACAATAATGGTAACTCAGTCAAACCCTCCAATGCAGGCTGACTGGAAGATTTTCAGTGAAGCTTTTGAAATATGGAAAAATTTTAAAGGCGAAGAGATTTGAAATGCGCCTACATACAGAGAAGCCAAAACACTTTGGCTGATTATGTGGAAAAAAAAAAAGCAAACTAGAAGAATGGTTATAGGTGGGATTCACTTTTCCTATTTTTAGAGATTTCAGGGAATAGGTTAGTTAGAATAGGGCACTTCTTTTAATCGCTTAGTTTAGTAACGTATGTAATGATTGACCCTGTAACTTTTCTATTTTAATGCAAAGCCAATGGGCATTTCTCCTAAAAAAATCACATAATGGTTCCAACAAGTAGGGTGGTAAAAAAGATCGTAGCTAGTGGTTTGATCATGACTCATCTGACTCACTTACTAACAACTCATTCATTAGTAGACTGAGTAGTTAACCTAGCAGCTCGCCACTAGCTCAGTCCATAATTTATGAGTTTGAGCTGGGCCTACCTTGCTAGCGAGCAGCGAGCCAGCTCAGTCCGGGTATGAATTTGTTTGATTTGATATGCATGATCAAATTTTATTTGGGAACTATGTTTGTATGAATTTGGGAATTTGGTATTTTGATATGCATGAATTTAGTTGCAAACTTAATCTATGGTAGTTGATTTTCCTAGTTGCACTTGAATTAAGAGTATTGCTCAAGTTATGAAAATGAATTTATGATGCATGCTATGTTTTGTTTGATGGGCTTTATTATTATATTTTTTAATTTGTATGATTGTGGACCAATAAAGACCAACGAACTAATGTGCCAACTCGGTCCAGCCCTGAGCTGGCTCGTAATGATCTTGAGCAAAATATTTTATCTCGGGTCCTTAATCTCAGCTCACTCGACTCGCTCGGTAGTTATGGAAAGCAAATCTTGAGCTAAACCCAGCTCGTTGCCACCCCTATTTACAAGTGGTAAAACTTAATAGTTCACTTGAAAAATTCAAAATATATATGCATGGACATAAAATACATATATGAAAGTTCACCCAAATAATTTTGAAGTAAAAGTTCACAAAGTTCGTAAACACATTTATTTAATACAACTTGGTAAGCTCTACCAAGCAATGCAAAAAAAAAAGTTCACAGTACATATAATAAAACATACACTTCCAAACTAGAATTGCAAAAAAATGATCCTTCAATTACGGTTTTGACTTCAAACAATTCCAATCATTCTAGCCAAAAGAACAACCTTTAAATATATCATATCACCATACCGGTCCACCAAAGTAAACAAAGCATAGCGCCAATTTCTCTTGAAATAAAGAACGACCATAAAACCCCAAAAACTGACCACAAAGAAAAGGAAAAAGGAACCGAACAATATGAGAAAATCGGTGCGTTCATACCTTTGGTCGTCACTCATTTCATTCACGGAAGATTGTGTTGTACCAATAGTAGATCTAGAGACACAACTTTTTGACAGGGGAGGCCCACATAGGTTCGGGTTGCCTTCATAGCTGCTATTACCAAATGTACTAAATTGTGCTTCCACACCTAATGTACTACCGGATAAATCATTATATGCCACAGAGAAGGATTCTAATAAGGTTAGTTGAATAAGCTCTCTCGGTATTTCCCCTGTCAAAGAGTTGTGAGAGAGGTCCAAACTTTCTAATTGGTTCAAATTGGATATGGAATCTGGTATTGCACCGCTTAAATGGTTGTTTGACAAGTTTAATGCTATCAACCAATTCATTTTACCGATATCGTCTGGAATCTTGCCTACTAGTTTGTTGGAAGACATATCTATTAGGCACTCGATTTGTAAAAATAACCCTCCATAGAAATATAACCTTCCTTTTGACATTAGTTCGAATTCAATCTTTATTGATTCGTTGACATTGCTGATCTGAATTATTATATCCAAGGAAGAAAAACTGTGTTCTGCTGATCCCATATCAGTAATGCATGATGGTATTTGTCCGGAAAGATTATTGTGGGACATATCTAGTATGCGTAAATATTTTAATTTACATATTTGTTCAGGTATCGGTCCTCCAAATAGGTTTTCACTTGCTTGAAGTATCCTGAGATTGGATTCCATACCAATCATGATTGGAAGCTCTCCAGATAAATGATTTTTCCGGATGTTTATGGCAATTATATGAGAAATATTCAGCCATGTTATTGGGAAGGTTCCGGTTAGATTGTTGTGGCTCAGATCTACAATTTCTAAGGTTGACTGATTAGGGCAAGGAGGTATTGAACCAGAAAGTTTGTTATCTGAAAGGTCAAGCAACCGAAGGCCTAGAACATCACATATCTCCAACGGTAAGGATCATTCTAAATGATTTCCACTTAACTTCAACACAGAAATGTTAGCTCTTCCAATGCAATTAGGTATAATACCACTTAGTTTGTTTTTACTGATGTCCAATACTTCAAAATTGGTTCTGCAAATACTAGAAGGAATCTCCCCAATTAACTTATTATTCGAGAGAAGAATTGTTTGTAGGATTTTCAAGTTCCCAATTTCTGGTGGCAAGATGCCAGTTAGATAATTGTATGATAAGTCCAAATTGACAGAAAGAGAAGGAAGACCCATGATTTCTTTAGGAATTTCACCTACCAACTTATTATTGGAAATATTTAAGAGTTCTAATAATTTCATGCAACTTAACTCTGGTGGTATACTTCCTTCTAATGCATTATTATCTAGATATAGCAGGGTTATTTGGGTGAGGTTGCCAAAAGTAGATGGGATTTGACCTGAAATCATGTTACTACTCAGATCTAATATTCTCAATTTGAAAATATTTCCAATTTCTACCGGAATGGTGCCACTGAAGTAATTAGAACCTAAATCTAAATAAATAAGAGTAGAACAATTGGATATGGATTGTGGGATCCGTCCTTTGAGTTGATTGTTATACAAGTCTAGATATTTCAAGTTTGGTAAAGCATAGCACATATCGAAAGGGAGAGTCCCATGAAGCTTGTTATCACAAAGTTCCAAAGAATACAATGCTGATTGATTGTAAAGGGAGTTTGGTATTTCACCCGAAATGTTATTATAATTAGCGCTAAAATGCAAGAGGTTTGTAAGCTTCCCCAGATTATCTGGGATGAATCCACTTAACATATTTTCGGAAAGAATAAGAAGTGATAGTTTGGTAAGGTTACCTAAGGTAGGTGGAATGGAACCGGTGAAGTTATTATTGTGAAGATAAAGATATGATAGGTTAGCAAATTTGCCGAAATATTTTGGAATTTCACCATGAAATTGATTTTCTTCAAGAGAAAGAGATATTAGGTTACTAAGATTGCCCAAGGTGGAAGGAATTGATCCTGTGAGATTATTGGCATACAATGATAATAATTGGAGCTGTGAGAGGAGACCGAATTCCAAGGGTATGTCTCCTATGAGGAAGTTATCCCCCAGATTGATTTTTTTAAGTTTTTTGCATTGTGCTAAGTTAGATGGGATGGTTCCTTGAAAATTATTATACGTCAAAGAAATTACTTCTAGATTTGAACAATTACTAAGAGTAGATGGAATGCTACCATCCAGAAAATTCCTACTCAAGTTGACAAAACGTAGCCTACCCAAGTTTCCGATCTCTACCGGGATACTTCCTCTCAGATGGTTATCAGATAAACTCATCCTCTGGAGGAACGTTAGATTTGCTAGGGATGGAGATATATAACCTGACAATTGTTTGGAGTCAAGAACGAGAGCAATCACTCTATCGGGATGGTGTCGGCCACACAAGATCCCTTGCCATTGACAGTGGTGCAGTGACTCATTCCATGAGGAGAACACTCCAAATGGGTCATCATGTATTTGCGACTTGATGGAGAGCAGTGCTGATAGATCAGTTTTACTTGTGGTTACTATGGCAGCGAGAGAAAAGGAAGATAAACTTAGGAGGTAGATAATGAGAACATTAGTACAACGTTCCATGATTTGTGTAATGAGGGAAATGAGTTTCTCTCTCCCAGAGTGCTCTTCTTATAGTTAAAGGGAGAAATATGGTTAGAAGTTGACAACAACAAATTCCCTCGTAGTCGTCTAATGCTGAGTGTTATTCTGTCTTTTATTTATTTTCTTTTGAATAGTAAGTTGAAAAAGACCGGGTTGGAGATGACTGGCTATGAAAGTTGGGACACGGGACAGCAATTGTGATTCATTTTGCACGCACTTGAAGTCTTGTTTAAATATGACCAAGTCTAATATATGTATGAGACTAGTCAGAAAATTCCCAGAACCAATACGCTGCATATTAAACAATACCACACTCTCGGACTTAATTGTACATTAGATGGGGGTTGGGAAGGTGCGGACACGGGGGTTTTAAAAAAAAAAAAAATCAAAGTTGGCATATCAAGTGGTGTAGTCAGAATTTGATCCATAGTGGATAAAATAAAAAATTTAAGAAATACAAATATTGCTACTTGCCTTTTTTCTCTCTTTGCTACTTCACTTAGAAGAGTCAAAGCTTCAGACCTGATCGGTGATAGTGATTGGTAAACGGGCCGGGCCGGGCAAAATCCGGCCACGGACACGGGTAACCACGGTCACAGGCGTTACGGGCACAACGGGCCGGGCATCACGTGTTTTTTTTTCAAAAATCCTGCCCTTCCTGTTTAATACCTGTGCCCGTCACGTGTTCGAGGGCAGGACGGTCCGGGTACCGGGGACAGGATGGTCCGGTCTGGTCCCGGTTCGGACTGGTTTTTTGTTTTTGTCTTTTTTTCAGTTTTTTGTTTCTGTTTTTTTGTTCTTTTTTTCGGTTTTTTTTTTCTTTTTTTTTTCTTTGAAAACCAATAAATTATAAATCCAAATTCATATCAATTTAAATTCATTTGACATGGTTGTATATTTGAACTCAATAATTTTTGTTATAATAAAATATAAATAAAAAATTTCTTAAATCAATTACTTTAAAAATAATTAAGCTCTTATTTTAAAACAATAGATTAAAAAATAAAAGTTACCCACCTTTTTTATTCTGGACTTGAGACCGGCTATGTAAAATAACATAAGCAGAGTTCTAACTTTTTTTTGTTAGTAATTTTTCGTTAAAATGAATAATTTAAAAACTAATTGAAATATTTAGAAATTTATAATTTAAAAAATAACTATAAAGATTAAAAGAGATTATTGGTGGGTTCTGGTACTATTCGGGTTCACAAGGTTTTGGATCAATCACGAGTCAGCATTTTCTTGTGGAACCTCATTTCTTGTTTGATGAGTTTTGACATGTTTCTGAAAACTAGACATACCATTTGATTTTGTATACTCAAAATACCCTTTCTTGCAACCTTTTACCTTACATTGTAAAGTATGCATAGTACCGTTCGGGAGGTAAGTCACTTCATACCAGGAGGGCAACCAATTAGGAGTTGTCATTTTTTTAACCTATTTAAAAAAATAAATTTGAATTTCAAAAATAAAATCTAACTTATTCAAAAACAAATCTAATTACTTCACATATTCAAAAACAGAAATCTAACATCTTTTATTAACCTATTAAAAATAAATCCGAATTTCAAAAATAAAATCTAACCTATTCAAAACAAATCTAATTACTTCACATATTCAAAAAAATAAATCTAACATCTTTTATTAACCTATTAAAAATAAATCCGAATTTCAAAAATAAAATCTAACATATTCAAAACAAATCAAATTACTTCACATATTCAAAAAAATAAATCTAACATCTTTCATTAACGGATTAAAAATAAATCCGAATTTCAAAAATAAAATCTAACATATTCAAAACAAATCTAATTACTATACATCTAACAAATCTAACGTAAACTAAATAAATCTAACAAATCTAACATAAAATAAATCTTACAAATGTAATTACTTAACAAATTTAATAAATCTAACATTCAATAAATATAACAAATCTAATTACTTAACATTCAATAAATCTAACATAAACTAAATCTAACATTCAATTTAAATTCTAAATTTCTCTACAAAAATAAATCTAACATCAAATTTAATTTTTAAATTACTCTACAAAAATAAATCTAACATTCAATATTTCAATCTAACAAAATTTAATCTAGCAAAATTTAATCTAACAAAATGTAATCTAACAAAAATTAATGTTACCTTTTTAATTTTGCGGGAAAATCTTCGAGAATACATTCGTAATTTCGTTTGCGTGTTTGAGTTTGCGTATTTGTTAAATTAACAACTATATTTTTTTAACAATAAAATTAAAATTGGAGAATAATAAAAATATTGAGATTGAGATTGAGAGAATGAGAGATGAAAATATTGAGAGAGATGTGAAAATTTGTAAGGAATGGGTTTATATTTATAGAATTTTGTTTGAAGGTATTAAAATTTGAATTTAAAAAAAAAAAAAAGAAAAAAAATGGGTAGGGGTCCGGGTAGAAAGTGGGGTTGTGGAGCATAGGGGGAATGAGGGGGGGGCATTTGAGTTTAAATTTTTAATTTTAGACCAAAGGTAAAAAAAAAAAAAAATTGCCACGGGCTCACGGTCACAAGCACAGGCACGGGCTCATAGGCACGGGCGTCACGGGTACGGGTTACGGGTACGGGGTTCCGGGTTCTCACGGGTATTTTTAAAAAAAAATTGGATCCGGCCCGTTTAATACCCGTGCATACCCATGGCACGGGCACGGTCCGGTCCAGGCATGGGCACAAGCGAACCGGTCCGGGTTGGGTCCCTGGAGGCATTTACCAAACACTAATCGGTGATCGCTACTTGCCTTTTTTGTGACTGATTGTTCAATCGTTGATTCTTTTTATTTCACTCTTCTTTGTTCACTATTTTCATAACCCTTTTTTTACTGTTTTCTATTTTCTATTGGGTAGCGATTTAGTGGATAGCTAATAATTAGCAAGAGGATCCGCGATTGCAACGAAGAAGTGGGTCGGATTTAGAATAGGACATCAAGGTGAGACAACAATTTTTATTTTTATCTTGAAATATGAGTTGGAGGTCAAGCCATCTAACACATCTCAAACTCCTATGTATTAATATAGATGATTTATTCACTTTGTAGATTTCGAACTCATTATCTCTTACATGGAGATATGTGTCTTTGTTACTAGACCAAAGACAAGTTCTTAGATGAGACAACAATTGAATAGCATATGAATTGAAAAAAAAATTCAAAATCCCGAGGTGAACAGCACAGCTAGTACACACTACCTGCTCAACTATATATAGTTATTATTATGAGTAGAACTAGGGTGCTCCTAAGTTCACCCAACCTCTTGTGAACTTGACTCTAAAATATATTGAATCGACTTTAAACGATGAATCCAAACCGTTGAAATCCTTCTATCTAATGATTGATGCGTCTACATATGAAAATTTTAAAGTTTTGAATTAATTTAATATAGAGTCAAGTGGTCAAAGGAGTCCAAAAAATGAATGTATTAAAATTAATTTATAAACCTTAAACTTTTGACCACTTGACTCTATATTAAATTAATTCGAAACTTTAAAATTTTCACATGTAGACGCATTACTCATTAGGTAAAAAGGTTTCAACAGTTTGGATTTATCGTTTAGAGTCGATTCAATATATTTTAGAGTCAAGTTCACAAGAGGTTTGATGAACTTAGGAGCACCCTAGTTCTACTCTATTATTATTTTTATATGTTTGTGGTTAGTTTTTGAGTTAGAGAATATCACGTTGAACAAAACACATCATAAATGAACAATATTTCGAAAAAAGCAAAAAGCGGATTAGCGAATCATTTAATTGTTGACGGTGACCAAGTTGTACACGGAAAATTCTCACGATATAATTTCGTATTTGCAAAACCACTCCTTTCTTTGTGGAGGAAGCTAGAGATCCTCACCTAGCTTGAGGAAATTTTATGCATCCTGGGTCACCAATTATCTCTCTCTAATTTGTCACCACTCCATTCTTCATGACAAATTTTTTAATTTTTTATAATATTTTTTTTAATTCTCCTTATAAAAATAAAATTACATGAATTGTATTTATTTAACTTCTCAATTTTAATTTTCTGACTACATGATCTCTAACGAAATTTGAAGTCAATCTAATAGATTTTAGAGTTCAGTTCACAAAAAGTACCCTAGTTCTCTATATAAATAGAGAGAGAGAGAGAGAGAGACAGAGATATCCCTATGGTACCAATTTATTTTCTGATTTTTAAAGTTCAAACCACTAGATGTGATCTCTATATTAAAATATTTTGGGAAATTGAATTTTACATTTTTTTTTTTTACTATTTATTAAAACAGTTTTAAAATTGCTGATTTTAATAAACAATGAAAAATTTCTGGATCATTGAAAACAATGATTTCAAAACTGGTTTAATAAATATTAAAAGTTAAAAAAAATGTAAAGTATGGTCTCCCTCCCTCTACACACATTTTAATATAGATTGAATGTTGAACGGTTTGGATTGATTGTTTAGATATTGAAAATGTAAAAACCGAAATGTTTGTTCCAAGGTCTAGGATGAAACGTTTTGATATTAGCCACTGTGTGTGTGTGTGTGTAGAGAGAGAGGAGTCTGGTTAGCATCCAAACGTTATGATAGAGGTTTATATCCAAACCAATGTTGTAAATAACGGTATGCGGTCGTCGGACGGACGGGGTACCGTCAAGCGATTAATCGGTATGCGACCGATTAATCGGAATTATGCGGACAATTTAACGTTTTTATTAAATTTATGTATATATATATCATAATTTATTAAAAATAATTTATTTAACTCATTAAATTAATCATATCAACTTCTTAATTAATGAAATTATCATTCAGAAGATGTCCATAATCCATATAAGACAAAACATAGCATGTTTAATTAGAAGCATAATACACAAATTTAGAACTACAAATATCATACACAAAATACCAGTCAGAAGCAGCATACACAAAATGGGCAATAACAACTAATTACTTTCCGATGTCATCAGGGATAATGTCATGTTCGGACTCTTCAGTCTCTGAATCATCAGATGCAAGGAACTCCTTGTCAGATTCTACAATCTCATCAATTGGAAGTAATACAGATTTGGTACCACGACTGGATGAACCTCCACGACTGGTTTCCATAACATAAATTCCATCTACTAAAATTTTCATTAATTATTTTTCTCGTTTTCCTGTTGGAAATATTACAATATTATTGGAGAAAAAATTGCGTTGCAATTTAACTCAAATTGTGCTAATTTCTTAATTCAAAGTAAATTTGTTAGAAAGGGTTCTACATAAAAAATATTATTAATATCTCTAGAAATTATTTGACAATTTTCAATATGCTCTTAGGTAATTTTTACTTATATCTTGGTTATCGGATTAATTTTTGTTTCTAAGAACATGATCCGCAGCAGCAATATCAATTATCAATTTTTCATATAAAGAAATTTTAATTCCGCATTTTTGAAATCAATCAATTATCTGATTAAAGATATTTTTTCTAATCAGATTTTATATAATAGCGTAAACAGACCCAGTCATACTGCATTAATGAACAAATAGCAACTTCCAAATACAGTCAAGTCAAGGCGGATCCAAATTAACTTCTTAGACACTGACAGTCACAGAAATTTCTTATATGTTATTTCATATCTAACCAACCGCGTCAACCTTGGCCCCATTAATTATATTATTAAAAATGCATGCAGTAAGCAAGGAACATCCCTTCCTATCATAAATCACTCCTTACCTCCCTCTACTCACTGCAATTGTACTGTCCACGCAAGTCGCATCACATGCGGCCATGCAGGAACATTACAGTACCGTACCCGTTTGGGCACATTAATTGTATCAAAAGATACCCAAAAAGTTGCATAGTCCGAGGATTCCAGAGACTTACAATTAACAGAGTTTCTAAAACTAGTTGGCTACAATTCAGAGCTGGATGCACCAATGTCAGACACTCGTTTCCTGATTAACAAAAGAGCAAACAACAATATATAATTCTTTTACCAGTAAATCATTTGCATGTAAAGAATTATTGGTACAAGGTGGAATAAGATGTACTTTTTAAAGTTCATTTGCTGCAGTGGAGAGTGCAGTACTTGCTGTTTTGCATTGCATTTTCAGAGCAACGCCCCCCCAGCTATCCTCATGACAACACAGCTCATCTGGCACCATTACCGTCGACTCCATGAGTCAAAGGTTCATTTTTTTTTTTTTTTTCAAAATGTTATGGAAAGAAAAAATCGGCACAAATTAGTTAATCAATTACCTCAACTCCATGAGTCCCAATCTGAATCTGAGGCGGGAGGAACTGGCACTGCATCCATGTACAAGAAGTGATTTCCCTTATTAACCCCATCAAACAAAGAACAGACACAGATATCATTTGGGACAGAGAATTCTATTCCTTCAATAGTTATCTGCATGCAATGATAGTCTTAATTTAATTTGATGTATTAACTTCTTCTTTTGAAATTATGAATCAAAATTAAATTAAGAGAAATTTAGATATATGCCCATCATAACTTCATCAATTAGATATTTTCCCATCAAAATTTTAAAATTAGTTATTTCCCCATCTACATTCACTTATTTTATTAATATACCCATTTCTTAATGTAATCACTTAAAAATAAAAAATAATATTAATAAAAAATTAAAATGACCTTTTTACCACTAGTCCAAAAGAACAATGTAAAACATACTTGTTTTCTGTTGTTTTATTGATAAAGTGAAAGACAACAGTAAAATCGCAGTTTATAGAAATCAACAGATCCCCCATTTTGCTTCTTAAAAAGTAAAAAGTTTACGAAAGGTTGAACTATTGAGTACTAAAGTTAAATAATAAGGTTGTCAGTGTCTAAACCATACTACAACACTTTTATGAGGCATCGAATAAACACAATATGTTATCTCATAAGTAATTAACATGTATCCGTTTTCAATATGCAATCCTAAGTTAGCAAATTAGATGCTCACTTAGAACAAAGAAAACTAACACATAACCAATCCTGGCGTCTGGTGGTATCCTACAAAGTTTATGCTATAAAGACCTTGTTTTCTCCTGTGCAAATCTCACTGTAAATATCCTTGAATAGAGCCAAAATCTGAACTTTTTTTTTTTGTATACCAAGCCCGTAGGCATACAGAAATCTCATCAGTACCAGTAAATAAACGAACCTCATCCCTCAATGCATACAAAACTGTTACCAGTACCAGAAAATGAATTTACCTCATACATCGATCCTAGTTCTGAGAATAACATATATCATAGATACCATTACCAGTAAACTGCTCCACTGTTGCCTCATCCACTGTTTTAGGTATTAGAACCAGATTCGATCTCGCCACACATGTGAATTAGGGACACATAATAGTGGAGATCGCTTATCCTAAAGTTTACTTTCTTTCAAGGTACTGAAATACTAAGGGCAAAACAGTCCTTTTAATTTTTTTTTTTTTTAAGTGATTAAAATAAGAAATGGGTATATTAATAATATGGGAAATATCTAATTGATGAAGTTATGATGGGCATATATCTAAATTTCTCTTAAATTAATAATTTAGAATGTATGTGCCAGAATTCTTTTGAAATGAAATTTAGAGCAAAATATACCTTAATAGCCTTTGCCACAATTCTTCCATCTTCGGGGAATAGAGTTACGGTGTCCCTAGTTGCCAACCTGAAATTGATTCAAATTCAAAACTATTTTTGGTTCTATGGTGAACTATTTGATTAATTCTGTCAACGTACATAGCTGCAATCTTCCTTGTCATCAGGAACCCATTGTAGGTGTTGCTGTACATGGTGTCAATAGTTGCCAACCTGAAATTCATTGAGATTTGCCAAAAATCAGATGAGACGTACAAAATACACATAGATGGACAAAAAAAAAAAAAAAAAATATGATATATCATTTGAAGCTATTTCATTTGTGGAATTAAAGGAATACTTACATAATCAATGCCATAGTTTATACTAACAATTCCCTTCCTACTTTTTTAAATGCTAGTAACAGAGACAGTTTTCACCAAAAGAAAAAAACAGAGCACAACAATAAACTCCTGTCAAGAGATAGAGACAGAAGAAAGACTGGGACTATTATTTAAACAACCATACTTTTGCCATAAAGAGAGCATTTATGAGGAGGAAGAAAAGCAAGAAAACATGGAATACCTATTTCAGATTTAAAGTACCGTTTTTTTCATTCAAGGGAAGAAAAGCTAGAGAAAGGGCAGGGAGAAACAAAGAAAGTTAATTTATTGTGCAGGACATCAATTCAAGGCAGGAGCGACAGAGAGTTTTCTTAAAAAAAAAAAAAAAAAAAAAAGTTAGGAAAGAGCAACTGCAAGGGTTGCCAACAAAAACAAAGGAATTAAGCCACAGGAAAGATTTTGATATACTGGTACAAGAAAAATGAGAAATCTGGTTGAAGAACAAAAAACATTGTATTCATTTCTCATGACCACTAAATCTGATTTCTGAAGCTCAATCCCTTTAAATTTACCTCTAACACTAATCAGCATTGTTATGATTTAAACATTGAGCCTCCATTTTTGTGAATTTCAGTTTCTATGTTTTGAAGCAATCAATATTCCCTAGTATCTAGTATGATAACACATGATATACTGAACCAACATGTAAGGACTGTCAACACAATAAAAGCTGCTTTAGGAAAAAAAGAAAAAAGAAAAAGGAATTCATTAGTCTTACAGTCCACCAGGAGAGAGCCTGCCAAGCTCTTCAAATATGGCGAGCTGTCTCTCTGTTGTAGCACTACCAGTAGCACATCACTTGCCTACATTTACCAGCATAGAAATACAGCCAATCATTAAAGACATATGACAAATTTTATTATATCAAGCAAATGGAATTCTCAATTATTACATACATTTTATTACCCTTGCTTCCTAGAGGAAATGGCAAACCAGTTCTCCTGAAGGTAAATGTTGAGTGTAAAAAGTCGTTAAAAATCTATATAATATCACCGGGTTCACTACTTCCAGATCACAAGCTTCTTCCTTTTACATCTAAAAGAAACGCACATTATGATCCATAAAAATCCTTAATTGACAAAAATTTGTGATGAACATCGATTTTCATATTCAAGTAAAAAGTCCAAGTGAAACACGAGCCGCTCTTTGCAAATAATAGTTGAGGTTTTGCATCAAATATCTAATGGAATGATTGCAAATAAAATAATAGAAAGTACCTTGTCAATCTTGATTCTAGTCATGAATTACATGCATAGAAGATTTGTATGTAGCAGCTGGATTGCAAAATTCATAAAAATTATATTCTACCCATGGGAAGGCCACTTCCAACCTGCAACCAATTAGACAATAATCACTTTATATTCATTGTCGAAATTACAAAATACAAAATAAAAACTGTAAAATTGAACTGTATATTTATATATGCATTTTAATGCACTGATAGCGAGAGATGAAATCAGTATTTTTAGGAGTTTCAAAAGGTGTTGAAAATTTAAATAAAGAAATCCTAGTGAATGAAAATTGTTCCAATATTGATGATAAACTTTAGTTTTTTAACATTCTTGGCCATTTTAAATTCTAAATTGAAATTTTTCATTCTCTTTTTTAACATATTCAACTAATTGTTATAGAATAATAGGAACTAGGATATACCTCATAGTTTATTCCATGTTGCCAGAACCACTGCTCTAACATGTAACAATCATGAACCTCAAATTTGCAATGTTCTGCAGGATGCCACACACCGGCAAGCTTTGTCAAAAAAAATGAAGGCATCACATGTCCCGTTGATAATGAGCACAGATTCCCACAATTCACAATGGAAAGTTTGACCAAAGATTTCATCTTTTCCATTCCAGTTATAAATTTTAGCTGATGGCATGCAACAATTTCCAATTCTTCAAGTTCTAATGGCAGCAACTCTGCTTTTAAGAATATCAAATTATTACATAAGGTAATATTCAAATACTTTAGTTTGCATAGGCTGCCAATCCATTCTGGAAATGTAGAGCCAAGGTAACCATCTATTTTTAGGTTTCTAAGATTAGGGTGAGGCTGGAGACTATTCATGATCACCCAATCAAAATTTCCATGTTCATGATTAAGGAGAGGCAACCAACCCATCATCGAAAAAGCACTTCCATGTTCAACAAATTTGTTCTGAGCACTTTTGATTATTAACTCAAATACACTATCTTCTTTGCCTATATAAATATCCTCATCCGAGGATAGTACCAAGTCCTTCAAGTTACGCATACTCACAAGGTTAGCATGTTCGACATCCAAGGGATCGGATATATTATTCAAATTACGTAGACAAAGAGCGCCTCCCAAATCGGGAAAATAATTTAACCACTCTATTGTCTCACATTCGAGCTTTACCCTTAGTGATTGAATTCCTACAAATTTGTTGAAGCTAGGTGGTAAGTAACTCACACCAGAACTATCGAGTTCCAGAGTTTGAAGATTTGTAAGTCTCCCAATGTTTATAGGAAGCACTTGTAGTCGGCAATTTGAAATACAGAGTTTCCTCAAGGCCTTGAGTTGACAAAGGGACTCAGGCAACACATCGAGATCGTTACAACTATGAATTATTAGCTCTTCCAGGCTAAACAGATTTCCTATTTTTGTTGGCAACTCTCTGAGATAATAATTACTCTTAAGAGTTAGATTTTGCAAGCTGTAAAGGGAGCATATGCATTCAGGTAGCGTTTCAAATAACAGATCATTAAGTGAAAGATAACGAAGTTGTTTCAAATTACCAACAGTGGAAAGAAAATCACAATTTTTTTTTAAAAAACTCAGCCGAGCCTGCTGAGGTATATGGGATTGATAATTTCTTATTTCTAGAGCTCTTAATTTTTGGGCCAATGAAAGGTCAAAACTGAGAAAGTTTTCGACAGAAAAGTATACAATGAGTGTTCGCAGAGCAGTGAACTTGTCAGAGGGAATAGGATCTATTAGATTCACAGAATCAGCTATATACAAATGGTATAGTTCATTAGGAAAAATCGGGACCTTACCATCATGAATTGAATAGCAACTATTTTCCGAATTAAGTCGTGCTAAATCATGAACTATATCATGCAACCTAAACTTTCCACAAGCGAAATCATTCGACACATATCTGTCTTCTCTTTCAAAAAGGGACCTCCGACACAGCTGTTGTGCATATTCAACACCAATCTTTTCTGCTGTCTTGTTTCCTTTAGACACAATAAAACCTTGGTATATCCATAATTTTACCAAATACCGTACATCGTAGATGTAATCTTTAGGAAACATGGAACAATATAGAAAACAAGGCTTTAGGTGTGTGGGAAGGCGTGCATAGCTTATTTCAAGAGATGGAAATATCTTATTTCTAACACTATAAGATTCCCATAGCTCATTATCTAAAATATCTTGCCAACTCTCTTCTTCCGCCTCAACACTTAAAAGGCTAGCAATCGACTTCACAGCTAGGGGCAACAATCCACACTTGTTCATGATTTGCTTTCCTCTTTCTACCAACTTTGGGTCCTTATTATATTTTAATCCACCAAATGCATAATGTTCGAATAATAGCCAACACTGTTTGGCTGACAAATAGCCAAGGTTGAATGTTGTATCTGTTTGCATTATTTGCCCGACATGATCGTTCCTTGTAGTAACTAGAATTTTTACAAGTGTTGCTGACATAAAAGGAGCTCGAAATAAATCCCAAAGGCTTTTTTCCTCATTCCATACATCATCAAGGACCAAAAGTACCATTTTCCCACTTATCTCATTCCGAATTTTCTCTTGCAAAGCACTCAAATTTGTAAGACCACAGTCATCTCCTGTAATTGACTCGAATGATTGCTTGGTGAGCCTTTCAACATTAAAATCCTCTGATACACTTATCCACCCAAATTTATCAAACCTTTTTCGGATTCTTTGATCATTATAGGCAAGTTGTGCAAGGGTTGTTTTGCCAATGCCTCCCATTCCAACAATTGTCACCACCGAAACAACATCACCTTCAGAGGACAACAAATTAATCAATTTCTTCTTTTCACCCTCTCGACCAAAGATATCCGTCTGAACTACAAGGTGGCTAGTTTGAGCTATTTGCAATTCGTTGTTGCAACGCCTGGGCCCATCTCCCTCTGATAATTGAAGTGCTATCCGATAATTTGTAATCTCATCAAATCTGCTCGTTACTTGCTGAATTTGATCGAGCATGCCAGAGGGAACCTGGAAAGTCATAATTACCTTGAGAGTGTATGACTGCCCATGTACACAGATAAATAATAATAGTTATATGCATGGTACAGGTCTATGCTACATATTTGCAGTTTCCAAAGTGGTTTTTATGGATAAATGATATTTCCTATGGCTCGCCATATGTACGTCCAGCTGGTACGTATCTTGTACTATAGGGTAAATTTTACTGGAGGTCACTAAACTTTGTCATTTGTCACAAATTAGTCACTCAAGTTTAATTTGTTCATTTTTAGTCACTTAACTTTGTCATTTGTCCTAATCAAGTTACTCTATATTTTTACATCCAAAATCTTAACGAAATATTCTCATTCCGTCCAAAATATTAACAGAATATAATCATTACGTCCAAAAATACTAACAGAATAAGCGTATTCCATCCAAAATACTAAGGGAATAAATATATTCTGTTAGTATTTTGGACGGAAAAATATAGAGTGACTTGATTGGGACAAATAACAAAATTGAGTGACTAAAAAGGAACAAATCAAAGACCAATTCGTGACAAATGACAAAGTCTACCTGAACCTGATAGTAAGACTATTGGGTAAAAAGTATTTAAATAAGTTACCTGAATTAGCTTCCTTTTACGAGAATCTGGTGGAGAAGCATCTCTTGCCTCAACTTGTGCCCGTAAGACTTCATAGTGGTACTCACCCAGTACATCCTCTGCATCATACGCAACACTCTTGAGATCCTTCAACCAGAGCTTCACCAATGAGTCTCTGATCTCCCTCTGCTCTGCATCATACAACGTGGCCTTGATCTGCTTCAGCATCCTCTTCAATTTCTCCAATTCAGCCTCAATTTCGGGGTTTTGTTCTACTACAGAAGACGAGGAAATCAAAGCGAGAAGGTTGGAAATCACTCCGCCGAGACCCATGGATACAAAATAGCTAACTCTCTTCTTCTCTCGTGTTTGGGTTGATATGAAACCATGCAAAGAGACAAGGTAGAAAAACTAATTATTGGGAGATTGAGTGGGAGTCTAACTAATCATTAAATAAATACGTTTTTATATATATTTTTTAGCACAGGTGACAGGTCTTTGTCTTCAGCTTTTTTTTTTTTTAAACCTTTTTATAAGGCAGGTTTAAAAGGGAAAATTTCTAGTGTACCCATACAAACTTTCAAAATAGCTAATTTTCTTATGGAAACATCATAATATTCAATATCTCCATAAAAACTCAAAATTCTTTCTTCTATCTCCTTTTTATTTATTTAAAATTTGATTTAATTATTTTAGAAATAAAATTGACAAATATACTCTCCTTCCTCTTCTCTCTTCTCCTCCTCCATTGCATACAGACTTTACCTTTTTTTTGTGGCTCAAATGAACCTAGCCATGTCAAACGCCTTGTATTCAGTAGAGCTCAAACCAAAAAAAAAAGGAGCACATCCCTTTGGTTTGGTGAATTCTGAGTTGCAAAATGTTGGACACCTTTATTTTCAATATATATTTACTAATAGAAAGAGCAAATGAGTGATGTTTGAATCAGTGTTGTAAATAACGGATGGAGTACCGCCAAGCGATTAATCGGTATGCGGCCGATTAATCGGAATTATGCGGATAATTTAACGTTTTTGTTAAATTTATGTATATATATCATAATTTATTTGAAAATAATTAATTTAAATCATTGAACTTATCAAATAAAATAAATTTAACTTAGTTTTATTATTATAACATGACACTACGCTTATTTCTTCTTAACACATAAGCATTTTACATGTGTAAGTAACACATTTATTTAATGAAAAAATTAATTTGAGAATTAAACTTTTTCAAATACTAATAACATATTATTTGAAAGAAATGGAACATTCCAACATAAAACACTAAATTTAGTTTATAATAACAACTTAATTTCATAAATGAACACATCGTACTAATTGAAAAAATTACATCAATAAATAAAAAAAATATGATATATAAATAATGGAAGAATTAATTAATTTCAAAGTAAGAAGAAAAAAATATATATATATAAAAATAAAATATTGGATGTATATCCAAGCACAAATAAAACTACAATACAAAATTTATAAACCTTATTATTACACACTATCATAAAAAAAAAAAACAATGTGAAATAAATATTCACTATAATAAACGAAAATAAACGGACGATTAAACGGTAAAACGGCCGATTAAATATTTCTAACCACAAACATGCCTCCGTTAAGGGTATGCGTAACGGACCACCGTTTCCATTTAAACGGCCGTTAAGAGCATTTTTTACAACACTAGTTTGAATAATGATTTTTGTATATTGATTTCTTGAACACAACCTGGTTCGAAGGTGTCCTGTACCAAAATTCTGGCACCTTAATTTGTATTGTTCTTTATATTTGTTCTTTTGTCTTCTTGTAATGTGTCTTTGCAAGTTCAACCACATAATTAGGCTTGATAAAGCAATTCATTTGGTTGCAGCTGTACTTTATGGTCAATTTGGCCTGTACCAGGTCAGATAAGGTGGGTCAATTTTATTTTCCTTTTCTTTTCTTTTCTTTTCTTTTCTTTGCTTTGCAAGGTCTAATCTGAGACTTTGAATCAAAGCAACGTCTTAGATTAAGAATTTTATTTGAGCTTTAAAAAATCCAAGGGGTCTGACATGGCCCGCTTGGTTTGAGCAACAAAAACAAAAAAAAGTTTGTATACTGTGAAGGAGGAGGGAGAATGAAAAAGGGTATATTTGTTAATTACATTTCTAAAATAATTAAATAAAAATTTAAATAAATTAAAAGGAATAAAAGAAAGAATTTTAAGTTTGTATGGAGATATTGGATATTATGATGTTTTTACAAGGAAATTGGTTATTTTGAAAGTTTGTATGGGTACACTAGAAACTTTAAGCCCGACTTTATTATTATCCCCTAGTTGCCTGGCACCTAGTCAATTCAGCCTCAATTTGATGGTTTATTTTAAATGCTCAAGTTCGAGGAAGTTTCCTGGAAACAATAGACTTGTACCCTCTCATAATAAATATTTCGTTCTTTATTTAGAAATGTAAATTTGTGTCATGTTGTAATGTGTTGTGATTTACATCACGCATTATACTATGATCAAACTAAGTTTTCACATATTACAAATAAAATCTTTAGAGGTAATCAGGACACACAAATGATAATAATATGTAAATCACGTTTGATCATGTTAGTTACGTGTAACTATTTTTTTCTAAATAAGAAAAAATAAGAAAAAAGAATTATATATAATTGTACAAAAATTGTACAAAAATTGTGTATAAAACAATAAATTTATTGTTTCAAAAATAACAATGTTAGTCACGTTTGATCATATTAGTCATGTGTTACTATTTTTATCTAACTTTTTTGTCATGTGTAGTCACATTAGATCACGTTTTGTGTTATGTCGTAATCAAATCAGTTCATTTGTTTGGCCATATTATTTTTTTGCAAAGATGATTTGACACGTAATAAAGAAATATCCGATTCATATTTAGATGCGGTGCGTAATAAAGAAATATCCGATTCAGATTTGAACATAAACGATGGGCAGTCTTCTAAACAATTAAACATTTTTATTATCTTGACTATGCGCGAGACTGAAATAATTAAACAGCTTGGATAAAGTTTGGCTGCACGGGAATTAAACAGGTTTTGACTGCACGGGAGACTGTATGAGCTTTATTAGAGAGTTAAAGCATTATCAAAACTTTCGTTGATCAACTAAAATTAGAATTAATAGCATTTCTTATTTCGTTGATCAACTAAACTTTTAAAGAACGGGAGGAGAAAGTTTTATTGTTTTGTTCTATTTGTAACATGACCTATTTTGCCTTAATTTTGTTCTGACTGTTTCTTCGAGTTCATTAAAGGATTTGTACGTACGTAGCCACTGTTTAGTTGACTTGAAACATTAACTATATATAATTTCAGATTATATATATTATTTTTATTTCTGAAGGAGAAGGATGGGGCGGTCTGATGAGCACGGATCAGAACAAATTTGTTTCGAAGCTCAATAGAAATCGTTCAATCTACATGAATTCTGTGCGCACTTGATTCACACGAATCTTAAAGCTGTATGCGTAAATTTTGACATTGCATGACCCTGATTCGAGCCCTGAAGCAGATATAATTTGCGAAACGTTCACTTGAACTATATATATATAGAGAGAAATAGGTTATTATGCTTTGAAAATTAAATAGTGTGTTTTACTTCTTGCTCATATCTCCATTTTCAAAGTTTAAATAATCGATCCGAACTTTTCAACACGATCTTCATATTGAAATGTGCTTGGAGACTAAATTTTACATTTTTTTCAAAACTTTTTTCTATTTTTTAGATTTTTTTGAAAATCACAGTTTTTCATTAAATAAAAATAATAATAATAAATTCATAAAAAAATTGATTTTTAGAAAAATCTAAAAAAAAATTCGAAAAAAATGTAAAATTTGGTTTCCAAGCAAATTAAATTTCAATATGAAGATCGTGTTGAGAATTTCGAATCAATTATTTGAACTTTAAAAATAGAAATATGAATTAGAAGTAAAATATCATATTTAATTCTCAAAGCATGGTAACGTCACTCTATATATAGTCTATATATATATATACACACACATGCTCAACGCAAGTACTATTGCAATGACTGATGCATGTAACACGTGTAGTTGTAATCAGTTACTTCAATCAATTATAATTGGTAATAACTTCAAGTCACAATATATCCATTAGAAGCAATATATACTGTCAAAAACGCAAGTGCATCTATTTTTTATTTAAAAAAGAAGAAGTGCCAGTAAGCTAGTTATAAGCTACTGTTGTAAAAAGTTATATATTAATTGTATGAGAAGTTTCACTTCACAACAATAATTTAGATGGAGATGTTTATAACAATAGCTTTGGCGAGTTGTTTTTCGTAATGCAAACTATACTAAATGTTAGAAGAAGAAGCAAATAATTAAAAAGGCTTTTGCATTATAATGTGTGCACGCATGCATGCGTATATATATTATTGTTGAGATAGGAGTAGGTCCGATGGGCATCCGATCTACTTTTAAGTTCAATTAGCTCTAACACCGTACGATTATCATTAAGATTTGTGCGCACGGAAAATGAAAATACCTGCACGGATTTTAATGAGTTCGCACGAATCTTAATGCAGATCTGATGGTCATTTCATCCATCAAAAAAGCTAGGTCCGGTGCCCATGGGACGTACTCTCAATTCATTATTGTTATATTGCCTTATAGGCATCAAGCAGTGAGGCCCCACAAATCTAGATGAGAATTAGATTATTATATAAAAGAAGGAATCTAATTACACTATTTTTTTGTGATACTGATTTACACTCTACGTTTTCAAAGTTCAAATAATCGATCCAAACTGTTCGACATGTTGGATATATTAAAATGTGTCTGCAGATCAAATTTTATATATTTTTTAAATTTTTTTACTATTTATTAAGATGGGTACAAAAATTCAATAGTCTGAAAACAACAATTTTGTAAAATACTTAATAAATAGTAAAAAAAAAATTAAAAAAAATGTAAAATTTGGTCTCTAATTATATTTTACTATACAAATCATGTTGATCGGTTTGGATCGACTGTTTGGACTTTGAAAACTTTAAAATGGATGGTGTAATTTGATGTCACCAAAAAATGGTGTAAGTGGATACTTCTCATTATATAAACACCTTTTTAATTGCCAACAATATTTTTTTTGAGAGAATAATTAAATTGCGAACAATATGATTAGCTCTTCTTATTAAAGTTTGTGAAATTTACAGTACAACTACATTTTTGTCTTTTATTAATATTTTGACATTTCTTTTTTATGACAGATCTGAAAAACATCAAATAAAATTAACATTTAAATATATTCGTACAGTAAATTATTCGAAATTTAATTGATAATTTAAATTTTCCATACATTTGCTTACATTTTATTTTATTTTTCACAAGATTAAAGAAACTAACACGTACGTTTATAATGACCCAAAACATGAAGTCCATTTGTCATAAAATAGGCCCGAAATGGGAACTCAATAAAGCCCAGTCCATTAACTAATTCCTTTTTTTTTTTATGTGATCCATTAACTATTTCCGGACTGCGCTGTGGGCTGTGGCAAATAATTGGTCTGACACTGTCACGTGCCCACATGCCTGATTGATGGAATTCGCAACCTCTGAGATATCTCAAACTTTGCGTGAATTTTTCGAATATCTCAATCATTAAAATAAATTACACGAATCTCAAAGCTCACATAATACAGGCCCCCTAATTGATGAGGGGCTGAATTGATTGTCTGCGAATATTCAAGTAGAAGAGTGTGAAACAAGTCTCATTGCATGATTGCTCTAGGCTCTAGGACCAACGCACGTTGCACGATTAGTTACATAGACATTGCAACAGAAAGTACTAAGAAAGAGTCTAAACACGACGAAACGAAACGAAACGGATTTAACGATTGTTGTTGTCAGTTTGATCCGATCTAACGATTTATAAGTTATAAACGCTTGGCGCTTCTAACGCTCGCTTGATCCGCAAAGGTTGATTAATCTGAGCCGCTGGATCAAAAGTTCTGGTTCAGAAGATATTGCTTCATTTTTAATAAAATGTGGTCAAAATGGCTTTTGCCAGACAACACTTCATATAGTTGTCATTATGGCTACTTATATAAATGATTTTTAGCGCATTAATTTGCTTTTGATGTATTAGGGTTCACCGTTGGTTGGTTTATTATTCACTCTAAAAATATTGGTTTATAATGACAATTATGAAAAACTTAATAATGGTTCTTTAAAATATTTAAATAAAATTAAGAAGTTAATTTATAATTATGTTATTGAATATATAAGGTGTCTACAATTCAATTTTATGTATTTAATTGTATATTGTCGAAAATTGAAATCATTTAATATATAATTAAAGTATCATCTCATCAATATTGTTTTGAAATAAATAGACATAATATATTATATTATATAAATAATATATATTATGTATAAAATCTTATATTTTAAATTAAAATTTACTTTTAAAAATTGTCAAAATAAAAAAATTACCAGAAATAAATAAGTCAGCAGCCAAAGCTAAAGCCATAACAATATAACATGGGTCATGGACTTAAAAATTAAAATGAATGATTCATTTAATTTAAAAACATGGGTCATAAAAAATATAAAAAAGAAATGAAGGAAAACCTTTTATGGCCTGCCCTAGCGGCTAGCTCACTCACGTGCTGTTCAACAGGATAAGGGCAGCCGTTTGAAAGGTAACGATCGACTATTTGAATATTCAAAACTAAAATATTAAATTGTAGTGCTATGCATAGCACCATGGCCTCGCTCTTAAATAATTTAAAATTTCAATGTTTTAAAAATATGTTGGGGCAACATTGAATAATATTTGTTTATATAAAATATGATTATTAAGCTATTTAGGTGTCCAATAAAAATCTATAAATTTACTCTTAAGTTTTAATTTATATGATTTGTTTTGAAAATTTATTTCAAAATTGTCAAAATAATCATTATTAACTAATTCCTCCTCTTTCATTTTTCAGATATCTAAGTTTTGTTTTTTATGTTTTATTTATTTGTTTTCCTTGACTGTAACTCTAGTTTCTTTTATTTTCAGTAATTCAATTATTTATTTGTAAATAATATAATATAATTATAGTGATTTTTCAGTAATACGGTGTATTCATCAATAACATATATGTTTCAGATTCAACTTAATTTTGCTTTAGATCCAGCTTTTAAATAAGACTTTGTTGGAAGTATTTTGCCAAAAATCTGATTTTATTTTATAAACCATAATTAAAAAATATAAATTTATGAAACCAACATGATTACTTTTTTTTTTTAATAAAAACTATAAGAATCGAAATGCCATTTCGGTCCGCTATTTTTTTTTCGGAACCAAAATGACATTTCGGCCCCATTTAAAAATTATGAAACACTAGTATGAAAAGATGTAAAATCACATGGGACCGAAACCATTTCAGTCCTGAAAAAAAAAAGTACTGGACATAAATAACATTTCAGTTCTTATGATTTAAAAAAAAGTAATCATATTGATTTTATAAAATATATTTTTTTAATTATGGTTTATAAAAAAATTCGCTCACCAATGAGATAAATGCTACTAATCAAAGGAAAATAATTAATAAAGTTTGATTAGGATAAGCTAAAAAAAAAATACAAACAGAATAATAATAATAATAATAATAATAATAATAATAATATAACGAGATAGGGGTAAAATCGTCATAAAATTTGACAAGTGCGTTCGCAGAGACACTGAGAAGCTGTCGAAAACAGCGAAGGCACCTCAGAAACAGATCTCTCTTCCGATCAAATCTCAAGTATCACTCACTGAACAAACAAACAAACAAAAAGGAAGAAGATTCAATCTCCGTAACTCGGTCGGACGGTGAGTCGGAGGAATCAGCGATTCAATCGTTGCTTTTGGCCACCCCTCGCTCCGTCCCTGCTCAAATCCAGTAGTGATTTAGTATTAATAAGGTTAGTTTACTGGTATGTAGTAGATATATTTAGGGTTTCGAGGATTGCTACATAATCGGATCGGATCATGGCAACTTCACTAAGAAGCAATAGTGGGGCCAATGAGCTGATGATTTTTGTTGTTTTCAATGTAGAAATTTCATTGGAGAGGCAATGATCTGAACTAAAATGTTTCCCACGAGTAAGATCAAGCTGATTGCCTATTTAGGCATCGGATTCTCTGCAATTTCATTATTCGTGCACCTTTTTATTGCTAATAGTTCAGCTGGTGGTCCGTATAAGGTGCATGTTGATGATCTATATCCAGTTCAGGTGCAATTTCTCTTTCTCATCTCCTTTTTCGAAAAAAAAAATCATCTCTCAATTGATGTTTCTGGTAATTTAGAATATTTGCTTACAGCAAGAGGTCTATTTGTTGGTAGTACTTAATTTTTTTAGATTTTGGGTATGAGGTAAATATGTATATTTTGGGTTTGATTATTCAATTTAGTTATAATTAAATTTCTGTTGCTGGGATACCCAGCTGACCCAGTTTGCAATTCTTTTATCGGTTAATTTACCAGTTTAGGCAACAACTTTAGATGGTATAAGCATGCACTTATATTCCCTACAAAGTTTCAAAGAATGACTGTCTAGCCTTGATATGTTGAATTTTAGTAAATTCTGATATATTTTGACAGAGAAGCCGGCATAGAAGGTTGTGGGGCCCTGTGAACTCCTTGGAGACGTTGCATCCAATTGCAAATGCATCTCCAAGGGAGAAGCAACCTGGTAAAAATCAAATATCTTGTCATAAATCATGATTGTTTTTTTTAATATTGTGGGGTTACTGATTATAAGCAATTACTATGATGCACTAGTTTGCAAACTTGTTCGTATCCAGGTTTTTAAATATCCAATATCACTGGGTAATTTTCCAGACCCTTTGATGTTGTCTTCTTACTGTTACAGGCATTGAGAACTATGTAAAAAGAAATTATTTGATTTTCTTGTAGCTCCTATTGGGGATAATGGCTTCATATATGCGAAGATATATGGTGGTTTTGAGAAGATACAATCATCAGTAAGTTTCATTTTCTTTTAATAAACAAAAAAATATCTTTTTTCTAAAAATTTCTGCAATATTGCTTCTGTTACTGGCTGAAATACTGATAACTGATCTGGCCGTGCACTTTGTCCTGATTTATCACTTCTTATATTGAGTTAACAACTTAACTTGATACCTTGTTGGCAGATTTCTGATCTTGTAGCTGTTTCAAAGCTTCTAAATGCAACTCTTGTTATTCCAGAGATACAATCCAGTCTACGCTCCAAAGGCATTAGGTTATTTTGTTTGTACCATTAAAATCTTCAAAAGATTTGATCTATGTTTCGTAGACTTGCCTTAGACAATTTATTTGTGGAGTTGTGATTAACTTGTAATTATTTTTTCTTCATTGCAGCACAAAATTCAAAAGTTTTTCCTACATTTATGATGAGGATAATTTCATATCAGCTCTTTCGAAAGATATAGTAATTGTGAAGACCCTTCCAAATAACCTCAAGGAGGCAAGAAAGAAGACCAAGTTTCCCACCTTTTCAACTAAAGGTGCTGAGTCACTAAATTTTTATTTAGGTCGTGTATTGCCTAAACTGAAAGAATCAAAAGCTATTGGGCTGATTGTCTCGCAAGGTGGATGCCTTCAGGTTTGTATTTTTCCTTGAAATTTATTAGAATCAAGAGGAGGAATCCAATGCCAATGTTTTGGTGTTCCATCACAACCATGTTTCTTTTTCCAAATGAAATATGAATCGTCGATCTGGTTATATTTCAAAGCATTCATGTTAAATAAATTTCATAAAATTTGAAATTTATGTTATACAGATCAAAAGGTAGAATCAATGCATTAAATTAATCACAAAGATTCATTGATTTTTCAGCTTCTTGTTCTTGTCCAAAACAAAATCATTTTTTTTATTAAAATACATTACTCCCGAGATAGAACAAGATCAATTGTTCATAATTTTGTTTGGGATGTGGGGTTTGAATTATTAATGGAAAGAATAACCTGGGATTTTTCTTTTCTCACCAAAAGCATAGGCACTGGATATTTTGATCTATCCTCTAGAAAGAAAATTCCCTGCTTGGTCAATAATTGCGCTGAGTTCTGCATTTTTTGCTTTGGAAAACATATAATGTATTTTTGGAATTCAAAATTTTAATTTTTGTGTACAACTAGGACCTACATGAATAGGGAAGTCAGCATACTGATTTGCAAAAGGGCCCACGTTGTTCCTCAAGGCTGCAATTTCTCATAGTTAACAATGCTAGTATAGATGTTTTCAACAAACTTGGGGCTCTTTTGCAAATAAAATAGAGGAAGAAGTTGTGTAATTTCTAATATGCGGCTCAGCTTGCTACTCCCTGGCAAACCTTATATTTAGTTTTCATTGCAGTAATTTGAATTAATTGGTTTAATTTTATGAGCAATAAAATACACTGTTTGTTCAACACTGCACCCATAACAGGATGTTTCTCTGGATATCATTTTTCGTTCATCCATTGTTGATATGTTCTCAGGTTCACTATTCTTTTGCAGCCTATTCTACCCCCAACCATGGTTGAATATCAAAGGCTAAGATGCCGAGTAGCTTTCCATGCTTTGCAATTTCGCTCTGAAGTTCGTGCACTTGGCAAGAGAATTGTAGGAAGGTAGAATCTATGATTTACAATTTGGCTTAATTATTATTGTAATACCTGACTTGTTTGGGCCTAAAGGTAGAATCTATGATTTAGAATTGTAGCCTACCCCGACTTGTTTGGGACTAAAGGCTTGGTTGTTGTTGTTGTTGTATCATTGTAATACCTGACAAAGAGGCTACCTTCTCATACTATGCCAGTACCCTTATTAAGTTCCTGTGCATGTGTACCAGCTACTTTTTTCTGTAATTGAAAACAATTGTTTATCATTATGAGTACTTTCTATTTGCAGATTGCGTGCCTTTGGAAAGCCGTATCTGGCTTACCATCCTGGGCTAATGAGAGAGACTCTAGCTTATCATGGCTGTGCTGAAATTTTTCAGGTTGATTTTATATGGTTGGTTGATATGTCATTGAATTTGGTTGAAGTCTGGTCAGGTTTCTTGTGCCAGCAGGAGTTGTAGTAGGTTGGGTTTGAATTACTGCTGACACTTATTACTTTCAAACATTAATTGAAGTTCCTTGAATCTGTTCACTTCATCCATGTATTTTTTTTTGTGGCATATATTTATTAACTTGTATATTGTAATAATAGATATGTGTACATTTTCTGGTGATATATCAAGTAATGTCTATATATATTTTCTAGAGCCAATGCAGTGAACAGTGTATTTGTCATTGACTAAACTGGCTTTACCTTTGTATTGATTTCTGTTTAGGATATTCATACAGAGCTAATACAGCATTCAAGAAAGGACATGATTAAAAGGGGATTTCTCAAGGAAGATCTAAATGTTGATTCATTTTCTAGAAAGAGAAATGGTTCTTGCCCACTTTTTCCTGAAGAGGTACTTCGTAAAATTGGCTTCTGTTTATCATTAAAATATGGTTATTTTTCTCATTTGTCCCTAAGAAATAGAAATCTACCATAAACCTCTCTGTAACATGAGAAACATCACCTATACCCCTCTGTTCCATTTTCTCCGAAAGTGACAGTTTTGGTGAGACACAGATGGAGGGGTGCTGATAGTTAACATGCTCTGAAAACATTGTACGTACATGATTTTTCTGATTTCCTAGGGGCATTCATGACCATTCCTCATTTTCCGCTATTTACAAAATATATGTTGAACTAACTTCTATTTTAAAAAATATTTAGGTTGGGCTTATCCTTCGTGCGATGGGCTACCCACTTGACACAATAATATACCTAGCAGGATCAGAAACCTTTGGCGGACAACGGATTCTAATTCCACTGCGGGCTTTATACCCAAACCTCTTGGACCGCACTTCTCTTTGCACTGATAAGGAGCGTGAAGCTGTAGTTGGGCCTGAATTGCCTCTCCCTTCTGATATACCATACCCGCCACCTACTAGGTCTTCTGATGAGCTTCTAAAAGAGTGGAGGCAAGCTGGGCCCCGCCCCAGGCCCCTCCCACCTCCCCCAGCTCGGCCATTCTACCCCCACGAGAAGCAGGGGTGGTATGGCTGGATAGCGGAGTCAGAAATGGAGCCGAGTCCGTCCGTAAAAGATCTTAGATCGACAGCACATCGGCTCCTATGGGATGCGGTGGATTATTATGTCTCAGTCGAGGCGGATGCATTCTTTCCGGGGTTTAATAATGATGCAGGTCGTTGGGTGGACTTTGCTGGTCTGGTTATGGGTCACCGCTTGTACCAGAACCCTTCTACTTTCACATATCGGCCTGACAGGTAAAAATTTGTTATTATTTTTTCTATAATAGCATAATTATTTTTTGGAGTTTTTGCTGTGGTTGGTGTGGCCACCTATTTCATGTACCCCTGCAAAGTTTCATGCATCTTTTCTCCGAAATATTGGAAATGTCTAAGAGTAGATTGTCAAAAGAAAGGTGTCAAGAGTAGTTTTACTAATTAATCAAAAAATTGAAATTATAGTCAAACCTTATCTTCATTTTATTGAAAAGAGTCTTGAATTACAGCTCACAATTTTTCTCTACATGAAAGCTGGTTTACAGATGATGCACTTTGTAGGGGCACAATAATTTATATATTTTTCTTTGTATGCATTATCTCTGCCCACAACAAAGTATCTATTTTCCCAGTCTGTACTTCAGGTGATAAGTTTCTTATATTTTTATTTACCAGGAAAGCACTTGCAGAGCTATTTGGAAACATAACTGATAACCTATACCACCCACCACGCAACTGGACATTCCACCTGCGTTCTCACCTAAACAAGAGCCTAAGCACTGATGGGTTAATAACTGAGGCCCAAATATCGAAGAGCAAATCATTCCTCTCACACCCGCTTCCTGAGTGCTCTTGTACTACTCCCAATCCCAGCCTAGCCCAATACAAGGGCCTCGAAGAGTGCCCTGATTGGATGGTTGGTGACCTCGCTCTTGTTTCAACTAGATTGAATTCGCAAAGTGAAGATGAGGATGCAGATCTACCCGAAGATGATTTGGAGGTGGACCCAGACCCAGAAGGCGACTCAAATCGGGGTTCAGATCAGGATGAAGAAATGGATCCAGATGATTAAAAAGGTCAATAATATTCCTTGGAGCAATATTCTGACGGCCTGTGGCGGATCGAACTTTTGCAGGTATAGGTTTGTGAAAAGGAGAAAACCATACTTGAATCGTGTGGCCGTCTTTTGGGGCGGGGATCAAAACACAAAATAGGTGAGCGAACAGTTGGGTGGGTTTTTTTTTTTTTTTTTGTAGTGCTCATAGTTGTTTGTATATTCAAATTTTATTGCCAGGAATGAGAAGGCAGAGTCAATCAAGTAGCTAACAGCTTTTCTTTTAGTACTTCTTTTTGTGATTGCAGAGAACTAATCACGGCTATTGTTGTGAGAATTTTGCTTTAGATACAATGATTAAGAGGCTTTTTAATTTTGATATTTTTAAAGTAACAAATGTGCATTTGTAGATCCGCTCTTCAGCATTTATACGACTCGTAATGGGACAAAAACATTTTTCAGGATTTTTTTCGGCTGTAAAAAAATTATTTTTTGATGTATTACTGGAAAAAAAATAAAAATATTTTGTATCTGAATTGTTAATTCCAGTTCAAAAGTCACTTCTAGTAAGTACAGAAATTATCATGGTTCTTCTAGTACATACAAAATGTAAGATACTCTTTTTATATTTAAAAATTGTTTGATTTGACTTTTGTAATTATGGTAAGATTTTTTTTTAAAATAGATAAAGTATCTTAGAATTTGAATATACTAGAAGGACTATAATAATTTATTTATTTACTTGAAGTGACTTCTCAGTTAGAATTAATAATTTGAATATAAATTTTTTTTTTAGTAACACACTAAGAAATAGTTTAATTTTGTTTTACAGCCGGAAAATTTTGTCTTAAAAATATTTTAGAGTCCTACATCTAAATTATAAGATATTTTATCTAAATAAAATATTCTTGCTAACAAATTTAAATTATTAATTGTTCTTTTTATTTTTGTAAATTATTAAACAAATATTTTAAAATTTGATGAATTCGGTGGTTTTTTTAGTTTTTGCAGGGCAGCAATGAAAAATAATATTAATAAAAATTAGTAGTTTTTTATTTATTTTTCGAATTCTATCAAATTAGTAGTTTTTTTATTTATTCTTTGAAAATAATATTAATAAAAATTTCGGTTCATTTCCACTTCTAGTTTCCTTCATTTTTCTTCCAGGATCTGACTATGCTGCTCTCTAAATAGGAAAGCAAAATTCTGTTATTTTAAATCTAGCGGTTAAATTTTTTCATGTACGAATCTCAATAGAGATTAATAGTTTGATTTGGAATAACACAGATTTTCGAAGCTTTCGCTCCTTTTTTATATCTATTCTCGGTCAACACACACACACATAGATTTCGTGAAATCTTGGAAATTTTTAATGTTTTCGACCGTTGTTATCCGATAATTAATGCTTTCGACTGTTGTTATACGGTTCCCCTTCCCCATAAAGTGTAAGGTAACTTTTGACGAGCGTATTATGCTAAATACATTGAAGCGAAAGTATATTAGTTCAAAATAGCCAAACAAAAAATTGGAAAATAAAATGGGAATGATATATCTTGTTTAAATCATATATTATTCCCTCAGTGGAAACTCTTCTAATCTATATTAAATGATTTTTTTTTATTAAAGGGCTCCGGTACAAATTTAGCATCCTTAAATGTTATTTTTGAGAATTGTATCTACGATCTCTTCACAGAGAGATGAAACTCGTACCACTGCACTAAGTTTGCTGTTCATTTATGTACAACTCGATACAAATTTGATCGTGGAAAATTGTTGCCATTCATTTATCAAATTAACTAATGAGATATAGATTAAGTCTTTCAGCTTCAAATATTTATAAAAATGTTCCATCAAGTTTTAAACTCATTTTTTTTTCAGAAAAATATTGTCATAATTATTAGACATTCCAATTTCGCCCTAGTGTTGATCAACAATTACCACCATGTTATTAAAGTACAAAGTTAAGCCTTCTTTTATCATTAGCGTTATAAAAAAATAAAGTTAAAAAAAAGTGGAATCATATTTGGAAGATCTTTGAACATAGCATAGATGTTATGATTCAAAGCGTTCCCAACGTGTAGTTTATAATTAATTATTATTTTTTCTGGACGTTATTGTTTATAACGTTTCAGTTTATTTTATGTCTAATTCCGCTAGAAGAATAATTAAAAGATCAATAATAATTGATTTTAACTTTGACATTTTATCTAAGTGGAATTTTTTTTCAATAGTATTATTTAATTTGAAGAAATAATCATTTTCAAATAAAAATCTTATTTGCAAATTATCGGTGAATGATATTTTTGAAATATTTGAAATTATTTGAAAAATATAAATGTCATAATCAGATACGACGAACATTAAATTCGAGTCAATGAATTTAAATTTTACTCGCAGTTGATATTAGTTTAGACATTATATTTTATTATACTACGAATTATTATTTTATGAAACAATTTCAAGCTCAATTTTTTGTGCAAATTTTAGTTTACACAAATAATTTCACTTGTAATTTGAAACAAAAATTCGAAGCTAAAAGTCATTATTACTGAATTTATTTTTTTATATTTTTTTACCGATTGTATTACACAGGCGATGCACAGTAGAAAATGGGACGCTATGAACAGTAGCGTTCGAGAAAAAAAAAAATTAATTGGACGCTGTAAAAAGTGGCATTTCGAACAAAAAACTTGCTGCTTTATATTACGGTTTTTTTTTAAAACGATGTCATTTGTTTTAAAATTTAGGGTAATTTTGGAATAACGATAATTGGTTCACCGTTCACCTCTCCAATAGATATACGGAGAATAAAAGAAGAAAGCAAAAAGAAAAAAAGGGACATTTTTATGTATATTCTTAACAAATTTAAAATTATGTATTTTTTCCTTCTAAAATTCATAAAATCATATTTATTCTTTTCAATTTAAGAACTAAAAAAATTAACCAATTTTTTATTTTTTATTAGAAGTTTAGAACACATTTAAAATTGATAAATTCCTATTTTACTCTTTATTAAAAAATAATAAAAATATATAACTTGTGTAAGAGAAATATTGCTTGTTCCACATATACAGTGGTATGTAGGCATACAACTGTGTGTAACAAGTAGAAAAATTAATTATTTTTCTCACATGACTAATTTGAAAACTAGATATTTTTCTTATACATGTTATATATTTTTTATTTTTTAATAAATAGTAATATAATAGAGATTTTATATATGTAAAATGAGTTTCAACAGAAAAATTAATAAATTGAGTAAATATGTGACTTTTTGAAATACACATGGAGCAATACGAGATTATCATTTTTAGAAAGGAGGACTACGTAATTTGCGGCGCATTAATATCCTCTGCAGTAACTCAAAAGGAAATCTTTAGAGTTGATACATCTAGACCATACGATCGGCCTAAAGATCAGTGTGGACAATATCCACACTAATATTAAGGGTTCCGGTGTTAAAATCAGACGGTCATATTAACTCCGTTTAAAATCACACGGTCAAGATGAATTAACTCAAAAGATTCCCTTTTGAGTTAATGCAGAGGATTTGTCTTCATTTGCGGCGAGTACATCTGCAATTCACCAAAGAAAAATGGAGTTCAAAGCTTTTCGTTTCAAAGGGTAAAAAGTTCGACCAAGGCGAAGAGAGAGTGAAGCGCAATCTCCCTTCTGTGTAAGTAAGCTTCCCTTCCTCCGCTTCCGACCACAGATTCATTGTTCCGCAGTCAGATCTCGCTTGAATTTTGTTTGATACCTTTTCTCGTTTTTTTTTTTTCGTTTCAATTTAGGTCCCTTTGTTTTTCCAGCTGAGAGAAGGAAATTGATGTAAAAACAAGTGGAAAATATTTGCGAGGTGAGTATGTTTAATAAATACTGGTACCTGATTTACTGACAAAACATGAATACTGTTTAAAGAGCAACTCCGAAAGCAATTTGCTTTACTTTCAGTAATTGTCAAGACCATGCCAGTAACTTATCCACTGGTAACTTCAATTTACCAGCTTAAATTTAACATAACTTACCTTATTATGCCTATTAAACAGCAAGTAAAGGGTATGAACCCTTACTCTTTAAAACTTTTTTTTTTTGTTTTCAGTGAGATCTAACTGGGAAGTTTTTTCAAAGATTGAAATTTTTTCATGTTGGAAGTAAGCCAAAAATAAACCAGTATAATAATAATGTACTGTAAATTATTAGCCCTCTAGATGTTGCATGCCTATAAAAATGCTAAGAATGACAACTTAAATGCATTCTAAATTTTGAAACATAATATGGATTTCAACATATCAATCAGTATTACTCTAATAAAATGTTCTTTTTGTGTGGAGTGCAGTTGATTTTTGTAAGTCCTAAAGAATGCAAGCTGAGACCTGAGACATACTTTAGTCTCCCTCTCTCTCTTTCTCTCTCTTATGTAAGTGTTTTCTATGCTTGAAATTTGTTTTCCTTTCAAATATCATAATCCTGAGAAAATAACACTAATCCTGAACTAATTTTCTCCTCCTAAATCCCAAGTAACTTGATTACCTGCTAGCCTGCCTTTTTATGGTCCATAAAAAATGTCGGGATCATGAGAAGGCATTAATGAAAATTCTCTGTTTTTACTTAATTGATGGTCGATTTCATTGAACGAGAGAGAGAGAGAGAGAGAAGAAAGAGAATTTAGAGACTGAGCAACCATATACTTGTTATTGCTCCAAATATAGTGAATAATAATAACTTGGGTAAAATGGGTGCAATACATAGTTGATATAAACTGTTCTCTTCTCCCTCTTTGTTATATTATTTCTTATTTACAATGTCTGTAGTATACACGATAAATTGGGGAAGCTATTACTGAAATGGATGAAGAGTCATCTTATGATTCTGACGTTGGAGAATTCTCAAGTGCATCATACGATTCCGATGATGAGGATTTGCGATTTGCAGAGAATCCCGACCTTGCTCAGAGGGTTTGTTCTTAAACCTTTTTTTTATTTTTTTTTATTTTTACAGAAGGATTGTATTTAATTTTTGTTTGCACTATTGCATAGAGTCAATTTAAGCTTATTTTTTGGTAGTAGTTTTTTGGGATGAAATGCCAATACAATTTTTTTAATTATGGTGATGGTAATTAGGGTTTGGAGATAGTATTGGCAATACTGGAGAGTGGTGATTCCATTCACTCTTCAAATCAGAGGGCCCAATAGCACTTGGTACCATTATTCCGCACTGAATAATGACAAGCAAAAGATTATAATTATGTGAAGAGGCAAATACGATATTCAAAGAAACAACTCACTAGCACCAGATTAATCAAGCAATGTGACACTTCTTTTTTTCTCGAGCCTTGATTCTAACTATGCAAATGCAAGTATTAAAACTATACCTCAGTTCCTATTCTAGAGTCTGAAAAATAGAAATTATGAAGAGTTATGCATTAGGTGTGTTTCTTACAAAATTATTGTAAAGCTGGGCAATTGTAAAATTTGTTGTTAGCTGCATATTAGGGAACTAATTTTACAATGTATATTTTATAGGTTATGTCAATGGATGATGCCAAACAGGCTGCAGAATATGAAGATATACTTAAAATGACATTTCTAAGTGAGGAAGAAGGGTGTAACTTTTTCGATGAATATGCTAAAGGTAAGGGATTTAGTATTAAAAGAGGTCAACTTAGAAAGAGTGAAACTGGGTCACTGTTCTTTCGTCAATTCCTTTGTTCTCGAGAGGGATTTCGCCCGAAAAAACACTTCAATAGGGGTGACCAGAAGAGGAGAGCACGTGCTGTTACTAGGTGCGGGTGCCCGGTTGAGTTCTGCATAAAACTTGATTGGAGTACTGGTGAGTGGTGTGTTGCTAAATTTGTTAATACTCATAACCACATACTGGCATCACCAGACATAGCTTGTTTTCTTCGATACCGTAGGAAGATTAAAGATTCCACAAGATTGAGGAGTTTGTCATTGCAAATTGCTGGTTTAACTATTCACCAAATATTGGATATACTACAAAATGAGAATGGTGGATATGAAAATGTCGGTTTTGTGCCAAAAGATTTGTGTAATTTGACCCATAGGAAAAAAATAATCAAAGTTCATTTAGGTGATGCGAAAACCGTCTTAAGTCGAATGAGGGAGAGAAAAGAATGTGACCCGGATTTTTTCTATAAGCACAAGGTAGATGCAGATGGCCATTTAACCCATCTCTTTTGGTCCGATTCTCAGTCTAGACTTGACTACGGCTATTTTGGAGATGTTTTACTTTTTGATAGTACTTGCCGTGTAAACCGGTACAATATGCCGATCATTCCTTTTCTTGGTTTGAGTAATCATCAGAGCACAGTAACCTTTGGTTGTGGCATAGTTACTGATGATTCAGTTGATTCATACGAATGGCTTCTTTCTACACTCATGGAAGCAATGCACCAAAAGTGCCCGACATCTATAATCACTGATGGAGATTATGCAATGTGTGAAGCCGTAAAAGCGGTTTTAGGTGATGTTACACACAGGTGGAGCACATGGCATGTTGACCAAAACATTGCCAGTAATCTCAAACCGCCTTGGTCGAGTGCACTCAAATCCTTGGTACATACCGAGTTGGCCCTTGAAGAATTTGAGGATAAGTGGAAAGAGTTTATCGGTAGTAACGATGCATTGAAAGATAACAATTGGTTGAGGAATATGTACGAGTGCAAACACTTCTGGGCAGCTGCTTTTATACAAAAGAAAATATTTTTGGGCTTAAAATCCAATGAGGGAAGTAAGAGCTTTCATAAAAATCTTGATCGAAATATGTCTTTATTTGATATTGTAGAGCACTATGATTATCTTTTGGCCTGTATGCGTCGACACGATGCTGAGTCAGATTGTAAGGCTTTCCAATCTTTACCAGTGACTACTACTGGTTTTGATCTAGAGAAACATGCTGCATCTATCTATACACCAAAGATATTTTGTATGGTTCAGTCAGAGGTAATGAAGGCAATGGAACATGAGGTTATTAAAATTGTAGTTGGTGAGCGGTCCAGAACTTATATTATGGCAGTTGAAAGTCAAGATGATGATTTTGTGAGTGTGGAGTGTGTGGGTAGCCCGAAAATTGAGAGATTTGTATGCAGCTGCCAGAAATTAGAATTCGAAAAAGTGCCATGCAGCCACATACTTGCTGTGTTGATTAACATGAAGGTTAATTGTATTCCTCAGTGCTGTGTTAGAGAAAGGTGGAGTAAGAATGTGAAGCGTGCTTTACCTTCAAATGAGAGAGAAATGAAGATGTACCGGGATTTGAGTAATTTAAGTAGCAAAATTGTTCTTCTAGCATCCAAATCGGGGCAGCGTTATTTGGAGATGAAGGAGGTGTTGAGTAAAACGCTGGAGAAATTTGAACAAGTTGAATCTGTGGATGTTGATAAAGAAGAGAATGTAAAATCAAAGGAGGCATTTTCGTCAGATAAAAATCAGGATTCGGTTCCTGTGAATCCTGATAGTGCATTAAGGGAGAAGATTAAATCCTATTTCAATGAAAGAAAGAAGTATAAATGTGGGTTTTGTGAACAACTTGGCCATTCGGTCCGAACATGTCAGTTGAGGAAAGAAGCAAGTAAAAAAGGTCGGCTTTAATATTCTTTTTCAACACCAATAATTTTGCATTCTACTTGCTATATTTTCTGAAATGTCATAATTGATTAGTATTTAATCTTATTATTATTTTTTTGGTTTTGGTTTTGATGAATGATGAGTGTAGGAACGGATGAAGGAGAGGTTGGAGAAGCAGAAAAAGAAGAAGAGGTTGGAGAAGCAGAAAAGGAAGGAGAGGTTGGAGAAGCAGAAAAGGAAGGAGAGGTTGGAGAAGCAGAAAAAGAAGGAGAGGTTGGAGAAGCAGAAAAGGAAGGAGAGGTTGGAGAAGCAGAAAAAGAAGGAGAGGTTGGAGAAGCAGAAAAAGAAGGAGAGGTTGGAGAAGCAGAAGCAGAAGCAGAAAAAGAATAGCCAATTTAATTTTATGAATCAACTTATTGCAGAATTGTGATTTCCTTCTATGCCAATTGTATCTTCTTTCTTTTGGGATGTTTTTGAGGGAAAGAGGGTACGTGAATTAGGGAAAGAGTTTATGTTGTGTGTTTCATTTTGTTTTAATGTTTATTAGCTTGTGTTGTAACCAAAACTCTAATTATTAGAATTGATCGTAGCAAAATTCTATTTATTGGGAGAAGCACGGCGGAAGAGAGGAGACCAACAAGGCATGTGTATTTGATCACATTATCTCTCTGTGCAGCATTAAATTCTTCTCATGCGATGAACTTATGAGTGGGAAAAAGGTGCTGTTAACATGCTGTGATTTTAGTTTTGTGTTGTGTCATGATTAAGTTAATTTTTTACGTGTTGTGTTGTGCCGTAATCGAAATGTTAAGGAGTAGTTATGGCACATGAATTATCACGGCACATGAATGGTCATGACACGTGAGTCATGTCGTGCTCGAATGTACTGTGATTAAATGACTCGCATGATTAATTGATGTTTATTCAAGATTCACTTTTTATTAAGATCTAACGGTTCTAATTACATGAGACTTGTGTGATTACATGCTGTGTGATGTCGTGACATATTTTCTAAAAATACTCCAGCAAGAGATATGTGAATTATGTCACATAACTGACACACATTGTGACACACATATCGTGCTATTTTGTGATAGAGCTGGTTCTCCGAACCATTTTTCCACTCTAACTGCCACCAATCTTGTCAATCCAATGTCAAGGAAAAAATAAAATATAAGTAATTCTCATGCTGAAATATCTGCTACAGGTGGGTATCATCAATATTAATGGAGACTAAATTACTCTTTTTCTAATTCTAGTGGAAATTCTAAGAGCTAAAAACTGACACAAATAATGGATTGGATATCCGGTACAATCGGGCACCCAATTTCTTTTAATTATCCGGACCCAATGGGTCTAGTTAAGTAAATTTTTGAGTTAATCTCTTATTTCTATTATAGTCATTCCATTGTCTTCTTAATTTTGTTTTGACGAGTTGGGATTAAAGAATTCTGCATACCGGAAGCAGCAGGCAATTTTTTCTGCAGTTTTCAATTAATTTCATCCTTACAGAGTTCTAAAAAAGCATACAGATTTGTTTAACCCCAAGGATTTTGAGCCTAAAATTTTTGGACCAATTTGTGCATTTATTTGATAGGAAAATCATATAATCTATTAGAATAATAAATTGGTTCTTTGAACCAATAAGCAAATTAGTCATTCATAATTGCCACTTTTGAAAACTTAAAAACTTTATTAAATTCTTTGAACCAATAAAGAAGCTGTTTTTTTACCGCTGGATCGTCAAACCTATCACGAACCCTTTTCATTTTTCCCGACTTGAAACAAACTTGTAGAAACTACACAGCTAGAGTTATTGATTTGGACTGCAAAAAATAAAAATAAAAATTAATTAGGCTGGACATCTAAAATTACAGTAATTGATTACATTGTGTAGTGCCGACAGTTGTAAATTTCTTCCTACTCTTAATTAACTAATACAAAACAACACATCACTCACTAACGTCTAATCAACAACAATTCACTGTATGTCCTTTGTGGCAAATGCGTAAATAAGTAGAACTAATTAACAATAACAGCTCATAATCCTAACAGTAGAAATTCAAAGATATTTTTTTTGTTTATTAATTTTTTTTTGGCGTATATAAGGCTTGTAGGCTTGACATTAAATGGAAAATTCAAAGAAAATTTATTTGAGAGAAAACGCCAAACAAAAAAATCTGCAAAAGATATATATCCTGTACAATTAAGTATTAACTATTCCCTAGCTGATAGTAGGAGTTGATCTTTTATTAGACATATATATGAAATGTTATTAGATTTTTAATTTGACATACAACTATATAAATGACATGAAGGCACCTTCCCCTAATTATATAAATACATATATCACTACTCCTCTGCCTTCATTCTCAGATATCCGAATTCTGCGTATGGATAGTTTCTTGCCCCCTCCTTTGCTCTCTCCTGGTATGTACTTATATATATATTGTTGGATTTATTGCCAACCTCGTTTGGATTTAATACCACCATTGAGCATAAAGGTAATCTAATTATGAATTGTTTACTGCCATATATAGTTGTCAATTGAAGTGATAAAATAAAGTAATATATAATCAATATATTCATTATGATGTGGTCCATAAATGTGCAGACCAATTTAGGCAAATGTCAAATTATTAATAGACTGATTATGAGATTTGTAATTTAGAGAACTGCCTTTTCAAAGGATTGTGTGGTCCACACGGATATTATTGCGGATGCACAGATTTTGATGCCACAACACGATTTTTGATGCAGTCGCACAAAATACCTTTTGAAAATTGACAGATAACTAGAAATGTTACTATATATAAGAATTGGTCCTCAAGACACAAGATAATATAGAAAAACACATAAACTGAATATACAATTTTCTCTTTAGAAAAATACAGATCTGTGTGCCTTCTTTTCTTCTTCCACCATCAAAGAATATAGAAGAGAAATCCATTAGAAAAATTTGGAGATGATTTCTCAAGGGCAATATCTTGCTGTCTTGGAATACCAATTCCACAACCATATGACATAAAGGCGAGAATGACTTCTTGTCATTGAAGACTTGTCTCGTGCTCACGGAGACGGCTATTGCTCTACCAAGGCTTTGGATATTCCATGACAAACGATATGGAATCAGGTATTATGTTCTGCACTTTTGATTTATGTTTTGGGTCTCTTTGACATATGACAGTCCTTAGGTTAAAATGAGGAACTGTTTCTCCTTTCCTGGGGTGTAAGTGTTTGACCCCTAGATGAGATATAATTGTTTGATATCTAGATAAAGCGTAATTGTTTGACATTTATGATTCTCCAACAAGTGGTATCAGAGCCTTCCTGTGCCAAAGGATTAGGTATTTCAGGATTTAGAGAGAATTAGGAATTATTAATATTTTTTTCGTTGACTTTTTGGTGAATTTTTCTTGATTGCTTTAATCTGAAAATTATGGTTTGGATAGCAAAAAACTTGTTTGTTTGTAGCCATAATTTACTATTTTTAGTTACGTTGATTAGAATTTGCTAGAAGATTTTCAATTGAAATCACAAAATTCTGATAAAAATTCAGCCCTGGCAGAGTTTGTGCAACCCTCCATGCTGACGCATAGAGGCCACACAAAATTCCGCATAGCCATTATAGGCAAATATGGAATTTTGGGTTTTGGTGAAATTTATTTTTTGATAAATTTCTTAAAACGAAATATACAGATTTGGAATTAAATTTCTAAATTTGAAAGTTTATACAAATTAAATTTCTAAATTTGAAAGGTTATTTAAGGTACTTTCAAAATTAAGAAATCTCCCTCGATCATGTATCAATTTCAGCATAATAAATTCAGTTTTATAGTTACTCACACAATGATGCGATTGCACGGATTTTGATGCACCAGCACAGTTTTTGATGCGATCGCACAAAATACCCTTTTCAAATTGGCAGGTCGTACAAAATTTCATAGAGGCCGTACAACTCTCTGAAAATTACAGAATATTTTTTGAGATTAAAACTATAGTTATTATGATGTGCGAAGTAAAACAACTTTGTGGTGAGTTGCGAAGTAAAAACAACGTTTTACCTCATGCTCGTATTTCAATTTGAAAATTCAAACAACCGATCCGAACCGCTCAACATTTTTTTCATATTGAAATGTGCTTGGAGATCAAATTTTACATTTTTTGGAATTTTGTTACTATTTATTAAGCCACTTTGAAAATCGCAGATCCGGGTGAACAGTAAAATTTTCTGGAGCATTGGATCAGTGATTTCAATGTGGCTTAATAAATAGTAAAAAAAATGTAAAATTTGGTCTCCAAGTACATTTCAATATGGAGAACATGTTGGGCAGTTCGGATCGGTTGTTTGGATTTTCAAAATAAAAATACGAGCGTGAAGTAAAAAATACCTCTTACTTCGCAACTCACCATAGCTCATCCCTACACAAAAACACACACACACACACACACACACACACACACACACACAGTAAATCTAGGGTGTGACGTGCTCACCAAGAGAGTTTGGTGAGCACAACTCCAAAAATATATCGGATCGGCTTCAAATGATGAATCCAAACCGTTGAAATCCATGTACTTCGTGAGTGATGCATGTACATGCAAAATTTTGAAAGTTTCGAATTCATTTGCTACGAGGTCAAGCGGTCAAAGTAATGAATCTTTTAATAAGTTATTCTATTAGTTGTTTTATATATTCATTTTTCATCGTTACTTTGACCGCTTGACCTTGTAGCAAATGAATTCGAAACTTCCAAAATTTTGCATGTACATGCATCACTCACGAAGTACATGTATTTCTTGAGTGATGCATGTACATACAAAATTTTAGAAGTTTCGAATTCATTTGCTACAAGGTCAAGCGGTCAAAGTAATGAATTTTTTAATAAGTTATTTTATAAATTGTTTTATATATTCATTTTTCATCATTTCTTTGACCTTGTAGCAAATGAATTCGAAACTTCCAAAATTTTGCATGTACATGCATCACTCACGAAGTACATGGATTTCAACAGTTTGGATTCGTCATTTGAAGCCGATCCGATGTATATTTGGAGTTGTGCTCACCAAACTCTCTTGGTGAGTACGTCACACCCTAGATTTACTCTATATATATATATGAGGATGAATCAAGTTACAATAAATTTGAGTTACAACAAAATTACAACAACGATTTTTTTCATCTTAAATTAAAACGTGGCAAGGGTGTTAGATTAAGCAAGTTCTGTCCTTGTTTGAATTTCTACTGTTAGGATTATGAGCTGTTAGTGTTAAAATTAGGATATTCTTTTCAAATAGCAACATGGCAACATGGATGTCGTTAAAAATAAAACCAATTCACGTTAGGATTAATGTTAGTTTAAAATTAGAATTCTTTTCAAATAGCAACATGGCAACATGGATGTCCCGCTAGCAACGTGGCAAAGGGTGTTAGATTAAGCAAGTTCCGTTCTTCTTCAAATTAGGATATTCTTTTCAAATAAGCAAGTTCAGTCCTTCTTTTCAAATAACAACGTGTCAAGGGTGTCAATGTTATATATATAGTGATACAAAATAGCATCATCGGTCACTTGCTTATTCATGAATGCTGCTTGTTTTTTCATCTTAAATTAAAACAAAGAAAGAAATGAAAAAGAAGCATTTCAAGAGATACATATATACCTATCTAAATTTATGTACATGGGCCTTATTTGATGATTTTCTTCCTTTAACCACTTGAGCTCACATCTACTGATATACCAACATGACTCCATGCTTGAACTAGTATCAGACATTGGCAAAACCAAAAATAATACATTCTGATACTCAAAATGACCTAACACCTTCAGACAGGTGTGGGAAAACTCCTAGGAATCAAGGCGTACCAGCAAAAATACTGGCTTCAAGAATTGTAGAAGAGATGAGTCTGTGGCTAGTAAACTGCTAGATACAATTGCCCCTTTAGCTAGAAACAGAGTTTGATGTAAGCACAATATTCTGATATGTGATGATTAGATGTGTATAGCAATATAACAGAATAGCAGAATATGGTAGAGGTGTGAGAGATACAATATGTAAACAATGCTTGAATGAATTGTTGGAACTTGAGTTCTAAAAAAACTCAAAATTCTCTCTTCAATAAATTTGCTTAAATATCCGTTTGTGATATTTAAAAATTAGAGGACTAAATCGAATATGTATTTCTTTAATGGTGAGTTATTTTGCTAATAACAATTAATTATTCTATATATTAATTGTTTCCTACCGTTTAAACCTCTTCATGGCATATAATGGTAGATGCGTTTTTTCCTTTCTTTGATCCATTCTTAATTGGTTCTCTCTCATTTTTAATTGCTATATATACAACCATTTGTCTTTATTTGTGAGCATCCAAAAAAAATAAAATAAATAAGAAATCAAATGTGTTTCTTTGATTAGCTCCCACAGAAAGTCACCTTTCAATTCTCCATTTTCATTTTATTCCAATTAATCAAATTCTGATCTATGCTGGATATTGCGGAGTTATCGTAAGTTACTTCTATGGCGTGCCTAAGAAGTTAACAACCCCGGATTATCTTGGTTGCGGTTCCATCTTGCACGATGAGACGGAATACGCTTAAGGACAGTGCTTCGCACGATCCGGGTAACTCTATTTCAATTTGATTTATTTTAATTAATTTATAACTATCCGAATATAATGAAAATTTTATACCAACATGAATATATACAGGTGACAGCTTCTGTCACTTCTCTCTCAAAAAAAAAATGACCTAACACCGGCAAAATACCAAATTAAATGGTAAAAATAGCCATGTTAAATCTAATCCTAATATTGCACAGGTAGATAGAGCATGAGTCACTGAGAATCCCCATATATGAATTTTCCATTTTTGGCTAATAGGGCGATTTTTAATTGATTTCCTATTCTCATCTGTTAAAAATGGGAATTAGATCAAGAAACTGCCCCTCACAAATTCATACTTTAAAATTTCCAAGATTTATTGAGCATGTTGAGTTGGCAAGCATTTCCACATAAAGAATTCAAATTTTTAGTAAGTAGATTGCTCACAATAAATTTTCAATGATTGACAGTCAGAAGAAGAGTAAACAGTCAACACCAGTCAAACTTCATACTAAAATTGATCAAACAAATGCACAAAAATTATAAAAAAATTGTAGATATGTGCACAAAGACTCCAGGGACATGACTCTGTGCTTTAAACACCCTGCCACATACAGAAATCTGAGAATTGGAATGAAATTCAAAGAAGACAAAGTTGTAGCACAAAGTATATGTGTACTATGCACTGAAAACCAACTTCAAAGCTTGACAGAGGCACTATATAACATATGCACTTTATGTGAAATTAAAATTAAAATATTAGCATGTTTTACAATTTGAATTGGAGTTGTTATGGTATCCGTTCGAGTACAATTTTATGTTAGGCTACGGTACCAGTTCAATACAGAGATGTCAGAACAAAATACACAAAAAAACTGCAGTTAAGTCCCTACACTTTTCAATATTGTATTTTCTTTTAGCAAAGATTGCTGTAGATAATAATGAGTACTCAGAAATCATAGAAAATTTCTGAAGTATAAACTTAGATTAGATAATAATGCTTTAAATAGACTAAACAGACAATCTTTTTTCTACAAATGGGGTACACCTTCCATCATTTCCATGTGATGCAGACTGATTGATACTAATCAAAATAATATTACTTGAATTAAATTGATTATGTCATTATCGTGCCCTCCGGTACATCTTTTAAGTGTGCATTTAATAGAAGCAATCATTTATCGGCCCTCCGAAAGATGATGCTTGTTGAAGTAATTTTGAAGTAAATAAGGAATTTTGATGATGGATTGTTTTTATTTAATTCTGATATGTTGTATTTATTACACAATCCTATGGTGTATTTATATATGCACCTTCTCTAACGTAAACTTTGCTTGTAACGGTAATATTTCTATTTTAGGAAAAAGGTGGAGTCTATTAATTTCTTAGCTCCATTTTTTTTTCTTAATTAGCCAATGATGAAGATGCTATATATATAATTTTGAGGCTAATTAATACATCCCGAATTATATTTCTCAACACTTACTCTCAAGTTAAAGGAGTTGATATCAATCAACCCTAACTTATCAATATTTTCTTCGAACGGCCTCGAATACAATCCTCGAAAATAATTAAAATCTCAGGAGATAAAGTAGTACAATCAAGGTCATATGGTTTACATTCTTAAAAAAGTTTTTTTTGTTAATGACAACATATTTTATATAATTTTTGGGTAAACATATCTTTTCTGTAATTTTTGGGTAAACATATTTTATAATTTGCATTGTCAATGACAACACTTCTTTAGAGGTGAAATGATGTTGATATCAGTGTTTTACCTTAGCACAAAAATGTTGTTTCCGACAACATTTGTGTTATGTTCGGAAAATTTTCATATTTAATGTCATAGGTTGAAATTATTTTTTTTCAAATGCTACGGATAAAAAAAATCGGCAGTTCCTACTTTGGAGAAATAGAGAAAAAAATAGTCTATGGTACTATGCATAGTACGGATTGATCTGTAATACGGAGCAATATTTTCTTTTTTAAAATTCAAACAGTCAATCCGAACTGTTTTAATATGATGTCTATATGAATATGTACTTGTTCATTGATGAAATTTTTAAAATTTTATGTACTTGCAGACAGTATTTGCAATAGCATTTATCTGTTCTTCATTCAAATTTTCAGTAATTATGTGGTTAGGTGAGTAGTGGAGAACAAAAAAAGAACAAGGAGGATGGAAGAGGGGTGGAGCGAATAGCACAAGGAATTAAGAAGCAGATGAAATTTTTACTAGTACAAAAAATTCTTTTACTGACCGTTAAAATATTCCTATACCGACTGTTATTGAGGCGTCAGTGATGACACCGTAAGTATAGGTATACCTTTACTGACAGGTAAAAAACAGTCAGTATAGATATCCAACACTGACGGTTTATTTAAACAACCAATGTAGGTGCTCGACACCGACAGATTAAAAAATAGTCAGTATAGGTATTAAAAACAGTCATTGTTGGCTTTATATATCGACGTGTAGGTCTTACAAATAGTCAGTGTTAGTTTAAACCCGAATCAAAAACCGCTAGTGTAGATCCTAAAAACAGTTAGTGTTGGCATACAATTTTTGGTATGGTTTTTCTTGTATCGAGGCTAGCTTCTATATTTTTGTTAACCATATATTACTATTCGACATTCATTGACATTAACTAGAATATCATGCAAATAATCTAGACAACATAAACAAAATACAACACAATTTAATAACATAACATATCCATTCACAAAAAACTACACTATAAGAAAATTTACATAACACATATTAACAAAATATGTATCTGAAATTAACAAAGCATTAAATTTCTTGTAATTAGCTTAGAAGTTGCCAAAGTAAAGTGTACACCATTGGTCCAAAAAATATTCTGATTCAAATTACGCTTTAGGCTAGTTACGTTAATTTATTGGAATCCAAAAAGCTTTCCCATCCATACAATTCACTTTCCCATTAAAATGAAAAACAAAATTCTGATCCAAACAATCGCTTTGCTATTAAATCTAAATATATTTATTTTTTCATACTGTCCATAATTAATTGAATGATTGTAGAAAATTTCATCCCATTTACACCATAAAATTTAATTAACTTGTAAATATATTATGACTCGATCGTAAAAAAAATACAACAGTAAGGATTTAGGAAACTTTTTTAAGTATCAATGTTTTAGATTACCACCAAAATTTTTAGAACTTCCCTCCACAAATTTTTGTTGCCGCCAGAAAATTAATTTCTTTTACCAATAATAATTCGAATGCGTTACTCAATTCTAATTCCATGCAATTCAAAGTATAAAGTCCATAGGATTGCAATCATATTCCAACTAAAGTGCTCATTTCACAAATAACGCAAGAGAGGGAGAATGCAATTAAATAACGCAATATCGAAGAGAAGGGGAAATAAAATTTTCGAAAGAGAATGGAAGCAGATGAACTTTCAGAGTGGAACGGAAGTAATATCCAACACTAGGCTGTCAACGAGCTGGGTCTTAACTCAGCTCGTTAATTCTGGACCGAGCGAGTTGAACCTAGGACTTCTGAATTAAAATCTTAGCTCAAACTCGTGACGAGCCAGCCCGAGCTAGCTCGCGAGTTGATTAGCCAGCTCACTGGATTTGGCTGGACCATGTTTTAACAAGAAAATAAATTTTACAAACTTTTTGGACTGAGCTTAACAGTATAAAATGCACACAAATTAACAAATTGATGCCTAGCCGAGCAAGTTAGGCCCCAGCTTGAACTCGTTAATTCTGGACTAAACTAGTAGTGAGCTAGTTAGCTTGTTAACCGCTCGGTCCAGTAATGAGCGAGCTGTTAGCAAGAGTGCCAAATACGAGTCACGATCGAGCCACGAGCTACTACGAGTTTTTTTACCACTCCTATTCTCTATCCAACACTCACGGCTCCAAATATATTAACAGTAAGTAACGAAAACAACGTCGGTTACAAATAAAAAAATAAACAGTGAGTGAATAATAGAATAAAAATAAAAATTAGTTTGGACATTCAAAATTAGTTTATTTAGGTTGAATTTTATCTAAGAAAATTATTGATTAATGTCTAATATTTTGTTAATAATAGGATGAAATAATTTATACAAAGCAAATTATTGGTTACGATTATTAATTAATTATTTCAATAATAACCTAACACTGACGGTGATGAAGCAATAACAATCAATGCCGAGCTCAACACTTATGGTTCTATTAAACCCGACGAAAACCTAGGTTTTTTAATAGAACCGTCAGTGTAGGGTATAAGCAACACTGACGGGTAACAAAACAAGATAGTCAGTGTTGGTGCACCGACGATTGTTTACGAGTGAACAGTCAGTGTTGAAGATCTTATTTACGATTTTGTCACGTAGTCTCTACACTGATTATTACATATATATTAAAACTGTCAATGGTTGAGGGTCAGTGGAGGAGTTTTTTCTACTAGTGTTTGGTGCGAAATAGCAATGGAAGGAAAGATGAAGTGTAAAATAGATTTATAAAATAAAAGGGTATATTTTTCTATTGATTTTACAATAAATAAATTAATTAAAATTAAAAATTTATAAAAGGGGTAAAAAAGAAAGTTAAGTTTTTTATGGAGATATTACATATTAATTTAATTTCATGGAAAATTTGGCTTTTTTGAAGTTTTCATGGATACTAGAATTTTTTCCAAAAAAATTATAGATGGTTTTATTTTTAATATTTAAATTTTAAAATTTAGATTATAAATTTTTTGAAAATAAAACTATAATATAAATACAAGAAGTGGTCCAAGATTTTAATCAGAAGTAGGTAGAAGTAGGTAGAAAATAATGAGAGGAGTACAAATTTCATTAAGAGCAGCCGAGCCCGAGCCAAAGAGCGAATAAAAAAAATTAGAGTTCTAGATAACTTATCAGAGCGGCTGAGTCCGACCCGAGGAGTGGCTCGTGTCGTGACCTGACCCAGTGACCTGCGTCGCTCTTCATTTTGGTTCGTTGTTTTCTTCCTCATTCGCAAATCACAAATTCAAATTTGCTTCAACAATTATTCACGAGGACCAACACTATTAGCGACTTGGACTAGCAGGCTGTGCATGCTACAAAAATGTATCACTATTTGCAGAGTTTTTAATCTGCAGAGCTGATTGGATGGTCCAGATTTAATCTCACCCGGTGAGTGCTCGGATGATGGAGGGAGCAGTATTAATTTTGCTAGGATGTGATTCCCATTATCTGCGAGGGTAATTAAAAGTTTTTTTTGCCTATGGTATCTTTGCAGATACTCCTGTTGGTAATACCGATACGCTCAGAAACAATACGTTTTTGTTGGTACAGGCCCTCACGAATATTTTTTTTTTTTACTCTCACGACAGTGATCTATTTTTGTAGCATGCAGAAAATAATTTATTATGGGCCTCCAAGAGGAAATTGGATCTTATTCCTTGAAGAGTTAGATGGACACGTGAACTCACAGTAATATTGATTATGTTGTGTTGTGCCGACAATTGTCAATTTCTTCGTACTCTTAATTAACTACTACAAAACAACATATCACTTACTAACATCTAATCAACAACAAACATTAATTCAGTGAATATTCTCTGTGGCAAATGGGTAAATAAGTAGAACTAATTAACACTAACAGCTCATAATCCAAACAGTAGACATATAACGACAGCATGAAATTCAAAGATCCTTCTTTGTTTATAATTTTCTTTTTTTGGCATTAGATGGAAAATTCAAAGAAAATTTATTTGAGAGAAAATGCCAAGCAAGAAATCTGCAAAAGAGATATCCCGTACAACTAGTTGATATATATGTTATTAGATTTTTAATTTGATATACAACTATATAAATGACAGGAAGGCACCTTCCCCTTATATAAATCAATATATATCACTACTCTAAATTAAATACTTCATTCTCAGATACCCCAATTCAATTAATATGGATAGTTTCTTGCCCCTCCTTTGTTCTCTCCTGGTATGTACTTATAAAAAAGCAATATATATATATATGACTCAGATCTTTGATTAATAGAAAGGATATTTGGGTTTCTGACTTTCTGTTATTTGTAGATTGGAGTTATAGCAAGCAATGCAGAGTTACTGCCTGCTCAGGTTTACTGGCACACTGTCTTACCCAATACTCATATGCCCACTGCCATAACTGATCTTTTAAGCTCTGGTATAAAAATTATCTCTGCCCCTGTTAGTAACATTTTGTTTATCAGATCTCACATTGTAAGAATATACTCAAAATATACACACTGCGTAGCGTAGTGCACTCAAGAGAATATACTCAAAATAAGGATACAAGTTGTTAAGATATATCGTTTTCAAACCATTGCTGCCAAAGTGCCTTATTAGTACTTCATATCGTGACTGAATTAATGTCGGTGTGTGTGTGTGTGTGTGTGTGTGTGTGTGTGTGTGTGTGTATAGAGTATGGCTAATATGCTTTTGGTTGTATTTCGGCCGAAATACAACCGATTCATTTTTCAATTTTCGAAGTCCAAAAAGTCGATCCAAACAGTTAGATGTGTTCTCCATATTGAAATGTGCTTGGACACCAAATTTTACATTTTTTTGGAATTTTTTTGCTATTTATTAAGCCACTTTGAAAATCACTGATCCAACGGTTTCACTGTTTGGTTGAGCCATCGTTGGATTAGCGATTTTCAAAGTGGCTTAATAAATAGTAAAAAAATTCCAAAAAATGTAAAATTTGGTCTCTAAGCACATTTCAATATGGAGAACACATCTAACGGTTTGGATCGACTTTTTGGACTTCGAAAATTGAAAAATACATTGGTTGTATTTCGGCCGAAATACAACCGAAAGCATATTAGCCATACTCTCTCTCTCTCTCTCTATATATATATATATATATTGACACACACATGTACACACATACATATATAGAAAGTAAACTTCCTAAAAAGATTTAGTATTTATTAAATAAAGCATCGGTTGATAACAATACTAAATAACACACGGTATGGATTCCACCTTAGCAATTATATAAACTTTCAAGGTATATATGAGGGTCAAATATATATAGGCATCAATTATATTAAATTTTCATGCTTGGTATGAGTTAATTTGAAAGTACCCATAATATTTTACTCTATACTATATAGCAAAATCATGACTAAGCACGTGAATTTTAAAAATAAACAGGAAATTGACCCCATTCATCCTCACTGAATCCCCCTCTGCACATTATACAACAACAACAACTAAACCTTTAGTCCCAAACAAGTTAGGATAGGCTAGAAATGAAACCCAATCGTCGTAGTTACATGGTGAAAAATAGATAATCATAAAATAATAATAATAATAGTACTACTAATAGTAACAATAGTACCTCTAATAATAGTAATAATACTAATACTAATTAGACAAATAACAAACTAACTACATCATGCGTACACTATAGATCGTAGTTGTCAAAGTTCTAAGCTCTACGTCCTAGACTCCAAGTCTCTAGTTATGTGACCTATAGCCTATAATACTACCCGTAAACACTACTATAACATTATTTCCTAAGTCACGGTTTTGGTACGTGAATCACTAACTTCCACGCACTCCTATCAGAAGCCAGCTCCTTAGATATATTCCAATCCTTTTAAGTTTTTTTCACTGCTTCCTCCTAGGTCAATCTTGGCCGACCTTTGTCTCTCCTTGTGTTTTCGATACAACATATGATTACAGTATGCATCGGCACCTCTGGAGGTCTCCGTTAGAGATACCTAAACTATCTTAAGCGGTGTTGGATGAGCTTCTCTTCAATCGGTGCCATTCCAAGCCCGTCACGTATATCATCATTTCTAATTTGGTTGCATCTTATATGTCCACAGATCCATCGCAACATACGCATCTTTGCTATGTTCATCTTCTGGACATATTGTCTTTTAGTAGTCCAATATTCTGCACCATACAACATTGCATGTCTGATCGTCGTTATGTAGAACTTTCCTTTGAGTTTTTGTGAGACTTTCCTATCATAGGATACCAGATGCATGACGTCATTTAACCCAACCTGCTCGTATCCTATGGCTCATATCTTCATCAATCTCACCATCACTCTACAACATCGACCCCAAATATCAAAAGGTGTCCTTCGTGGGTACTACTTGTCCATCTAAAGTGATATCTTCATCATTTGACCTGCCGCTGCTGAACTCGCACTTCATATACTCGGTTTTAGTCCTATTAAGTCTAAAACCCTTCGATTATAGAGTCTGTCTCCACAGCTCCAGTTGCCTACCAACTCCTGTCCTACTCTCGTTAATTAGAGCCACATCATCAGCAAAGAGTATACACCAAGGGATGTCCCCTTATATGTCCCTTGTAACCTCATCCACTACTAAGGCAAAAATGTAGAGGCTCAAAGCTGACCCTTGATGTAATCATATCTTAAGATGAAAGTCACGGTTTCGCTATCGCATGCTCTAACACTAGTCACAACATCACCATACATATCACTGATGAGGGTAACGTACTTCGTTGGGACTTTCTTCTTTTCAAGAGCCCACCACATGACGTTTCTCGGTACTTTGTCATACACTTTCTCCAAGTCGATAAATACCATCTGTAGATCCTTCTTTTGTTCCTTATATCTCTCCATAAGTTATCTTGTTAAGAAATCCCCTCTGTGGTCGACCTTCCAGGCATAAAACCAAATTGATTCTTCATTACGCTTGTCATCCTTCTTAAGATGCTCAATGACTTTCTCCCAAAGCTTCATTGTATGACTCATAAGCTTGATTCCTATGTAATTTGTGCAACTTTGAATATCTCCATTGTTCTTGAAGATTGGTACTAATATGCTTCTCTTCCACTCGTCAGGCATCTTGTTTGATTGAAAAATGCCATTGAATAGCTTAGTTAGCCAAGCTATCCCTTTGTCTCAAGGTATCTCCACACCTCGATGGGATGTTATCAGGCCCCAGTGTCTTTCCTGTTTTCATCCTTTTTAGTGCCTCATTTACCTCAGACTCTTGAATTCTCTGAACAAATCGTTTGTTGGTGTCATCAAAAGAGTTATCCAGCTCGATATTGGTGCTATCGTCCTCCTTATATATTGAATAGCTTGTCGAAATATTTTCTCCATCTATTCTTTATCTCGTCGTCCTTCACCAAAAGCTTATTATTCTCGTCCTTAATGTATTTAACTTGGTTGAAGACTCTCGTCTTTCTTTCTCGAAGCATAGCTATCTTATAGATGTTCTTTTCGCCCTCCTTGGTACTTAACTTCTGGTATAGATCTTTAGGTTCGCGTCAATTTCCTCTTGTCACCCCAAATTAATGTGTCCTTTATTAAATCTTTACTAGAAAAACTAAAATGATAATTAAATAAAGCTTTTTCCTTACTAAAATATTGAATCTTATTCTGATTGCAAACCTCTCATTATATAGGTAAAGGAACTCCTGGTGGCACAACTGTGGTTGGGGCTCACTCCATAATTGTAGGTCCCTTGATTTACAATTTGGCTGCCACCGAGAAGCAGTTGCATGATAATCGTCAGACTAACTTCTTTTTCTTAGAACAAGATCTGCATCCTGGTTCCAAGATGAACATTCAATTTGAGAAAACAAATTCCACTGCCAAGTTTTTGTCGAGAAGTGAGGCTGAGTCAATCCCATTTTCTTCGAAGAAATTACCAGGGATAATTAACCAGCTCTCAGTTCAGCCTGGTTCTGATGAGGAGGAAGCAATGAAGGAGACTCTGAAAGAGTGTGAGGATCCAGTGTTAAAGGGGGAGAAGAAGATGTGTGCCACTTCTCTTGAATCATTGGTTGATTTTACTGTTGCCAATCTCGGCACAAGAAATGTCGAAGCGGTAATCCCAATACTTCTGACTACTTGCTGTAAAATACTGGTTTTTAATGTATCTTTAATCTTGACATATTGATTCCTAAAATGGCATCAATTACCTAATATTGTTCTTAAATTATATTGTTTCCTCTGATAGGTATCAACGACAGTTCATTCTAAGGATGAGACACCCAAGCAAGAGTACACAATTGTGGCTTCAGGGGTTAAAAACTTGGCACAAGATGAGCTTATAGCATGCCATCAGCAAACATATGCTTACGCCGTGTTTTATTGTCACCTGACAAAGTCAACCAAGGGTTACACGGTGAAGATGACAAGCAAACAAGGGACGGTGGTCGATGCTGTTGCAGTATGCCATGACAACACATCAGCATGGAACCCGAACCACGTTGCATTTAAATTGCTGAATGTGAAACCCGGTACTGTGCCTGTGTGTCATTTCTTGCCCCAAGATCATGTTGTATTTAGTCGCAATAACTAGACTACAATATGACTACTGTTGGGTGTATAATATATATACACTACAATGCTATATTTCTATGGGTGTGCTTTAATTTTGTTAAGTTTCTGTTTTGAATAAAGTTGGATATATGTGAGCTTGATGTATGGAGACAGCAAAGCAAAGTTGGATATATGTGAGCTTGATGTATGGAGACGTATAATATATATGTGTGTTTATAAGATGATATTTGTTAGCATAATTTTCCCAACGATAATCAATTGTCAAAACTTGTTGAATTTTGAAACAATTTTGAAGTAATTAAAAACGGAATATTGATGATGAATTGTTTTATTCAATTCTGGTATGTTTTATTTATTACACAATCCTATGGTGTATTTATGCACCTTCTCTAACTTAAACTTTGCTTTGTAACGGTAATATTTCTATTTTAGAAAAAAGGTGGAGTCTATTTCTTAGTTTCATTTTTTTTTTCTTAATTAGCCAATGATAAAGATGATATATAGCTTTGAGTTGAGACTAATTAATACACCCCTAATCATATTTCTCAACACTCCCTTTCAACTTAGACGTGTAGATATCAACCAACTCTAACTTGCCAATATTTTCTTCGAATGACCTCGGATATAATCCTTTTGTGAACACGTCCACTAGTTGATTCTTGTTTCTTACGAATAGAGTTTCTATTTCCTGTATTAATTTTTTCTCAAAATAAAATGATAATCCACCTCGATATGTTTGGTTCAGTCGTGAAACATCCATGAGTTCTTCACCCCATACTTGACACGACTTCTTCTTGGGGATGAAGAACTCTTGAATCGAATACGATTTATAATTAATTGCCATGTCGTCATGGACTCCACCTCATTATACAAGTTCTGAAAGAGTATCTTCTTTAAGCTTTCCATACGAGTCGGCCCATGGGAATAGGAGATGGACCTCTTTCTTCGGAAGTCTATAGGGAGTCGATGGTGGACTTCAAGTACCCTACCACCTTATCCAATTTCAAAGGCAGCGGGGATACCCAGGACCCTCACAATTTTCTATACAGGTTCGTGGAGCGACTCCGCTTGCTGGGAGTCACTGACGCAATCATGTGTCGAATATTCACCACTTGTTTGGCTGGAGAAGCATGGGACTGGTATGTGGGCCTAGCGCCAGACTCCGTCCGAAAGTTTGATGACCTAGCCAAAGCGTTCTTGGCCAGATACACTTTCATCAAGCCGCCACAGGTCATGTGTGAAATGTTGTTTGATATTGTGCAGGGACAGAAAGAAGGAACCTGGGCATTCATCACTCGATTTATGGAAACCACCCGGGAAGATCCAAAACCTAAACGAAGAGTTGGCGCTAGCTGCGTTGAAAAAGGGGCTCAGAAAGGAGGGTCCCGTAATGTTGCGATACGACTCTCATGCAAAGAGGATAGTGAGTTTGAGGGAGTTCGTAACATTTGCAGAATGATACATACATGCCGAGGAAGATAATGGTGGTCCTGTAAGGTCTCGATCCAGGTGGGCCTTCTGATTTCTTCTCTGGTAGACACAATAGTAATTTTTCGCATTGTATGGCTGGCGGAGTACGCCGTATCAAATCCTTTCTTGAGGACAAAACATCTTCTTCTTTCCAAAATCAACGCCGTCCAGAGGAATGCGCAGCTGAGATACACTGAATCAAACTAGACCGGGTCAGACACCACTCAGAGAGGAGGAAGAAGAGGGCACTAAATTAAACCGGACCGGGACAGTCACCACTCAGCCGAGAAGGCACTGAATCAAACTGGACCAGAAACTGAATTATCCGTAGGGGTGCAAACGGGTCGGATATTACCAATCTGAATCTGGATCTGTATCCGAATTTTTGCGGATTCGACTATTCGGATACAGATAGTTGCATATTCGAATGCGGATACATATATTTTTTTATGCAGATTCGGATACGAATACGGTTTGAGTTTCAGAATCGAATACAGATACGGATTCGGATAATTTTCTGTATCCGTATATTTTAGTATTTCGGATATCTGACAATAAAAGAGCTAAGTCCGATTTTAGCTTGAAGACATTCAACCTAGCATATAAGCATATAAGTATCTAAATATAAACTAATTTTAGCTTGAAGAGAAAATGTTTGACATATATAATATGATTGATTCTAACAATTGAATATATTATTAGAATAAATTATTTTAAAGTTTATAACTTAGTTAATGTTGTTCTGTTGAGGCTCCAGTAACTAGGTGCAGCAATTTTACATGCTTAGGTTCTTTAGATATCTAGTGAAAGATTGAAAAATATATTAAATATTGGACTTTACATGTAGTAGAAGTTTTACAATTAATCAATGAAAAGAAACAAAAAATGATGTACTTGGAATCTTGGATAGAGCTAAAATATGTACCTCTGTTCTAAACTGAAAGTACACTTTCTTGATTCAATATTTTTAATTCATATGGTATAGGCATTAAGTTCATGTTATTTGAATAAGAGACAACAATATTGATTCTTTTTTAAAAATCAAATATTAATTTCAATTATTATTTTTAATTTTATGAAGGAATCAAAAGAAAATGGATCTTGCAAAATATTTTTAATTTACCAAAAGTGTATGTATGCATGCATGTATGCATGTATGTCTAAGAACGGTCAATTATTGGCCGGTTTCTATTAAAAATTACGGAGCGGCCAATAATTGGCCAGTTTGGGTAGATTAAAAATTTCTTAACTTCTGTGGACATATTTAACAATTTCTATTTAATGTTGGATATAAATAAAAATGACAGTTTGTTACACATATACAGTGATATTTAGACATACAAAAACTTTTGTGTACATAACAAGTTGTAAAATAATTTTTTTTTCTCACAAGCTGATTAATTAAAAACTGAACATTTTTTATACTACTTATTTTTTATTTTTTTATGAAAAATAAAATAAAATATTATAAATTTAAAATGAATTTTAAAATAATAGATAATAAATTTAAAATAAATTTTTTAGTTTTTGGATTTTTTAGGAGCAATACCTCGCCACCTAGGTATTTTGAGTTGAGGTGTTTTGAAATTCACCGAAGAAGAATGAGGTGAAGCTGTTCGCTGATAAGGGCAAAAAGGGCGACAGGTGCGAAGAGAGAGAGAGAGAGAGAGTGAAGAGCAACCTAAGTAAGCTACCCTTCCTCAGCTCCCGACCCCAGATTAATTGGCCCGCTGTCAGATTAATCTGTTTGGGTCCTTTTCTCTTATAATATTGAATTATTTAGAGGTTTGGCAAAGTTGGGTAGGTTTAAATTTTAGCTGAATAAGTGTTTGGCAAGAGAAATTTAAGAAATTTTAACTTTCTTAAGAGGAGGCTAAGTCATTTGGAATGGTGATTTAAAAATTGGAGTAAGCTTAAAGAAAGTAGGTAAAAAGAAGTATAAGAAAGCGATTTTAATCTCTACAAATGAATAAGTGTTTGGCAAGCCTAAGACTCTTTAGTCCCTTAATTTCAATTTTTTTTTTTTTTGCTTATTATGTCAAGATTTCCTTCTTCTTTTTTTTTTTTTCAATTTAGGTCCCTTTGTTTTTTCAGCTAAGAGAAGGAAATTGATGTAAAGACCAGTGAAAAGATTCGCGAGGTGAGTATGTTTAATACTGGTACCATTTAAGGATGGTACATAAACATGTATACTGTCTAAAGATCAACTCCAAAAAACACCTTGCTTTGCATTCACTAATTGTCAAGACCATGCCACTATGCCAGTAACTTATTCACTGGTAACTTCAGTATTGTGTTGTAAGACCTATCTGAAGCTAGTTTAAACCATCTTAACATTTAACATAATTTACCTTATTATGCCAATTAAGCAGCAAACAAAGGGTAATGAACCCTTACTCTTTAAAACCTTTTTTTTTTTTTTTTTTTTCCAATAGAGATCTAGCTAGAAAGTTTTTCAAAGATTGAAAATTTTTCATTTTGTAAATAAGCCCAAAAATAAACCAGTATGATAATAATGTACTGTAAATTATTAGTCCTCTAGATATCTATTAGAATTTGAAGAGGAAATATTTCATTAATAGTTCTTCATTCACATTGCTTACAACAGTTTATATAGGCTAATCAACCGTTATGTTTGCCTAATTTGCTACTAGCTGTTGTAGGAATTTCTAATTACACAAATCCTAATTGAATCAATATTCATTTGATTGACAATGCAAACTTGGAAGGCAATACAGGTAATATTGCATAGAGCCTGTCTTTTGCTTGGTGTACCCAAGGTTGCATCTCCAATTTGTGTATTTTAACAATTTCACATGCCTATAAATGATGCTATGAATATACATTGCTATGAATAACAATGTATATGCATTCTAAATAAACAAAATATGGATTTCAATGTATCAATTGGTATTACAATTACTCATTTAAAAAGTTCCCTTTGTGTGGAGTGCAGCTGATATTTGTAAGTACTAAAGAATGCATGCTGAGACCTGAGACATACTCTTTTTTTTTTTTTTTTTTAAACTTGACAGCGGCTGTGACTTGAGACATACTCTCTCTCTCTCTCTCCCTCTCTCATGTATGTGTCTGCTATGCATAAAATTTGTTTTTCTTTCCAATATTATAATCCTGAAAATAGCACTAGTCTTGAACTAATTTTTTCCTACTAAATCCCTAGTAACTCGATTACCTGCTTGCCTACCTTTTTATCATCTCCATCCCTTGGTCCATTAAAAATACCAGGATCAGTAGAGGAATGTGAAAAGACTTTAATGGAAATTCTCTGTTTGTACTTAATTGATGGTCAATTTCATTGAATGAGAGAGATAGACAAGAAAGAGAATTTGGAGACTGAGCAACCAAATCACTTGTTATTGCTCCTAATTTAGTGAACAATAATTCTTTGGGTAAAATATGTTTGCAATACATAGTTAATAATTTAATATAAACCGTTCTCTTCTCCCTCTTTGTTATATTCCTTCTTATTTACAATTTCTGTAGTATACAAGATAAATTGGGGAAACTATTTCTGACATGGATGAGGAGTCATCTCATGGTTCCGACGTTGGAGGATTCTCAAGTGCATCATACAATTCCGATGATGAGGATTTGTGTTTTACAGAGAATTCCGATGAAGAGGATTTGGGATTTAAAGGGAGATTTACAGAGAATCCCGACCTTGCTCATAGGGTTTGTTCTTGAACATATCTTTTTTAATTTTTTTACAGAAGGATTTGTATTTATTTTTTTGTTTGCGCAATTGCATAGATACAATTTAAGCTTATTTTTGTTGGTGGTTTCAAACGCTGACACAAAAAATTTCAAATATGGTGATGGTAATTAGGATTTGGGTGTAGTATTGACAAATACTGGGTGATTCCATTCACTCTTCAAATCACAGGACCTGATTGCACTTGGTACCATATTTCCGCACTGAATAATGACAAGAAAAAGATTATAATTATGTGAAAAGCAAATATGATATTCAAAGCAACAACTCACTAGCACCAGATTAATCAAGCAACATGGCACTTTGTTTTTTGCTCGAGTCTCGATTCTATCTATGCAAGTAGTAAAACTATATCTCAGTTTCTATTCTTGAGTGGAAAATTACAATTAGTTGTACATTAGGCATTTTTCTTGTACAAAATTATTGTAAAACTTGTTAGCTGCATATTAGGTAACTAATTTTGCAATGTATATTTTATAGGTTACTTTAATGGATGATGCCAAACTGTTGAATGCAGAATATGAAGATATACTTAAAATGACATTTGTAAGTGAGGAAGAAGGGTATAACTTTTTCAATGACTATGCTAAAGGTAAGGGATTTAGTATCAGAAGAGGTAAACTTAGAAAGAGTGAAACTGGGTCACTGTTCTTTCATCAATTCCTTTGTTCTTGGGAGGGATTTCAACGAAAGTTCTTCAGTAGGCCTGATCAAAAGAGGAGAGCGTGTGTTCTTACTCAGTGTGGGTGCCCGGTTGAGTTTTGCATAAAACTTGATTGGAGTACTGGTGAGTGGTGTGTTGCTAAATTTGTTAGCACTCATAATCACATATTGGCAGCACCGGATAAGGCTTGTTTTCTACGATCCCATTGGAAGATTAAAGATTCCACAAGATTTGCCGGTTTAACTATGCACCAAATATTGAATGTACTGAAAAATGAGAATGGTGGATATGAAAATGTTGGTTTAGTGCCAAAAGATTTGTGTAATTTGACCCATAGGAAAAAAATAATCAAAGTTCATTTAGATGATGCGAAAACCGTGTTAAGTCGAATGAGGGAGAGAAAAGAAAGTGACCCGGATTTTTTCTATAAGCACAAGGTAGATGCAGATGGCCATTTAACCCATCTCTTTTGGTCAGATTCTCAGTCTAGACTTGACTACGGCTATTTTGGAGATGTTTTGCTTTTTGATAGTACTTGCCGTGTAAACCGGTACAATATGCCAATCATTCCTTTTCTTGGTTTGAGTAATCATCAGACCACAGTAACCTTTGGTTGTGGCATAGTTACTGATGATTCAGTTGATTCATACACATGGCTTCTTTCTACACTCATGGAAGCAATGCACCAAAAGTGCCCGACATCTATAATCACTGATGGATATCATGCAATGTGTGAAGCCGTAAAAGCGGTTTTAGGTGATATTACACACAGGTGGTCCACATGGCATGTTGACCAAAACATTGCCAGTAATCTCAAGCCGCCTAGCTCGAGTGCACTCAAATCCTTGGTACATACTGAGTTTGCCCTTGAAGAATTTGAGGATAAGTGGAAGGAGTTAATTGGTAGTAATGATGCATTTAAAGATAACAATTGGCTGAGGACAATGTATGAGTGCAAACACTTCTGGGCAGCTGCTTTTGTACAAAAGAAAACCTTTTTGGGCTTAAAATCCAATCAGGGAAATAACAGTTTTTGTAAGTATCTCGATCGAAATATGTCTTTGTTGGATATTGTGGAGCACTATGATCATATTCTGGCACGTACGCGTCGGCATGAATCTGAGTTAGATTCTAAGGCTTTCAAATTTATACCAGTGACTACTACTGATTTTGATCTCGAGAAACATGCTGCATCTATCTATACACCAAAGATATTTTATATTGTTCAGTCAAAGATAATGAAGGCAATGGAACATGAGGTTATTAAAATTGTAGTTGGTGAGCAGTCCAGAACTTATATTTTGGCAGTTGAAAGGCAAGAAGATGATTTTGTGAGTATGGAGTGTGTGGGTAGCCCGAAAATTAAGAGATTTTTATGTAGTTGCCAGAAATTAGAATGCGAAAAAGTGCCCTGCAGCCACATACTTGCTGTGTTGATTGACATGAAGGTTAATTGTATTCCTCAGTGCTGTGTTAGAGAAAGGTGGAGTAAGAATGCAAAGCATGCTTTACCTTCAAATGAGAGAGAAATGAAGATGTTCCGGGATTTGAGTAATTTAAGTAGCAAAATCGTTCATCTAGCATCCAAATCGGGGGAGTGTTATTTAGAGATGAGGGAGGTGTTGAGTAAAATGCTGGAGAAATTTGAACAAGTTGAAACTGTGGATGTTCAGGATCGATATGTTGATGAAGAAAACAATGTAAAATCAAAGGAGGCGTGTTCATCAGATAAAAGTCGGGATTTGCTTCCTGTGATTTCTGATATTGCAATAAAGGAGAAGATTAAATCCTTTTTCAATGAAAAGAAGAAGTATAAATGTGGAGACAACGTAAAATCAAAGGAGGCATGTTCTTCAGATAAAACTCGATATTCGCTTCCTGTGATTTCTGATATTGCAATAAAGGAGAAGATTAAATCCTTTTACAATGAAAAAAGGAAGTATAAATGTGGGTTTTGTGAACAACTTGGCCATTCGATCCGAACATGTCAATTGATGAAAGAAGCAAACAAAAAAGGTTGGCTTTAATGTTCATTTTCAACACCAATAATTCGTGCATTCCACTTGCTATTTTTCTGAAATGTCATAGTTGATTAGTATCTAATCTTATTATTTTTTATTTTGGTTTTAATGAATGTAGGAGCAGATGAAGGATAGATTGGAGAAGCAGTCAAAGAATAGCCAATTTAATTTTATGAATTAACTTATTACAGAATAGTGATATATAACCATAATCAGTACAAGTTATAGGGTGAATTGAACTACTATTGCAGATGTTATACCTGCAGTTTTTGTGAGTTTAAAACAATGCTCAGTTTATTTTGAGATCTGGTGAAGATATAGTGGCTATATAATAGCAATTAAGCATATATTAGGTATGTAATACGCTTATATTTCTTTAATGAAATGGGCTTTTATGTCTTTTTTTCAAAAAAAGGAAAAAAAAATGGAGGAAGTGGTTTCATTTTGTTTTGATGTTCTGTAAACAAAGCTATAATTAAAATATGAGTGAGGCTATGGTACTATATGCATACGCACTATGGACTCAAAATTTCGGTATGACACTTCTAAAGATTGATCTGAATTGTTGTAAACGGTCTCCATAAGAATATGTACTTCCAAAATAAATTTTATATTTTTTTTAATTTTTTTGTAATATTTATTTAGATGGGTAGAAAATCACTTGATTCGAAAATTTTGGACAATCCAAAAAAAGTGATTTTCTAATTTCTGCCCAGCTAAATAAATAGTATAATTTTTTTAGAAATTGTAAAATTTAGTTTGCAAAGAAATATTCATATGGAGACCATGTTGAACGGTTCAAATGAATTGTTAGAACTTTCAACTGAAACAAAATGAATTCAGATCTAGTTAAGTAACCCAAATTTTGGGTTTTAGATCGGGACCGTCATATTCGAATTCGCGACAATTTATTTGGATCTGGAGCGCACACATTCCGAAAACAAATTCAAATTCCGAGATGATTCCGAGCAATGAATTCGAATAAGACAGTCTCAATTCAAAATTCAAAAATTGAGTTACTTCAGAGGATCCGGACCCGGATAATATGCGCCATGCATAGTACCTTAGCCTCACTCTTAAAATATTCTCTGCGACGAAATCATTAGATTTGATCGCAGCACAAACTCCATTGGAAAGAGGCTAAGAGATGATTGAGGTTAAGAAAGAGGCACTTGTCCGTGTACCCAATCACATTCTCTCCCTGTGCAGCATTAAATTCCCTTCTGGGATGAACTGACATCCCTGCGATCAGAAAGTCGCACCAATCTTAAAGCAATCCAATGTATGAGTAAAACTTAGATATCTGCTATAACAGATGGGGAATCATCAATATTAATGGAGATTGAAATATTCCTTTTCTAATGAATCGAATATAGAAACTCCCCAAAAGAACTAAAAACTGATACATATAAAATTAAATTCGATTCGGTACCCAAATTTTGATTTTTAGTTGAAATATCTTCTCCAACAGAGTGCATATTATAATGATTTTTTAGTTTTTTTTTTTCAGCTATATCCGTATATGTTTTAATGTTTTGGATACGGATACAGAACAGATCGGATATTGTATAGCCGTAGATATATACATAAATATTTTCATAATAAATATTAAACTATATGGTATATATCTACTGTACAGATACGGATAATTAAAATTCAAAATTATATCCGTGCCTGTATCCGTACATGATATTTGATATTGAATATCCATAACCAATTTTCGGATGCAGAACCAAATACAATATTATCTGATCCGTTTACACTCTTACCTTGAAGGCTTGAATATCACACTTATTCCAAACCAAGCCAAATCTTTTGAGTCACAGTTTTGGATGCACATGCATCAACCAAAGGCAATTAGAATCTCAGCTACCAAGTTTTAGGTTGAATCCGCTTCTTAGGCCTAAATTCCGTTATACATGATATCTCTGCTCTTAAATTTGTATCTTATTTGTTTGGCAGTTTGTGTCGCTTGAGAGAGAAAGGGATTGATAATTGACTGTGAAGTGATGACCAATGATTGCTATCTTTCTTAATGTACTGTGACTGTGAGCAGAGAGTTTATTTTTTGCTTATGATGTTATGCATTAATTGTGATACCTTACATAGATATTTAGAGGTTCCTCTTACCTGAATTGTGATTTATGGTGGTGTAAATCAGTAAATGTGTTAGCTTCAGAGATATTTTGATAATATATATATATATATATATATTTTTTTTTATAGTTAGTGGTTTTTATGCTGATAAAAAACATACTTATGATGTGGATGTGTTCTTAGTCATATCTATATATGATGCGTACCAAATTTGAATTGATTTAAAATTTAATTGATCATTCATCATATACTAATTAAAACTTCACTGATAGAACTTTTAAATTGTTTGATGACAATCAAATTGTTCTATATTTGATACACACGCTTTTTAAAATAAATAAATAATGTATCTATAAATTTTATTTTTTCTAACTTGAACAATATTTTTCAAAATATCAAATCCAAGTACAGAAAAATTAAATGTACTTTAAACTATCCAATTTTGAAATCATATTTGAACAACAAAACATAGCCAAATTAACCACAACAATACTCATACGCATATATTATATGAGGAGGGATCCACTTACACTATTTTTTTGTGACACCGAATTACACTCTATATTTTCAAAGTTTTCAAAGTCCAAACAGTCGATCCAAACCGTTCAACATGATCTCCATATTAAAATGTGCTTGGAGATCAAAATTTACATTTTTTTGAATTTTTACTATTTATTAAGTATTTTATAAAATCGCTGTTTTTAGACTATTGAATTTTTTACCCATCTTAAAATTAAAAAAAAATATAAAATTTGATCTGCAAGCACATTTTAATATATTCATCATGTTGAACGGTTTGAATCGATAGTTTGAACTTTGAAAACATAGGATGTAATCTAGTGTCACAAAAAAATAGTGTAATTTGATCCCTCCTCATATTATATATCATATGAGTCCCACCTTAAATATTGGATTTGGGTTTAAGCTTCATTATTAATTCATTAATGATTTTGGTCAAGATCAGTTGAAGTCACTGTCAATGATTCTTTACTTTTTATGAATCTAAGGAAATGAAATTGCTTTACAATTTTTTTTATAAAAAATCTCAAAATAATGTGAATTTATTACATAACTAGTATTGACACTCCATTCTCTGTTTTGGTTCAACATGGCCACAAGGAAAATAATTTAAGAACTTATGCCAACTTTTTTTTTGCAATTAATATTTATTCTTTATAATTCTCAATTATAATTTGAGAACTTTCTTCAATTTTTTACACAATGCCTATGAAAGAATAAAATTAATCATCTAGTTTCAGAAAGAAAGAAACATTTTTCTATATATCAATTTATATATTATCCATCAAGGAAACCAGTCATCCTCCACACGGCATTGCGAACATCCCTGAGATCGCGACCTTTCAGCGTTCGACCTTGACCGCTGCAAAGAGGAAATGCCAATTTGCCGGTATTTCTCTTGCGCGACGCTAGAACATGTGGCGGCACTTGCTCGTTAGTACACTCCTCTTCTTTCAACCAATTGGTTAAAGTACCCGGTATGGCAATTGGAGTGGAGGCAGTGCTGCCATTACTGTAATTCGATGCTCGAGAGTGTTGATTAGCGGGATTGGTGATTGTTTCGTAGCAGATTGCATCTGTATGAAGGTTTTCAGGCCACATAACTTCTGATTCAAGAAGCTCTTCCATGACAGAGAATGCTGTTTTGGGTCTTTTTCTTTTTTCCTTTTCAATGCTTGTAATGATTTAGCAGTGCAATTTGGGAAGAAGAGGTAGGAGTGGCCAGAATTTATAAAGCAGAGAGGTGATGCAATCATGAGGTTGTGGGGATGAGAGGAAGTGTTGAATGGATTGTAGACTTTTTTACTTTTTAGAAATTAAAAATTCAAATCTTCGAAAATGGAATTGATTGTTTTTTTTATATAAATTAGATGGAACTAGAAGTGGAGCCAAATTTGTAAGTTATGTCAATCATATAAAAATATCTAGTTACGAATAAGAATCTATTTTACATTAACTATAACATTTTACTCTAAAGATATAGAAAATAAGATACAAATATACAAATTTTGAAAAATAAAATAAGGGTCAATTGATCGACATTCTTTAAATTGGTGTGGTTTCACAATTGATCCGCCTCTGGATGGAACCCTGCCATTTGTGAGATACCACAAGGATAGATTGCTGGAACTAGATCAATAGTGCGGTTCTAGCAATTTTTAAACAGAGCATTATATAATTTTCTTTCTTTTAGAGGAGTACAACCAGAGCATTGTATGATTTGGTGGGATGCTAAATTACCTGCCATAATTAAAGTTCTTATGTGGCTTTTGACTCAATATCGAATACTCACTGAAGACAATCTACTTGATAAAGGCTGGTTTGGTTCCACTCAATGTCATTTTTATGATCAGTCTGAAATAGTAGATCATCTTTTCATACAATGTTCATTTGTTCGACAAATTTGATTTTAGTTAGAAGACTGTCAAAACTTGTTCAGATCTTGGTCCTCAATTGACATCATAACTTTTGCCTACTCTTTACCAAAGACAAAACAGAGTTTTTGGTTAGTGTGTTTGAAAACAAAGAAAGCTGATCTATTTTGGAAATAAATCTTGTTCATCTGGAAAAATATATTATTCTCTCTATAATGACTACTATAATTTATTGGACCTAGGAAGATGTCCAAGAACTTAGCCACTAGATGCCTAAAAGCACCAATTTCATTCCTATGCAAGCTATCCCCCCCAACAACAATGATGCACAAGTTTCATGCCAACAGTGGGACGTCCAGTTTTCACATGCAAATGACGGCGATGCAGCAACATTCTGTGTTGGTTTGACAGCAGACTCGAGAAGATTCAGAGATAATAATAATAATAATAATAATAATATTTTTATATTACATTTATTAATTACTTTATATTATTATGAACAACGATTTATTATCTACTTTGTTTTTGCTGGTATATACGTGCCTATGTGATGGACTTTTTTCTATCATGTTTACTGATTCCAGTAGTGATACAGTTCCGATGATGTATATGCGGCTTCTTAATAACCTCGATAGCCTGACGAGGTACAACTGGAGTGGGGCAGTCCTGGCATACTTGTACCGGAGCCTCTACTATGCTTGCTAGGTAAGTCCTTATCTCTTTTCTTATTCAATTATTTCAGCAATCAATCATAAGATTAGTACGATTAATAATATTCAAAATGCAGGTCAAGTATAAACAGATGCATGGGCCGGTGGCTTGATAAGATGTCGCGGCCAGGCTGAGCAGAGAGGTAGATACTGCGGCCGCTGCTGCACGTGGTCCGATGGTGCCTGCCCGACAGAGCTAACAGAGGTCAGCTAGCTCCACGATGGTTCTCTCTGGTGGTTGTCGTCGTTAGACGATAGTTTTACTTTTATTGTTTTGTAAGACGACATTTAGTCTACTGTGTTTGTCATTTTATACTTGTATTATCTCTATTTGTTTATTTATATTTCCTACTTTATATTTGCATATCGTCTTTCTCTTATATCATAATAAATTTAGTTGAAAAAACCAAATCATACTAAATCAGTCAACAAATTTAGTAAAATAATCGTCTTAATATTAAACTCCGGCAATTAATATATCAATTATTTAAAAAAAATTAAGGACCGATTTAATAATTGGCCGGTTTGGATATTTTTATAAATAGCTACCTTCTGTGGGTATATTTGACAATTGTGATTTAATTTTGGAAATAAAAAACAATCACGGATTTTTTGTGACTAAAGTTATAAGTATATCCAAATTTGACCGAAATTTTTATAAATATACAAAATTCTAATTTTATTTAATACTCTATACAATTGTTGTGTGGAATTCCAAATCTATCCTTACCGCTTACAAAATTGCCGGTTTCACACTTCTTGCGGTTGGAAAACCCACAACTAACCGCTCACACAGCTCACATAATTGCCGGTTGCAAACCCATGCAACCTAGGTCACGCAATTGCCGGTCACACAATTATCTGTAGTTGAATGAATTTGGATGGTTTGATTTTTATTTTATCTCAAATATGAGGATGAAGACACGATTGAAAGGAATTGCCGTGTTTTTATCTATGCAATTCATTTAAACTAAATTGTATCGTTCACAAAATAATCAAACCATCAATTGTTTTGTCACCTCATATTTAAATGAATTGCATAGATAAATCAACAGCCGTGTCACTCATATTTGAGATCAAACAATTATCTGTAGTTGAATGAATTTGGATGGTTTGAAATTTTTATTTTATCTCAAATATGAGGACGACACGATTGAAAGGAATTGAAAAGAATCTGCATGTTGACTAATTTTTTTTTGATAGAAAAAGTATATCCTTAATAATTACCGTGGTCCGTGTTCAGATTAAATTCCATTCCTTTTCTTTGCACAGTCAACGCGCGAACAAACAAATAAAGAAAGTTAAACAAATATATTTCTTTGATCGAGATGTTATCTTCTCAACTCGGTGTAAGTCATATAATATTAAAAAAAAAATCTTCTCAACTCCTTGTAATGCGGACGAGCGTGGGTCCGATGTCCATCGGACTCCATCACACCATCTGATCCACTTTAAGATTCGTGCATACATTTTAAAGCAAACACGTACAGATATTAAAATAATATGTACAGATTTTAAAGTAGATCAGACAGTGATGGAACTCATCGGACCCAGTTTGAGTCCGATGGGCATCGGACAACCTGCTTCCGGCAAACCGGTCAATAATTAGCCGTTTTTTTAATAAAAAAATAGGAACGGTTTGAGCATTTCTATAAATATCCAACTTCTGTGGGTAGATATGACAATTTGTATTTAATTTTGGATATAGAAAAAATCAAGAATTTCTTCAATTTTTTTCCTTATTACATTTTAAAGAACTGGTATCAGAGTATAAAAGTATAAAAGTATAAATGGACTGGTATCGTAATGGGCTGATTTGTCAGTTGGCGCCACCTGTACATCCTCTATCAAGTATCAAGAGTGGTTGTTCGCTTCCCACGCCATCGATTTTCAGATTAAACACAGAGAATAACACCAGCAAGCAATATCAGATCAAATAGTGAAAGGAGAGAGAAGCAAAAGAAACAGATTGATTTCTAGTTCGCGGAGTTGTGAGCAAGAGAGATGACAAATGGAAATATAGGTGGGGGTTTCATCAGTTATCGGGTTTGATTTTGAATAAATCAAATTCGTTTTACAAGAATTCGTTATTTCGGCGACCCTTTAATCAGATTTTTTGATGAGATCCTACGGTGTATGTGCTCATCGAACCCAAACTGAGTTCGACGGGTTCTATAACCGTCCGATCTGTTTTAAGATCTGTGAGTTTCACTTTAATGTCCGTGCCTTTGGCTTTAATATCCTTGAGCACAGCTCTTAAAGCAGATCGGACGATTGTGGAACCCATCGGACCCAAACTGTTCTCCCTATCCACGGGCTTCTTTTCTATTGCTAATTTGTAATTCCAAATGGACATCCCACTGAGTTTGTAACCTCTGAGATATCGCAATTTTTTCGTGACCGACGTGTCCGGTGCCTATTCGGAAGTAGCATAGGGGCCCTATTATTTGTGCTTTGAGATTCGTGCAGAACATATTTGAACATTTGAGATTTTCCAAAAGAAACCCAAAAGTTGAGATATCTCAGAGGAAGCGAGTTCCATTCGATTTCCATCCACACCGTCATTCTCTTTTGGAATGCTCAAGAATTTCAGGTTTCTGACATTAAACCATTCATTTACGCGCTTCTTTTCATTCGATAAACCCTGGTTGAGTGATTGACGACCTTCTCTCGAGAATTCATACAACTCGGGTTTTTCCATTTTTGTCCTCTTGAAATCCGATGGCTGCTCCGCCCGAAGAAGTTCCGCCCAAAATATCTCGAGGCATCGATTGCTTCCGGATGCTGCAGCAGGTTGGCGAAGGCGCCTACGGGTTAGTGACTAATTAACTCAACTTTTTTATTTTTTTTTATTTTTCCAAAGATTTCTTCGTTTCTTGATTTGATGTGATGCGCCTTCAATTCGACAATCAGAAATTCAGAATGATGATTTTTCTTCAAAAATCAGAATTAATTAGTATGAACTTGCACTAATCTATGGGAAAATGTCAGCAAAAGCCGGTGATTAAGTTTATTTATGCAAGTAGGTGGTCCTATAATCCTAAAGATTGAACTGTCTAGCAAAATATGATACGATCTTTATTCCAATTATGCTAATTAACAGTGTTGTAAAGCACAGGTCTTGTGGATCAGATCTAGAAGGTGCATTTTTTTATTATTTAACATTGGATATTGTAAGCGGTCTACCCATCTTGAGAAAAGTTTATCAAGCAGTTTTTTCTAATTAAGAACTTCTTGAACTAGTTTTACAGGAAACAAGAAAAAACTATGTTTTATAGGCCTGAAAAGAAAAACCTTGCATATCAAGATTGAATCTGGTATTAAGCTTGCTTTTCTTTTACCTGCAGACAAGTCTATATGGCTCAGGATAGGGAAACTGAAGAAATTGTAGCACTAAAGAAGTTTATAACGGTAACTGAAAGAGGAGTATGCACATCTTTGTTTCTTTCATGCATATCTTTTCTCTGTGAATCCTTTTTAAAGAATTGAAGTCTCAAATTTGGATTATATGCAGTTTGATATTACTTCAATTCGTGAAATCACTATTCTACAGAAGCTAAATCATCAAAATGTTATTCGGCTGAAAGAGATTGTCACTTCTCCAGGTTCATATCACACTCTTGAATTGTTCTTTTTTGTCTTCTGGTACAGTTGATTGATTATCCTTGAATTTGATGAAATAAACCAATTTTGTTCCGTGAAATACCATTATCTTCCAATACATGCCTAAGTTGAGTAATGTGTATACTGATTTGGAGTTTTCTTTTTGTGATTTTGGATAGACCTTCAAGATTGCCTACTCCTGCAAACATAAAAGGATCGCTCCATGAGTCATAGATTTTTAACTGGGAGTAAATATAATATTTTGAATACTTTCTATTTTCAAACTTGCTTTGATTAATGTCGTATGTACGTTTAATTTCCAACTTTTTTCAGGGCCACAAAAGGATAAACAAGGTATACCAGGTAATATTTTATCTCATCATAAACTGAAACATTAGTCTTGCTTTTGATTTGGTGATTCAGCATGACTCCCTTGCATTGCTTCAACTACCAGTTGATGGTTACAAGTACAAAGGGAGCATCTACTTGGTTTTTGATTACATGGATCATGACCTTTCCGGCTTGTTAAGGACAGGGATTCGATTCTCCATTCCTCAGATTAAGGTGACATAATTGTATTCTTTTTCCCCTCTTTGAACCTATACCTGCAAATGTTTATCGTTTTCTTTATCTGCTATTTGTTTAACTTTTCCAGTGTTACATGAGGCAACTTTTAACTGGTCTTCAATACTGCCATGACAACAATGTGCTCCATCGTGATATTAAGAGTTTGTATAATGTCCAATTCTCTTGTCAGTTTTATTTTAACTCTATTCTAGTTTCTTTTTATGTTTGTTTCTTGTTGGTTAACTTTAACTGTTTTGAGCAGGCGCTAACCTTCTAATTGACAACGAGGGGAATTTGAAACTGGCTGATTTTAGTCTGTCAAGGTTTTCCTTGGGTCAGCCAGAAATCCTAACGAACCGTGTGATATCTCTTTGGTACAGGTAATCTTCTTTCATATTTCAAAATTTTGATTTTGAACTTCAATTTTCTCTTATAAACCAGCATTTCTGGCTGTATCTAATTACCATCTGTTACTTTATAGACCGCCAGAACTTCTACTGGGAAGCCGGGAGTACGGACCTGAAGTTGACATGTGGTCAGTTGGTTGCATTTTTGGTGAATTACTTCTTGGAATGCCTATATTTCCTGGAAAAAATGAGGTAATATTTTGCTATGTCATTTATCATTTTGTTATTTCTAGTCAAGTTGCAGTTCCCACCTTGTGTACCGAAATTTATGAAGGATTTGTACTTTAAAACAACGGGATGTCATTCTACATGAAAATTGATGACTGTAATGCTCTTGAACTAATGCAAGTAACAAAAACTGTTTTGTTGCTTGAATGTAGCTGGATCAGCTGAAAAGGATATTTGAGAAATGTGGGACCCCGAATGAGAACAATTGGCCAGGCATTACTCAAATGCCATTGTACAACGATGCCCTGGATGCCAATGCCATGGTACAACAATATCCCATGAGAAGACGCATTGGAGAGGTGTTTCAGGAGTAAGTAACCACATAACATATGGGTTCATTTTGCATGATTAATCATTGTTAGTATCTGCTTGAACCATTAATTTTTTTCATGTGTGGCAGTTTTGACCATTATGCACTGGATTTGCTTGAGAAGATGCTGACTCTTGATCCTAAACAAGTCAGTACGCTTTGAACCTTTTTTTTTTTTTTTCTGTATAATGCAGTGATATTATTGCTTTCAATTGGAAATCTTTACATTTTGGCTTTGGATTAGCTTCCTGTCCTTGGCATTTAGTCACTGTGGACTGAGATTTGTGCAATGTGCAAATTTTGTTCAGTACTCTTTTTGCTTGATGTATTGATTTTTAGGTTGGAAGTAATGGAAGAACCACCAGTTGAAATTCTTTTTTAAGTTCATACTAAAATTTTGGAGTTTTAGGGACCTGAATTTGATCTGCATCATAATTTAAAGACAGATTGTAGTTTTCTTTTATTTAATTTTTTTTTTTTTTTTTTTTTTGAAATTTCCTGGTTTTTATTTTTTCTATTTTCTTTATCGCAGAGAATCTCTGATTTAGATGCGCTTGATGCTGAGTATTTTTTTACCGATCCGTTACCCTGCGACCCTAAAAGGTTACCATAACTATCCTTACATCTTGCCCTCACTTATTTATAGAAGAAAACAAAAGAAGAAAATTCCTTGTATATTCTTGCTCTGATACTGCAGCCTTCCAAAGTATGAACCGACACACGAATTTCAGACAAAGAAAAGGCAGCAGATCAGGCCGAGCCACATGCCTCCACGCCCTTCAATAAGGCCCGGCCCAAATCAGCCCATGCATGTTTCCCGACCTCCCATGGCTGCCAGTGGATCTAGAGGTGCAAGTAGTTCTGGCGGTTATGGCGACAGTGGTCCCAACTATCCGCAGGGTGGCCAGAAAGGGTCTTCAGGTCGTGGTTGTGGACCCGGTAACACGAGAAATCAGTAGTGGTGCTCCTAAATGCTATCTTGAAGTTTTTGTAAGAAGATAGCAATCAATGGTGGCGCTCCTAATTGCTTTTGAAGAATATATGTTAGCTTTGGTGATTGTACCTTGAAAATAGATCGAACTGATAAAAAATACTAATAGATACTGATGTAAGTGTTGTCAGTGCATTACAGTAGTACATGTTAGGTTAAAATTTGATGTATTTGTTTGAAAAGCATAAATAATAATTGGTATGGAAATTCTTTTTAACTTCTCCGCCTATATGAAACCTTTTCTATCATTTTCGAGCTTTTATTGCTATGAAATATAATGCAAACGTCTTTTAGAATTTATTTTCCTAGAATGCATGGGTCATATTAATAACCTACCCAATGACCTTTTTGACCTTGTTAATAGCAGTAACATAATAAGTGAATTGTTCAGTGGCAAATTAAACATGTTTTACCATTTTCTATACGATGATCTGCCCTAGTTATGAAGGACTAGGTTATATCAGTAGTACAAAATGTATAATCAGTGTTGCCATATAATTGGGATCGGATTTTGTAAAACCCGAAACCGATAACAATCAAGATTGCATATATCAAAAGGCTTACCTTAATATAGAGTATATCGATATATCTATGTTTAATTTGCCTCATCAAGTGTGTGAATAGACGAGTCAGAAGAATTGCCCTCTTTTGATCAAATGTAGGATTGAGGTGCTTCAGGAACTGCATGTTCCTTTGTGCAAAAACCTCCATGCTCTTACCCCCGTCTGTGCAAAAACCAACTGCCGGTACACCACATGTTAGGGCTTCAAGCGTTGAGTTCCATCCGCAGTGTGTTACAAAGCAACCGACCAAAGGGTACCGTAATACATCTATTTGGTGACACCACTCCACCAGTAAACCATCAGTTGCTGAAGCCAACTTTTCAAAATCAAACCCTTCGATATCTCGGTTATCCTTTCTCACAATCCATAGGTATGGCCAGCCGACCTCTTTCAAACAGCAGGATATCTACTCCAGTTGCTGCTTGCTCATCATTGAGTAGGTGCCAAAAGAGATGTACACCACAGATTTTTCTGGTTTTGTGCTGAGCCATTCAAGATAGACTACTTTATTATCTGATTGAATTAAATCTTTGAATTCATCTTCGTCTTCCTTGTTAGAAGACAGCATCGGTCCGACACTAATCAGGTCCAGTATTTTCTCCATTGATCTGATTACATCAGACTCTAGTTCGTCGAATGAGTTCACTAAAACCTTGGGTTTCATCCCATCAGCTGATTCCTTCTGTAGTGCTTCAATTGTAAGTTCCAGCATACCAAGCACCTGGTAGTATGGACTGTCTCTGATTTTAAGAGGAGGCAAACATGGGAATTTTATCTCTTCCATTGGATCATTTGCAACTGAGATGATTGTATCCTTATAACCACGAAAAAAGTAGTAGTATATTGCAAGAACTGTCGCCGGTTGTATCCAAAATTGCATGCTTGGGATGCCGTGGGCCTTGGCTACATCAGGGACCCATGTCATGAGGATACTGTAAATGACATGTGTGACGGGTTTGCCGGCTTGTTTCAGCTGGTCGAGAACAGACGAGAGGCTCTCTGATCCAACAATTCTTGTTCTGGTCATGTAATCCTTGGGGTCATGTCTTTCTTGAATCCTTCGTCGTACCCGTCAGAGTACGGGACATAATAAATTTGACTGTCGAGAAATTCTTCATCCGGGGAGGAGAGTGAAGAGCACAATTTACGGTGACCCGATACAGCGGTTGAGACGGTGACTCATGCACCGCTGTAATGTGCCATCTTTCTCGCCAGTTGGCGTGATGGGCTGATGTGGCTCTGTATTGGGTAAATTGCAATTAGGAAATGCTGCTGCGGGCTTTCACAGAAATTCTGTTCCATGGTTTTTTGATTGATTAGAATGAATGAATGAATTTGCCAGAGATGAAACTGAATGAGGAAGCAGGTGTGTGGTGGGAAGAGTGGTGATAATTTTCAACTTAATTTTAAATGGATTAAAAGGTTGGGACCGGATATCATATAATAGAGACAAATAGATGAGGCATCAAACCCAGAACTTGGTAGATTCCTATTCCTATTTGCTTAAACCAGAATTTGGCATAGCTAGAAGTTTCTAAACTTATCTACTTGTTTAAAGTTTAAACGCTATTCTTCGGCTATTTGCTTGTCTATTTGTAAGTTGCATGTATACACGGACTTGATTGGTTCCTATTTGTTTGTTGCTGTCTAGATCATAAATTCATAACGCCAGTTTAGCATAGGCAGTCACATGTCTGGCTCAAATTGCATTACACTAATATTGCAGGAGCCCTTTAATTATGAGAGAAAGAAAGAAATGACATTGGGCCGCCTCCCGGCCCAAGAATTAAAATATGTTGATGTCAGCCATGACGGTTGCGAGATAGCATTGTAAATAGTTACAGATTTACGATTTTCTCGAGCCCATCTATCTTCTTTTGGGGTGCGGAACTTGTCCGAAGCCCTTTGGACCATCTTTGTCCAAAGGGTGATAAGCACCGTATGATTGATGCTAATCGATTCAATATCAATCTCTTTGGATGAAGATGGTCCAAAGGGTTTTTAATTAGTTCCTCACCCCTTCTTATGATGGACGGTGGAGATCGTGCGCAATTGGTTTCAATGAGCAAAATGCTTAATTATTATTCTTAAACAAACAACTAACTTAGGCATGCTTTAATTATGCCCACTAATTAATTAAATTTAAGATGTTCGATGCTTAATTTGTTGAGAGGGAGTTGTGTTCTTCTCGCTCTCCTTGAAGCTGAAAAACAAAGAGAACATAATATTTATTAATATACTTAGCTTAGGCCGGTAATGTTGACTAAGTCAAAGATCTGTGTTTTGACTAGTCAAACATGCTAAACCGAATCAGTTAAGATTGCTAGAATTAGTTACTGTTAGATTGTTAGTGTGTTATAGAATTCCAATTGTTTGTTAATTTGTTACGTACAGAACCAATGTATATCATTAATTATAAATAAATAGATGATGTATTTGTAAATAAATGACAATCAAGGAAATAAAAAACCATTTATCTTTCTCCAACTCTTATAGAACACATTTCATATATGAGGAGGAATCCACTTATAGAACTCTTATTTGAAAACTAATCACAACTAAAAAGCAATTAGATAAGTTTAGAGAAAGTTGATACTCGTAATGTTTACGGAGTTCGGCAAAATAAGGCCTACGTCTCCGAGGCGTCGCAACCTCTTCTAGGTGCATATTTCTATTATCCAACGATAAATGTTTATAATTTGTGAACCGGTGAGCACTTACAACGAATGAGAAGTCACATGCCAACTCAAGAGGAGAAATGAAGTCTTCAAGAAAATGTTCACAAGAGAAATACTCAAAAGCTCACTCTAGTATAATATAACTCAAGATTAGTGAAATGAATTTGAGGTTGTTTGAGAGATTTTAAATTAGAAGCTCTCACAACAATGATAAAACTCAAGCTTACATAAATTAGATTTTGAAAAGTTTGAGGCGGCTAAAAGTTGCTTTGAAAATGAGACCAAAGTTCAATTTATAGAGGCAACTCCAAAAATAGTTTTTTGACATAAAACATTACAATGTTTTAATAAACGTTCATAACGTTTTCATTAATTTTGAATTAGGTTTTCTATTATGTGTAGTTTTCTTCACAAACGTTACCAACGTTTGTCAATCGTTATCAACGATTACTCTCTAGAAATCAACTGATCAAAATAGATGTTTTGAATTGTTGAAAATGAATAAATCGTTACAACATTTTCAGGAAATGTTATAATGTTTGTGTTATTTTCAGCCTTTGATTAATTGATTTCTCAGCGCTTTCTCACTGGTCTAAATTGTTATAACGTTTAACAAAAGTTACCAATGTTTGTTCCTATAAAACAACATCAAAACTACTTTATCAAGTTTATAATTTTACAATTTAATTTCTTGATAAATATCTTGATGATTTCTTCGGTTCAACCTATGTATATTACAATTCCAAATATCTTCAACCTGCATAAACTATTAAATAGAGAAAACCGTAAAATTCAATAATTGTATGTTTTGTAAATTAGTCAAATAGACGAAAAAAAGAATTGCTTAAACAACACTTACATCATTTTTTTGTGACACAGTTCAACATGATCTCCATATTAAAATGTGCTTAAGACCAAATTTTACATTTTTTTTTGAATTTTTAACTATTTATTATGTATTTTACAAAATTATTATTTTCACATTATTGAATTTTTGTACCCATCTTAATAAATAGTACAAAAAATTCAAAAAATAAAACTAAATTTGATATACAAGCATATTTTAATATATCCAACATGTTAAACGATTTGAATTGACTATTTGAATTTTAAAAATGTAGAGTGTAATTCAGTGTTACAAAAAAAATAGTGTAAGTAGATCCCTCCTCTTCATATATTTACATTGGTTATGTTATGTAACCTTATCACGCGTTTCACTGATAATTAACGTAGTAAAGTTGTCATACTAGTTAAACATTGAAAACTTGAGCATCGTCTTTGATTGTGTCAGGATGCCATATATTAGCTCCATATTTACACGTTCTATTTAAACAATTAAGAACATATATATTCATAATTATATATATTTTTTTAATATAAATCATATTTTTATTAAAATATATATACATTAAAAAATTGAAGTTGAATAAATGTACATAAAAATTATCCTTATTATAAAGGATATGTGCTTGTAACTTAACTATTTATTGTTGTAGTACTGTTTTTTTTTTTTTTTTAATTGTGAAAGAAGGCCTTTTGGCGTGCGTTCAATAAAATTATATGCATGCAACGGGTTAGGTATTTAACTTGTTGAATTTTCTCTAATTGCACATTTGATTAATTGTATAAATGCACTGTTGAACGTAGTTACATATATTCAATTATTGTATATATAAATTCGCATTTTTTATTTTTACAAAATGCACATTTATTTATTGTAGAATGTGATCTTCTTATATATTTAGTCAAACATTTGATTAATTCGCATGGGATGTATCTGTCACTTGCCTTCCACGTTTGTTGAATTTTCTTCTAGTTAGCTACACTTTTCTTGGTCGCCAAGATTTTCATTATGATTGTCACCCAACAAATTAATATTAAAAAATTTCTTCTCCAAACTATTACTTAATTACAAGTGATTTGGCGACCAAATATTATATTGTTGACAAACATGAGACTATTCAAAAGAAAAAAGAAAATTATGATATATAATGGGGGTTGGTTGTGTGACGCCTAGCTGTTATAACTTTTCAACAGCTAATATTTCTAGAACGCGCTGTTAGTCATATATATGCATTACACCAAGGAGGCTTTGGCTTCAAACTAAAACATATAAATTGCATTTCTAATTACCTAACCGCGTTATATATTTATCCCATGCCTTATAACTTTTCTTGTATTCTTATAAAAATAGACTACTATTCTATTCGCGAGGATAATTAAAGTGACAATTTTCAAAAGTACACCGACAAAAAAAAAAAAAAAATGGTATTTCTGAACATATTGGGTATATCGTATCGGATAATACAACAATATGGCAATTTTCAATTATCAGGTCATATGATACGGTCATACAGGTATCGATAATACGGCAATACAGAATCATATATGAAGCATCCCAAAAGTACGCACACTCGCACAGGGATGATTAATTGTTAAACGAGACATTAGACTTTTCTTTGAGGAGAAATATTCACTGAGATTTAATTGCTATAGTCCACAAGATGCAAGTTTATGGTTAGAAAATAATTTAACTACCTTTAAAATTCGTAATTCAGGCATATTATATATATATATATATATATATATATAAAATTTAGAAATAGTTAGTTATATTAACAGAGTGAGGCTATGGAGTTATGCATAGTGCGGTTTGCTCTGCCCAGAACTCTGAAATAATATTTTAATTCCTTTCCAAAGTCTAAATAGTCGATCTAAACATATTAACACGGTTTTCATATAAAAAATGTACTTGTAGACTCCTTTATTTTAGTTTTTATTATCTTTTAGATAGTTTGAAAATCACTACTTTTGAATTGTTCTAGAATTTTTAGATCAAGTGATTTTTTACCTATCAAAAAATATTTTTTAGTAAAAGGTTGTAAAAAATGTAAATTTTAGTTTACAAGTACATTTTAATATGAATATCATATTGAATGGTTCATATCGACCGATTGTTTGGACTTTAAAAATAGAGATGTTGATCCATAATATAGACCAATCAGTGCTATGCATAATACCAAAGTGTCACTTATTTTATAATATTAATAGAGTGAGGTTATGATACTATGCAAAGCACATATTGGTCCGTACTTTAGATCAATGCCTTCATTTACAAATTTCAAAATAGTGGATCTAAATCGTTCAACATGATCTCCATAAGAAAATACACTTGTAGAATTTTTTTTTACTAGTCCAAAAGGATAATAAAAAACTTGTAACAAAATGCAAGTTTTAATTGACAAATATATTTTCATATGGATATCATGTTGATCAGTTCAGGTTGACTGTTTGGACATTAAAAACGGAGATATTAATTTATAGTACGGATCAATCTGCGCTATGCATAGTACCAAAAACTCACTCAATAATATATACACAATTTTTATTTTTTATTTTGAAGAAATTGTAAATTTTACTATTAACATTTGATATTAAAACAAATTCAGAAATAATTGAAGTGTTAAAGGAGAATATTAGGGATATTTGTTTTAAAAGTCTTTGTTACTGGGGTTATCAAGTCAGATTTTTGAGAGTTTTGGTTTTGATGGGCTTTAAATAACGAGAAGACGTCACAAGTGAGGCAAGGACATTTTGTACCCTAGCACAGCGCCTCAATCAGCCTCTCCTTTTTTTATGTTGCAACTGTCATCTGTCGCTGTTCGGCTGCATTTTTAATTTTTCCTTTTTTTGTGGTGTAGGTATACGGATGTGTGTCCGGCATCATTTTTAAGATTCATGTGTAGCTGTGTAGTTGTGCTGTAAACGCAGCTCGTTAATTTGGACAGAGTCTAGACTGACCGAGCTAGATTTATAATTTTTTAACTAAAATTTCAGTTTAAACTCGTGACGAGCCAGTTTGAGCTAGCTCGAGAGCTGATGAGTTGGTTCACTGGATCTGGTTGGATCTTGTTTTAAAAAGAAAATAAATTTTACAAACCTTTTTTGATCGAACTTGACAGTATAAAATGCACACAAATTTACAAATTGATGCCTAACCGAGCTAGCGAGCAAGCTAGGTCCCAGCTCAAACTCGTTAATTCTGGACCGAGCTAGTAGCAAATTAGCTCATTAACAGCTCGGTCCAGTAACGAGCGAGCCAGATACGAGTCACGATCGAACCACGAGCTCCGAATTTTTTTTGCCACCCCTAGTTGTGTACTAAATTTCTACCAATATTAAAGTGAATCAATGCGGATATTGAAACCAAGGTCTAAATAGCGATTATCGCTTTATTGTGGAAAGACTAAATAAAAAGATATAGCGAAAGTTATCCTACATAGTATCTTTTTTTTTTTTAAATTGTATTTTATATTTCTACCAATTATTAACATTATCTAAAGTCTCATATAGCGATGAGTAACGCAAAATTGATTAAGGAATTCGAATATTCATATTGAACCAATTCAAAGTACAAATTTATGTTCAAAATATCTCTAATAATATCATAAACTATTTTCTTTTGTCTTTCAGAATAACCTAAGCATTATGCATAAACTATATATATTTGTTTCTATTAAAAAAAAAAACTAAGCACTATCTATCTTTTTCTATTTAAAATCAAAAGTAATCTGAATCTTGAAAAAAAAAAAATAATTCTTAACTAATATTTTTAATTTGGACCTTTAAATAAAAACCTATGTAACATAGCGTGTGTTATAGCGCCGTAGCATATAGCGCAAATACTTTTATAGCAATAGAATAACCGAAATAACACACTTTTATCCCGTAGCTTAATGTTTAAGATCTGAAAATACTATAACACTATTATTGTGCGCTATTTAGAATATTGGTTGAAACGGTACATATAGATCTTAAAGCAGATCGAACAGATCCGGAACCCTCAGACCCCAAATTGTTCGGTCTCCTGAAAAAGAGCATTCTTCAATAAAATTGATTACATAAATACAGTATATCCTTAATTTCTGATTTCATTGGTATTTTATTTTAGTTAAAGTCAAATTTACTTATCTTTTAAAAAAAAAATATATATATAGGAATCAATTAAGTCTCCATCATAATGACCAAAGTCGATGGGACGTTCTGTGGGTGACAGGCGTTTGGAAATCGAATCCTCTGAGATATCTCAAACTTTGCGTGACTTTTTGGAATATCTCAATCGTTTAAAAACGTTGTGCACGAATCTCAAAACTCAAATAAAACTGGCTCCCTACGCTTCCCCGAATAGGCACCGGACACGTCAGTCACGCAAAAATTGAGATATCTCAGAGGATAAGAACTCCAGGCGTTTGAGCATTGTGGAGAGAGCGAAATAAAAGACTCTTCTCGAATATGCGACAAACAGTGAATCTCTTGGTGGGGAACACCGTAAGGGAGATCAGGTTTTGGCTAGAAAATGGATGATGCTACTTCTTATTAGTAGCTCTGTAAATAGCTTTTATTGTTTTTTCTTTTCTGTATTATATGCTGGAGAAACTCGGAACGGCTCTACTTGGTCTGGATGATTAGTCTAAGAGGGAGCTACGGATAATGTTGCTGGGGAGTCTCTAGAATATGACATAGATGTAATTAAACTTTTTCCATTTTTTATAAAAAATTGTTGGCGTTTTCGCTTGACCTTCAAAAAAATTGAAACCAAACATACCCTGGAGAAATGGTGAGGATTCTCAATTTAAAATTGTTATACTGCTAGAAAATTGGGGGGCATATATGCATGTTATTGTTGTCTAGCTGGGTTTAGATTTTGGTGATGCACTCTAAAATGCGTCACTACAAACATCACCAAACAAAATATTTGGTTTCTTTAGCCATTACTCCATAGACCAGGTCTACTGTAGTCCGTAGCTTAGCAATTAAAATCTCTAACTCCGTAGCTGGGCTAAATTGGCCCCACCAGGCAGTGACTCAGTGTCAGCTTTAGAAAAGATAATTTTAAATAAAATAAACAGTAAAATTTCGGACATTTTATGCTAAAACAGGGCCCCTTTAATTGAACTGCACATGGAGCATAACCGTACTAAATGTTGCTAACATTGCAGTAGTAAAACATGAACGGTCTTACGAAAATATTTTATGGTAGTATTTTTTTTTGATGATTAGTGGTAAAAAGTACCACTAATAAATATATAAATATATATTTATTGATAAGAAAAAATTATCTACAAAATTTAGAATTTTTATCTTTTCATATAACATAAAAATAAATATTTATATTCATACTCAATTTTAGAATTTATTTTCAATCTCGTTTTACGGCCGGATCTGCTTCTTTGATTGTCGTCGCTCTCCGACAATGATCGGATTTAGTCACTGTCGTGCTCCGATCGAGATGAAAACTCTACATTCCAAGCTCCGACGTTACCGCACTCTCGGCTCCACTCGGCACTAATTTCTTCCATCTCGATTCATGATCGGATCCGCTTTTTCGATGGCCACCGCTCTCCGACAATGATCGGATTTAGTCACTGTAGTGCTCCGATCGAGATGAAAACTCTACATTCCGAGCTCCGACGTTACCGTACTCTCAGCTCCACTCGGCACTAATTTCTTCCATCTCGATTCATGATCGGATCCGCTTTTTCGATGGCCGCCGCTCTCTGACGACAACCGGATCTACTCACCACTGCGCTACGACCGAGATGGAATTCTATGCTTTGAGCTCCGACGATACCGCACTTTCGGCTTCGGTCGGTTCCGGTTTCTTCCCTCTCTCTCGTTCTTTGGCCTCTTTGCTCAAGGAGATACCGAGAAAGAAGAAAGGTGTTGGTAGTATTATTTTTAGAAACTATATATGTATCACTCCTTCCAATTATATTCTACAATTATATATATCGTAGAATGATCATTGATCACACTTATTCTTTTAACATCATGGATTTTTCCTCCAATCCACTCAATAATATCTGAATTTATTTGCATATTCTTGTTTACCAATTATATATTTCGTTTACTAAAATGACCATAATATATTCTATCAAACTTAATTAATTAAGACCATCAAGAGACATACTCTACTTTAGCCATTAAATATTAATTTTTCGAACATTAAATCATAAACCAGACCGGTACAAAATCCCTACAATTAAAAACCTTGAACTATATATAGCAACTAGCAAATAATATATACGACCGTGCGCCAAGTGCATCATTGGTAAATTAATTATCCAACTAAGCTGGAAAAAACAAAATTAAATGTTTCTGCATACACCTCTCCCTCGCTCCAACTATAAATCCACTCAATTGCTACAACAACAACAACTAATACAAATACAACTCGTTCTTTGGAAACAAATTCCTCCAAAGGACCTTCCATTGTTTAATTCACCATTCAAGACATATATACATATAAACTTAGCTTGTTCAATTTTAACAAACCAAGTTTATCAATGGATCAACCACAGGGCCACATAAACCAGCAACATTTCCTGATCGTAACATACCCGGCACAGGGCCACATAAACCCGTCCCGCCACCTAGCTGGAAAACTCGTCAATTCTACCGGGGCACGTGTCACACTTTCCACCGCCATCTCTGGCCATCGAAAAATGTTCACCTCCCTCTCCTCACTTGATGAAGAATATCACGACGGTCTCATTTATTACCTCCCCTACTCAGACGGGTATGACGAAGGGTTTAAGAAAGATGTGCATGATCACAACCAGTACATGACCAGGACGAAGGATTTCGGATCGAGGACTCTTACGGGTGTGATCAATCGGCTAGCAAATGATGGTCGACCCGTCACATGTATCATTTATACACTTCTCATGTCGTGGGTCGCTGATGTAGCGCGGAATCATGGTATCCCTTGCACGCTCTACTGGATACAGCCAGCTACGGTTCTGGCTATATACTACCACTATTTTCATGGTTACAAGGATACAATTACTAGTCAAGCAAATGATCCTATGGCAATGGTGAAATTACCATGTTTGTCACCTCTTAAAATCAGAGATTTACCATCCTTCCTTACCATTACCAACAAAGATGATCCCTATATTGTAGTGCTTAATTTATTTAGTGATACATTTGCAACTCTTGAGAGGGGATTAGTTGCTGGCGAGAAGCCGAAAGTATGGGTTAACTCATTTAATGAACTAGAAGCCGACGCAATCAAATCGGTGGAGAAAGAGGTTGACCTGATGGTGATCGGACCGGTGCTCTCTTCTAACGAAGGAGCCGGTAAGAAATCAAAAGATTTATTCAATACAGACGATGACACTTACCTGAAATGGCTCGACACAAAACCTGAGAAATCTGTCATCTACATCTCCTTCGGCAGCATGTCCGTAATGAATAAGCGCGAGATGGAGGAGATCTCGCATGCTTTAAAAGAGACAAAGCGGCCATTTCTTTGGGTGGTAAGAAAAGATAACCGAGAAGAAATCGATACCAAGCTGGAAGAATTGGTATCGGAGACAGATGGATTGGTAGTAGAGTGGTGCAACCAACTCGAAGTGTTGCGGCATCCTTCGGTCGGTTGTTTCGTGACTCACTGCGGATGGAATTCAACGCTGGAAACCCTAGCGTGTGGCGTACCGGCAGTAGGACTGCCACAATGGTCTGACCAAGGGACGAATGCGAGGTTGATGGAAGAATGGGGGATCGGAGTAAGAGCGGAGGTCGGAGAAGATGGGGTGATGGATGGGGAGGAGTTGAAGAGGTGCTTAGAGGCGGTGATGGGAGACGGAGAGCGAGGAGAGAAGATTAGAGAGATGGCGGAGTTTTGGAAGGAGAAAGCTCGAGTGGCGGTGGCCGAAGGCGGGTCGTCGGAGAGGAATCTGCGAGCACTTGTTGCGGGGAATGGAGATGCATGAGAAATAAATGGAGGGGGAATTTTTTTTTTTTTTTTTTGAAATATTGATAGAAAAAAGTTCAAATTATAAATTACTATTCTGATTATAATTAGAATTTATTATACAAATGAAAATAATATAAAATTACTTATTCGACAAAATATATAGCCGTCTTTAGTATAATAATTAATTTTGGAACAGAGATCGACGTTCCCTTTATTAATGGAAAAAAAAATGATCTCTAAAGTATGTAATCAATGTCAACATCCTAATCGTTCCAGTACTGAGTTTACTGTTACTGATATTAAATGTTTATCTTCTGTTGACATTATATTAATTAAGCTGGAATGATTATACTTTTAAAATCTTTTTGGCCCATTTCCCATTCATTAATTGTCAATAAAAGAAAACAAATCTCGTTTGGTAACATGCATGGAGGATTACATTAAAAAGTGACACTATGCATGTACCAGAGTCACAGGTTATATTTTGAATTGTATCTGGATAAGGGAAAAATCGAACTACCATAAAATCCACCTAGAATCTGGTAGCTCCTACCAACCTTTCAAAAAAAAAAAAAAAATTATGTGATAATAATTTGCTTGAAAAGAAAAAAACATTCAAATTCGTCAAGTACAGAATTCACATTTTTTCCTAGCGCAGTGGTAGAGTACGTATCTCCACTTGTGTCTTGGAGATCCTGAGTTCGAACCAGCCTTCTTGCAAAAAAGCAAAGAAAAAAAAGGCTGTCTAGAAATTCTCTTCATCAGACCCCACAACGTGTGGGAGCTTACGACACTGAGTGCGCTTTTTTTTTTTATGTGCAGAAATTGGTGTCAGCCTTATTTGCAAAAGAATCACAAAACAAATATTAGTGGTAATATGTCTTCATCATGGCTGCTGATAATAGGATATTAATTTCATATTAGACTAGTTGACAGAGTTCAAACCAGATTAATTTTAGTTTTATGTTTTGCAATGCAAAAACTGTTGCACTATGAAGAAAACCTTTACCAGGTTAATTTACTACTTCTTACAGAAGGAAGTTTAACAAGGCGTACTCGGTACAGTATACTATAAGCTATGTAGTTTTTCTCCCTTGTATGAATCCGTGACAGTAAAAACTCCATTGGATTCCACACTTAAAGATACCTCAAAGTTAGGGGTGTTCATCGGATTAGTTCGGTTGAAACCGAATTGAACTAGGCAAATCAAACTTATAGTTTGTTCAAAAATAGACTGAATCAAATTAACCGATTTAGCATTGCAGCCGAACCGAACTAAAGTTTTATTTCGATTTGTTCGGTTCAAACCGAAATATATTAATTTTATTATTTAAAGCAATTGTTTTGTAATAAATCAAAATATATTAAGAAATAAACTAGATATTACAAAATGAACCCGTTATTAAGAAATAAACTTAAGTATAAAGAGTAATTATTTAAGCAATAAACGAGAATGGTTCGGACCAAAATCATAATATATAAAAATTTGGTCGGTTTAGTTATTTCAATTTTGAAAATTTTCAAACCAAACCGAACCATTTGATCCAAACAAATTCAATTCGGTTTAAAACCAACTAAATCGGATGAGTTTGGATCGGATTCAAACTCCAATCGTTATAATATTTGCATGAATCATAAAAAGACTGCGCGCATTTAAGATTTTGGCCGAACTGACTTGGATTTTGATCAGATGGTCCAAACTCAAACTCAAATAGTGAGGTAATATCCAGAAGATCCGGACTGGACCCCATTTCCCAGCAACTCGCTTATCCAAGACTTTATATATTTTTAGAGAGGAGGATTCAATACCTCGTGTTTTTCATACTTCATCATACTTCATATTTTATATTTTTGTTTTCAAAATTCGAACTGTCGGTCCGAATAGCTCAATATGATATTCATACTAAAATATGTCTGGGATGAAATTTTATAATTTTTGGAAAAATGTACTATTTTTTAAGATAGGTACAAAATTATTGTTTATAGACCATTCTGAAACAGTGATTTTTTATTCATCTTAAAAAATAATAAAAAAATTTCAAAATTATAAAGTTTCATCTCCAAACATATTTTAATATGAATATCATGTTGAGCGGTTCAAATTGATAGTTCAGACTTTGAAAATAAAGATATAAAATGTGAGATCTGATGAGGTATTGAAATCCTCCTCACCTTTAAAAATCTCGAAATAATTACTTCTCTTTGAAAATTTATAATATAATATTTACTCTTTTAAAAAGCAAGAGCACTCATATTTATCATTCTAAAATTTAAAAATTATATATTGCCCATAAAATTTAAATTAAAGTGATAATTGTGGAGGAAATTTTATTGCAAAGTCATTAAAATAATCTTCAAACTAGTCGTTGGTGAGGTTTTTTATTTTTATTTTTATCTTTCATTTCATTTGACCATCTTATCCGTCCAAAATAGGGAGTGGGTCCCATAGACATCAAGTCTAATTCAGTCCGAAATTCGATCAGAACCGTGCGATATACGCCAAAATGCATATGTACTTGATCAATATGAGTATTAAAAATGTTCGTGAGCATTTTAATATGGATCCAACCAGGGCAGACCCAGAATTTTCGTTAAGAGGGCAAAAAAATATCGAGTTGGATTTAAATATCTAATCGGATTGAAATCAATTAACTAATTAGGTACTTGATAAAAAACAATGCTTTAATTTATATTTTCCAATACTTTGACTTATAATTTCTGATGTTTTAACCTATAACTCTAATTATCAATCATAATTCATAAATTTTTTTTTTATTTTAATCCTAAATTTAACTCGAATTACAATTCAAACATCCAGAGGGAGCAAAAAAGATTTCATGAGGGGGCAAAGCCAATCGAAACATCCTGATATTCACTCAAACTCAAAATCCAAAAGAGGCAACTGGTGCCTCCAGATAGGGGTGGTAAGAAAGCTCGTGGCTCGTGGCTCGATCGTGACTCGCATATGGCTCGCTCGTTACTGGACTGAGCTGTTAACGAGCCAGCTCGCTACTAGCTCAGTCCAGAATTTATGAGTTTAAGCTGAGGCCTAGCTTGCTCACCAGCTCGCGATAGCTCGGTTAGGCATCAATTTGTGAATTTGTGTGCATTTTATAATGTCAAACTCGGTTTAGTTCGGTTCAAAAAGGTTTGTAAAATTTATTTTCTTCTTAAAACAAGGTTCAGCCAGACCCAGTGAGCCAGCTCGTCAGCTCGTGATCTAGCTCGTCACGAGTTTGAGCTAAGGTTTTAGCTCGGAAGTCCTAGGTCCAACTCGCTCGGTCCAAGCTCGGTTTAGAATTAACGAGCTGAGTTAAGGCCCAGCTCGGCCCGAACCAGCTCGTTTACAGCCCTACCTCCGGATTACATGGGTGGGTCGGCCCCTAGATCAAACGGTTTCAACTGAACCGGACTGCCGCCAATTCCCCAAAATAGACGGCTCTAGATGGTCCATTGAAATTTGTATTACTGAGAGGAGCCTAATATCATCTGAGCCCAATCCTTGTCGTAATAATTAATTTAATGCTTGATTTAGATGTTATTGGGTTGGGCCTATTTATTCTTTTTTTTTTAAACTATTTTGGGCCATACGTTTTTGTATATTCAAACTTGAGAATAAGAAGTCTTCTGTGGCAACTTTTATTCTCTTGAATAAAATTGCAAAATTTTGAGATATGCTTATTTTCATAATTAGAAATAAACCCAAAAGTGTAATAGTTGTATGCACGCTTTCACAGGAAAATAAGTTTAGTTTAGTAAACAACTAAACATCGACAAAACAGAACAATGAGGTATTAGAAAAATAAAATTCACATAAGCAACTAACACAATTAGGAAACCTTAAATATCATGAAAATAATTTAAGAACGCAATAAGCCAGTTTGAGTTTGACCTTGACATTTCTTTTTTTGGACAAATTTTATTCTATATCTAATTTAAATACAGGACTTGGCCTCATTGTGAAAAAGCAGTGCAATTAATATTTATTCTTTATATTCCCAATTATAATTTGAGAACTTTCTTCAATATTCACAAAATGCCTATGAAAAAAATTTGCCGGTATTTCTCTTGCGCGACACAACCGACACTAGAACATGTGGCAAAACCTGCTCATTAGTGCCCTCCTCCTCTTTCAACCAATTGCCCTGATATTGCGATATAACATACCCGATTTGGCAACTGGAGTGGTGCCAGTGCTGCCGTTACCGTAATTCGATGCTCGGGCGTGTTGATTAGCGGGATTGGCGATTGTCTCATAGCAGATTGCATCTGCATGAAGGTTAATTTTCAGGCCACATAACTTCTGATTCAAGAAGCTCTTCCATGACATAGAATGTTGTTTTGGGTCTTTTTATTTATTTTTCCTTTTTAATACTTGTAATGATTTAGTAGTGCAATTTGGGAAGAAGAGATCAGAGTGGCCAGAATTTATAGAGCAGAAAAGGTGATGCAATCTGAATTGCAGTTGAAAGAAACAGAGGAATTTTGGATAATATAAGTACGAGAAAAAAGGTACAAATTATAGTATCTCAATCATTCAAATTTCAATGACACAATCCTTAGGTTCTATATATTTCAAACAAGAAACAAGAGACAAGATTAACTGCGTAATTAAGTAATTAACTGCTAATTAAAATAATTAGCAACATTCCCTTTCTCTCTTCTCAAAAGGCAGTTTCACCCTTTTTGGGTTTACTTGCTCCGGTCTCACGACTCAATTTTAATGTTTTTATATGTGATTCTCATTTTTACTTCTTTTTGAAGCATATGGTACTTTTTATGGCACGAATTAGCATATTGTTGTCATAAGTTTTGTGTGATTCATCATTCATTATGACACTCGAATCTTACTTCAAATATTTACAAGTCATGATCACTTCCTATATATAGGAAAGTAGTTAATAGAGTTAGCAAAGAAGTCTGTTTTCATTTCTAACTAAATTTAATCAACAAATATATATATATATATATATATATATATATATATATATATATATATATATATATATATATATATATATATATATATATATATATATATATATATTAATTTATTATAATTTTCTGCATATTTATATTTTTAGAAATTGGAGAAAATCAATAAAATCAATAAAATAAATTTAGGTTATTTAATTCTAAGTATATGGCTACCATACAACAAGGGTAATTTATAAAAGACTCTATTATGAAATATTAGAACTGATTATTAGTAGAACGCTCAATTTGCATCTAATGCATAAAATTATTTCAATTAATAAATAAAAGACGTCTTTTTAGAAAGAATAACATTTTATTAAACTTCTAATCTAATAATTGAATATAAACCCTGATATAGCCTAAGTTTCCAAAACAAACCCAAATATTATATCCTTGTTGTTCATCTCTCACTTGATGAGGTAGAAAAAGTGTGCCACTAAAGTAATTTATAGAAAATTGAAAGGATAGTGGAGAGTTGTTGTCGGAGTGTGACTGGCGATAAACAACGGTGAAGCAGCAGATATGGAGGAGCTCCACAAAGGTTGTAGAAAAAAAATGAAAAATGAGAGAATATGTAAAATAGAAATAATATATAATGTAGATATATAAGAATAAAAAAAAATATGATTGTTATAGTAATTGAGGAGAATAAAAAAAATATATCTACAACAGAAATAAGAATTATTTGATATGTTGTAAATATTTTTTTATTATCAATAAAATTATTATTAGATAATTAAAGTTACTAACCTTAAAGATATAGTTGATATTTATTACAAATAAAGTGGGAAAAAATAACAATACTAGTGGTAGTTTTTTTTTTTTTTTTTTTAATAAAAATTAATAATGCTAGCTAGTAAAATTTAATGTCAATTGTATAGCAATAATTTTATATTTGCAAAATGTAACATATTTAATTGTTTAATAAGTTAAATTTTATAAATTAAAGTGATAAAGAAATTTTATGGCAAAGTTATTACAACAATCTTCAAACTAGCCGTTGGGGGTTATTTTGATCTTTCATTTAATTTGACCACCCCATTCAAAATAGGGAGGGGCTCCGATGTCTGATCGGAGCCGTTCAATTCACGTCAAGATTCGTATGCACTATATCAACACAAATTTATCTATCTAAACTCATGTTAATATGGATCAAATGATCCTAACTAAATATTAAACCGAATTTAGACCGATATCCATCACACCATCTCCAATTACCCCAAAATAAACGGCTCTAGATGGTTTAGTGAAATTCATATTGTTGAGAGGAGTCTTATACACTTTGAGCCCAATCCTTAATAATTAACTTAACACCCAGTAAATATGTGATTGGGTTGGGCCTATTAATTCTTTTATTAAATTCTTTTGGGCCATACATTTTTGTATTTATTTGTTCAATGATTTAGAGTTTATGTTCAAAGTTGACAATAAAGAAATGCTCTGGCAACTTCTTGTTTTTTTGCTTGAATAAATTTCAAAATTTTTTATCTCTGTACATTGGTTGGTTATATGCTCTGATAACAAAAATTATTTTCCAGCCAAAACAATCAAACTAATAACAATATTATAATTCGGTGGAGAATGTTCAAATAACAAATGGAAAAACAAAATAATTCACAGATACTTTTTGAGATCTGCTTTTTTTTTTTTGAAAGCTTGGTAGAAACTACCAAGAATACATTTATAATAAATGTTTTTACATCTACATCTCCTAAATTATTACAATCACTATCTTATATTATTATTTGACTCCCCTATCTCAGGTCCCCTATTCATTACATGCACAGGTATTCTACGAAATGAACAAAACTTGAGCCATATCTTGGAATCCTCCTCTGCTCTGTTCGCTACCCTCCAATATGGCAACCTTGAGCCCTGAAAAATTAGTTCGTTGCGTTGCCTCCACAAGGACCACAACACCGACATGAACCTAACTGGCCAAGTCTTGTGTTGTCTGACTGCGAAGCTGTATCGCAATTTGGATGCTTCCCACGTATCCTCTACTGTATCTCTAGTGACTAACAATTCATCAAATCGAGCCCAAACCCGCTTTGCATTTGCACATTGAAAGAACAAGTGATATGCGGTTTCGACTGCATTCTCATCACATAGGACGCAGTTTTGTTCACAGGTCATGCCCCTCCTTCGCAACATATCCCTTGTTGAAAGTCTGTCATTCAAAAGCAAAAAGGAGAAAATCTTAACTTTGGAGGGTGTTACTGATTTCCAAATGCTTGTAAACCTCCACCGAATCTTTCCAGCAGCAGTCACTAGCTTGTAGACAGAAGAGACCAAGTAGTCTCCATTACCCGACCAACGCCATCTCAATTCATCTTCTTGATCATCTGCTTACTTTTCATTATTAGAAATAAACCCAAAGATGCAGTTTACGTTTTACAGGAAAAGAAATTTAGATTAGTATACATCCACAAAACAGAACGATGAGATATCTAGAAAAACAAAATCACAGATGCAACTAATTACACAACTAGCAAGGATCTGACTTTGCTGTTATCATAGAATAACATGATCCTGTTACTGATATTTAGGTTTTTGGGAGACTGCCAATTCAATCTATAGGCTCCAAAAATGAAGCCGCAGATTGAATTGGGGATCCTAATATTTTTCAAATTCTCCAATTTCACTTGTCTTTTAGTTTTTTTTTTTTTTTTTTTTTGAAATGGTATTAATAAAATTTTCGGTGCGATCAATTGACAGCATATGAAGCTGCCGTGATCATGACGGCTGTGCAAGCTGGTAACATCTTAGTCTTATCATGAATTTTGTTTCCTTTCCATTGATAACAATCTACTGCTTGCACAATGACAAAGTCAACAAAGTAAATTGGTTTTTTTCATTACAAGCCCAAGTGCCTTCTCTTTTTATTGAAAACGACTGAGCAAATTATGTACTGACAAATTGTGATCGTGCAAAGGTCTTTCATGATTGACAGTAACTCAGAGGAAATATTTGACAATTTTTAGCGCACAAAATACAATGCACCTAAATCTTCTTCGTTTTATTTCAAATATATATAGTTATAGTGTAAGAACATAGCTATAACATGTTTTAATGAATTCTAAAGTTTTGAGAAACACCCATGCATTTATTGCCTATAAAATATTTACAGGGCTTTAATAGAATTTTAGCATGCCATAAGGATGTAAATCATCTTCAACAAGATTAAAATTTTTATTTGATTACTTCGACAAGATAAGATCCTTACTAAATGTAATTTAGTTAAACGTGATTGACAAGGTAATATATATTGTCAATTTTGTGGTGCATCCGAGACAATATCATCTTTTTGTGACATGTCCTTGTATTTTTACCCTTTGGTTATGGATAGAGAACCAAAATAACTTTAATTACAATTGTACTATTATTACGGATCTATGACTTTTTTATTATTAGATTATTTTAAAAGATTCATTACTTGTAGAATTAATTAGGGCGGCAACCTTATAGTTGGTATGGCTTACCAGAAATAAGATTTGCTTTCAGCAAATACCTGTCCCTCACAGCTCTGTAGACTCTACTATTATAGGTTTAACTTCTTATTTGTGTAAAGCAAGACTTGATGATTCATACTTTAAATTAATTTTGATTCTATCTATGGATGTTACTTCTTTGAATCAGGCAGACTTTTTGATAATTCACTCGGCTCAGGATACGGATCCCGAAGAGGACGTTTTTCTTGGTTTAGAGGGGCTGGACCTCTCTGATTATATCCGTGATATGACTGTTTTTTATTACTAGTTTCACTGCTAGTATTAGTCAGTTTATGAGTGATACTTCTTGTTTGTTTTCATAGACTATTCCACAATTTACTTAGGTTTTATGGTTCTTATTACTTTCTAGGTATTTTGTGTAGTTCGATATTTCATAACTTGTATTTCGTTAATCTTGTATGAACATTTGAGTTTCGTAATAAAACTGGTGGTATCTCCACTTTAGTATACATCGACAAAACAGAACAATGAGACATTTAGAAGAAAAAAAAATCATAGATGCAACTATAATTACACAACTAGCAAACCTTAATTAATTTCCATACCCTATGTTGTTCTTGCTGCAATCTTTTTTAATTCGTCCCAACATTAATTACTTATATCATATGATTTGTATTTGTAATGTTACCATCGTCATGTGCGATCAACCAAATTTTTTATTAATACCACTGTCAAAAATATAAATGAGGAATTCGAAAAATACTAAGACCTCCAATTCAATCTGTGGCCTCATTTTAAAAGAGCCATAGATTGAATTGGAAGTCCCCGAAAAACTAAAAAATGACTGTAATATACTAATATTTAGATTTTTAGAGGACCGCCAATTCAATTTATAGTCTCCAAGAATGAGACCGCAAATTGAATTGGAAGTTCTAGTAGTTTTCGAATTCTTCAATTTCAGTGATGTTTGTTTTATCGTTTTTTTTTCGGTGCGATCAATTGACAGCAAATTGAATCGTTTTATCAAAGTATGGTCCGACAGGCTATTCTTCTACCTGCTCCCCTTTTTGGAGGGGTATCCTTAAGGGGGCTGCTGTGGTAGATGTTGGTTTTGTTAAAAAATTGGGCAATGGTGCCACTATTCATTTTTGGACAGATCGGTGGTGTTCTGACCTTACTTTATCTACTTTATACCCTAATCTTTTTCATATTACATCTGATCCTCATTTATTGGTTATTGAGGCTTTTCGGAAGGATGGCCTCAATATTCCCTTTACAAGGCAACTGACTGGTGTTTTATTGATTGAGTGGCATAACCTGCACACTCAATTAATTGATTATCATCCAACTCAAAGTTTGCATAATACACTCTTGTGGAGATGGTCTACAGTGGGCAAATTTTCTGTTCATTCATACTATGTTTGGCTTGAATATGGTGGGATACCGAATAATGAGTTCACAGCTATATGGTCCTCAAAAATTTCCCTCAAAGTGAAAATTTTTCTTTATTTACTCAAAAGAAATAAATTACTTACCAAAGAAAATCTTGTTGCTAAAGATTGGTTAGGGAACCCTTCATGCCCTTTTTGTAGTGCTTTTGAATCTACTAATCATCTTTTTGTGCATTACCCATTTACTTTTCAATTATGAGTTTGGATAGCAAGTCATAATAATTTTAATTTTGAGGGACATACTATGGATGATTTATGGTTACTCAATGCTTCTATCCCTCTCAAAGACAGGCCATTAGTGGAGCTTGTTCGAGGTAGGGCCTCAAGGGGTACAACAGGGCAATGAATTCGAGGACGGGGTTGGGGCAGTACCAGCACTGTTGGCACAAGGCGTTTCAACCCTTACGCTTGGGTTCGGATCCTTGGCTGATTGGAATGCTTGAGTTTTTCGTTGTGTGTTATGTCTCATGTTATTGGCTTAGGTTTGCTGCTTGGGTTTTTTTAGTTTATGAATGTCATAGTTAGTCTATGCCTCGTTGGCTGCTGATTGTGTTGTTCCTTTGGGCATTTGTTTTGCTCATTTTTGTGATATTGTACCTGTACTCTACTCCAGTTGTTTGGAGTAGGGAACAGTAAGACTATCTGATTTCTAATGAAATCGGTGAGATTATACCCACTTTTTCTAAAAAAAAAAAATTGACAGCATATGAAGCTGCCGTAGTGATGACGGCTGTGCAAGGTAACATCTTTGTCATATCATCAAATTTTGTTTCCTTTCGATTGATAACAATATACTTCTATTGCACAATGACTTTCTTTTTATTGAAAACGACTGAGCAAATTATGTACTGCACAATTTGTCATCGTGCAAAGGTCTTTCATGATTGACAGTGACTCGGAGGAAATATTTGACAATTTTTAGCGCACAAAATACAATGCACCTAAATCTTCTTCGTTTTATTATTTCAAATATATAGAGTTATAATGTAAGCACACAGCTATAACATGTTTTGGGAACCACCCATGCATTTATTGCCTATAAAATATATACAGGGCTATCAAGCCTGTTTTTTTTTTTTTTCCAAATATATATATATATATATATATATGAGTAAAACTAGGGTGCTCTTAACTTCACCAAGCCTCTTGTGAATTTAACTCTAAAATATATCGGCTTGATTTCAAATGACGAATCTAAACCGTTGAAACTCTTATACCTTACGAGAAATGCATCTACATGCAAACAAAATTTAAATTTTGAATTAATTATGTATAGAGTCAAGTGATAAAAAATTATTCAAAAAATGAATGCATTAAAATTAATTTATAAACCTTCTACTTTTGACCACTTGATTTAATACTAAATTAATTCGAAAGTTTAAATATTTTGCATGTAGATGCATCACTCATAAGGTAGAAGAGCTTTAACCGTTCGACCGGATTTATCATTTGAAGTCAATCCGATAGGTATTAGAATTGAGTTTACAAATAGGCTTGGTGAACTTAAGAGCACCCAGTTGAACTCTATATATATTGCCTGTAAACCCTACAATAAGTTAATCCAAGCAAAATAATTTACTCCCCTCTAGCTAGATTGATGTTTCAGTGGTTCTCAAGAATTATAGAAGAAATAAAAAAACGGAGATGCTGTTCTAAATAGTGGTATAAATATAAATCAATAAGATGTTATCACTAAAAGAAAATGATATTCACTGCGAGGGAAAAAAGATAATTAATATGTTACATATATGATTAATGACTGACCTGAAAATGCAATTTATATTTCACACAGAAACAAATTTTGTTTTCCTGTTTTGCCTTTGTCCATGCCTTTCACATAAAAAAAAAAACATAATTTGAATACAGAATGAAGAACCTAATTAATAATGCAATCCTCATTGACATTGTCATCCATCGATAAACCCGGTCATCCTCCAAACAGCATTCCGTAGCCGTTGAAGATCACGGCCTTTCAGTGTTCTACCTTGACCGCTACAAAGCGAAAATGCCATTCTGCTTGTATTGTTCCTGCGGGCCACCAGAACATGTGGCGGCACCAGCCCGCTCATGAACTCTTCCTCCTCATTGCACCATCCACCATTATGATCACCCGAAAACTCAGCACTTGAATTAGAGGCGCTTCTCGGGATGCCAATTGGAGAGGAGGGAATATTGTTGTTGGCTTCACGATATATGATGTCATTGGAGTCACTTGTATCTGCATAAAGGTTTTCTTGCCATATAACTTCTGATTCAAGAAGCTCTTCCATGTTAAGATTAAGATATGATAATGAGGATCAAATAGTTACTGCTGCTTAATAATAGGTCCGGTTACGTTGCACTGAATTTATAGAAGAGATGGAAGAAGCTAGGATAATGGAATATGTTGTAAAAAAGATAATTATGCAAGGAATATTCCTGCTAGCGTGGTATATATGATTTTTGACAAACCATGCACGTGTACATTAGACGCACTTAATTTCCTCATTAAACATTTTATAATAATATATCGTATGACATAACAATCTTCTGTTTCTTGTTTTTCTTAATTTGCCAACTCACCTTTCGAAATTCTTAGATTACATATAGACATGTAAACACGTTGATTATATATATGGTCTATATTTCAACACAAAGTTTGGACTTCTTCACACGAAAGTTGTTGTCTAAGTAGTATTGTTAATTTAATCATTAAGTTCACAAGTTGATGATTTATCTAAAATATAAAAAGAAAATGAGGCCAAGAGATATAATAGGTGTTAGGGAAAGAAGATATGCCAACTTGCCGAGATCTCAAGTCATTGGCCGTTTGCACATATGCGGCAAAACCTCAGTAAGCACTTAGTTTTCACAATTCATGATAAAAATGGAGGGCTCCATTTTTTTTTTAACATTAAACCATTCATGCAAAGAGAGACAAGTTTAATCTTTACATGTATAACAAGAAGCCAAGAACCATTAAAATTTTAACTTTCAAGAATAAATTATTTGCTTTTTTATATATAGAAAGGTGGAGGCCATGTCTATCATCTTTCATTTAATTTTTATCAAGGATTATCTTATGGATTTCAAACTCACGATCTTTCACATGGAGTGTTGTCTTTTATCACTAGATCAAAAGTTGATTCTTAGAATTATGAAATTGTAGTTACTAAGGATAGAGGCAAAAAAATTTCAATGGGGGTCAATAATAGCAAGCTCTTAAACTAAAACGGAAATTATAATTTGGAGGTAAATAATCAACACAATTAGTAAATAATATGTATAGTCAATGGTTGAAACTATAATATTTTTCCAAAGATATATGAAGCCCAATTATTTGAGATATTAATGAGTGTCAGTTGACCTTAGGGGCAGACATAAGTGAGTCCAGGATGGGGCAATAGGCGGATGTAGGATTCTGATCAGGATAGGACAAGAAATTATTAAATTAGATTTAAATAAATAATCGGATACAAACCCATTAGATAATCAGGTACTAGATAAAAAAAAATAACAAAATAGTATTCTAATACAATTTACTTCATAACATTTAGATAATCAATTATTCAGGATAGGACAATATCAATTTCTAGGATAGTGCAAAAACTCAAAACTCCGTCTTTATAATTTAGTTTTGAATATTCAGGATGCCCTACCCTGTGCTACAGTGGATCCGCCCCTGAATACAGTTGACCTCTTTGGATTTTCAAATTTTCTAGAAGATATACATACTTACAAAATATTGTCCACTCTTGAAAATAATTTTTATCCCCTCTGAAAAGCCCAAATCCCTAATTTACTTAACTTCTATTTTATTGAATGTACAAATTAAGTAAGTTTATTTTTAAATGTTAGTGGCTTTAAATGTCACAAATTAAATAAGTTTATATCTCTTTTTTTCAATTTGTCAATCAGTATTAATTAGTTATCTAAATCCGATTTGTTATTTAAACTCGATTCACTATTTTGTTGTCCTCTCATGGTGAAACTTCTGAATCCGCTTCTAGCTGACCTCCACTGCTCTCAACTGAACCTGCTTCTGGTATTTACGGACAGTTTAGAAATCATGGATATCTCCATTTTTCAAAATAATTGAGGTCGTCATCCTCTTTAACGTAGATTGCATATTTGCTACTAAGAATTAATTAGTTCGTGGAAAAAGTCAGAACGGACAAGCATGTATATAGGTGTCACTATTAGTGTGTCATGCTCAATAGATTAGAAGCAACATATGGGCAATTAATTAGCATATTAGATTGATGAAAATAATGAAAGAAGAATTGTGGTTGGTGGAGATCTAAAAAGACAGGCCAGAGGTACCTGACAGGGCATAAGGTACACTTGAACTTTTGTAACTTTGACACACCTAGCTTGTGTCTGAGTTAATGGAATGTGGAGATTTGACAGGCCAGATAACTGGAAAGGGGGCTGATAGGAAACATTTACAAAGAGAGATAATATTTCATGCGCTAATATTTCCATAAATCTGTCCTTGGAAATTGTTAAGTGTATCAGAAAAGACAATTTTATTTTCAAGAGCAATGACACATATATGCTCCGTATGAAAAAAAGCAGAAATTCTAATAGTTACAACTCTTTCTTCTCTCGTAATCTATTAAAAAAAATCCATCAAGTTAATAATATTTATTCATGCTTACTGGAAAGGGGCTGATGAAGCATCACTCCTAGCCTTCCACATATTTTTCTTGTATAAGTGAATCACCCCTTTCTTATATGTTTCATGAAATATTCTCAAAGAATTAATTAATCTAGATTAAATAGGCACGTGTACCGTTTTGGCAATATTTTTTTTATAGAATACTTGATTTCCTTTAGAAAATTAAATTGGGATTGAAAGTAACGATTTAATTAATTATTCATCTAAGAAGATTCTGATTTAATTATATGCATCTAGAAAAACTTGAGGCTACAATGAATGGAGGATAAAGGGAAGAAAAGTTTGAAATGTGCCAAGGTCTTGGCCAACACAAATCAGATGGCTTCTTTTAATTAGTTTTGGGTACGCAAAAGCAGGAGAACTCTGCTCCATTCTTTTCGAAATGGAGGACGCCATTTGTCTTAAAATTCTCCCTTTTCCGATTTTCTTGAAGAAAGGCCCAAATTTGAAAAATTCTTGAAAGGGCTTTACTAGAAACATGGACTACCATCTTTATTGTTATTTTTTTTGTAAACTGTCTACGTTAACAAAAATTCCTTAACTGTTTGAGGGGGGTTATATACAAGTAATATGGATATAGAAGGATGCTAGGAGAACCGGGTAACGGTGTAAGTAAAGCTGGTCAATTAGCAGGGACCAATTAATGGCGGAGATACATATCGTAATATAATTAAGATATTTTAAAATAATGACAAGCTTAGTTACCTCCCAATGATCGATCGATACCCATATCCAAAGCATTCGAACTATAGTTTTCATGCGGGATCCACCTAATTAATCCCCATATATATTAATTACAAGTGGAGCATTATCTTCAAATTAGACTATTAATTAGTGAGGAGGTCATTGTCATTATCTGAACAGTAGATTATGTTCACGCCATGGTGGAGAGAAAAAATTGTCAACAGCATCATCAAACCAATGTAATATTTGAAATAGGAAAAATGTATAGTGTACCCATTAAAACTTTCAAAATAGTCAATTTTCCTATCAAAACATTGAAATATCTTATTTTTCCCATTCAAAGTTGAAATCATTTCTTATTTCCTCATATCTTGATTAAATTTAAAAATTTAAGCTGAATTTATATTATAATTTTATTTTGAAGTTTAAATCTATATTTTGTCCCTCTTATTTCTCCTTCTTCACCCCATCTTTTGTAATGTTGCTTTTAGTTAGAAATGATGGTTTGAAAAAAGAAGGAAAGAGAACTTCAAATTTATAACTAAATAAACTAAAACATGCTTTTTCTAAATAAATTAACTTCTGATTAGTTTGTGATATGATCCAAACATATAACGATCAATCAAATCTACAAGTATTAAAAAAATCGATACAAACAAAGTAAAAGAGTAGCATTCAAGCGTAGTATTTTGGAAAAGAAATTAACAATCATGTTGGGGGTAAAATATGGATTGAAGAAGAAGAAATAAGGGCTAAAATAGACATTTAAACTTTAAAATAAAATTATAATATAAATTCAGTTAAAATTTTTAAATTTAATCAAGACATGGGGAAATTAGAAATAATTTTCAACTTTAAATGGAGAAATAAGCTATTTCAGTGTTTTGATACGAAAATTGGCTATTTTGAAAATTTTAACGGATATACCATAATTTTTCCCAATAAAATATGATGAAACAAATTTTGTAGCATATAAAAACAGATTCTCTCTCCCCATTTCCGTTTTGGTAGGAACATAGAAAAAAACTACAATGAAGAAAATTGCTTTCTTTTTTCATTGATAAAGAAGCAATTTGACGTTTGACTTTTGGACATTACTCAGAGGCAAGGGCTGTTCAAATAGTTCGATTTATTTGGTTTTAAATTGAACTAAAAAAATTTGGTTTAAATGGTTCAGTTTTTTTGTTTAAATAGTTCGGTTCGGTTGATTTTATGAAATAGTTCGGTTTAAATGGTTCGGTTTGGTTTTGAATTCTCAAAACCGAATAAACTGAACCAACCGATTTTATTAATAGTTTGAGACTTCGTGTTTTGAAATTTTTAGATTGAATTCCTCTATTCGGTTCAACCGAACAAATCATTTATTAATAGTAAGACTATTTATTTTAAACCATTTATTTTTTATTCAACCAAACCATATATTTATTTATTCCTCTATTCGGTTCAACCGAACAAACCAAAGTTTAAATCGGTTTAATCGATTCGGTTTTAATTCAGTTTGCTATTTTAGTTCGGTCAGTTTGGTTAGATTTTCAAAAACCGAAAAAATGTTTTAGTTGGTTATTTTAGTTCGGTTTGGACACCGGTTGAACACCCTACTCAGAGCAAAGAGATAAATAAATAAATCACAAATCAAAATAAATCCTCACTATTCAAACCAAACTCAGATCAAATTAAGTCTCTCTTAATAGCCCCCGTTTTCAATATAGGTAAGCCTACACTCTATGACCCAATCATTGCTTGTTTGCCATTCCTTGTAAGATTATCATCAAAAGTTCAAAACCCTATCTTGTTGTCTACAAGAAAGCTAGATAATTACTAATAAAGACATTATCACTTTTATTTTTTCTATTTTTTTTATACTAGGAAAACCATACCACAAATTATTGCTTTATCCCTGTTTATTAAGTCCCAGAAAGTATTTTAATTAATTAGCAGTAAGATATGAAAATTACAGGGATAAAAAGTATTGGCAAGAAAGAAAATCTATATATCAAATATTTTGAAATCAGATGATACTCTATTTCTATATATATGTATAGCAAATGGTATTTAATTCTGTACATTGTCAAATTTAATTTGGGAATTTTCCGGGCTACAAAAGCCATATCCTATCAGTAAACAGAAATCATTATTGGTTAATTAATACAATCAATTTAAACTGAGAAAATTAATAAATTCTCTAGCTATTATAATGTGTCATCCATCAACAAAACCAGTCATCCTCCAAACTGCATTTCGAATGTGCCGAAGCTCACGGCCTCTTAGTGTTCGGCCTTGACCGCTACGGAGTGAAATTGCCATTTCGCCACCATTGCTCTTTTGGGACACCATAACATGAGGCGGCACCAACTCGGTGCACTCTTCCTCATAGCGCCATTTTGTACTCTCGCGTGAAAAATGATGATGATGACCTGATGGACTACATGGTATGGTGATCGGAGACGAAGGAGGGCTTTCGCTATTATGTTGCGTGTCTCGGTTGCGTCGATTAGCAAAGTTCGATATTGTTTCTTGATCAGAAAAGGATGAATTTGAAGAGATGGTCTCAGGCCACAACACTTCAGCTTCAAGGAATTCTTCCATTTTGTGGGAATTAAATTGTTTTGAGTGCTAATGAGAAATTGTTTTCTGCTACTTGGAAAACAATAGCTTCAAGTTGGGCGTCATTTATAGAAGAGAGGAGTGCACGAAAAGGGAACAAAGGAATAAACTATGCTGACGTGGCATGCCCTTGACCAAACACGTGTACCAATAAACTGCATGTTTCTACTTGATTGTAATTTAAATAAATAAAAGAATTTGGATAATAAATGTACGAGAAAAAAAATGAACAAATTGTAATATCTCAATTATTCAAAAGTCAATGACATAATCCTCAATAATACATTAACTACGTACCTAACTGAAGAAAGAAAAAATTAACTGCTAATTAAAGATTTCCTTTCTCAAAAAGTTCATGAGAAACAAGCCTAATTGAAACAGCATATGATAGAGCTCTACGTACCAAACCTTTTCAATTTCATAAAATAATTATTTCTCTCTCTAAAAATTTATAATATAATATTTTCTTTTCTAAAACGCAAGAACTCTCATATTTTATATTTATCATTCTTAATAATTAGTAATTAATATAATGTCTGATAGGCATGTTTTTGGGTTGGGCCTTTTTATTCTTTTATAAAACTATATTAGGCCATATATTTAGTATTTATTTGTACAATGTTTTAGAGTTTATATATGTTCAAAGTTGACAACAAGAAATCCTATGTGGCATTTTTTTTTTTTTTTGCTTAAATTAAGTTGCATATCTCTGTACGCATGACTATATATGATATGATGACAAGAATAATTTCCCAGCCGAAATAATCAAAGAAATGAACAATATAATTCGTTTGAGCAAGTATAATAACAAATGGAAAACCAAATAATTCACAGGTGATTTTTTCAATCTGCTTATTTTTCATTATTAGAAATAAACCAAAAAATGCTGTAGTTGTACGCTTTTTCATTATATATTAGAAATAAACCAAAAAATGTAGTTGTACGCTTTTACAGGAAAATAAATTTAGTTTAGTATGCAATATCCATCAAGTGTTTTGGACAAAAACTCATCCAAAGTCATGACCTTCATATCTGTGTTAAAATTTATATGGATAGTTTATATTTACGGAGCCATTCAGAGTTTGAGTTTTAAATATATTGACACAAATCTTAAAGCAGATCAAACGGTAAGGTCCGTCTTTAAATGAGATTATGTCCAAAGCCCTTTGAATAAAATCCAATTCCAATTTCCATATCCTATGTTTTTTGCAATCTTTTTTTAATTCGTCCTGACATTATAATTATTTTGGTCCGATTTGTAATGTTACTATTGGAAATAGTACAACTTGGTAGAATAATCCGGAAAATATAATTTTCACAGATTTTACCTTTTTTTTTTTTCTTTCTTTCTTTCTTTCCTCTATTACTTTATTTGATTACAGGGTCATTAGTTTTTTTTTTCTTTTTCCATTTTTAGCTTAATTATCAACATCTAGTAAACTAAAGTCCCGTATATCTTGTACAAAAGAGAGCGATGTATGTATTGTAAAGATCATGACAAATATTTAATAAAGAAAACAACCAATTCAATGCCAATTCGCACTGGAAGTGTTGACAATTTACAACCTCAGGAAAAGGGGGTGGCCACTGACAAACTGTGTATCATGTGTCGTCGTAGTGCAGAATCAGTCCAGCACCTAATGGGTCAATGCCAATTCACACTGGAACTGTACCGACTTATGGACACAGATCAGCAGCTGAGATCGCAACCAATAGAGGCAATACTTCAAACAACAAAAAAACAAAAAGGCAAGAGAAACACTATTAGTGACCATGTTTGTCATCTGGAGAGAGCGTTGCGCAAGAATCTTTAGAGATGTGACAAAGTGTGAGGCAGAATCATTGGATCAGGTTTCAGAGATGTTGCATCGGTACACAGATGCGCTATAAACCGCAACAAGACCGTAAGATCGGATTACTTTTTCTTTCTTTAATTACATTTTTTTTCCTTTTGTTTAGCTAGTTTACTTTCCAAATTTATTTCTCTTTTCAGTTTTGGTTTTTGGCTCAAGTTTGTTTGAGCACATTGTGTTTACTTTTTCACGCAGCTACAAAACTTTGTAACTACGATTATCAATTAAATACGGGCGAGACCCATATTTTTCCTCAAAAAAAAAAATTAAATAAATTTATTAGGTACCATTTGACATGCGTGATCATCAATTGACAGCATATAACGCGTCAGACGGCTGTGCAAGGTAACATGGATCTTAATCTTATCACCACTTTAATTTTTTTTTTCCTGTTGATAGATAACAATCTACTTCTTGCACAATGTCGACGAAGTGAACATAATAGCTTATTTGCCTTTTCCTTTTATATTGAAAACGACTGAGCAAATTATGTACTGACTATACTGACAAATTTGTCATCGTGCAAAGGTCAAAATTATGTACTGACTACTGACAAAATTGTCATCGTGCAATTAAAGGTCAAAATTATGTACTGACTACTGACAAATTTGTCATCGTGCAAAGGTCTTTCATGGTTGACAGTAACTTGAGGAAATATTATTTGACAACTTTAAACATCTTCGTTTCATTTCAAATATGTAACCACACAATTATTTTTGACGATGTAAAAGTTGCTACTGAGAAATTTAGGGAGGTTCTTTTGTTTTCACTTGGGTTACATCATTATTTTTACTACAGCATGTTTTAATGGATTGTAAAGTTTTTAGAACCACCCATGCATTTATTGCCTATAAAATATATACAGGGCTTTCAAGCCTTTTTTTTTTCCAAAATAATATATATATATATATTTCCTATAAACCCTACAATAAGTTAATCCGAGAATATATAATCTACTCCCTTCTAGCTAGATTAATGATGTTTAATTTCAGTGGTTCCAAAGATTATAGAAGAAGAAATAAAAAAAAAAAGATGTTGTTTAATTAGTGGGGTGAATACATTAATAAGATGTTATCACTAAAAGAAAATGATATTCACTGTGAGGTAAAAAAAAATAGATAATTAATATATATGTACAATATATATATATATATATAGATTAATGATGAACTTTTTTTTGATGGTACACACATAAATCATAATTTAATACATAATAATGCCTTTTGCCATTGTCATCATCGATAAAGCCGGTCATCCTCCAAACAGCTTCTTAGCAGTTGAAAGATCACGGCCTTCCATGTTTGGATGGAGAGTAGAGGAAGAAAAGGGAGGTGAAGAATAAAAGGGAACGTAACGGAATAGAAAAGAAGATTAATATATTTAATTTCTTCATGTTTGAATAATTAATGAGAAAAAATAAATTTAATTTTTCTTTCCGTCTTATTTTTTATTTGGTTAGTTAAAATTTAGAAAGTTAATGAAATATTCAGTGGTGACTGTTGTAGATTTGTGACAATGAAATTTGAGTGGAAATTATATAAGATATAGGGTTGGATATTTGTGTCACCTTTTCTGAAAATATTTGCAACAAAATTTCTTTCCATTTATTACATCTCAAATTGGAAGAGAAATCGATTCTATTGATTCTAGTTATGCAAGATTAAACATTTAACTTCCTGTATCATTCACCTCAGACATAATTTTATCAACAAACACGATTCGAGAAAAAAAATTCTTTTCTTTCTATTCCCTCCCTTTCTTTACTCTCCATCGATCCAAACAAGATGGAATATGTTGTAACATAATGGAATAATGGAATATGTTGTAACAAAACTAATTATGCAAGAAATATGAGTAGAACTATGGTGCTCCTAAGAGACCAAGTTCCTTTGTATTCTTAACTCTAAAATCTATCGGATTAACTTTAAATGACGAATCCAAATTGTTGAAATCCTTATACCTTACGAGTGATGTGTCTACATGTGAATTTTTTTAAAGTTTCAAATTAATTTAGTATAAAGTCAAGTAGTCAAAAGTCTTCCAAAAAATGAATGCATTAAAATTAATTTATAAACCTTCTAATTTTGACTACTTGATTTTATACTATTAATTTGAAAATTTAAAATTTTTACATGTAGACACATCACTCGTAAGGTAGAAGGATTTCAACAATTTGAATTTGTCGTTCGAAATTAATCCGATAAATTTTAGAATTAAGAGTACAAAGAGACTTGATACTCCTAGAAGCACCTTAGTTCTACTCAAGGAATATTCCTGCTAGCTTGCTTGCGTCGCATGATTTTTAACAAACCATGCACGCACGTGTATATGATTTTTAACAAGCAGCACCTTAGAGGCACTTTCCTCATTAAACATTTTATAATAATATAATATAGCAATATCATGATGACATAATTACAAGCTTTTATTTCTTATTTTGTTTAATTTGGCCATTCACCTAATTTTGAAATTCTTAATTAGATTGCATATAGACATGTAAACACGTAGATTATATATATGGTCTATATTTCAACACAGAGTTTGGGTTTCTTCACACGAAATATGTTATCTAAGTAGTATTGTTAATTTAATTATTAAGTTCACTAGTTGATGATTTAATTTATTAAAAAAAGAAAATGTGGCCAATAGATATAACAGGTGTTAGGGAAAGGAGACATGCCAAGGTCTCAAGTCATTGGCCGTTTGCACATATATATGCGGCAAAGCCTCATTAAGCTTTCAGATGTACTTAATTGGTTTTCACAAGTCATGATAAAAATGGAGGCTCCATTTTTCCTTTGACATTTAACCACGCCATATTCATATAAAATATGCACTTAATTAGAACATGTTCAACATTGCATGTTTAGCAAGAAGCCAATAACCATCTATATTTTCACCTATATTAATTGTGAAATTGTATTTGGTACGGTTTAGAAATATATCATGGATGGAATAAGATTTTCTCCAAATGGCTTTGGGCTGGACACCGTCCAAAGCCTCTAAAAATCGTACGATTAAAGTCTGAACAGTCGATCCAAACCACTCAACATGATTTCCATATTAAAATATGCGTAGAGACCAAATTTTATATTTTTTGGAATTTGTTTAGATACGTACAACATCACTATTTCTGAATGGTCTAAAAATAGTGATTTTGAACGTATCTAAAAAAATAGTAAAATTTTTTCAAAAAATATAAAATTTGGTCTCTAGACACATTTTTATATGAAAATCATGTTGAGCGGTTTGGATCGATTGTTCGAATTTTAATCGTACAATTTTTAGAGGCTTCGGACAGTGTCGGGTCCAAAGCCATTTGGACCAAACCTTATCCCATCATGGATATCTCCATTTGTCAAATAATTGAGGCCATCCTTTTTAACGTAGATTCCATACTTGCTATTAGTGTAAAATGACAGAATGGAGAAGCATGGTGTCACTATTAGTGTGTCATGTTCTATAGATTAGAAGCAACCAACCGTAGAGCAAACAGATGTGCAATTTAATTGGCACATATTAATTGAAAATAATGAAAGCAGAATTATTAATTGGAGATCTGAAAAGGGACGCCAGAGGCGCATGACAAGGTACAAAGGTTTCTTTCAAGGGAAAGGAGATAAACCAAAAAAGGGAAGAACAAATAATTGGGACACTTTTAACGGCACTACATTTCATTTTCACTGCAATAATTTTACATCACTACTAGGAACTAAATATTGTTACGGTTGGTATTCGACTTGATATATTAATTAGTCTCGACCATTTAACACAAGGGAGCAGCTTGGGTCAGATGCCCATTCATCGGACTCAAACTGAATCCGATGGGTTCCATGCATAACCATCAATGCTTTAAAATCTGTGTGTGATGCTTTAATATCCGTGCTCACGGATCTTAAAACAAATTGGATGGATATAGAACTCATTGGACTCATTTTGAGTCCGATGGGCATTGGACCTAAGCTACTCCCTTAACACAAACCTTTTTGTTATCGGGTTTTGATGTACTTTGCACAAATTAAAACAATATTGTTTTCTGAAAGAAACCTAGTTTTTTTTTTTCTTGCTTCTGATTAGTGTTAATATAGATGCAATTTTTGGCCATTACATACCAAATTTTATATTTATTTTTGTATCTTGTGGTACTATTTTATTTAGATAGATACAAAATTATTATTTTTCAAAATATTTTGAACTATATAAAAACAGCGATGTTGTACATATAAAAAATTGTTTTTTTCAAAAAAATAATAATATATAATTTGGTGTCCAAGTGCATTTTTAATATGGTGATCATGTTGAGTAGTTCGAATCAACGATTTGATATTTGAAAACAATAATAAGAATGTGAGGCACGAACGATATATAGAGATTTGAAGCCTAAACATATATTAATATGATTCACATTGTATGAATCATGTAATCAAATATTCTACAAAGCATATTTTAGTATAAAATTATTTTTTAAGATTAGTACAAAATTATTAGTTTTAGAAGATTATGGACCATTTAAAAATAATAATTTTGCACCTCTCTAAATAATTAGTAAAAAAATTCTAATAATTATAAAATTTGTATTCAAGCACAATTTAGTATAAAGATCATGCATAATGCATGAGACACAAAACCGACGAGCATTTTAAGTTTTTAACCCTACTCTAATTTGAGACGTGTGGTTTAGCGTTTTCCGTAAATTAATTACATTTTGCGTTTAAGCAGTGTTTTGGATTTTGCTCCACTAAGCACGTCTTAAATAAACCACGTGTCCGGAGCTCCTCATATTGGAAAGGGGTTGATGAAGCATTCTCCTTCCACATATATTTTTCTTGTATAAATGCCTCACGCATTTTTTATGCTTCATGAAATATTCTTAATTAAAGAAATTAATCTAGATTACAAAGACACGTGTCACTTGTATATTTTGGCAATATTATTTAATAGAAAACTTGACATCCTATAGAAAATAAAATAGGGTTTCTAGAAAATAACGATTTAATTATTTATCTAGGAAGATTCTGATTTAATCAGTATTCTAAATATCACGTTATAGTGATGCAATAGCGGTACTTTAGTATTTTCAAACCTTAAACGCTAAGCTATGGAATAATAGTGCGCTATTTTAGATATGACCGCTATGGCAGTAATAGCAGTCCCTATTTGCGCGAGCTAGTGCATGCTATGCTACATAGACTTTTATTTTAATATTCAAACTGGATTTTTTTTTTAAGGATAATTTTTTTCAAGTTTCGAATTGTTTTTTATTTTCAATATAAAAAGATAGATAGGTTATGCCATGATGTTTAGTTTTTTTTTAATAGAAAAAAGATATATAGTTTATGCATGATGTTTTGGTTATTTTTAATGGAAAAAAAATAGATAATTTATGATATTATTAGGGATATTTTGAATAGCAATTTGGACTTTGAATTTGTTCTATATGAATATTCTAATTTCTTAATCAATTTTGTATTACTTATGGCTATATGAGACTTTAGATAATATTAATTTAGAAATAAAAAAATATAATTTTTTAAACAAAAAAAAATGCTATGTATGATAGTTTTTACTATTGCTATGCTATTTATGATAGCTTTTAGAATCTTAGATTTAATTAATAACTAATAATATCTAGAATTCTATGTATGATAGCTTTTAGAATGCTATGTATGATAGATTTAATCAATAACTAATAACAAAAAAAATATACTTTCCGCAATTACGTGATAATCGCTATTTAGAATCTTAGATTTAATTAATATATCTAGAAGAAAAATAAGGTTACAATGAATGGGGATTAAGGGAGGGGAAGTTTGAAATGTGCCAATTCCTTGGCCAACACAAATCAAATGGCTTCTTTTAGTTGAGCAACAGAAGAAAAACTCAGCTCCATTTCTTCTCTAAATGGAGGATGCCATTTTACTATAAATTCTCTCCCCTTGAAGAAATGCCATTTGAAAAGTTCTTGAAAAGGTGTTTACCTGAAACCTGACTGTACATCTTTTATATTTTAGTTTTTGTAAAATGTGTACGTTAAAAAATTTCCTAAAATGTTTGAAAGGGGGTCATATTTAATCTATTATAAATTCATGTACATTTTTATTATGACAAAGTCTTCTATGGACATAAGGACCTATTTGTAAAATGAACATATTTTTATTTTCAAAGTTCAAACAGTCGATCCAAACCGTTCATCTTGTTCTTCATATTAATTTGTGCTTGGAGACCAAATTTTACATTTTTTTTTGAATTTTTTTACTATTTATTAAGATGGGTACAAAATTCAATGGTGTGAATTTGATATTTTTTGTACCCATCTTAATAAATAGTAAAAAAATTCAGAAAAATATAAAATTTGGTCTCCAAGCACATATTAATATGAAGAACAAGATGAACGATTCGGATCGACTGTTTGAACTTTGAAAATAAAAATATGTTCATTTTACAAATAAATCTCTTATGTTCATATAAGACACTCTCTTTTATTATAATAGAGAATATCATATATAAGTTGTATGGATATGATAGGATGTTAGGAGAAACGTGTGAGTCATGCTCTCCAATTAGGAGTGACCAATGGAGATACACATGGGGGATATAATTAAGATATTTTAAAATAATGACAAGGCAAGCTAGAAAAGCAAAAGTGCAAGGCATATAGCTAGGTAGTTAGTCCCAAGAAGGATACTTAAAAGCATTGGAGAACTGTAGTTTTCATGCGGGATCCACTTAATCGCCCCATATGTCAAACTTATTAGCTAGAAAACTATATTACAAGTGGAGCATTATCTTCAAATTAGACCATTAATTAGTGAGGAGGTCATTGTCATTATCTGAACAGTATCATCAAACCAATGTAATAAAATAAGATGAAACAATTTTTTTAGCATCAAAACAAATGATTTGGTGATAGTACCAAATAGGGAACGTTTTAGTAAAGAAGTCACACGTAAAAGTGGAGTTAGTCTTCAAACTATGTGAATCAAATGTGAATAGAGATCATGTACATAAATTTTTTCTACTATGAATGAATGTCAATTTCATACTATCCATAATATTTTCATTTAAAATATATTAAAATATGATATAAATATAAAACAATTGAAATTGAATGAGTTCAATTGACCCCATTCAAATAATGTAGATTCGCCTATGACCACACATATCTCCATTTTGGAAATATTTGGGACTACATTCAAATTCCACCTTATAGAAAATAATTCAACAAGGTCCAAATTCATAAATAACATAGTTTTAATTCAAAATAAGAAAATATTTGGGACTACATTAATTAATTAGTTCAACAAGAAGTTAGAAACAGATCATAAATAACATAGTTTTAATTCAAAATAAGAAAATATTTCAACAAGGTCCAAATTCATAATGTGGATATACTTAAATGCATTTATGGTTTGGAAAGTTCGTTTTTGTTATAATATTTATAAGTGTATTAAAAAAATTAGAAAGAAGATAAAAGTCCGTGAGTATTTCAAAATTAATTTGTGGGTAATTGATCAAATTTATAAATTTTCCAGATAGTTCTAATATTAATTTATTAAGTTAGTTAAATTTACTAAGAGATAATTCAAATGCACCATCATTTTGTACTCTAATATGCTTCATATATTTTATTTCCATTTTTCAAAGTTTAAAGTCGATCCGAACCGCTTAACATGATCTTCATAATAAAATAAGCTTGAAGATCAAATTTTATATTTTTTAGAATTTTTTTTCACTATTCATACAATATTAATGTATCGGATAGTTCGGAATCTCCTTAAAACAGTGATTTTGTACATATTTAAAAAAAATAGTAAACAAATTCTAAAAAATATAAAATTTTGTCTCCAAGTATATTTTATTATGAAGATCATGTTGAACGGTTCAGATCGACTGTTCGAACTTTAAACAGAGATAAAGGATATGGAACATACTAGAGCACAAAAAAGATGGTGCATTAGAACCCGGCCTCCTCATTTACTAATTCATATATATTATTATTTTAAAATTTCCAAAATAAATTATCCATAAATAAGTAACGAGTCGTGTTTCAAACTTTGACACGTAAATATGAGCACACAAGGAGACACAAAGAGGGAGAATGACATGTTATTAAGGTCACTCTTAGGAAAAATTAAGTGTGACACCAACCAAAATAAAACAAGGAAAACAGCCAAAGGGATAACTAGAGTACATTTAGTCAAGTTATGAATAACTATATGCTGGTTTTGTGCTATAAAAAATTGTCACTGTTTGCGAGAAGTAAAAAAGTGATTATTGTCGATGGTATCTCACTGAACATTTAAATTACCACCACTAACTGACTTTGCTATAATCTCGTAACATGTGTATGCAATAAAAAAAATATTTCATTTCAAGTGTTGAATTTCAAAATTTAAAGTATTTTTTAAGTTAATCTGTTGATGTAATTATTAAGTTAGGAGAATTTTTAAAGTCTTATTTTACAATTTCAGTTATGAGAACTGTAAGTCCTGTGTTGCATAAGAAATTAATTAATTGTAAAGTAATACTATTTTTGCATGCAGTGAGAGAGTGTGTGTGTGTATATAAGAATGGAGCACTATGTGCGATGGATTCTGTCGATATATCATTGCGGATGTTTTTGTCGCTAATAGAAAAAGCACCTACTTAAGTGGATGATGTTATATAATTAGGCTTTCACTCAATTTGATGTATTGTTCTACGGTATTTTATCTAATTTATTGAGAACAAATTGTACATTAATTAGTTATGAAACAAACAACAAATTGAATTAGGATTTAAACATAAATATAGGTAACATAACGAACAGACAGCATGATGCCATTTCAAGTAGGAATTTAGAAAACTACCATAACAAAGAAAGGTGTTTTTTTTATTGATAAAGATGTAATTTTATTTTGGGTAAAGATTAGAGGCAAAAGCACTTAACTATTTAATATTTATAAATAATTTTTCTTTACAAACTTTAAACGTATGTGCTCTTTCACACTAAGGATATTGCCTTTGTCACTAATTGAAAATTGGCTTTTGATAAAAAAATACAATTTTATGTTTGACTTTTTGGAACTACACAGAGTTCATAAATAAAATAAATAAATAAGGCACTAACCAAATTAAGATAGATCCTCATAATTCAAACCAAAGACTAACCAAGCTAAGACTCCCTAAAAGCCCTCTTTTTTTTTATAGGTAAGCCTACACTCTATGACCCAATCATTACTTGTTTGCCTTTCCTTGTAAGATTATCATCAAAACCCTATCTTCTTGCCTACAAGATAACTACTAATAAATACTTTGTCTTTTTTCTTTTTTTCTTTCTTTTTTGGGAAACTCAATTAAGACTTTATCTATTCTCATACACAATAACAATATTTTTTTTACTAGGAAACCATACCATAAAAGCTTTATCCCTGTTTACTAAGTTCCATAAAGTATTTTAATTACCAGCAAGAAAGAATATCTCAATTTCAAATATTTTGGTACTCTATATATTTCCATAGCAAATGGTCTATGATTCTTTACATCGTCAAATTTAATTTGGGAATTTTCCGGGCTACAAAAGCCATATCCTATCAGTAAACAGAAATCATTATTGGTTAATTAATACAATCAATTTAAACTGAGAAAATTAATAAATTCTCTAGCTATTATAATGTGTCATCCATCAACAAAACCAGTCATCCTCCAAACTGCATTTCGAATGTGCCGAAGCTCACGGCCTCTTAGCGTTCGGCCTTGACCGCTACGGAGTGAAATTGCCATTTCGCCACCATTGCTCTTTCGGGACACCATAACATGAGGCGGCACCAACTCGGTGCACTCTTCCTCATAGCGCCATTTTGTACTCTCGCGTGAAAAATGATGATGATGACCTGATGGACTACATGGTATGGTGATCGGAGACGAAGGAGGGCTTTCGCTATTATGTTGCGTGTCTCGGTTGCGTCGATTAGCAAAGTTCGATATTGTTTCTTGATCAGAAAAGGATGAATTTGAAGAGATTCTCTCAGGCCACAAAACTTCAGCTTCAAGGAATTCTTCCATTTTGTGGGAAATGCTAAGTAAACTGGGATTGCTTTTTTTTAGTGCTAATGAGAAATTAATTGCTTCTGCTATTTGAAAAACAAAAGCATGGAGTTGGGTCTAATTTATATAGAAGAGAAGAGTGCACAAAAAGGAAACCAAGGAATAAATTAAAATATATACTTCAGTGGCATGTTCTTGACCAACCACGTGTACCAATAAATTGCTTCTATTGGAGAGGTACGTAATACTAATGAGGAAGCATTCTCCTTCCACACGTATTTCCTCATATAAGTGGAAATAATTATTTTATATTAAACCAGTTTAGATGGCAACCATGTATATCATTTGGGAAAATAATTTTATAATAAGTTTGAGAACCTTCATACAAAACTTTGGGATAAGTTAACGACGATCTTTTATTCAACTAACAAAATCATTATTTAATCATATATAAATCTAGAAGAAAATGAAGAAAATTGTCAATAAGCTTTATAAGAATAAGGCAGGATTCTACGAGGCAATGTACCATTTGAATTTTAATCCGTAATACATAGATCTCTTTATGATTCGTGCTAATATATAATGAAAGGCCTTGTTTGAAAATAAAAAATTGAGGTATCTCATCTCATTAATTAGGTGATGTGAATTCGGATTCATTGTGGGATTTTTTTTTTTTTGGCAATAATTTGTTGGGTATTTAATTAAAGTGATACAGGAAGGAGAACCGTGTAATGCATGTTCGTTAATTAATGGCGACCAATCACAGAGATCCACAGATACGTTGGGGACATGGGGTTGGTTTAAATTAAAGATATTTTAATATAACGACAAGGTTAAAAAAGAGTCTAATAAGGACCCAAGAAGCTATGACAAGGCTCAAAGTAGTTCTCAAGAGAAAGCCAAAGCTGAGGTGAACGAATGATTGGGGAACTGTTAGTCCATATGTGTGGGACCCACTTAAATTTGTACTGATATTAGGCTTATCCAAAATTATAACTTCAAGATTTTATGTGGGTCCAGATCCTCTAATGTAATTCAATTTTTGAGTTTTGGATCGAGACTGTCTTATTAGAATCAGACGTTCCATCTCGCACGATTTATCTCGGAATGTGTGCTCTATCTCGAATCCAGCACTCCATCTCACGCGCTCATCTCAAATCAGACGATCCTGATTTAAAACTCAAAAATTGGTTTACATTACTAGATCTGAATTAGTCTGTATGAGAGTTCAAATGCACTATTATTTTGTGCTCTAATATGCTCTACATCTTTTAATATTTATTCTATGCTACTAGTCACTATTTATACATGTGAAAATGACCAAAAAGATTTGTGTTTCTTTTCACGCTACTAGTCACTATGTATAATAAGATTCTCTTTATTATAAAAAAAAATGCTGATCATTAATTAATGTATACAAAGTGACTTGTTAACATAATCAATCAAGGGAACAAAAGTGCAGTACATATGTACTGTCATTGCTATACTCCTTAAGGTACAGAAATGAAAATAACTAGACCGGTTCAACCCCTAATTAAGTTATATGTAGTTCTGGTCAAGAGCGGACCAGGATTTTTGTCACCGGAGCAAACAAATTTCGAATCGAGTTTAAATAGTTAATCGGATTCAAATTCATTAACTAATTAAGTACTTAATAAAAAATAATGCTTTAATTTATACTTTTCAATTCTCTGACTTGTAATTTCTAATATTTTAATTTATAATTCTAATTATTAATCATAATTTAAGAATTTTATTTTAATTTTAACTCTAAATTTAACTCTAATTACAAATTAAACATCCAGCAAGAGGCATAAAAAATTTCAGAAAAAAGCAGAGTCGATCGAAACATTCCGACTTCTACTAAAATACAAAATCCAAGGAGGGGCATCTGCCAACGCTTTCTTGAAAATTTTTATCACACCATTACTGCTAAATGGTCCCTACGCGTTAAAATTGAAAGAAACATAACTAGTAATTACAAATTAAAGACTAAAGTGCTAGACAGTCCATAAAAAATTCAATTTTTTTCTTACATTGTCCATTTAAAAGTAGAAAATATATAAAATTATATATTAAAATGCTGAAATCTCAAATTAACAGTGTTGGGCCCCTGATCTGGGCCATTCATTCAGCAGTTGAAAATATGTTTGATAACAAAGTTGGAGGTCATGTTACATAAAACCCAAGTTCCCTTTTGCGCTTCCACAATTGGGACCATCAGATTAAATTTCTTCAAGGCTTAATTAACAGGGGGGATGTGGATGTAATTATACATAAAATCAGTGCGTCTTTGCAAGATGCTGCTTCACAGCCTGCTGCTCTTGTTTTTTCAGCTTATTATTGTATTCATTGTTGCTAGTGTTACACGTACGTTCATATTAAAACATTAAACCTCAATCATAACAAAATTTTAAAGATCATATGGTCACATGTTGTCATTTTTTACATAATATGCATATTAGTATTTCTAATATGTATTTTTTTGAATTTGTTTACTATTTATTAATCCACATTCTGATTCAATGGTCTATAAAATTTTACTGTTTTTTACTGTTCACCCGGATCTGTAATTTTCAAAATAGTTTAATAAATAGTAAAAAAATTCCAAAAAATGTAAAATTTAGTCTCCAAGCACATTTCAATATGGAGAAAATGTTGAGCGGTTCGGATCAGTTGTTTGAATTTTCAAATTAGAATACAAGCATGAACAACTCACCATAGCCCATCCATATATATATATATAGAGGATGGTTCAAATGCACCATGGTTTTGTGCTCCAATTATGCTCCAAGTCTTTATCTCTATTTTCAAAATTCGAACAGTCGATCCGAACCGCTCAAATTAATTATTACAATAAAATATGCTTGGGGCCTAAATTTTATATTTTTTAGAATTTTTTTACTATTTTTTTGGTAGGTACAAAATCTTAGTTTTCAAGAGATCATGACCATCCAAAAAAACGATATTGAACCTACCAAAAAAAATAGTAAACAAATTCTAAAAAATATAAAATTTGGTCTCCAGGCATATTTTATTGGAATAATTATTTTGAGCGGTTCGGATTGACTGTTCGGATTTTGAAAACAGAGATAAAGACTTGGAGCATAATTGGAGCACAAAACCATGGTGCATTTGAACCCTCCTCATATATATATGAGTCCGGCTAGTATGATATCAGTGTCATATGACACCAACTCCAAAGTTGATTAGATATAGTTCAAATGACTAATCCAAACCGATTTACTTTATGAGTGATGAATTTACATGCAATTGTTTTATTTTTTTAATTATTTTAGTATCAAATCAAGCGGTTAAAAATGTTGAAAAATGAATGCATTAAAATTAACTTAAAAACTCACACAAACTCACACATCTGACCGCTTGACTTGATACTAAATAAATTCGAAAAATTATAAATTTTGCATGTAACGCACAACTAATGAAGTAGATCGGTTTGAACGGTTTGGATTCACCATTGGAAGTCGATTATGTAAATTTTGGAGTTGGTGTTATATAGGCTGAAATGACACTGATGTCATACTAGCCGAACTATATATATATATATATATATATATATATAGTAGAACTAGGGTGCTCCTAGGAGTACCAAACCCTTTTGTACTCTTAACTCTAAAATCTATTGGATTAACTTCGAACGACGAATCCAAACTGTTGAAATCCTTCTACCTTACGAGTGATGCGTCTACATGTGAAAATTTTAAAGTTTCGAATTAATTTAGTATAAATCCAAGTGGTCAAAATTAGAAGGTTTCTAAATTAATTTTAATGCATTCATTTTTTGGAAGCTTTTTGACCACTTGACTTTATACTAAATTAATTCGAAAGTTTAAAATTTTCACATGTAGACGCATCACTCGTAAGGTAGAAGGATTTTAATGGTTTGGATTCGTCGTTCGAAGTTAATCTGATAGATTTTAGAGTTAAAAATACAAAATGGCTTGGTACTCCTAGGAGCACCCTAGTTCTACTCTCTCTCTCTCTCTCTCTCTATATATATAGAGTAATGCTATTATGCATTGCGAATTAAAGCAGGTGCTTTAATTCGCGCTCATATCGCGATTTTCAAAGTTCAAATAGCCGATCCGAACAGTTAGATGTGTTCTCCATATTGAAATGTACATTTTTTTTAAATTTGGTCTCCAAGCACATTTCAATATGGAGAACACATCTAACTGTTCGGATCGGCTATTTGAACTTTGAAAATCGCGATATGAGCGCGAATTAAAGCACCCGCTTTAATTCGCAATGCATAATAGCATTGCGCTCTCTCTCTCTCTCTCTCTCTATATATATATATATATATATATATATATAATTTATTTTTGTACACTGAAACAACATTTAACTTGAACATGTGATAATGTGTGAAACAATTATATATTATAAAGTAATAAATTACATTATATTGATAATTAATAGGAAAATTATATATTCTTCAAATTTGGTCCCCTGTAATTCCAATTTTTGCTATGTTATACAGTGGGGAAGGATTGAAATGTTATTTTCATACGTACATTAAAGCATGAAAATTTTGAAATTTTAAATAATTTAATTAATTAAATACTATCATATAATTATCATTATAAGAAGAAACTTCTCTAGAAAATTTTATTGTGGTCATAAGTGATTCTCTATATTATTTTTATTTTATGATCTAAAACAAATGAATTTTCTTTTATGGCGTGATCTACCACATATGCATTTAAATTTTAATATCAATCGTTGAACATATCTTCTTTTAAAAGTAACATCAAGACAAGTTTGACATGTTCGAAGAGAGATAATTTTTCTTTTTTTCAAATAGATCGATTGATAGAGAGAGTGAAAAGAAGAGTTTTGCATGATTTGTCATGCATGTGTTATTTGGCTTCTATTTTAAGTATCTATAAATTATGCGAATAACATTAAGTTATCACTTGCTATATATTGCAATAGAGTTGACAAGAACAAGTAAATTAGCACTTTAATTTTCTAAAAGAAAATTTTTATTATAAAAAACACGTTTATCATAATTATTATTATAATTTAAATATTTTTAATTCTCAAATTAGAAATCAGAGAAAATAAAAAATTTGTGAATGTCTATAATATTAGTTTATATTTTTATAAGTAACTTTTTAGCTCCTTCGATGGAAAAAATAAATTTTGGTGAACCTAAATATCAACATGATAAGCATAACTCATATGAATCTTAAATCTCTAAAATTTACCACAAAAGATCTATTAATCTTTTAAAAGAAAAAGAAGTAATGATTACAAAATTGTTAATATTAAAAATAAAATACATGTTCGATATATAATTACTATAAAAATGCAATGTAGTTATATGGTTGAGAGGACAAATATACAAAATTGATGTATGATTTATCATGGAATTGTTGTCTTGATAATCATGAAAATAATAAATTGCTTATAAATATGAATAAATAATACAACAATTCTTGTTATATAAATTATATTACCTCTCTTATTCTAGCAAACAAATATTGAAGAATTCTTGAGGTCATTTTACAATCTTCATAATTATTTTACATCCTTAATTTGTAACTCTTTTTATCCTGATGTACCATATATGCATGTCTTTCCACTATTAGTTTATACTTTATAGATATGGATATAAAAATAAAATGAAAATTATTATAAATCATTTCATATTTTTTTTTCCATTATCAATCTCTCCATACACACATATCAACATAACTTGGAATTATTAGAATGATGAAAGTATCATTTCGGATTCTAATATGAAAATTGAAAATATCACACACACACACACAAATATATGAATATTGGAGTTTGAAAGTGGAAAAATTGATAAAACTAATATACCAAATAACATTTTATTTGTTGTTATTATTATTTTTGTAATTGATGCTATTTTATTGTTATTGTCACACCTCCGATCCGGAGGTGCGACGGACCTATCGCGTCTATTTTCCATGCAATTTACGTAACACAAGGCATGGATCTTTTGTATGGATTTCCAATAGCATCCATTATTTTTTCACACATTTCAATTTATTTACAATAATTATCTGACATTTTACAGTGGATGATGCTAGAGATATCATTTGTGTATCCTGTCAGATATAATGAATCCCGAATCCCACAGGTGACCCTGCTGTCAATTACAATCCCAAAAGCGTTTCTCAATATTTGTCTAATAAACCTGTAACCCACAAGGAGAAACGAGTTAGAAATAATAAATTATTTCTCAATGCTGATTGCTACTTAGATTATTGGATTCGAAGGAAATCCATATTCAGAATTAAATCACCGCACGAGAAATTAACAGTTCATTTTAAAATGATGAATGCAAATGCTCAATAACAATATCCAATTCAACAACACAAATTTCATAAATAAATCAAGAACTCTAAGAATTATTCTGGTTTGGGTCTAAATCCTTTAAACCATAAAATCTGGTAACATTTGGTTTCTTACCTTTACAATTTATAGTTTGGTAACACTAACAAGAAATTAACAAGTATCTGTCGTGTTAGGAGTTATACTGTTCTATCTATCCTGACAATTTATTAATGAAAACAATATAGAACCAATATCTCAATGTCGTCAGTATCAGAAAGAAAATCGATGAAAAGACTGTTCTAACTATCCTGACAATCGGCTAGCAGAAACAATTCGAAATCAATATCACAGTACTGTCATTATCGGAAATAAAATCATTGATAAGACAGTTACTACAGTTCATTAGTCTTACAGTCACAATTCATATTTATTCAATATCCCCTACCCAACCGGTACTGGGTTCAGTTGGGGCCATTCACCATATGCGCATAAGGGTCCTGGAGTAAAGTCTAGTAGCTAGCTAGACTTTACAATAGATTAATCATTTTCTCCACTATATTGAGGTTCAAGGATTACAGTATTCAATATTCAATCAATTCAATCAATGTGGTCTCAACCATTTGCAGTAAGAATCAATCAATCGATAAACAATATCAACATGACAGTCAACAGTCTTACCTATAATTAAATCTCAATTATATTGGGCTATGCATATGTTGCAACAGTTCAATTAATGCAGTCAATCAAATATTTAAAATAGGCAACGAGTTACGATTTAATTCCTAATCATGAATCTCATATTAATCTAATAACCTCGCAGCTGATATTGTAGGCTAATCAAGCGAGATCATCATCAGTTTGTTCATCCTGAACATTTGATCTTATATGTCTTTATCATAATTATTTCTATATCAAAATAATATATATTCCGATCAATACTTATAGCAATTAAAAATAACATAATAATTTACGTGTTCTAATATTTAAATCCAATTATATATTTATTCAGCCGGGCCTAAATTCCAGATCAAATGAATTTTCAATTTCCTTTACTATCATGCCCTGAAAATTATATAGATATACCAATAACCGAATTCATCTGTACATCTGATACAGATAGATACCAATTTTCAGATTGTATCGAACATCTCGCAAATCACTTAGCAAGATATTAGAAAGTAATTTTAACAACAAATACAAGACCAACGTAGTTCGATACCAAAAAGGTATAGGCACAGTTGACCTATAAATCAAAGTTTGAGAATCAAGTCAACACAATAATTATCGGTTTCAGATCCGATTAAAGAACACAGGAGAATCAAATCAATACAATAATTCAATTAAACAAGTTTTTAATTAAATACTCACAAAATTGTAGCTTGTTTTATTCAATCTGTTAAATAAATATTCCTTGAAATATATATAGTAATCTAATAATCCTTGTAATTTCTTTAACAAGCTTACTGGTTGATTTTCAGATTTTACCAAAATCCTAAATCGGATTAAAGAAGAACAATATATATATATATAGAGGATGATAATACCTAGTGTCAACTTTTAACTTTCAAGAAGAAACAAAGATTGAAACACCAATCCTATTACAAAGTATTTTTTAGTATAGCTTCATCTCTTGCCTCACGGAAAGGAAGAAAAATATAAATGGAAATGGAAAGTTTAAATATATTTTAAGTTTGCCATTTTATATATTTAACCTTCATATTTCCAAACTTTTTAAATTAGTGCAAAACTAATTAAAAGAACATTAATTATATATATATATTACAAGCATCAATCCTATATTCCTATATGTTATATCTTATACAATTTCAATTTCTAATTTTCAAACAATCACTCCAAAGTATTTTTGATATTTGAGTTAACAACTTATTTTTATATCAATCAAACATATTTAAATTATCGGTTTGATAATAAATCACATTCAAGTAACTTATTCATCATTGCTAATCAGTTCAGAAAAATAATAATGTTTATTCCTTAAATATTACTTAGTCACTGAAAAATAAATTCAGACAGTTCGTATATTATTTGCATTTATGAATTTCATATACACATTTTTGTAGTGTTACAATTATTGTGATTAATATTATTGTTGTTATTGATACTATTGAATAAAAAAATATTAAAATATAAATGATAAAATATAATAAAAAGTGAAAGAAATAAAGACTTATCTAATTAATAAAATTACTGCTGTAATAAAAAAAAAAGGTATATATTTTATAATTTAAGAAATGAAAAATACTTTCATTCGGAATCTGATTTGAGATCAAACATCCCTATGTATTCCGCAACTATTTTATCCTTTTTCGAGTCAAATCAATTTTTAATATTAGCAAAATGTTTTTTAAGTATAGGTTGGGTCAAACCACTAACTATTTAATATCCATGTTATTATAAAAATTAATATTTCTTTTCCGAATTTCAAACCCATAATCTTCACTAGACTAAAGATTAATTCTAAAAAAATAAAACCCGGTTCTAAAGATTAATCAGCAAGTAATAATGGAATGTAATATTCTTTAACCAAATACGACAAGGAAGAATTTTATGAAACACTTCTTATAAATTAACCCCCAAGTCAGAATGAGGATAATACAATAATGTATATTCATATCAGGGAATTCGTTTTTTTTTTTTTTTTTTTTAACATGGAATATTTTAATCGTATTAATATGATGATATATTAACACGTTAGTCATTCGACTGTTTTGTGTGTTCTCCTATTTTGGATTGTAGTCGAAAGTCACCATAAATTTGTGATGATAACTAACTTATCAAAGTCAATTGATGGGCGTTGATTTTGAATGAATATGTGCATATGGTGTATGGTTAATCACTTGCTAGGGCATTGACAGATTGTGATGGAGATTTTGGGTGACTATAAAGAAACGTCTGATTGGTGTTATATCCAGTTAATTATGGAACGTTGACTGTTCTATTTATAAATGTGTTGAAAATTACGAATTATGAGTTTATTGCAATATATGAAATATTATCTGACTATGAACCAGACTTTAATAAATGGTCTAAGCTCCAACACTACATATGAGGGTTTGTTTGAGGGTACTATACGGATACCGATAGGTGTGGATTTAGTGTGAACACTTGTGTGACTAGATGGTGGATCATTTGTGTGTGTTAATAGACCTGATAATCTGAGTATTGAACTGTTAATGTCAAGTTGTAAGTATTTAATTCTGGATATGGATTAATTGTAAATCCAGTAGTCTGATTGTGGCAAATTAGCACTGGAAAATATAATATTAATATTATTTCTCACTCCCACTCTTTAGATTATTTTTAGGTTTATTAGACGAATACAAAGAGGCGGATTTGGATTGCATCTAACAGCATAACCACATAAAAAGTGGGGTTTTGGATTGTTGAAACTGATAGGATGCGGGAATCATTTTAAAACACAATTTCCCGTATTATGTCAGATAAATCTTGTAAGACATATGAGATGTGATTAATATGTAATAGTGTTATTAGTAATAGATATGAAAAATTCATTGTTTTGCATGTATAAATAAATATATGCGGCAGGTTGTTATACCATATTTGATGTATTTGAGGTGTGACAAAAAAAACACATGTAATAAAAATTTCATGAGAGCTTTGTGTATCATAGGAAGGATTTCTATTTAAATTGTAAAAAAAAACTCCATAAGTGTTTATATACACCGAAAGAGCCCACTAATATGCAAAGCAAATTCGAAAAGTTAAAAAGTTGGATCCTAAAGTTTGACACATAACTAGATAAATATTAGTGATTAAAGTTACATTGATTCAATAATTTTTGAAGTTACTCAAGTTTGGAGGAACAACTTTTCTTCGAGTTAAAAGGAATTGGGTTCTATTTAAAGAATTTGGACAAATTTTACTCAAAATTAGACTTAAAACGACGTTCGATATGTGATATGTGTCATAATTCGTGCACACATAATTAGAACACAGTAAATTTAAACAATCCAATAAATTTAAATTTAAATCGTCCGTACACATTTTAATGTGAATGAGACAGTTTAGATCTGATTTTGAACAAGACATTGTGCAAAGTTCTTTCAATCAAAACCCCAAGTTAAAATGCCCACCAAAATCTGGCACCTGCTGACAGTTTATTTATTTATTTTTTTGAATTTAGCAATTAAAACTCATATTTATTTACTCTAATTACAAAGAAAAATATTTAATAATTCACAGTGAGTTCATGAAAAGAAAGAAGAATATGCAGTCAGTGAGAAGTCTGTTATATTTTTTTTTCAACTTAATTACTATTGTATTAATCTTTGCTATCATTATACGTTCATATAAAAATAAAATTCCATCATAACTAAATTTAATGATCTTATGTTCATATGTTGACATTTTTAAATAATATCAGTAATAGTATTTCTAAATAAAATTATAGTTTTCTAATTCCAGAAAAATATCGTTTAACTTGAACACGTGAAACAATTATGTATTTTAAAGAAATAAATTACTTATATCGATAATAAATAAGAAAAATATATATTCTACAAGTTTCAAGTTTGGTCACTGTAATTCCAACTTTTGGTTATGTTCTATATATAGTGGAAAGGGACTGGATTGTTATTTTCATATATACATTAAAGCATGAAAAAAAAATCTAAAATTTAAATAATGTAATTAATTAAATACTATCATATATAATAATTATCATTATAAAAATAGTTCCTCTAGAAATTATTTATTGTTTTCACAAGTGATTCTCTTTCTTAGCATTTTATGATATAAGGCATATGATTTTTTTATGACACAATCTAGTATATGAGGAGGAATCCACTTACACTTTTTTTTGGTGATACCGAATTACATCCTATATTTTCAAATTTCAAACATTTGATCCAAAATGTTAAACTTGATGGATATATTAAAATGTGTTTGCAGATTAAATTTTTTATTTTTTATTTGTTAGACTATTTATTAAGATGGGTACAAAAATTAAAAAAATGTTAAATTTTGATTTGCAAATACATTTTAATATATCCATTATGTTGAACGGTTTGAATCAACTCTTTGGACTTTGAAAATTTTAAAAATATATATTGTAATCCGGTGTTACCATAAAAGGGTGTAAGTGGATCCCTCCTATAAAATATTATATATGAATTTAGTATAAGTTCTTTTATTTATTTTAAGTAGCATATAGAGAAGTTCGACATGTGTTGTGAGAAAGATAATTTTTCAAAAAAAAAAGAGAGTGATAGAGAGTGTGAATAGAATAGTTTTTCATGACTTGTCATGCATGTGTTACTCCACTTTAAAAATTATTTATGAATTATTTTAATAATATCAGTTTTTATTTGCTATATATTGGAAAAGAGTTAACGAGAGTTAGCAAATGAGTCTCCTTTTAATTTCTAAAAAAAACATTATATAAAAAATGTCTCTTGTAATTATTATGATTTTATATATTTTTTAATTTTCAGATTAGAAATCAGAGAAAATCAACAAATTTAGAATGTATATGATATTAGTTTCTCATTGTTTTACTTGTTAATCATATTTACATTTGTAATTTCTATTTTCTTTGAGTCTCCAAAATAAAGTGGCAGATGGATTAGTAAAACTTTAACTGATTAGAGAACTGGACTTGCATTGGCTATACTTATCTAATTTTAATTGTTAGGTAATTGAAAATGTGATATCAACACGTACTGAACTGTTATTTCAATATTTTGAAAATTTATTGTAATTGCCTACATCCTCGAATAATACAAAATCAATAATTGTTTTATTTATCTTTAAACAAAATTTAATTTTAATTAGCTCCAATTTCTATATATGTTAGGTTTTGATATAATTGTAATATTATGCAAAATGTAATTCAGATATAGATAAATGAGATTTATGTGCAAAATATTGATTGGAAATTTTCAAGAAAATTTGTAACGTTTTAAACAACAGGTTAATCTTATTTGTAAACATATCAATAAGATAATTAATTTAATCATAAGTTAATTGCGGTCGTATATATTAATCTAAAATTTCTTTGAGATATTTAGAAACTTATAAAATTTGAAAATAAAATTAGGAATTTAATAGATTGTAAATGTACGGGAATATTAATTGGAATACTTTATACAAAAAAAAAAGAACTAACAAATTATAAGAATGAATCTCATAAGTGGGACCTCATGCCATCCTCTATTTCCATTTTTATTTAATTATTTTATTTCTCTATCCTTGCGTAGCAAAACTCAGTTGTTCCAGGGTGGCTACCATATAAAGTGTTGCTTAATTGCTATCGACCTTGTCTAATATATTTGTCTTACTGCTTGGTTGTTTCTCGAAATGTTTTCTTCCTCTCTCTCTCTCTCTCTATTCTTGGTACTGTGTGAGATTACATGAGAAGAATTTGTGGCTCTGTGCCAATCACGATTTTTGGATTTCTTTGATGCATGATTGATTGCTCTCTCTATTCCACAGCACATAGCATAGCTATTTGGTATATCTCTCTCTCACTGTTATTCTTCTTATATCCGACTCATGAGTTTTAGGCAAGTGAGCTTTGAGCAAGTTTAACAGTTGAATTGAATTAATTATCAAGCTTAACTACTTAACTACACGAAGTTTTCAATTGTTATATATAAGCTACTAATAAAGCTTGTCAGAAGTACTACAATGCATAATATAATATAAATATTGAATACATGGCCTGTTGGAAAAATCTAAAGAAAAGTAAGTCATTAATAGAATTAATTAAAGAATAGGAAAATGATTAGTACATGATGCCTTTAATTAACAACGAATAACGAACACATGAATTAAGTACAAGTAAATGTAAATGGTTTTGTAAACAATAATTGTATTATGTCATAGGTGTCGATATCGTGAAGTGAAATTTGACAGGATTGTCAAGAATGACTTACACGCAACAGATCGCTTTATTTGTCTACGTTATTAGGTGCGGGGGTTCATTGGCTTTGTTAGTTGATTGACTGCATTATTTGAATTGTTGCATCATATGTATAGCACAATACAAATAAAACTGAAATATTGGTAAGTCTAATGACAATTCCTTTTAATTTAAATTTACTTATTACTACAAACTCTACATCATGACTGAACTTTGACCCCAGACCCTAATGCGCATATGATGAATGGTCTCAACTGAAGCTAGTACCAGTTGGGTAGAGGATATTGTAAATTGTGATTATAACGATAGTAAAACTATGGTAAATGTTTATTGCTAATCACTACCTATGAGGGGTGATAACATTGATGAATTACAAAGTTCTTAATTGAATTAATAAACCGCCATAAACCAGTATAAAGATAAGCCAAAAACAATAGATACGGATATGTGTAAAGGCAGATGTGGGTTGATGGTGGGCGTATGTACATGCAAGAAGGATGGTATCTATTTGTGTTATCCGACCTAGTATTTGCATAAATTTAGAACCCAAATAATCTGATTATAGTTATTTGATTTTCTATTCCTGTTGATTATCGTTTGATTGTCAATAATTAGCATTGCATTCATTGTTATAGAAATTGAATTGATAATATATTCACATTTGAGTCCGATATGAATCAAGAACAAGAAGAATATGCAGTTATAATTGACAACATGGCCAAACAAAAGATATGGTACTTTGGATTGTAATATCTGACAGGATGTAGAGAGTATTTCTCTAACATCTTAATTCCACCACTAAATGTCAGATATATATTGTACATATTTTGATTTGGGATTAATGGAATGGGTTAAATTAGTAATGCATAACAAGATTCATACTTTGCATAAAAAATTAAAATTAAAAGTATACTAAATGTTAGGACAATGATATATATATTGATTGGTCAAATCAAGTTTTCATATTAAAGAAATGGAAAACAAGTTGTAAGAGGAAATAACTTTGACGTAATTTCTTTGATGATGCCAGAAATGGATACTACATAATATTGGTTTTAAAAGGAACTAATTTTGTTATTGTTTAGGGAAAATTATTTTTATGTCACTCCAAAATTTGAAATTTAGGAATTTGCCACTCCAAAACCTTAAATTAGTTAATTGCTACTCTAAAACAATTATATTTGTCTAAATGTCACAATTATACATATAATTCAAAAAAATTGATTAATGACTAAAATATTAAACTGGATATGTTTGCTCTTAGAATATTTTTCTCAAACCTAATTCCCCAAATAAAAATAACTCACGCCGACATCATATTCATGGAGATGTGATCGGCCAAAAGGAAATGCACCTGATTCCCTCCGTCGCTGCTATTTCCTCCTCCTCCGTCGCTGTTATTTTCTCAAACCTAATTCACAGACGAACCAGGCAACAGGAACAGGAAAGGTCTCGTTGCAATTTTCTTCTTCTCCGTCAGTTCAATACGTCGCCAGGAACAGGAAAGGTAAATCAACCCTTGTCACCACTAGAAAACTTTTGTCTCAGTGGGTACAGAGAATATTTTTTCCGTTAATTAATCTTAACCTAGACATTTTGCAAAAGAAACATGAAGTTAGAGGAAGCTTTTCCAAGGTTTAAATTTACAAATCAATATCATGTATGTACTCCACAGTTGTATGCACAATGTTACCCCCTAAGGTTTAAATTCAATTTAATTATAGGTCACGAATTATGAAAATACAAGAAAATGAAAGGTGCTTGTCTTACCAGCATTAAAGCATTAACAGAGATAGCTATGCATACTGAGTTATGGTTAATATGTAATAGTGTTATTGGTAATGCATATAAAAAATCACTATCCTGCGTATATGTATTAATAAATATATGTGGCATACTGTTATATCTGTATTTCAGGTGTGACAGTGTAATATCATAGGGAGGATTTCTATTTAAATCGAAAAAAAAAAACACTTATGTAATAAATAATTCATGAGAGCTTTGTGTATAATCATCATAGGAAGGATTTCTATTTAAATCGAAAAAAGTCCATAAGTGTTTATATACACCGAAAGAGCCAACTAATATTTGCATATTCGAAAAGTTAAAAAGTTGGATACTAAAATTTGACTCATAAGTAGATAGATATTAGTGATTAAAGTTAAATTGATTCAACAATTTTTAAAGTTACTCAAGTTTGGAGGAACAACTTTCCTTCAAAATTAAAAGGAATTGGCTTTTATTCAAAAAAATTGGACAAATTTTATTCGAAATCAGACTTAAAAAGTTCGACGTGTGTCGTAATTCGTGCACACATAATTAGAACATAGTAAATTTAAACAATCCAATAAATTTAAATTTAAATCGTCCGTACACATTTTAATGTGAATGAGACAGTTTAGATCTAATTTTGTAATTTTGAACGAGACACTGTGCAAAGTTCTTTTGATCAAAACCCCAAGTTAAAATGCCCACCAAAATCTGACACCTGCTGACAGTTTATTTTTATTTTTTGAATTAGCAACTAAAACTCATAGTTATTTACTCTAATTACAAAGAAATTATTTAATAATTCACAGTGAGTCCATGAAAAGAACAAGAAGAATATGCAGTCAGTGAGAAGTCTGTTATATTTTTTCAACTTACTATTGTATTAATCTTTGCTATCATTATACGCTCATATAAAAAAATTCATCATAACTAAATTTAATGATCTTATATGTTCATATGTTGTCATTTTTAAATAATATGAGTATTACTTTTCTAAAAAAGTATAATTTTGTAATTCCATTTTACAGGAAAAATATCGTTGAACTTGAACATGTGAAACAATTATGTATTTTAAAGAAATAAATTACTTATATCGATAATAAATAAGAAAATTGTATATATTCTTCAAGTTTCAAGTTTGGTCATTGTAATTCCAACTTATAGTTATGTTCCATATATAGAAAGGGACTGGATTGTTATTTTCATATATACATGAAAGCATGAAAGAATTTAAAATTCAAATAATGTAATTATTTAAATACTAGCATATATAATAATTATCATTATAAAAAACAGTTGCTCTAGATATTCTTTATTGTTTTCACAAGTGATTATCTTTCTTATCATTTTATTATATAAAACATATGATTTATTTTAGGAAAAATTGTAAAAATGCCACTCCAAAACCTTCAAATTGTAAAAATGCCACTCCAAATTTTGAAATTGTCAAAATACCACTCCAAACTTCATTAATTTGTAAAAATGTCACTTTAAATAATTAACGACTAAAATACCCTCGCCCGACCATCTCCGCCCCCGCCCCTCCGCCGACTTGACCCGCGCCAAAAAAAAAAGGGGTTCCTGACATATTTCCCCTTGCCCGTCTTCGCATTCTTCGCAACTCCTCATCCTCCGACAAGCACCAACACCATCAAACCCTCCTCTACGACCCCCTCTGCCGCGCTCAGCCACCATTCGGAACAGGAGAAAGAAGATGAGAAGAAGGGTATTTTAGTCATTAATTATTTGGAGTGGTATTTTTACAAATTAATGAAGTTTGGAGTGGCATTTTGACAATTTCAAAATTTGGAGTGGCATTTTCACAATTTGAAAATTTTGGAGTAGCATTTTCACAATTTTTTTTTTTTTATGATACCATCTAGTATATATGTATTTTAAATTTAATATCAATAGAGGTTGTATAAGTCCTTTTATTTTAAGTAGCATAAAGAGAAGTTCGACATGTGTCATGAGAGAGAATTTTTCAAAGAAAGAGAGTGATATAGAGTGTGAAGAGATTAGTTTTTCATGGCTTGTCATGCATTGTTACTCCACTTTAAAATTATTTTTAAATTATTCAAATAATATTAATTTTTACATGCTATATATTAGAAAATAGTTAACGAGAGTTAGCAAATGAGTCTCCTTTTATTTTCTAATAAAAATATTATATAAAAAAATATGTCTCTTGTAATTATTATGATTTTATATATTTCTTAATCTTCAAATTAGAAATCAGAGAAAATCAAGAAATCTAGAATGTACATGATTTTAGTTTCATTTTTCATAGTTAATTGTTTTAGTTGTCTATCAAATTTACATTTGTAATTTATATTTTCTTTGAGTCAACAAAATAAAGTGGCAGGTAGATTAGCAAAAATTGAGATGATTAGAGTTGAGATGATTAGAGTACTGAACTTGCATTGCGTATACTGATCCAATGTTTAAGTATACCAATGTTTAATTTTTCGATAATTGAAAATGTGATATCAGGACCTATTGTACTATTATTTTAATATTTTGGGAATTTGTTGTAATTGGCTAATGGTTTCAATAATACAAAATTAATAATTGTTTTATTTATCTTTAAAAGAATTTAATTTTAATTAGGTTCAATATCTAATATGTTAGGTTTTGATAGAATAGAGTCAACATGATTATAAAAAAACGTAGGGATAATGTGGTATATTGATAGGTAAAATCAAGGTTTTATATTAAAGAAATTAAAACAAGTTGTACTAGGAAATAACTTTGGCGTCATTTCCTTGATGATACCAAAAATGGATACTACATAATATTGGTTTTAAAGATGACTAGTTTTGTTATTGTTTATTCATTATTAGCAACGGCGAATTAAATTATAAACTTAAATCATTTTATGTGGAGCTGCTCTTTAAATATTGTCAAAAAATGATTATTCATATTTTAAAATAAGAGAAAAAATGTGGAACTGATAAGCTGAATTCAGTCTATCCATGTTGTTTTAGTTGAAACATATATTTTGGAAAACTCAAAATTAATTATGCCAATGTTGTGTGAGGTCTCTTTATAATTAGTGTGAGGTTTTTCTCCACTCTCATACTGCAGAAACATTTTCTTTTCTTATTTTGTAATTGGAAAAAAAAAATCTTAAATCACAGTGACAAGCCTAAAAACTTTTGCATAAATAAGCAATTAATAATTTCATACTTCGATTTTTCCGATTAATTGGATGATCAGGAGGGTAATAATGATATACATGAGATGTATACATCAAGTAATAATCTCATTCAAAAATTTGAAATATATAATTTATCCAAAATATTTTTATTATATTATGACAGGATATAAAATCAAAAGAGTGAGTCTATGTTACTATGCATATCACTGGTTGATATGTAATACGGGCTAATATTTCTATTTTCAAAATCTTAATGGTCGATCCGAGCCGTTCAACATGATCCTCATATGAATATCTACTTGCAGACTGAATTTTATATATTTTAGAATTTTTTTACTATTTTTTAAGATAGGTAGAAAATCACTTTATCTGAAAATTCTGAACCATGCATCTAAAAATAGTAAAAAAATTCTAAAAAATATAAAATTTGGTCTGCAAGTACATATCCATATGAAAATTATTTTGAACTGTTCGGATCAACTCCTAGAATTTTGAAAATGAAAATATAAGTCTGTATTACAGACTAAATCGTGATATGCAGTACCATAGACTCACTCAAATCAAAATATTTTTACATGTGTATTGAAAATTCTTTATCTTACCATACTGATAGAAATAAATTTGAGCTGTGTAAAATCAGAATGCCATAGTTTAAAAACCTAAAAAAACAACAACGTGGTGGAGCCATATTTGTTCGTTTTGGTGGTTGATTTAGTTGAGAAATTTTGTTTGAACAATGCAAACTAGAGGGTAAATATTTTAACAGAGCAATTTCGACTCTGCAGCGTATCAACCATAGAATAAAACAGTGCTGCATATGGTTCGTGTGCTGCATGAAGCCGAAAGAACTCTGTTAAAATATTTGCACAAAACGAGGCTAGTCGGTAGATTCAGCCCATTGAAATTATTCCGCAAAGCTTATCCATCCGTAATGCTAATTCTAAGATTTTCTGTGGGCTGAGTTCATGTTGTCTACATAATGGACTCTATGGCATAGTGACAAATGAATAGTTCGGGTTCAATTCGGCAGGGTCAAAAATTTATTATTCAGATATAATTCGAGTATAATTCAGAAATGATTTGCTATAACAAGGAAGCAAAAAAAATATGTTTTTTTTTTCATATTTTTCTCACGAATAATTCGTGCATGATTCACGTTTTTCTGGCGAATAATTCATGGTTCGCGTTTTATTCGCAAATAAAACATATTATATATTTTTTTTCCGTTTTATTTAGAATTCAGTTCGAAAACGTCAAAATACGAATAAAATGTAAATTATTTGCAAATTTATAGCGTATATTTTTACTATGCTATATAGTATTATGTAGGCTGAGCAAAGCTGGAGGAGGGACAGATTAAATGGGTTAAAATCACTGTCAATTGTACCAAATAATAGAATTTCATGATATATTGATCCAAATAAATTTGATGTATGATCACATAAACAATACCCAGAGAAAGGTAAATTAATGAACTATAGTGAACGCTCAACATCACTGTTTTCAATTTCAAACTTTTAATTAATACAAGTTGAGACTTAGACACTCAAGATGTAAATAAAAAATGAACTAGTTGTGGGTTTCTATACTATTTATTGTTGAATACATTATACATTCCTTTTTGTTTTTAAATTTGAAGTGTGTTCTATATTTATATTTTTATTTTGTAAGGCGGAAAGCACAAATGGAAATATAATTTTGTTATTTTTTTTCTATATATCTAATTATTCAGCACCCATTTTTATAAAATATTGTATGACATATGTTAGTATTGAATTCTCGCCTCAATTAATCTACAAAATATCTACCCTCTACAATAGTATTGAATAGACTTGATTGTTTCATTATACCACTCAACTAATTATAAGAAATATTCAAATTGGAAAATTTAAATTAAATTGTTAAACTAACCAATAATGCCAATGTTTGCTTAGTAAACCAATGATGGAAAAATCATTCTAGCACAATCTATTTGCTTATTTAATATCTAGATTGGAAAGTTTCTTATCATGACATGGTAAATTAAATATCACCATGTGCTTTAGTTTTGTAACATAGAGAAAGAAATAAATATACGTGTGTTTCTTTTGTTTAAATAAAATAAACTATTTTGTTTGTACGTCCATCAAATGTCCTAATTTTACATTCCACTATTATAATTAAATAAGTTTAAAAATTTGTATGAAGTTAAGTACACAAACGATATTCATGAGCTTCACTTAAACGAAATCAATTGGCTTCCAATAACAAATTCTACATTGATCTATATCTAAATTAGTAATTAGTAATCAACAAGCTATTTATATTGTTATTTTGGCGTAATTTCCTCGATAATAAATTACTTATATCGATAATAAATAAGAAAATTATATATTCTTCAAGTTTCAAGTTTAGTCACTGCAATTCCAACTTTTGGTTATGTTATATATATAGTGGAAAGGGACTGGATTGTTATTTTCATATATACATTAAAGCATGAAATTTTTCAAAATTTAAATAATGTAATTTATTAAATACTATCATATATAATAATTATCATTATAAAAAATAGTTGCTCTAGAAATTATTTATTGTTTTCACAAATGATTCTCTTTCTTATCATTTTATGATATAAAGCATATGAATTTTTTTTATGATACGATCTAGTATATATGTATTTGAAATTTATATCAATAGAGGTTATATAAGTCCTTTTATTTTAAGTAGCATAGAAAGAATTTTGACATGTGTCGTGAGAGAGAATTTTTGAAAGAAAGAGAGTGATAGAGAGTGTGAAGAGAATAGTTTTTCATGATTTGTCATGCATGTGTTACTCCACTTTAAATATTATTTATGAATTATTTCAATAATATTAGTTTTTTACTTGCTATATATTGGAAAAGAGATAACGAGTGTTAGAGTCTTCTTTTATTTTTTACAAAGAGCATTATATAAAAAATAACTCTTATAATTATTATGATTTTATATATTTTTTAATTTTCAGATTAGAAATCAGAGAAAATCAACAAATTTAGAATGTATATGATACTAGTTTCATTTTTCATAGTTAATTGTTTTACTTGTTTATCATATTTATGTTTGTAATTTCTATTTTCTTTGAGTCTCCAAAATAAAGTGGCAGATAGATTAGCAAAATTGAGACGATTAGAGTACTGGACTTGCATTGTTATTACTTATCTCGTGTTTAATTGCTCGGTAATTGAAAATGTAATATCAAGATACGTTGATTATATTGTTATTTCAATATTTTGAGAATTGATTGTTATTGCCTACAAATTTTAATAATTTAAAATCAATAATTGTTTTATTTATCTTTCAACAAAATTTAATTTTAATTAGCTCCAACATCTATATATGTTAGGTTTTGATATAATAGAGTCAACGTGAGTATAAAAAAAGTATGGACAATGTGGTATATTGATCGGCCAAATTAAATTTTCATATTTAAAAATGGAAAAAAAAAGTGGTAACATGAAATAACTTTGTAATTTCCTCGATGATGCCAAAAATAGATACTACATAATGTTAGTTTAAAGAGGGACTATTTCGTTGTTGTTTATTAATTATTAGAGATAGAAATTAAAATATTAAACTCTGAAAAAAAGTTTACAACGGTGAATTAAATTATAAAATTCTTTTTATGTGGAACTGCTCTCTGAATAATTTAATAAAAATAGCTATTCATATTTTAAAATAAGAGAAATAAATGTTGAACTGATAAACTTAATTCAGTGTTGTTTTTGTTGAAACATATATTTTGGAAAACTCAAAATTCATTATCATCTGTAATATTTAGAAACTTGAGAATCAAAATGAAAATCTCATATCTAACAAAATTAAATTATGTTTCTCTTAATCTCGGATCTTGTCGCAACTCATTCACTCCGACTCGTTTACTTCATCATCCCGCTTCGAGTTGTGCTACTCGGATAGTTTTAGGGTTTGATTCGCTTCCTCGTTAATATTGCAAAAGATGACAATGAGGCAATAAGAGGGTTTGTGGTCCACCAGCCTATCTCGGCTCCTCCGTCTTGTCGCTTTTTGCCTCGTCTCAATTTAGCGAGTTTGTAGTAACTATTATATCTAAATAAGGTATGGTTATGGTTAATGATAATAATGATGCACTGATAGTGATCATTTTTCTTCTCCTTCCCCTCTCTCTCTTTTCCTCTTTTCTTATCTCATTGCTCAATGATTTGTTTAAATAATTCAGGTACAAACCTCATCTGAACATGAAGGCTCTTTTGAATACTCCTATCTCATCTCGATTACAACATCACAACTTTGTGCTAACGACAAAAAATTTTGCAGTCTCACAATCTACCAATCTGAATATACGCACAAAAAATCCAACATGCTCATTATATACTGATTTGAGTGTAGTAACCCTTGGTTCTACTTTTTTTTTTTCCCAATTTTTCTTGTCTACTTTTGTAAAGGAGTTTCAGTTGTAAATAGTACAAGTACTGGTACAAATGTTGTCTGTACTGATGCGAAATGATATATAACTAGTTTTGTCATGATTAATGAAATATCGCCCACAGACTTTCAGCCAAAAAAAACAAACTTTTGCATAAATAAACAATTAATAATTTCATACTTCGATTTTTCCAATTAGTTTGACGATTAGAAGGGTAATATATATAATGCAAAAGATATATAGAATAAATAATAATCTCATTCAAAAATTTCAAATATATAATTTATCCAATTATTTTTTTATTACATTATTACAGGATACAAAATCAAAATAATTTTACATGTGTATTGAAAATTATTTATTTTACCATACTGATAGAAAAAAATTTGAGTTGTATAAAATCAGAATGTGATAGTTTAAAAACCTAAAAAAACATCAACGTGGCGGAGCCATATTCGTTCCTATAATGGTTGATTTAGCTGAGAAATTTTGTTTGAACAATGCAAACTAGAGGATAAATATATTAACAGAGAAATTTTGGCTTTTTGCATCACACCGACTACAGAATTAAGGCAAATAGTACGTGTGCTGCATAAAGTCAAAACTACTCTGTCAACAAATGTACACTAGACGATTGATCAGCCCACTGTTAGTTTATTAATTATTCTGCAAAACTTATGCGTAATGCTAATTCGAAAATTTTCTGTGGGCTAAGTTCGTGTTGTACATGGTATATTTATCAACATAATTTTGATGTATTATTACATAAACATCAACATCATTGTTTCCAGTTTCAAACTTTTAATTAATAAAATTTGAGACTTACCTGCAGGTGCTTATTATTTTGGATATTTGGTACCAGTGTGTTGGTACCAGTGAACGTATTTGTAGATTTTCTTATTAATGGAAAATCAGTGAATGAGTCCACTTCTTTCAAAAAAAAAAAAAAAAAAAATTGAGACTTGACACTCAAGATGTAAATAAAAAATGAACTAGTTGTGGGTTTTCATACTTTATGCATTCCTTTTTTTAATTTGAAGTGCGTTCTATATTAATATTTTTATTTTGTAAGGCGCAAAACACAAATGGAAATATAATTTTGTTATTTTTTTTTCTCTATATCTAATTATTCAGCACCCATTTTTATAAAATATTGTAGGACATATTTTAGTATTGAATTCTCGCCTCAGTTAATCTACAAAATATCTACCCTATTCAGAGGATGAATAGACTTGACTGTTTCATTATATTTATTTATTTCATATGAAGTCTAGGATGCACTTGATTACTTATACCACTCAACTAAGAAATATTCAAATTCAAATTGGAAAATTTAAATAAAATTGTCAAATTAAGCAATTATGCCAATGTTTGCTTAGTAAACCAATGATGGAAAAATCATTCTTGCACAGTGTATTGCTTATTTAATATCTAGATTGGAAAGTTTCTTATCATGACATGGTAAAATATCACCATGTGCTTTTGTAGCGTAGAAGGAAATAAATATAAGTGTGTTTCTTTTGTTTAAATAAAATAAATTATTTGTTTGTACGTCCATCAAATTTCCTAATTTTACATTCAACTATTATAATTAATAAGATCAAAAATTTGTATGAACTTAAGTACACAAACGATATTCATGAGCAACTTAACAGAAAAAAAAAAAACAATTAATTGCCTTCCGATAACAAATTCTTCAATTGATATATTATATCTAATTTGTAATTAACATGCCAAACATTTATATTATAATTTATATTTATTTTGAAGTTCATTTTGGTAAAAGAAATAAAGAGGACAAAAATTGTTTGAAAATGTATACACCAAAATAATGCATGTCTTAACAACTCATTTTATACAAAACCAATAAAAGTTAAAATCTTGGATCCTAAAGTTTGACTTATTAAGTTGATAAAAATTAATGGTTAAAAGTTTTTATTTTAATTAATTCAATAATTTTGGATATAATTAAGTCTCTCGGAACACCTCTCCCCAACCCTCCCAAACTCAAATTTCCCATCAAAACATTAAAATATTCGATTTATCCATCAAACTAGAATATTTGAATTTTTTTATGAAAAAAAATAAAATATTATTTTACATGTTGATGGGGACTAAAGTTTGAAAAAAAAAATTAAGGGGGCACTAGCAATTAATTAACCAATTTTTTATCATCTTTGTTTATAGTTCCTTTGCATTAATATTTATTTATGGGGGCTGAAAATTCAAAGAATTGTATTTTAAAAACGAATATTGTTTACAAAAGAATACTAACTTTCATGGGTTATAATATATTACTTTCATTTTGTGACCTTTTAATTAGGAAAATTTGCTGATTATACAAATGTTTTATCCCAGAAACACATGTACACTTGTCGCCATTAACACAATCAGACGTAAATCAACAAAATCTTATTGGTTATTTTTGGTACAAATTAAGGAGATTTTAGATTTCCATAAAACCAACTTCTTTAAAGAATGTAGCAGACTAAAAGTAAAAAAACAAAAACAAAAAAACAAAGAAAAAAAAGAGTGAAAATGCTACTACATAAATTAAAATTGAACTACTAATCAAATAAATAAGGGGACTTTAAATTTATTGCTAATATGTTACATTTTTACACCAAACTCACAAAATTAAAAAAAAAAAAAATTGTTGAAAATATGAACTCTTCCAAAAATTGCATTTTGCTCGTAGAAAGATCCCCAAAATGATCTTTCTTCGCTTACAACTTCAAAAAGAACTCCTCACCCAAAAAAAAATTAAAATTTTATGCATACAATTTCATATGTTGGTCTTAAAAAATACGACCATCTCATCAATATGACAAAACCAAGCGTTGATCTTTCTCACTAATTAACAAAAGCTCTCAAAATTTAGCCAAACAAATTTTCAAAATATCTACCTTAATTAAATCATTGGCAAGCGAATTGTATTTGTAGGTATCCCTCTTCCTTTAGCCATCCTCTTATTATAATTAGATGCATATTGGGTTTGGGGTTGCACCAAAAATGCCATCTTCTTTCTCTCTCTACGCTCCATAATAATATGAGGAGGTACAAAAATTCTACTGCTTATCACACTTCCTGGATCATTATTTCTAAGAAAGGCTATACCGTCATCGGAACGATCTCTACGGGGTATGTTGATCGGGGAAGAAGTTCGAACTCCGCGCTGAATTTGTTCCGTTTTACGCCGATTTGATTCGTTGTCGAAACAGTTGATGAACTTGAACTCTTCATCATCAAAAAAATCATTTGTTGTTTCATCTGGAAATAGTATATCTGTTTCTTCAAATTCCTCTTCATCCATTTGAAGCCTTTTTATTTGGATTTGAATGGGATATCGATGTTCTTTTATCTTCTTTAATTTGGTTGATATGAGGTTAAGGAATTCAAGGATTGAAGAGGACGGGTTTATACTTTTTATTAGTCTTTATTATGTGGGACCTTTACCCATTCTTGCAAGGTTAATCTCTTAATTCAATATTTAATTACTACTTAATTTAACGAGTGATTATAAAATGATTTGGAGGATAAGGTGAAGTCATAAATTGACCCGGCTTGCAACCTTGCACCTTGGGGTGCAAACGGATTAGATAGTGGTAAAATTATATTTGTATATGCTTTAATTTTTTAATACAGACACGGATCAGATATTAGATGAATATGTATGAATATGGATTGGATATAGAATATCCGCGCGTGTGTGTATGGTATATATTTACTATTCAGATACGGATAATTTAAATTTAAAACTATATATGTATCCGTATCCGCACAGATATTCAGATATCGGATATTCGTTTCTAATTATCGGATACGGATCCGGTCGGATATTATCCAATCCGGTTGCACCCCTACTTGCACTCATTTATTTACTGAGATTAATTACTCCTTGAGAAAGCCTTATAGAGATAATGGTGGTGATTAGATGGTGATGATGTTTATAATAATATTCATAATAATTATAATAATAAGAGTAATATAGTAATAACGAGTGAGGCTATGATAATATGCATATTATGGAGCCACCCGTTTTATGGATCCATATTTTTATTTGCAAAGTTTAGACAATTAGTCCAAACAGTTTAAACATGATCTTTATATGAATCTGCATTTGGAGACTAAACTTTCTATTTGTAGAAAATCACTTGATTTAAAAAAATCAGACCAACCGAAAGCAGTGATTTTTTAAAATAAAAAAAAAAAAATAATAATAATAATAATAATAATAATAATAATAATAATAATAATAATAATAATAATTAAACACTTAAACTAAAATTAAAATAAGTGACAAACACACTTTTTTTTTTTTGAAATATGGGTTGGAGGTCAAGCCACCTAATATATTTCAAACCCCTATATATTAATATAGAGGATTTCCCCACTTTGTGGGTTTCGAATCCATGACCTCCCATATGAGAGTCTTGTGCCTTTGCCACTAAACCAAATGCAAGTTCTCAATGACAAACACACATTTTGGACATAAAATCGATTGTCAGATAATAATAGTGACATAAAAATATATTAGTCTTTGGATAATATTACTGACTCATCATTATTATTTTATTTTCTTTTTAAGAAACAAGCTGTAGTCACAAAAGCCATAGAATTATATATTGCTCGTAATTTTTAAAAGGTTTCTGATAATTGTCCCCCACTTCTATTTCCACACTATCTCCGCATCATAATTATTATAACTGTCTTGAGAACTACAAAACTTCTGACATTGATTTTTTTTCAAAAGTATTAATACATATGTAAAAAAATATTTATACCTATACACGAAAGTATTTATATCTATAAAGTGAATAACTTTTACATAAATAATTGTCTCTCCAACTATACGAGGGATCACTCAAACTACATGTGGGGACCATACATGTTTTTAGAGATAGGTTTTTTTTTTCTTGGTTCAATCTCGTCCACATTTCTAACGATCTATGAGGAATTTTGTGAATCTAAAATCACTAACGTCTTCTATGCAATATTCTCTTTCAAATGAGATCCATTATAACGTACTTTCGAGCTCGTTGTCACACAAATATTTATATCTCGGCGTGCAAATATTTATACCTATACTTGCACGTATTTTTTTACCTATGACATTGGCTGACATCTGAAAGTATTAATATCATGTATTACATATATTTATATCTATGCACTGAAGTATTTATATCTATGTGGTCAACTATTTTTGTTAGAAAAATATTGACCCATGGACGATTAGGAAATGTTGATGCAAGATGCGGAGTCTCCATGCCACTACTTCATTAGAGGAATGTTGACACGAGACCATTGAGAGACTGAAAAAGGAATGATTATATCAAGTTACGCATTCAAATATTAATATCTTACTTTGCAAGTATTAATATGTTCTTTTCTAAGTATTTATACATAGGTTCATGCGGGACCATGTGCAAGAACTAAACCATATTATTAGTGGGGATTATAGTACAACCTTTCATAATTGTAGCTAAACCATATTATTAGTGGGGATTATAGTACAACCTTTCATAATTGTAGCTACGAGGATAGAGAGAGAATAGGAATGTGGGGATTCATATAATTATTTTTTTTTTAATGAAGAGAAAAATCGAGTGTTTTTTTTATGGAAACTATTTTTTGAAAATACGTACGAAAAAATGACAATAAGATAATTGCGTGTTAAATAACGCGTAGAAATTTTCTAAGAAATAAAACTTACCATGTGATATATTAATTATTGGATTCTAGGCCACCAGTGGTTTCTCAGAGCTTCAATTAATTTAATAAACAATTATGTTGGCTAAAAAAATTTATGTCGACAAACGTGTTCTCCACGTGAAGGCAAATATTGCGGCACTTATTATGCAGTCATCCGTATAGCACATTAATATCGTTTAGGTCTAGTTAAGCCGGGCAGTGTATTAATCTTAGTGATAAATCAATGGTTTGGATTTGGTTCGGCGGGGTAAAAAATTTGTGATTCGGATATAATTCAGAAATGATTCGGTACAACAAGAAAGCAAAAAAAAATCTGAAAAAAAAAACCCTTAAAAAAAGAATAAATAAATAAATAAATTTTTGTGTTTTTTTGGCGTTTTTATTGCGAATAATTTCGTGATTCCCGTTTTATTCGCAAATTATTCGGTAAAAGTTTGGTCAAACGATTTATTCGCGATACGGTTCGAAAACCCCTAAAAAAGTTTATTTGAGAATAAAACACGAGTTTGATTACTATGGCATTAATTGCCATAATGCCGTATGGCGAGAGAATTGGGATGGTTTGATGGACATCAAATCAAATTCAGTCTAATATCATATCAGAGCTGACTAATCTGCATTAAGATTTATGTTGATTAAGTGAGAACAAATTTAAATAAGAATTGAACACCCTGATTAGATATCAAATCAAATTTAATCCAATACCTATCAAACCGTCCTCACTTCTATGGTGGAAACTAGCTAGACCCAGACCTATATAGAATTCACATCCTTCCAGGTACCTGAAAAGAAAATCTTTTACAATTAGTGGATCCAGACGATTCTATTTAACTTAGCACGAATCTCAAAGCTCAATAATACTGCACCTAAGCAAGCCTGAATCCCAAACAGACTGAGAATAAATCTCAAATCGTAAAGTGAGGATAATTCTTTACAGTACCTGAAAGGATATTGATCCAACCTATATATGATGCCAACAGATGATATCTAAAATGTGCATCTATTCAGTTTGAGGCAATTCTAGTAAACTTTATTTTTTTGTCCAAATTGTTATAAATAAATTAAACATATATATTTGCATAATTTTAATACTTGGGTGCCATAGATAGCATGAGGCTATCCGTGCTACGATCTCAAAAACCCATCAAATAAACTTCAAATTTTGATCTAAGTAGCTCAATAAATTGGTTATATAATGGACTTGTAGAATACTAATTTTTATTATTTTTGAAATTATTTTACTATTTTTTATGATTTATAAAAAGTGGCAAAAATTGACTTAAAAATAAAAGAAAATTGTGAATATTTAGGTCATTTTTTGTCATCTTTCATAAATCATAAAAAATAAAAATAAAATAATAAAAATTAGTATTTTACAAGTTCATTATATAACAAATTTATTGAACTACTTAAATCAAAATTTAAAATTTATACGATAAATTTTTAAAACCATAGCACAAATAACCTTATGCTATTCATAACACTCAGCCTTACTCTATCTTTAAAACAACCCCATAATCTAGAAGACTAAAACCAGCTGAAGACTTTAAAATGCACACAATTTCATTCGTTGGATCAATAGTAGCCCCCAAGTTGTACCCACATGGTCCTCTAACTGGAAGTTATAAACATCAGTTTATGCAACTTAGCAAGGCCATGCATCTTCCATATATAGAACATCAATTACTTGTAAAAATTGCACATAAATGCTACTTCAATTCAATAGCATTCACTCTGAGAAACATGGCATGTCACTGTGCTAGGTCATGCATTATATGGAATCTTTGTCACCATATTTGATCTTTTGAATAAACGACCCAGCTATAGACTGAATTCGGATCGGATCACCCGGTACCGTAAAAGAGAATCTATTAGAATTAGTGGACCCGAATTGTTATTTTAATCTGACAAAAATCTTAAAGGGAACTCCTACATCTTCAATAGACACTGGGTTGAGTTAGATCCGAAGAATAAATCTTAACTGTAAAATTATGGACCTCACTTTACAATACCTAAAAGGAATGGAGGATACTCATTCCTATAGACCTATTGAAATAAGCTTTTTCTGACATACTCCAATTATTTTCTTTTTTGCGGACGAATAAACTCCTGCATTGTCTACATCAATGTTGTAAAAAATGTCTGTTTAGGCCAATTAATTGTTGACAGTAATCAAACAGTCACGGATTTTTCCGATTAATCGGCCGATTAATTTCGATTATTCTCAATTATTCTCGATTATTTTCAATTAATCGTTTGGCGATACCTTATTCGTCCGACGACTGCATACCGTTATTTACAACGCTGATTCACATAGGAACCAACCTCTCGCAGGCTTGACTTATGAACTAAAATTCACAGGTTCGAAATTTTAGCTTTTAAAATATGATTTTTTTTCCCCTAATTAAGACTTCTATTGTGAACCTTTTAATTTTGACAAATTTTTGAATTTTTATGGGAATAAGTGGTCCCATCACACCACTTAATCCTATTCACAGAAAAACTGTTTATTACAACCATTGCAATCAGACTTCAAACAATATCAAGTACCATAATAACCAATATCAGAATATATAATCTAATAAATACACCTGAACAGGTCTCAGTATCAATCTGGTATTCATCAAGTGTAGAATCTGTGTATTCCTTGACAGTAACAGATCAATATACATCACTCAAACTGGATCTGAACTAACTAAAAACCCTTCACATAGCATGCAAAATTACATACAAATGACATAATCTTCATCAACTACCTTTCTAGAATTTTTCTTTTAAGCCTAATCTAAGATACAAAGAATTAGTGATGTACAATGTAATATTTAATCAACACAACTATGTATGATCACAAGAGTATCAATTATTTTTCATTCTTGTCATTGATATTTTTGTATTATGAGCTAGCATTCCATGCATGGAAATTAAAAAACATAGCAAAATAATTGCATCCCAAAAAACTCTAATCTTATTCCAAAATTCAAAATACAAAACAACTCAATTCTATTGAATTTACCAGGATCCATCTTTTGACAACACAAGCTATTACTATGTTTCCTTTTTGTTCCTCATTACATCTTGAATTCTCGCAAAATCAATATACAAAATTACCCGAATGACACCACTATAGGGCTCCGAACAAAATGCACCCCGTCACTCCACGTATATGACCCGGTAACATATGTTCCATTCCCCCTCATGACACTTCCTCTATCCTTCAAAACAAGCTTGAAGCTCTTCTTTTCTCCAACATCCTTAAATTTTAATTCTCTTGGTGAAATTTGAACTGACACTCTATCAGGACTAACTATCGATACCTGATATCGAGCGCTTGCACTGGCCACATTGGTCACTGTTCTGACAATAGAAACAGTACCATTGAGTCTGGATACAGCAATAGAAGGATAGTTCAATGAATACGGCTGTGGCGGGTTCTTCGGACAAGGATAATAGAAATCCATTTGAACACCGGCACTTGCGCACATGAAGAGAAGGTAGTCTTGGTAGGAGGCTTCATACACTAGACCCGGATCAGCGGCATGGATGGGCCTTATATGGCCTGATCCATAATCAAAGGGGCCTCCTATCGTTCCATCTCCGTTCATCAATGGACCTCCTTGAGCATTGTTTATTGTAGCTGTAATTTGATGAGCATATATTGTTTAAATTAGAAAAGAGAAGGTACTCTTAACACTCAGATTAAGTCGGCATAAAATTTGTATATCGCTAGAATAGAAACTGATAGCAACAAAAATTATGTAATGGAAATTTGGCAAAAATATAGGAAAACTTGAACATTAAAGAAAAAATGAATGTACCCGTTGTCATTATGGCAGATCTAATAGCAGACGAACTCCAATGAGGGTATATTGATTTCAGGAGCACTGCTGTTGCTGACACGTGGGGACACGACATTGACGTTCCAGAAATGATGTTGTATTTTACTCTTCTTTTATCGCTGTCGAGTTTTGTAGGTGATGATGATTCGCTCCAGGCAGCAAGTATGTTTAAACCTGGTGCTGTTATATCTGGCTGCAAAAAAAATTGTTTTACCAGTAAGTTCAAACCATGTATATTTTTTTTGTTGGATAAAAGAATGTCAGCTCAAAAACATTCATGTTAGAACTGTTCTTTTCATAGTTTGTCTGATAATTTCACAAAAAAAAAAAAATTCCTCTATATTTTTCTGCCTTGTTTCCCCATTTTTCTGTGAAAATGGTTCTTTTCGTTTTTCTTTTTTCTTATCTTTGATTTTTTTTTCCTTTATCCATGATGATAACTTTCATCATGCAATTTTCCTTATCTAAAATAAAGGGCAAATAAGCAAAGCAAATGGTAAATGCATACTTCAGAAAAAAAGAAAAAAAAACACAAAAGTATTACCTTCAGAATATTAGGCTCAAGAACATTGGGCCCTCGAGATGAGAATTGAGCCATAGAAGGTGATGGCCTCACATCGACCACTGTTCTTGCTCGGCCAATGACAGCCGTTGGATTGCTACTCGAGTTGATATAAGTTAAGATCTTATTGGCAACACTTGCTGACACCCCTGATCCTGGTAGTACATGTGCATCTACTGGTACTTCATTCCCGTTTGCTGCGGGGTTTCCCAAAATTATGGCGGCCCCACCGGCTCTTTTAACTTCTTGTCCCTTTTCAACACGTAGGCCGGCACCTCTGAAGCATACCACTATCTTGCCCTTTACCTTATCTGGAGATAGAGAATTTGGTAGGCATTGCCTATACAACAAATTTTAAACAGTTTATGAAGAACATACAAAATGTTTTGCATACCCTCTTTAATCTCAATATTATATATGGTTCCTAATTTGAGATATTTTCAATTCTGATTTTGCATGGGAAATACATGAGAATTTTAGCATCAATTAAATATTACTTATGAAATTCAAACTTTTACCCTGTAAGATTAGCTTGTGTTCCAGCAATAGCAGCATCTCCAGCATAAATCAGAGGATAGGCTTTCCCTTTTAGTTGGTACGGTGTTACAGTTTGGCCCTGAAATTTCAGTAAATTACACTAAGCAAAAAAAAAACTATATGTTCTCATAATTATGGTAAATTTTTTAATTTACCATGAGAATCATGCCATTGCCAAGCCTGATCTCTGCAGTAAACACCCGATCAATGCTACTTGCCCCAACTGTAATCATCCATGGTGCCAGGTTTGATACGGTACCGGATTTCGGACCAGAATTACCAGCACTACATACCACCACAATCTCTCTTTTCGCCGCATGCAATGCACCGACCGCAATCCCATCATTCGCAAAATTTTCCGGGTTCCCTGCAGATCCAATTGAAATGCTCAATACATCGACCCCGTCACCAATAGCATCATCTATAGCTGCTAGCGTGTCGGCATCAAAACACGTGCTTTCTATGTTGGGGTTTGGACCAGGTATGGGCCAACACACTTTGTACACTGCCAGTCGAGCAAGAGGTGCTCCGCCGGAAACCGTACCGGATGCAAAGCCACCTAAGGCAGACACATTAAGAACTGTACGACCAGCGACGGTCGAAGATGTGTGGGTCCCATGGCCGTCGTGGTCCCGTGGTGATCGGTATGCGTAAGATGTGTTGAGGGATCCGTAGTAGGCTTCATATGACTTGAGATAGTACCTAGCTCCAATGATCTTCCTACAATGGTAAGTAGCCAAAGAAATTGTTGAAGTTTATAATACAAAAAAAATGAAAATTATAGTAGTTTAAGTGAATTGGTTGCCTACCCTCCTCTGCTTTCTCTTTTTCTTATCATATTTTTACACAGTTTTTTCTTACATTCAATACTTTACTGGTTCAGCTGTTCCGAACCTCATTAAATTTTATTTTTAATTTTATTTTGTAAAAAAATTTTAAACATTAATCTAACGGACAAGTAAGGGTTTTGCCCATATTTAAAAAATAAATGATCATAATAAATGAATTGGGTGGATGATTTACACACGAAAAGTTATTTGTTGATGTGGTGCTTGTTCTTTATTGACAAAATAAATAGCGCGCTTGTATTATCTGTATTGGGCTGGTATTTAACGAACGCTTAAAAATGAAAAGCCCAACAACCTAAGTTCGCAAATAGTTGGGCCTTAAAAGATGAAAAAGCAACTGTCCGTATGGAACAAGCTCACCTGAAAGGACTCTACAAGACACCTCAAATCTTGATCTGACCAACAAAAGATTTTAACCAGTTCTACAGGAGAGCAGTTTGGGTCCGATGCCCATCCGACTCAAATTGAGTTCGATGGATTCTATAACCGTCCGATCCGCTTTAAGATATGTACACATTGCTTCAATATTTGTGTGTATTTGCTTTAAAGCAGATTGGACAGTTATGGAATCCATCAAACTCAAATTTGAGTTCGATGGATATTGGACCCAAACTGCTCTAGTTCTACAAACCAAACAAGAAATTGACCCTGGAAAACCAGAACTGGACCAAACAAAAACCCTTAAACAATTGAAATTGTTGAAAATGTTGCCATGAATACATGATTCAACTCAATACCAAGCAATCAACATCCACCCAATCTAAATTGGTATCTAAATTGGATGGCTTACATATGATGTGACCATTTAATGAAACAGAGAGTTCATATTTACGTGGGAATCTCTAATTGCCTCAGCGCATAGGAGAATTGTATCCTCTGAGTACTACAAAGGTATTGTTCTGTAGAGTTAGTGGATACGGACCATTCTTTTAACCTAGCCCAAATTTTAATGGAGATTTGTACAGTCTAAATAGGCACCGGATTGAGTTTAACCCGACTGAGAGTAAATCTAAGCCGTAAAGTTGTGGGACCCATCGTAAAGCCGTAAAAATTGTTCGATCTATGTTAAGATTCATACACACTTAATTCGCACCACTTTGAAATCTGTCAGAGCGAATCTTGATATAAAAATCAAACATTTTGTGTTAAGCATCAGACCAAATTTCATTCGATGTCTATTGTATCGCCTCCGGTATTGCTTGCTAAAGAGACTAATAGAGGCTACAGGATCAACAGACAAGGCATGGCATTGTGGGACTAAGCCTAAGGAAAAAGGTCACGAGATTCTGTAAAAGAACTTGTCTCTGTCTCTGCACCAAAAAATATGGCTTTGTATCGGCTCTTTTTTTGTCCTCTCCTATAGTAGATTGTATTGTTGTGGAAGAGATGGGTCCCGGTTTCAGAAAGGGACCAACGTTAACAGAGATAATGCATAGCATTTTGGAACTTAGAGAGAGGTTTAAGGAGATGTGGACAATAATGGCCTCTAATTATTTCCTGCCATTGATGTTACCTTCATTGTCACTTTTTTATCCATGTACGACTAATTGTACAATGTAGGGCTGCAAACAAATCAAACCAAATCGAACTTACCTCAGTTTGAGTTTAGTTTGAATTAATTTATAATCAATTTTTTTACGAACTCAATTTTGAAATTTTTACAAACTTTTTTACGATAAGAAAGAGTGATCGTAGTCGCCGAGAGCGAGAAGTGAGAGTTGTCTGGGGTTTCAGAATAAAAAGCTAGGGTTACAACTTACGAGGTATGACTTATGGTTGAGCGGCCTTATATTTTATCTTTTAAGTCATCAACAGAAATCAACGGTTTACGTTATTTTGAGATTCAAACTAGAATAGTTCGCAAATCTATTTCAAACAAACCATACCCAGTTTGAGTTTGATTTGAATTAATTTGGAACTATTTCAAATCAAATTTTTTACGAACTTTTTCGAATCAAACTCGAATCGAATCACGATTCACGAACTAAGAATTTTTTGTGCAGCCCAATGTCTATATATTCAACTGAGCCATTTGCATATTTTCTGCTGAGTATGAAATAATTATAAATTAAATTTTTTTTCATTTTATTCTGAGATAGCATGACAGAATCAAGCTCCTAATTTTTTTTAATATTAATAAAAAAAAAGTACTCAAATTTCAAACCTGCGAGCTTTTACAAGGAAAAAAATTATTGTCTTAATTACTAAATAAAAAACCGATTCTAATTAAATTAATTAAAAATTACCTATTACATGATGAAGACTTGAAAGAATGTTCTTCTTGACAAATTCCTCTCCATCTCGTCGGCACAGGGCCGAGACCTTCATCGGTAAAGCTCTTCGATTCAGGCCAAATACCTATACTAATTAGAGTAAGCATCATTTTAATTTACTAAGCATGAACCTAATAATATCACCATATAATTATGTATGTGAAAGCAATGGGATGAGGTTTTTTTTGCATGTGTCATGTAAGAAATTATTAATAATTGAGAGATGAAAGTATGTGCACCAGAATCCAACATTCCAACTATGACATCCTTGCCATGGTTGGTTTTTGAAGGTAGCCAATCTCTTTCTTCAAATCCAAAGCCTCTCTCTTTTATCCCTTCATAGCCTGTTATGAACTCCCATGACCTGGTTGTGTGTGGAGCCCACCTCCTTTCACTTGGATAAGCCCAAATTACTTCCTCTCTAGCTACAATTCAAATTTTGCCAAGAAATACTATTTTTTTGGTTGAAACTTGAAGAAAGGCATTAATACGGTTCAAAATGTCATAAGAAATATCTATTTGACAAATAATATTTGAAGCTAATTAATACGGTTCAAAATAAAAGGGTGAAAAAAAAAAAAAAACTAATGTGCTATCACCCAAAAATGTAAGTGAATATATACCTCTTAAACAATCTTATATGTACATTTGTAATTATTCTTATACATAGCACATTTTTTTTTTTGAAATATGAGTTGGAAATCAAGTCACCTAATACATTTCAACTCATGTGTATTAATACAAAGAATTTTCCCTACTTTGTGAGTTTCGTATCTATGACCTTTCACATGAGAGTCATGTGTTTTTGTCATGTAGACCAAAAGCAGATTCTTTACATTGTAGATGGTAAATTATCAAGAGAAGCTTTTTTGCACCTCACAATTTTGGGAAGTCTATATATTTGCCAAAATAGACAGCGACAATTATTTGGATTTATTCTACTGAATTGATCAACAAGATTTGATGGTGATGTTGTGTTGAATGAATACTCTCTTACAAAATCTTTGAACAAAATCTATTCTTGAAATTTCTCCAAAAGAATCCTAACTAATGGTAATGCAATTTTGAAAGAAGATCATATTACCAAATATATAACCCTCTTGCCTCTCTGTCTAGATTTTTCCAATATTATTAATTCTCATAATCATATTTGTAAGATATCAGTCAAAAATATAGTAAGAGAACCACTAATTTCAGATTTATATATTCAGGTACAAAGAAAAAAATGCCAACTATTTGAATTATTCTCAAATGACTCAACTAAATTATGATACTTAGCTGTTCACCTGAAAGGATATCAGCTTCTTCATCAGACAGCAAAGCAGCAAATCCATTTATGCTGTTCTTATAGCTATACAACATAGATTGTCTTGCCTCTTCTTCACTGAAAACATTTGCCAAAACTTCATTGTATAATTAATAATTGTAAATGAATATTAAACACAAAAAGGAATTGCATGCTCAAACAATATTGAGTTGGTTGTACCTGTTTTTAACTGAGAATAAAAGGGCATGGTGGTTCTCTTGAATTTCTTCGGCTGCGTAACTTCCACCATGTTCGCCTAGGTACACGACGTAGACCTTTAACAACATTACCAAGACATTTTATCAAGAAATATTTTAATTTATCAGGGAATAATGGAAATAAAATACTAAATTACTGACCTTGTGACTTTGTTTAGAATAACATGATGAGAGGGAGAAGAAAGCAAAGAGGAATAACAAAGGAAGAAGAAAGGAGGAGATAAAAGGCGCCATTCAAAAAATTTAGAGAGTAGTGCACACAAGTCCAAGCCTGTTTGCTTGGTTTCTTTATATACCACAAAAAATTGGAGGTGTGGCCTTGTGCCTATAAGATGTGGATATCAATTAGTGTTGTAAAAACTGTCTGTTTAAGCTGATTAGTTATTGGCGGTGATCAAACTGTTACAGATTTTTTCGACTAATCATTATTTCGTATTATGACCAATTATTCCCGATTAATCACTTAGCAGTATTTTGTCCGTCCGACGAGCCCATATATACCATTATTTATGCACTGATATAAACTAATTACATTGTTTTTCTTGTTTTAAATGATTTTCCATTAGTTTTATAAGTGTTGCTTGTTCATTAATTCACGCTTTATTTTTACTATAAAGAAATTGTTTTTAACATCCTATATTATGCATTCTTATGTGTAATTGAAAAAAAATATATATAATTAGTAAGTTTTTTATATCCAAATTGACAAGTAAAATCTAAGGAAGTTAAGTTCAATACTATGACATTGAGTGTAGTAACTATGACATTGTTCTCAGTATATGATATCAAGTTCGCGCAAACAGCGACGATATGAAGACTTTGAGTCACAGTAATAATTATATATATATATATATATATGGCAAAGACTTCTATAGACATAAGGACCTATTTGTAAAATGAACATATTTTTATTTTCAAAGTTCAAACAGTCGATCCGAACCGTTGATCTTGTTCTCCATATTAATATGTGCTTGGAGACCAAATTTTACATTTTTCTGAATTTTTTTACTATTTATTAAGATGGGTACAAAATTCAATGGTCTGAATTTGATATTTTTTGTACCCATCTTAATAAATAGTAAAAAAATTCAGAAAAATATAAAATTTGGTCTCCAAGCACATATTAATATGGAGAACAAGATGAACGGTTCGGATCGACTGTTTGAACTTTGAAAATAAAAATATGTTCATTTTACAAATAGGTCCTTATGTCCATAGAAGACACTCTCTCTCTCTCTATATATATATATATAGACAAAGTCTTCTATGGACATAAGGACCTATTTGTAAAATGAACATATTTTTATTTTTAAAGTTCAAACAGTCGATCCGAACCGTTCATCTTGTTCTTCATATTAATTTGTGCTTGGAGACCAAATTTTACATTTTTCTGAATTTTTTTACTATTTATTAAGATGGGTACAAAATTCAATGGTCTAAATTTGATATTTTTTGTACCCATCTTAATAAAAGAAAAAAAAGAAAATGACCAAATGAAGAACAAGATGAACGGTTCGGATCGACTGTTTGAACTTTGAAAATAAAAATATGTTCATTTTACAAATAGGTCCTTATATCCATAAGACACTCTCATATATATATATATATATATAGAGATATAGATATATATATTAGATATATATATATATATATATATATATATATATATATATAGATTTAGATATAGGGACGGACTATGGTGAGTTGCGAAGTAAAACAACATTTTACTTCATACTCGTATTCCAATTTGAAAATCCAAATAACCGATTCGAATCGCTCAACATTTTCTCCATATTGAAATGTACTTGGAGACTAAATTTTACATTTTTTTGAAATTTTGTACTATTTATTAAGCCACTTTGAAAATCGCAGATCCAGATAAACAGTAAAAAAACAGTAAAATTTTCTGGACCATTGAATCATCGATTTTCAAAGTGGCTTAATAAATAGTAAAAAAAATTCCAAAAAATGTAAATTTTGGTCTCCAAGCACATTTCAATATGGAGAACATGTTGAGCGGTTCGGATCGATTGTTTGAATTTTCAAAATAAAAATATGAGCGTGAAGTAAAATTGACCTCTTACTTGCAACTCACCATAGCCTCTCCCTATATATATATATATATATATATATATATAGAGTAAGGCTACGGTACATCGCAAATTAAAAGGCCTGTTTTAATTCGCATTTGAGACCGTTAGATCTCCTTCAAGATTCGTGCAGATCAATAGATGGATTAATTTGAAAATCTCCCTGGTATGAATCACTGGAGGTCTCCAATTAGTGAAGAGACGCTCTCCTCTTTCTTCGCTCTTCACGCGACCTAGCCCACCTCTCTTCACGCAACCCAGCCAAAAAAATTCTCACATGGCAGTGGGCAGCGACGCTCTCTCTCACGCGGCACCTCTCTCTCTCACCCACGATCTGGCGAAACCCTAGACCTCGGTGCAACCCTTCTTTCCATGGCAGCGACGAAACCCTAGAATCTCTCCGCTCCTCTCCTATCGGCGAAACCTCCTCTCCATGGCAGAGAAACCCTAGACATCTGTGCCAACCCTCAAATTTTGGTGCCTCCTCTTTGTGATTTTACGCCTATCTCGGGTAATATGTCTTCACACCCTTTTTATTTTGGTGTTTGACCTTGGTGATGGCTATGATGCCTTGGATTTGTTCCTCATAAACTTTCCAAGCCAAAAGTTCTAAAATTGAATTTTTGTTTGATTGGGTTGTGAATTTTATTTGGCATTTTTTTCAAATATCCTTGCATACAGTTAGTTTATTGATGCAATATGTACAACAAGCTTTTACTGAAAATTTGTTGTTATAAGCCTATGTCAAGTAATTAGTATAGTTACGTATACTTAATTTGGTTTCAGAAAATTGTTGGTAGTAAATTTGCATTCTTGTTGTTATGTATAATCAATTCACCAAATTGAAACTTTGTACAAAAAGAATTTTGACATTCCAGGCTTACATGCACCTAAAATGGGTACTATTATGTTAATCTTACTAATGGGCAAGATTCATTAATTAGCTTGTTGCAATGGAATCAATGATTCTAATCTTGCTGAGATGGAATTTAAAATCTTTCATTGTCTTCCTCAAATAGGTTGTTGAAAGATATATTCATTATGGCATTGAGTGTTGTTAACTTGGAGTCAAGATGAAGCACAACTCATTAAGCACATTTTGACAAGAGCAGCCTCTGTACCAACCTTCATGGTATGGTCACAAGTAGCAAGAAAAAAATATAATTGTTGAGATGGTTATGCAAATATAAATTGCATTGTCTTAGGATTGTACATATTTGTAATGCGCAACAAGCTATAACAAGAGAAAATTAATTATTTTTTCTGGTTAACAATGTTTGACAGTTTTGATTAGTGCATTCGGCAATATAGTTTTTTTTTTCTCTTTACATAAAAGATGCAATAATTGAAAGATGCTAGTTGTTTGCTTAAATATTGTGATGTTTAGTCATAATTGTTCTGCTATGTATTTGCTTATGTTGTTTGCTGTTATACAATTAGAACAGCAGTGAGTTGTTCATGAGATCTTGATATGAGATTCTCCCTATTGAAGTGAAGTTAAATTTTATGCAAATATGAACTCTTATGCTTACATAAGTAAAAAAAATAAAAAATTAAAAGAAACCATGCCAAAACTGATTTCAATATATCAGTCCTTTCATTAGCTGTACTTAGCTTATGCTTACATAACTAACAAAAAATTACAATTAAAAGAAATTAAAAACCTAGAACTCTATCAACTAGCTGTACTTGAGCCTATGCAATCCATCTCTAAGCCTTCCTATGTTTTTTCTACAAAGCATGGTAAAACAACCCTATCTTATCTTCCCAATATTATGCTTATTTTGATACAACTAAATTAAAAAAAAAAAAAAAAAAAAAACATCACTACAAAACATCCATCTTATATTCACAAGAAATTAATATCAGACTAAAATCTGAATTTCAACTACAGTGATTTTCTGCCCATGCTCATCCTCCTTGTGGCTATATCTTCATAACTCTACAAATGTGTTGAACTTGTGCCAGAATTAATTTCTCTTAGCTATTTCAAAAGAGTAACACAAATTAGAATTCATAGGTATGTTAGACAGTAAGCACAAAGCCAATAACTTTTCTTCAAATGATACAATTATTCTATTTTAGGTCCTTAACTTCTATTAAAGTGTGAATTATTCTTCTACTCACAAAAAAAAACTAGTTAATAAATAGAACTACTGTACCGGCTTGGTATTGTACCAGTCAGGTCTAAGCTGGTTTCTACTGTATTTATCCTCCAATCTGTTCATTCCTTTCCTTAATTTCAGATTTCTGATACAAGAGCTAAGAACCAGCAAGTTAGATTACTAATACAATGGTTTCTATTGTAATAAAAAAAAATTTGCAATGGTGCTCCTAACAGGTGGAACCGATAGAATAAATCTCAATAATTCCCTTCCAAAATTTGGTATGAAGACAATTAAAGTCCAGACTGTCATTGATCATTCCAACTTCAATTAAAGTCAATTGATGCAAATAAACCACAGCCACAGCCAAATAAAAAGGGTGTGAAGAAAGATTACCTAGGACCCGAGATAGGTGTAAAATCGGGTGGCGCCGAAATTTGAGGGTTGGCACAGATTTCTAGGGTTTCGCTGCCATGGAGAGAAGGTTTCGCCGATAGGAGAGGAACGGAGAGATTCTAGGGTTTTGTTGCTGCCATTGAGAGAAGGGTTGCGCCTTGGTCTAAGGTTTCGCCAGATCGTGGGTGAGAGAGAGCGTCGCTGCCCACTGCCATGCAAGAATTTTTTTGGCTGGGTTGCGTGAAGAGAGGCGGGCTAGGTCTCATGAAGAGGGAAGAAAGAGGAGAGCCTCTTTTCACTAATTGGAGACCTCCGGTGATTTATACCAGCGAAAATTTCAAATTAATCCATCTATTGATCTGCACGAATCTTGAAGGAGATCTAACGGTCTTAAATGCGAATTAAAACAAGCCTTTTAATTCGCGATGTACCGTAGCCTTACTCTCTCTATATATATATATGGACTTGGCTAAGCCATGGTATAAAATGTGTTTGTACTCCATGCCATATCTTCATTTCTAAAGTTCAAATAGTCGATCCGAACGCTCAAAATGTTCTCCATATTGAAATGTGTTTGGAGACCAAATTTTATATTTTTTTGGAATTTTTCTACTATTTATTAAACCACATTGAAATCGTTGATCCACTGTGAACAGTAAAAATTTCTAGACCATCGGATGAGCGATTTTCAAAGTGGCTTAATAAATAGTAAATAAATTTCAAAAAATGTAAAATTTGGTTTCCAAGTACATTTCAATATGGAGAACATGTTGAGCAGTTCGGATCGGCTATTTGAACTTTGAAAATAAAGATATTGTGTCATAGTTTACCAAATATATTTACACCATGGCTTAGCCAAGTCAATCTCTATCTATCTATCTACGTGTGTGTGTGTGTGTGTGTTTTGTTAGAAGTTAGAATCGTTCAAATTTTATTGGAGTATTCGTTAAGAAGTTTAATTAGTAACAAGTTCGAAATTCAAAGTCCGCACAAACATCGATATAAAGACTTTGACTCTCGTCTAATAATTCAAAAAGGGGAAATTTGACATATATCCCTCAAATTTCTCAAAATTACTTATATTTCTCTCTAAAATTCATAATATCAAATTTACCCGTCTAAATAAAAAACTCGCAGATTTACCCAATTTATTACCTTTTCTATTAAACTCATGTTAAATTAATAAAGTTCTCATTTACTCTTGATTAAAAATAAAAATAAGTAGCTTGTGTTAGACAACTGTTCGACCTTCTAATTTGTCGATTTATAAGAACAAATGATTCATTTGTCTACTTGTAATGCATACACAATGACATTTAGACAAACTACATATTTTCTTTATTTTTTCATTAAATAAGTAGCTTGTGTACACGTTACAAGTAAGAAAATGAATCATTAATTTATCCTCACAATGGTAAATTAAAAGATTGAACCTTTATCTTAGACAAACTACATATTTTCTTTATTTTTTTCATGTAGGTAATTAGATAAAATGGGTACTTTATATATTTAAAATGAGTTCTAATAGAAAATGCAATGAATTGGATAAATTTGTGGTTTTTTAAAATTTTGAGGGGTAAATATGATATTATGAAATTTAGAGAACAAATACGCAATTTCTATATTTTTTAGGGGCATTATGAAATTTTCCATACAAAAAAAATTAAATCATGTCATCTAATATATGATAGAAGTGTTGAAAATGCGCTCACCTTTTAAAAGCGCTTTCATAATATGAATCTTTCAAATTTAGAAAGGGCTACGCATTGTTGAGAATTGACTTAGAAAGTAGGTATAATGCCCATCAGACTTTTGATTGATGTGTTTAATCATCATTCATTTTGTTTTAAAATTCGTGTTCAATGCTTTTAATTTCGTGTGGATTTATTTCAATTTCCGTGCTCATAGATTTTAAGATGGATCGGATAGTTTTGGAACTCTTGAACCTAAAAGTGGGTACTATGGGCATCAGATTCGGACCCACGCCGTTCTCGAACGAAAATGAAATTTGCAGTGCAGATTTTACAAAATTGTATAAAATGTTTGAACATTTTAACAAAATACTACATCAAATTTATTAGAAAAATATTTCTGTGGAATTCAAATATAAATTTTCTTGTACTCTCTTCCTCCATTTTTTAAATATGAACCATGACTACAACGAAGTTGGTCAATTTTAAAAGTACCTCTCTTTATATAAAGTTCTTTTTGACAGAGCCCTTTATATAGAGTTAAGACAAATAGTTCATATTTTTTAACTTATCCTCTTCTGTTCATATTTTTCTCCCTTTTTTCACTTTATTTCTTCTACAATCCTATTTATGTTAATATTCATAATTAGAATTATGAATTTTAATATTCAATTTTTTTTTTCAAAAAGGAGGGTTCAAATGCCTTCACTAATTGTGCCTCTATCATGACTCCACTTTTTAGTTGTATAATAACAACAAATTTAAAATATATTTGTCAAAATAATATAGTTAGATATGATTTATATTATTTTCTCTATGTACACATAAAAAATAATATTTTGCAATTTTGTTTATATATGAATTAATAAGGTAAAAATTAACGTCTAGAAGTTGTTCACATCAGTGCATTTTTGTAACCTCTTGATAGCAATCAAATTAACATTTAGAAATGTCATAATTGTTTACGTATACATAGTGAAAATGATATAGATCATATCTAATTGTTTTATAAGAAGGGTTCGAATACCCCCATTTTTTATGCCTCCATCGTGCCTCCATTTTTAAAAATATTAATAGTTTAAAATCTAAAACTTAAAATAAAACCGTTGGATGTGATTTATATGTTATTTTTTTATGTGCTCATAGAAAACTACCACATTTTAATTTTATTTACATGTGAATCAATAAGTTAAAAAATCAACGTCTCTAAATTATCCACATTAGTACATTTTTACAAGCTCTTGATGACGATCAAAATAAAGTTTGAATGTCATACACGTTCATATATAAAATGATGTAGATCATATCCAACGGTTTTATTCTGACTTTTAAGTTTTAGATTTTGAGTTAGTAAAGTTTTTAAAAATAGAAGCATGATGGAGGGACAAAAAATGGAGGCATTTGAACCCTCCTCTTGTTTTATTTTAATATTTAGGATTTAAATTTTAAGTTAGTAATATTATAAAAATGAAGAGGCACAAAAAATAAAGGTTCATAATTTCTCTTCTCTTCCTTTTTCCTCATTTCTTCAACAATTAATTATTTTGCAATTTTTATAATTATTCATTTTTGTAGTACAAACTTTTAATTATTCAGTTCTCCTATTTCATTCTATTTACTACTATAAAATAAACTTCTAAAGTTAATACTATATTCTAAAATTAAGAAATAATGTTTCACCTTACTTGTACATATATACAATGATATTTTTATATTTGAAAATAACATTATATATTGTATGGCATGAAGAAACGAAAACTTCATTTGGAAAACGACATTTTCTAAAAAACTTTATTTGTACCACTCAACATCTGCAAGTGTTCAAATAAACATGATGTTTTAGATTTATCTAGCCTCAAACAACTAGAAACTAACAAAACGAGAACACAATAGTCCGCCACCAATGATAAAGACACTAACAAGCAATTGGCATTTTCTTATGTAAATATTATCCCAATTAGATTTGAACTTGATTTGAAATAAACAAATGAAACTGTCACTGACTCTGCAAATTTTTATTAATACCACTGTAAAAAAAAAAAAAAAACCCCCACAAATTATGGAAAATTCGAAAAATACCAGACCTCCAATTCAATCTGCGGCTCCATTCTTAAAGGGCCTCACATATGGAGCTGAAGATTGAATTGGAGGTCGTAAATACAATAAAGTTTCATGTTAAATAGTATTCTTCTATTAATGTTAAATAGTTCTCTCATGATAGTTATGAAAATTAATGAAGGAATAATTCGGAGATAGAGGTGCAAGAATAATTATCAGGATCTTTTATTTTATTTATTTGATAAAAAAAATGTTTAAAATCTTACTTATCTTTATTGTTGGGTTGGTTGTCGTACGTATCTATACCATTAATTTTTTTGGAATCTCTTGTTGATCATTAAATAAAAAGAGAAACGGTGCATTATATTGTATAATTTAAGAAACCATATATGTTAGATTATACCTGATCGTTTATTTTGTAATTTAATTGAGTTGTATATGATATTATGTTACATCATATCATATGGTGCGTTTGGATGAATCAAGAATAGTAGCAAGGATAGAGCTATTATTAATTTTAGGATAGTAGTTATTCAAATATTTTGTAGAAATAGTAGAATAGTGGGTTATCTCACAAAAAACAAATAAAAAATAGTGACTATTCACTAATCCAAACACACTCAAACGCCGGATAGTAGTTCGAAATAGTGCTAATCCGAAATAGTAGCTATTCTTCACCCATCCAAATGCACCTAATGTATTTTATGCAGCTCAAACATTTGCGCTAGTCTTCTGTTTAATTTGACAAAATTAAAGGGTATGCATTGTGGCTGTTTGCACAAATTTGACGGGTAAACGGTGGATTTGTATCAGTTATGGTTAAAAGATATTCATACATGTAAGATAAAATATTTACATATATTATATATCATAAACATACAGAAAAAAATGACATAGTTCTCACTACAGCAAATTGAACTATCAGCCACCAGTGAAACCGGTCCCTCGATAGTCAAAGCGCCGGTCGCTGATGGTAAAAACTGGTTGCTGATGCACCGGTCGCTGAAAATATCGTCGCTGATGTCTGCCCGATGATGTCACCGGTCGCTGAATGACGTCATCCCGGTCTCTGATGCTTTATTAGCGACCAATTTTTTTTTTTTGCCACTGTTGGTTTTGCTGACGTCATGTAAAGACATCAGCGACCAAAAAATTGGTCGCTGATACTCAAAACCGGTCGCAGAAGGGTAATTTTTTTGTTTTTTCTTTATTTTTTCTTTTCACCAATTGGTACGAAATGTACCAAACAAATTAATATACCCATTCTGTTCATATATTTTTCCCCAGTCCAATTGGTACAAATCGTACCAAACAATTCAGAAGAGAGACATATATAATATAAAACTTTTATCTCAGATGATAACATGACTTCTTCATAATCAACAAAAACAAAATAAATTACACAAGATCAATAATACAAATGCATATATTACATAAAATCTTACAATTCACAATACATTATTAGGTATACCAACTTGAGCAACATTTCGAACTATGTAAACAATTTCACAATTCAATTCACAATACATATATATATACCTACCAAATTTCCTACTAGTTGCGAAAATTTAAGCTTCTTCTTGAAAAAACATAAAAAAATCAACAAAAACAAGACATTAGCAAAAATCAATTAATGAAACTAATTAAACTAATTAAACCAATTAACCAAACTAATCAAACGAATTAATAAAATCAATTAATCAAAACAATTAACCTAACTAATGTTTCATAATTTTGCATTACCAATCAATTAAGCAAATAATCAAACCAATCAATCAAAATACTAATTACATGACAATTTTTTGTTTTTCTCTTAAATTTAATTTGTATCAATGAAGCAATCAAATATGTCTAGACAAAAAGAACTCAAACCTGCCGAATATAAGTGCAATGGACTCCAGATTTGCCGGTTCCTCAAGGAAAAATCCTGCTTGCTATAACATGCAACAAATTTATGATCGACCAAGTGATTAATGGATGACTAATAAGTAATTAAAACACCTTGTTTCTGTCAAACATATTATTATCTAACAGTAGTAGCTATCGACTTCATAACTTCATATGATATTTTGATAGTCTAATAACTTGAAAATTTGGGAATTAGAGTAAAACTATAAAAATAAAGATAGAAAATACCTTCAAATCGTATTCAGATCAATCTCCTCCTGATTTGCCTCTGCTCTGAGTGATTTAAATTAATCTAAAAAATAGAATTTTAGTAATTAGGTCAAAATTTGTAAAAAACAGAAGAAAAAAAACAGAAAAAAAAAAACGGAAAAAAAAAACAGAAATAAAAAAAAAACCTAAAAAACAGAAAAAAAAAAAAAAAAAGGAGGAAAAACAGAAAAAAAAAAAAAAAAAAAAAAAAAAGAAAAAAAACAGTAAAACAAAACATAATAAAAAAAAATGGTCCCTGGAGCGCTAAATCTAATTGGAATAATCAAAAGCGGATGAAATATCATAAGAGAAGTTAATACAGAAAAAAGGAAAAAAAAAACAGAAAAAAACAGAAAAAAAAAGAAGAAAAAAAACGGAGAGGAAGAGTAGTGAGACAATACCGAGAGAGAGTCCGAGCGAAGCAGTGATCGTTGAGCGGAGGTGGACTAGATCGACGGGCGGAAGCAAGGATCAAGCGGAGCAGATCGGCGGGCGGCACCGTCAGTTTTTAAACCATAAACCTAATTAAAATGCGCGAGACAGCAGGGAAAAAGAAGGCTCTGTGCGCGGGAGTCTTTCTGTCAAAAACTTTCAGAGACCGGTCCAAATTGGTTGCTGATACTATTTTTCGCCGGTCTCTGATGCCTGATTTTTTTTATTTTTTTAAAAAAAATTGATCTTCTGCTACCGATAACCCAACCGGTCGCTGAAAGGTTGGTCGCTTGATTTTTGGGGTTAATTTATTTTTTTTTGGAAGAAAAAGGGAATCAGCGACCGGCAACAGCACCGGTGGCTGATGCCCAGTTTTGCTGTAGTGTCTTTTGGTAAAAAAGGAAATATACAAAAATACAAACTTCAAGAGAAATTATACAGTTTAGAATGCAAACTTCAAACAGGAAAATATATTAGTTATAACATATCTCATTTTGTTAGCAAAAAAAGACGTGCAATAAAGCAGGAATATAAATAGAAGAAAATTTGCTGCAGCAACTATACAACAGCAATAAACTTTAAAAAATAAAAATAAGTTAAGCCATGTTCTTAAGTCATCAAATTTTTATAAAAAATAAAATAAAATAAAATAAATAGCTTTAGTAATGACATTACTTCAGAGTTCAGACCTTAATCAAAAATAATAATTTAGGTCAGCTTAAGTTAGAATAACTAGAATATTAGTCCTCAACAAAGTAGCACCTTAGTTTCCTGCATGTACATACTCTATCCCCATGCCTCACATCAGCACTATGTCTCTAAGTGGATTTGACTTCCCCGCTCGCCAGATTGGCAAACAGGATCCTACTTTTCTAAATTAAACCGTTAAATTTTTTTCATGCACGAATCTCAACACAGATTAATAGTTTAATTTGTAAAAACAGAGTTCTGCTTCCCAATTTGACGAGCAGCGGAATTCCGATCCGCCTCAAGCACCCACTCACTACAACATTTTCAGTCATCAGCGATCGGCATCAATGACCGATTGGGTCGCCGGTCATTGAAAACCAATTTTAAAAAAAAAGAAAAAAAATCTCCAGCAACAAAACCCTTCTGTGACTGGCGCCTTACCCTTCTGTGACCGATTTGGCCGGTCGCAGAAGAGTATCCCCTAAAAAAGGCCCGCCAAATCTCTTTCTTTTTTTCCTGTCTCTGTGCGTTTTAGAGTTAGACCAGAAAACCTCCGTCCAACACCGTGCCACCCGACCCCCGTCTAACGCCGGTGCGCGATACTCGAAGAATTTATTTTCGCCTCCACTACTCGTGACTCGGCCATTTCGCCTCTGCTATTTTGCCTCCACTACTCGTGACTCCGCCATTTCGCCTCCGCTACTTGCGACTTTGGTACTGTGAGGCGTGAAGGTATTGTTTCTTTCAATTCATTGTTTTACATTTTGTTGTTTGCTTTGAGAAACGACAATGGACAGCGCTCCAGAAGGCAGTCGAGAATCAGTGGGGCGGACACGAATTTCGACGCAAGGCCGATGAGCTCTTCACCTCCATCCAATCCTGGTTCTTCAAAACCAAGCGTTAGTCAAATATCTAATTATTCAGGTTTCATTTTTTTTTCTGTTTTTTTTTTTTGCTGATTTTTTTATGTTTTTCGTTTTTTTTTTTCTGAGACAGATTTCGTGCAAGAAAGAAACCAAATTGGAAATTGGAAAGAAATCAAATCGGGTGTTCATCACAGGTAATTGTTTTTAATTAATGTAAATTGTTTATCAATTGGAAAGAAATCAAATCGGGTGTTCAATACATGTAGCGAGGATCGGAAGGTGAATCTTTAGTCAATTGGCAATACCACCTCTTCACAGGCTAGTTGTCAATTTTATTCTCTTTTATCATTGGTGCCTTCCTTTACTGATTATTACTGGAATATATGCTTTGTGTTAGTTTGGAAAAGAGAACTTTAGGTCAATACTTCTATTTGCATTTTAATACTTTTTCTTTCTTTATTATGCAAGAGTGAAGATAACTTGTTAGTCGATACTGGAACTGTACGTCAACTTAGCTGCTTTCTAACAAGAAAATATAGGTAGTCTTAATCAATTCAAATTTAATTAACTTGTCTTCATAGAATTCATGGGTAATTATTTGATTCATAAAAAGACTTTGCAAGGTCATACAAGTGCGGTAGATTCAGTGGCATTTGATTCTGGCGAGGTCTTGGTTCTTGGTGGAGCTGCTAATGGTGCGATTAAGCTTTGGTACTTAGAAGAGGCCAAGAGTATGTACTAATTTATATGTCGGATAATTTAGATATCGTACTTTAGATAAAGTATGTACTAATTTATATGTCGGATGTTTTAGATATCGTACTTTAGATATTTCATGTTTGATATCTATGAAGTATTTAGATATTTGATATTTATGTATTATTTGTGAATTGTTTGGTGCGTTACGTACCAATTAAATTGCTTGTGAATTGTTTTTGAATTTGTTAAATTACTTGGTACGTTACTATATTTGAATTGTTTGTTAATTAATTAATTGTTTGGTATGATTCGTCATGATTGGACTGGGGAAAAATAAACGAACATAATGAGTTCTGTTGTTTGGTACAATTCGTACCAATTGGTGAAAAGAAAAAAACAAAAAAATTATAAAAAAAAATAACCCTTCTGCGACCAATTTGGACACATCAGAGACCGATCAGGCGGTCACTGATGAGGTTCAGCCACGTCATCATATGGTATCAGGGACGGATTTTAATCGATCGCTGAAGGGTCTTCTGTGACCGGTGACGTCATCATCTGCGACCGGTGACATCATCATGGAGGGCATCAGTGACGGAGCAACTGCGACCGACACATCTGCGACTGAATTCGGGCTTCTGTGACCGATTTACTCTTCTGTGACCGGTGCCATATCCTTCTGTGACCGATTTAGCCGGTCATAGAAGGGTCATTTTGCTGTAGTGACTCCATGCCCACACGTAGTGGTTACGCAAATATTTTAATTATCTATGCTTAAACTTGATATGTCCGATAATTTCAAGTTGTACAAGCATATATATGCTTTAAGAAAATGTTCAAATACCTTCATTTTTTTGTCTTCATCATATCTCCATTTTTAAAAATATTAATAAATCAAAATTTAAGAAACGTGAAAATAAAACCGTTAGATGTCATCTATATTATTTTTCTATGTGCTCATAAAAAAATATCACATTTCCATTTTGTTTTTATGTGAATCAATAATTTGAAAAATCAACGTCTAAAAATTATTTACATTAGTACATTTTTACAAGCTCTTGATGATAATCAAAACAAAGTTAAAATATTACAATTTTTTACATGTACATAGATAAAATGATGCAGATTATATCTAAAGGTTTTATTTTGACTTTTAAGTTTTAAATTTTGAGTTCTTAAAGTCACAAAAAAATGAAGGCATTTGAACCCTACTTTAATTATTTGTTATCTAATTTCATTATCAATGTTTATGCTAAGTTATTAATTAACATATTTATATAAACTCATACATAAATAAATACACCTTTTGAATATTAATTATAGACATAAAAAAAATCTTCTAGAAACGAGAAAAAAATCAATGTTGAGATTTCATACTTTAATTAAAGTAGAAAGACGAAACGGCAAAATTTGCTAAGAAAAACGAGCAAAAGAATCAAACGGAGTTTTGAAAAAATTGCAGAAAAAAACATAAAAAAAATCCAAGCTAAAGATAATTTCTCTAATTAGAAGAACAAAAATTCCACTTTCAAAATTAAGATGACAAGAAAAGGTATTGAAATTGTATCCAAAGACTGAGACGTTCCATTGTTGGGACAAATTTGGGTCCGATGGGCATCAGACTCAAATCTGGATCCAATGGGCTCCATAACCGTCTGATCCACTTTAAGATATGTGTGCACGGATATTAAAGCGATGCTCACAGATCTTAAAGTGAATCGGATGGTTATGAAATCAATCGCACTTAGTTTGAGTCCGATGGACATCGGACCCAAACTGCTCTCTCCACTTTTTGGTTGTTGGTACTCAAGACTCAAGAGCGTAACAACTTTTTTTTCTAGAATGGATGCGATTATACTAGTACTAAAGTACCGAATTCCATCAAAACTCCGCAGTTGTGTTGCATTCCTTTTAGATCATAAAAATAAAATTCTAGAATGTGTTCATTTTCAATTCCTAGGTTTTGATCTTGACCAAATTAAAAACTTATAAATTCTTGACTATAGCAAGCATATGTCATGTTTTTCTGCATTGCTTTATTAAAATTTCTGACGTTCTTGCCTCTTGCTGTTTAATAATTTAAAAAGGTCTTTTAATTTCTAGGTTGTCTCAATTTCTCTGTTGTTATCCTTTCCATCACCTTTGATTTGATTTCAACAAGTTTTCAAACATTACGACAAAAACCACCTGATTAGACATTTTTTTTTACAAATATTAAGTAACGTAATAATAATATATATAATTATAATTGATCATAAATAAACAGCTTCGAACGCCACTGAAAGTGAGGATATTAGTAAGATTCTATGATATGATGCTATGATGTACTTCTCATCTTAATTTTACTAAAAACGCAATTTATTGTGCAATCATGCATTACGATAAATTATTCGAATAATTATATGAATTGTCAAACTCCTATCATCCATATGTCTCTGCAGCTACAGTAGAGGAATGTTGTACTATGGTCTCTACTAATTATATAGTTTTCCTTTCTCAGTTTTTGTACTTGTTCCCTTGTCAACCTTCGTAGGTATAAATACTTGGACAAAAACAAGTTAATACCTGTAGAGTAAGAAATTTAATACTTGCATGTGTAACTTGATATGATGATCCTCTTTTTCAGTACTCTAATAGTCTCCACGTCAACCTTCCTATAATGAAGTAGTTGACGTCTTGTATCTCCGCATCAACATTTTAATAAAAATATAGTTGACCTCATAGGTATCAATATTTGCAAAATAAAATATTAATACTTTGACATGTAACTCAATATGATTAAACGTCTGAAGATTAAACTTTGTACAATGTATATACATATAAATATTTTAGTTTAAAGATATAAATATTTTCAATACTTGATATTAATAGTTTAAGACGTCATCTAGATTCATATGTAAAAAAATATGAAGTATTGCGGTCCTCTATATATTAGTACTTTCAGACGTCAGTTTACCTTTTGCTCCGTTGTCACACAATGTATCGTGATGAATTACAATTATAATTTTAGAATGCATGCATGTCATCTTCTTTATTCACATATCATAAATTTTTTTAGTAATTAACAAAAAATAAGATCATGCTATTCTTAATTCAGATACATCCATTTAAAAATAAACATATAAAATCCACACTACTACAGTATTTTAGAGAAAACATATAATCTAAATCATCCATAATTTTTTAATAATATATAATTATAAAATCTAAATCGAGAACGTCCAAAATCCGCGCTATTCATATATCCGATTTTAGTAAGCCTCCCTAGGGGTGCAAACGGATCGGATAATATCCGACCGTATCTGGATCTGTATTTAAAATTTGATATGGATATTCAATTTCTGAATAACCGTACGGATACGGATACAGATATGATTTTGAATTTTAATTATTCGTATACGAATAGTAGATATATACTATATAATTTAATATATATTATGAAAATATTTATGTATATATTTTACGGATATCCGATATCTAATCCGTATCCGTATCCGTATCCAAAAAATAAAAACGGATACGAATATGATTTTATCACTATCAGATCTGTTTGCACCCCTAAGCTGCCCTCTCATTTCTCCATCATCTCTTAATTATAAACCAAAACCAAATAAGATCCGTTTAGAAGGCTGCGCACGCAAGTTAATTCCACAACTGTTGAATTTGTTGGATGTCCGTTTCTACTTTTTAGGAGCTCAGTCGCGCTTGGAAATTGAAAGGGGATCATTACCAACTTTTCAAATTAGTATCATTCTTTCTCATAATTAATTAGTCGGTGCGTAATTATAAATTTGTACACAATGCATTAACCGGAGGACCTTTTGGTACTGTTCAGTTGGGTGTCACACTGTGATCTACCAGGTAAGAGTCGGGTGGAAGTAATTTTTATATATGTATTTGTTATAAATTGTTCTTATATGTATTCTATCTTTATCCGCTACAAATTATCATATCCGTACTCTATTCTTATCTGTTATGATTGTCGAATAACGAAACGGTAGCGGATAACTGATGGGTAATACTAATATAATATTTTTATATTTATTAAATAAAATATTAAAACATATACATTCATTTCACATATGTATATGTATAGTAATTTATTAAAAAGAAAATTCTAATCATACTAAGAGCAAGTAAACCAATTAAAATTAATACTTTTTTCAATGCTTATTAATATATATAATATAAATATGTATAATTATCCGATCGAGTAACAGGTACAAAATAGGCTTTATCTGTACCCTTATTCGTTTAGATAACAAAAAAAAAATCTTTACTCGTACTTGATAAGTTTATAAAAAAAAATATTATCCCGTACTTATCTTATCAAATACGGTACGAGTCGGATAAACGAATAAAATGATGCCATTAACACCCCTACTGCCCAATGAAACTTTTATGCTTTTCTTTTTTGTAAAAAAAAAAAATATGTTGAGGTTAAATCTTCTGATTTTGTTAATATCTATCAGAGTGTTAAAGGAAAATTTTATGTTTGAAATGTTTAAATTTACATATTAATCAAATTCGAAACAAAAAAAATATTTTTTATCTAGTGGCAAAAGACAACGCTGGATGGAATGATCTATGGACATTAAAATTTGAGAAGTTAGACATCTATCCTTTTTCTAAAAAAAAAATAATTCCGAAGTTGAAATAGGATTTGAAAGTTCTAATTTAAACTTGAAAAATAATTGTGTCAATTTAGATTTGAAAGTTCTAATTGTGTTCATTATTGTGTTACAACTTAACATTTGACAACACATGTAACGGATTAAAATAAATCTTACTCTTTTTAAAGATTGGAGGTCAGTCCATCTAACTAATTAATGTCCACAAAGAATTATTTATTTTGGATTTCAAACTTGCAATCTCTCACACAGAAAACATTACCATTGTCACTAGATCAAAAGCTGATTCTCGCATACGACATAAAGTTAGTTTTTTTTTTACTTTTGATTTTTGTCTCATGTTAAGAAAAATCACATAATATATTGAACCCATGTATTTATAGTTTTCTACTAATGTATAATATGTATTTCATTCTACAAAGTGTACGAAACAAGTACAAAACTTCTATGAAAATGAAATAACAATAATAAAAACAATCATTATAAATACAATGAAATTTACTAACAAAAAAGTAGTAAACATGAAAAGATTAAATAGGTGTTTATGTCTACATCAAATATACCAAACATACCAATCCAAATGATATTTTATTTTTTTCAACCCTTCTGTATCAATGATCATAAGATACCAAAATGAATGAGTCCATTTAACTAGAGAACAAAATATTACTTTGGATTCATGTATATATTTTTATTTTTGGGAGTGACAATGGACCATACTCTGATTTGATAGTGCCTTTCTAAGAAGGGCAAGTGAGACAAGAATGGCAATATGGAATCTTTGCATGCATCTCTCTTGTCTCCTACTTAAAAAATTCAACTCTCTACTTATCTTCTACCAAGCACGCTTAGAAAGCTCCCTTTTAGATAAAGGCTATGCCACTGTGTGTAACTTATTCTGTAATACGGATTAATATTTTTATTTTTAAAATTTTAACAGTCGATTCGAATTGTTCAAAATAATTTTCATATGAATTTGTCCTTGCTGACTAAATTTTATATTTTTTTAATTTTTTTTTACTATTTTTTAAGATAGGTAGAAAATCACTTTTTTTGGATGATCCAGAATTTTCATATCAAGTGATTTTCTACCTATCTTAAAAAATAGTAAAAAATATATAAAAATATAAAATTCAGTCTGCAAGTAGATATTCATATGGGAATCATGTTAAACAGTTCAGATCGGCCATTAAGATTTTAAAAAGAGAAATATTGATCTATATTACGGATCAACCCGTAATATGCATAGTACCATAGACTCACTCTATTCTTATTGCCTCATTAAACCACACATACTCAGTAGAGAAAAACCTTTATTTACTAATTATGTACCACAATTAGTGGATAGTTGTGGAGATGTTGAGTTCAGTTCCTTTCAAGCAGAAGGACCAATATCTAAGACAAATGGCGCACTTGCTCCCAATTTATCTTTTGGGCTTTAACATCAGTCATAGAAGGCTCAATATATAAGTCACAACGTCAATGGAGCCCAATATCTAACCAAGGTTTTACTGACATATGGGGTCAACATGTAAGTCAAGTTGGCTTAAATAAAAATGAACTCGGTCTAAATCGAAATGGCTCCATGCACCGATAACCCGCAAAAATGGCGAGACTCCGTCTCGGCCTCCCTCTCTTCGTTCTCTATCTTCTCCTAACCTCATCGCCACCAGGCGCTTCGGCGCTGAGCTTCTACCAATGGAAAACTCTTCTTTCACTTTCGAATTCCCTTCTCTCGCGCGTCGCTAATGCGCGCTCCGCCCGAGGCGACCTCTCCGGAGCCGCTCGAGTGCGCCACCTCGCCTCGAACCTCAGCCTCCTGACAGGAAATGTCGGAATCTTTTCTCTCGGATGGGATTATATGTGGAATTACTATTCCTCCTCTCTTGAACTCCCACTTGAGGATATGTCGCGCCTAGCGAAGAAGCTGTCGGAAGCTTCTCGTGCTGGATCAAACGATCGGATTCTGTGGATCAGGGAAAATTATTCGGATTTGAGGCGGTTATCTGAGAAAGTGATTCAAGGTCTTCTTCGAAATTTCTCTCAATCTGTAAGTATTTGACAGAATTACAGAGTTCAGACTTACCAGTACTTAACAGTGTAACAGGTAGGCATCAGTGAACCAGAATTTGGGTTTGTCTCAGTACCAGTTCCCACTTTAGCATAAATCATGTCAAAATTTACCTGATAACCAAACACCTTAGAATTTGAAATCAGTTTAAAACAGACTACTACTTACCAGTGTAACAAGTAGGCATCAGTGAACCAGCTCCCACTTCTGATAAGTACTAGTAAATCAGTACCAGCTCCCACTTTAGCATAAATCAGGTCAAAATTTACCTGATAACCAACACCTTAAGAACTTGAAATCAGTTTAAAACAGACTAGTACTGTTTCAGAAATATAATTCATATTTGTATAGATGAGGAATTGGATGTGTTGCGATCCGAATGTCATAAACAGTAATCCTAAAATCTCTGTTTTTTCAAATCCAACCGTCCAATAATTTCTGTGCACGTATCTCAAAACAACTGATTTTTCTGTGCACAAATCTCGAAGCAATTCAACAGTTGGATTTGGAAAAAGTAGGAATTGTAGGGTACTGTTCATGGGTAAAGAATTACAGCAGATTCGGATCCTATAGATGAGGATATGGTAAGATGCATATTACACGATGGCCCGTGCTACGGACTCAAATCTCCATTTTAAACTCCAACCAGTCCATCTGAACCGTTCAGCATTCTCTTATACGAAAATGTACTTGCAGAACAAAATTTTCATTTTTTTTTTTTTTTTTTACTATTTATTTAGATAGGTAGAAATCACTTGATTTGAAAATTCTGGACCATCCAAAATCAGTGATTTTCTAAAAGTTTTCAGTTTTGATCAACAAGTACATTTTCTTTTGGAGATCATGTTTAATGGTTTGGATCGACTATTTAAACTTTAAAAATAGAGATATGGATCCATGACACAGATCGATCCATAATATGAGAATGACCATAATATGAAAATTGCACTTTGCTAATTTCTAGGGGGCAATTAGAGATGCGGTCCTGGCAATTAAAAAGGAAATTGAAGAAGGAGATTTGTTGAAGGACTGTATTGAAGTCGGTACAAGAGACTTGGAGGGGCTGGTACGAATAGGCAAAGTCTTTTCCTCTTTCTCTCCTTCTGGTTCCACACCTGAGAGTGAGCTCTGATGTGATAGAGTTATGTCTGTTTTTGGTTTTTGTTGTGAAAAAAAATACAAGTTATCTATCTTTATTTAGGATGGTGTAAAAGTTAATACCAATTTTGGAAAGCAAACTTGAAGTTCTCTCTGTGTTTTTGCTATCAAGGTGGTAACTGTGTTTGTTTTTTTTTTTTTTCTATATGAAAAATTTGGAGTCTTGGTACTTGAATTTTTCAAGAACCAAATTCTTGAAACCTTGGTTCTTTAATTTGTTTACTTCTCATTTGCACCAAATTAGTCCTCTCAAAATAACCAACTTAGTCTTTGTATTACTCATCCGAAGGATTAACTTGGTTATTTTGGAAGTTGAATGTTCAACTTGCCAATTTTGTGTAAATACAACCTCCGCGACCAAATATATTACTTTTTCCAGAGTTGAGAAAAGTTGGTATTTTTCAATTATTTAACAGCTTATTTTGTGCAAATGATAGGTCATAGACTAAGTTGGTTTTATTAGAAAAGTTCAGGGATAAAAAAACCTGATTTTTTTTCCCATTTTCCTTAGTAGTATTGTAGAGATTTTGGTAGTGGTACTTGCTATCTTTATTCCTTCCTTTTTAGATACCGGGTAAATTTTATAATAAGTATATATATACTGATGGAGATTATCATTCGACTCTTTCTGTTCGTTTTCTATAGGGTAGAAATACGGTTGTGCTTGGTTTTTGTTTTCGTTATGATCTTTTGAAATGAGAGGTTACATTTAGAAATGTTAATATGGCTGCAAGCAGGTGATCATGATGTTGTAGTCAGGCCCAATAAATATTAATATTGTAAATAAGCCCAAATTTCAAAAAGTAAAAGAAAAAAATATGACTATCTATTGCCCATGTTGAGATGGGCAGATGGATATTAAGCCCAATATATCAGCAAGGGAACTTTAGTAGCAAATAAAACAAGATTAGATTACAAGTTTACAACTCTAACTGGACTTGAGTAAACTTGATTGTATTTTTAAAAGAAAAAAACCAAGCTAAATAAATCTTTATTACAGCAGACATCTTATCTCTCAATTCAGATTGAAATTTATAATGAAGAATTATCAATTGATTTAGTTACATTCATTTTTCATTTTTTTTTTTACCACTTGATTTTATAATTTGGAAATTTAACATGTAAACATATTACTCGTAAAGTAGATTGGTTTCAACAGTTTAAATTTGTCATTTGAAATCAATTTTTTAGATCTTAGACTCAACTTTGATGAACTTTAAGAACAACCTAGCTAGTTCTCCTATTTTATAAGAACTATTTTATTGAGACGTTTAATTTAACTTTATTCAAAACTAACTAGATATTTTCGTAAACATTTATTCAAGTAGCCACAATCACATTGCGGCATGCTCTTTCTACACAGATTACTTGGAGTTAGTGAATATTTGTTCGAGTCAATATTAGAGAAGGAAATTTCTCACGGCGTGATTAGTCATGTCAGGGAACGTCACGTCACGTGTGTCGATTACGTGACGTGACTCGTGTGTTGCGTGACGTGACCGCATTCCAGTGAAAAATATACGTCATGTGAACCAGTCGCGTTACGTCATGTCACATCACGGTATAAAACATAGAGTATCTAATTTTTTTTGTATGTATAGAGTATTCAGATTTTTATTTTAATGTAAGTTCAGTGATACTGGTATTGATGTAGTACTGATTTTTATTTTCTTTAGTTTAGTCGAATGAATTTTTAAAGTAATGTCAGATGCAACCTTTCCTAAAAAAGTAATATTTACAACATTATTTACTTATTTTAGAATTTTTCATATTTTTTTTTCTAAATTTTTAACAATTTAAATTAAAATATAAAAAAAATTGACATAACTAATTTACGTCACGACACGTCACGTCACGTATGGTCACGGCGTGACTACGCGTGACGTGACCATCCTCCACCATTTTGGTCACATCACGTCACGTCACGTAAAAAAAAAGAGTTGATCACATTACGTGACCAAATCACGGCGTATTTCCTTTGTTTACATATCTTATAATCAAGTACCAACTGTTGAAAGAGAAATATATATATATATATATATATATATATATATATATATATATATAGAAGTCATCCAGCAAATTGACTAATACAATATTGTCTCTCATGGCTTCCAGGCATCTGCGTTTGTCTCTTCACATTCCTATACTCACAATCCTTCTACTTCTAAAAACTGGAAATTGTTGCTTCACCCGCATTTTCTGCTTCGGCGACTCAATCAGCGACACTGGTAACTACCTCAAGTCTATCGGTGACAGCTACGATCACGTCGGTTACTTGCCATATGGGGAGACTTATTTCGGCCACCCCACTGGCCGCTACTCTGATGGACGGTTAATTCTTGATTTCATTGGTTAGTGTACTTTTATCATAATTAAATTTCTTCCTTTTATTCTGAGTTGTTTCTTATGAATTTAGGGATCAAATTAGTCAACTAACAAGTACCTCACACATATAAATTGAATTCAGTTGCCAGGTACCCAAAGAAATGTAATGTGTAATAGGATCATCAGAATAATTCCTAAAGAAAATCGCACAAAATTCTGAGTTGTTTCTTATGAATTTAGTGGAAGAATATGGGTTATCTATCCCGCCATATCTCTCAGGAGAGAGCACAGAGAACTTCCTTCATGGTGTGAATTTTGCTGTCGCTGGCGCCACAGCACTGGACAATTCTTTCTTTGAATCCAAAGGAATCGAGGTGTCATGGACGAATTACACGCTTAGCGCTCAGCTTGAGTGGTTCAAGAAATTACTACCTTCAATCTTTGAAGAACCAGGTATCATCCGAATGAATCCTCTTGTTTATGTTTTTTTGTGGCTAATCGGTGCACAGTATGTACTTTGTTTAGTACCAGTACAACAAATAAAATTGATTAAATTAAAGCATGCACTAGGTACCAGGGATTAGATTTCTCTAGTTCTTCTACATGTTCTGTTTGTATAGTTCGCCACCACCCCCCCCACTAAAACTATAATTTCGTTTGGGTTGTGTGTGAGAGAGAGGTATTGCTTGATAGCTTTCTTTTTTGTTTTTTTGCTTTGAAGGTCAGATGGAAAGAAGCCAGCTAACAATATGTATTAAATTAAGAAAAGTTATTTACAACCTCTATTAAGAGCTACATCACAAGTAAAATAAAATATATATTAGATAATACAAGTCAATAATTCAGATGTTCCAATTCAACTTAAACACAGATGTGAATTTATACTACAAAAAATAAAAAATCTTTTAATGCATTGAAGGTTGAAGGTAGGTATAGTGACATGACATGATACCTTTTGAATTATTTTATTCCTGCAAGATGGCATGACCCACATGATTTCCTTAATATTTGAAAGAGTAAATTGGAAAATTTCTCCATGCTTAGTGATAGCTTTTAGTTCTTTCTCATCAACTATTTATAATGATTAAACAGAAAGCAACCTGCTTTGTCAATAAAATGGGTACCCAAAAGACAAGAAAAGAAGAGAAGAAAATGAGAAGAAGTCAGACAAGTAGTGTTGATCATCAATAAATTAATGTACATATATAATTAGCAAAAAATTATTCACAAATTAATAAATTGAACTATACAGGATGTGACAGCTCTGTCATAAGCAATGCTCTGTTTGTGGTTGGTGAGATAGGAGGAAACGACTACAACCATCCATTTTTGAAAGGGCGAACACTAGATGAAATCCGAACCTTTGTCCCTGATGTAATCAGAACCATCAGTTTAACCATCCATGTACGTATTCTTCTTTTTCTTTCTCTTGGATCCTCCATTGCTCGCCAAACAGGAGAGCAGGACCCTGCTTGTCTATATCTAGCTGTTGAATTTTTAATGCACGAATCTCAACACAGATGAATGGTTAGATTTAGACAAGCAGAATTCTGCTCTTCTGTTTGGCGAGCAACGGAGTGGGTTCCCTTTCTCTTAGCATAGTTTCAACTTTCAAGCCTTTGAGTCTTATTATTATTAAACATGCATGTGATTGGGGCACATGCACTTATATGCCTTCCACTGTTACACTCTGGCTCTGCATCAGCATCTTTTTTAAACTGTTTTTATTCATGCTAACATGCTTCATTGACTTTTTAATAAAATTTCAGATGCACATGAATATATAAATGCTAAACTAATAATGTATGACCGGGATCTTAATTAATATACAATTATACAGGAATTGATCAGTAGTGGAGCCAAAACATTACTGGTTCCGAATAATTTCCCGATAGGATGTCACCCGGTGTATCTTACGCTGTTCCAAAATCAGAAAAAGGAAGAGTATGATGCAGAAACAGGATGCATCAAGCGCTTAAACGAGTTTGCAGAGTACCACAATGCAATGCTTTTAGAGGAGCTTACAAAGCTTCGGCTTCTCTATTCTGATGTAACTATTATCTATGCAGATTACTATGAAGCTTTCATGAGCATCATTCGCAATCCAAAGAAGTTAGGTGAGATTCGCAATCGATATCAGCAAGTCATACATTTAACAAACTTAGCCACCAAAATCTTATTTGGAATAATGATCCTAAAAACTCTGATATCGGCTTTATAGAATTGAAATAAGATATATAATTGCAAAATCCAAAATTTGTATTTATACCATCTAAAAAAAATTCAAATTACCACTGAAATTGGAGAATTCCAAAAATACCAAGACTGCCAATTCAATCTGCAAACCCATTAATGGAGGTCCGCAGATTGAATTGGCGGACCCCCAAAGCTCATTAATTCCGCTATAATATACTGAAATTGGAGTTTTTTGGGTCCTCCATTTCAATCTGCGGATTTCCATTAATGGGTCCGCAGATTGAATTGGCGGCACTGATATTTTTGGAATTCTCCATATTTTGTGGTTTTTTAGTTTTTTTTTTTTGGATTATGGTATAGTAAAAACTTCGGTTGCAAAATATTACTAAAAACATATTGATTTGTAAAAAGAACTTATTTATCTATTCCGCCAAAAAAAAAAAAAAATAAGATACTCATTACTTGGTGATTTTTTTTGCTGAGATATACATTTCTCTTATATGTGTTTTTGCATAAGCAACACTTTCAAGCAGATAAGAAATATTTTAGAGTGTTCTTCTATTTATCGTGTGCACTAAATTAGATTAACTAAAGTAACTATATATGCAGGGTAATATAGTTTAATTTATTCCATTATTAGATCGCTGTACTAAAATGTAACATCCTTCTCATGTGTATTTATAAGCTAGGCACTTTTTTTTGTGTAGGTTTCAGTTATCCTTTAATAGCATGTTGCGGGGCCAAAGGCCCATACAATTTCTCATTGTTTACATTATGCGGAAATCAAGATTCTACAGTTTGTTCAGAACCATCAAAGTACATATCATGGGATGGGCTCCACATGACAGAGGCTGCTTACAAGGTGATTGCACATGGAGTGCTACGAGGGTCACATTCTTCCCCTTCCTTAAGTAACGCTTGCTCTGATATCATGTATGATTTGGGGAGCATTCTTCTCGTTCCCTCCAACACAATGTAATGGATTAGATAGACAACATATAGGCAACCATTATTGAATCTTAATTGTTATTTTGACCCAAATGGCAAATATAAGAAATCTGAAATTCCTTTTCCTTTGTTTTTATCATTAGTAGTGAGAAATGTTTTAGACTAAAAGAACAGCAAGACTGTCCATTGAAAGACTTATTTAAAAGAAGAAAAAAAAGCTGATTGGGCCAATTTATATTACAGTTGCCTTTGGATGATTGGGCCAATTTAAGATTAAAACTGTTCTACCCGAGTAAGGCCCAAGTTCATGTCTATAAAAAATATTCTCAAATTTCAGTCCTTATCTTTTCTTTTTTATTAAAATAAAGAGTAAGGCATGAGTGCTATGGAAAAAATAAGGTCATCTGTGTTACGGTCTCAAAAACTTATTGAATAAATTGCAAACTCTAATTTAAGTAGCTCAGTAAATTGATTATATAATGAACTTGTAGAATACTAATTTTTACTATTTTTTATGATTTATGAAATATGACAAAAAAAAAAAATGACTTAAAAATTAAAGAAAATTTTCAATATTTTAGATCATTTTTTGTCATTTTTCATAAATCATAAAAAATAGTAAAAATTGATATTCTACAAATTCATTATATATCAATTTACTGTGTTATTTAAATTGAAGTTTAAAGTTTATATAATAAGTTTAAGGCTGTAGCCAGATGACCTTATGCTATCGATAGCACCCAAGCCTTACTCTAAAATAAAATAAAATAAAATTAGATAATACAAACAACGACAATTACCAGTCATGGGCGTGATCAACTACCATTGCCTTGATTGGGAGAGGGAAATTAAATTATAATATAAATGGTGAAATCACCCTTCTAGATTATATAGAAGAGATAACCAACCCACAATATCACGAATAACAATAAATGACAACTTAATAGTTTCTTGGTTGCTGAATTAGAAGATTGAGCCTACATTTTCAAATTTATTCATGTACTCTTCAAATCTTGTTGATTTGTGAAATTCTTTTTGAAGGTTTATTTTTTTTTTCTAAACCGTTCCATGAATCGAAACAATTTAGAATAAACATTGAACAAAACAGAAATAAATCAAATCTCATAGCATAGATCGAGTCTATTGCATGCAATACAAAGTGTGTGCCAAAACTGGTATGCACTTTGCTTTACTGGTAGTCTGGTACCCAGTAGCAGATAACTGAATACAAAGACTGGTACTGAATTTGCAACACCTCCAGCTCTGTCTAAGGCTAGGGCTATGAGCTATCAATCAAAATAAAAATAAAAAACATCAAGTCCCGTATCAGGTCCAGCTGTCGCCTCATCATGATGTGCACCTGCTGTTGCATCTCCAGCACCTGCGGCATCAGCTCCAGCTCCTGACACATCTGGCACAACTCCTGCAGCATCAAATCCTGCTTCTGAATCTGAAGCAACAATCGGCCAGATTGACACTTGCGGTTGGAACAGCTGTTGCATCATGATAGGCGGATGTTGTGCTTGTGCTGACCCACTGTAGTATTGCGGGATGCCTGGTTGATCGACAAGTACTCCATTCGCTAGCCTTAGCCGATTGATGCATTCTGTGTTGATCACATAAAAGGAAAGGTTACTTTCAAATGTTTCAACAGAGAGAAGTTAGAGTGGTACAGGAACCAGATTAGTGCATGTACCGCCCAAATAATGCTTTCCATTTTTGGCTTTTGTGTGTGTGTTTTTTTTTAATTTCAACAGGTCTTGTATTGGGGTTTTGCTATGATGTTTGGAGATTTAGATTGTACTGGTACCGGAATTTCAATATATCCTATTTGCAGCTGCTGCCAATATTTAAAAAAAAAAAACATCTAGTGAGGATAATTTAAATTGTTGTTTCAAAGCTCAAACTCTAACAGTGCCATTCTGATTAAAAAAATTCTGAAATTTTTATTTATACCATATTAAAAAAAAAAAAACCATTCCGTCACTTTTTCTGGAGAATTCCAAACTTATCATGTCCGTCAATTCTTATTGGCGAATCCAAAGAATGGGATCCACTAATTGAATTGGTGGATCTTGTCTGGGGTCTGCTAATTGAATCGGCAGACCCCATTTTTTTAAACAAAAATTAATGTGGAGAAGAAAAAAAAATGGGATGATTCAATTAGCGGACCCAATATTTGGTCTGCTGATTGAATTGCGGAACTCAATCTTTGGATCTGCCAATTCAGTTGGCGGATCTAGTAGATTTTTAATTCTCCAGTAAAAATGGTTAATCGGTTTTTTTTTTTTATATATGGTATAAATAAAAATTTCGGTAAAAAATTTAAGTAATTTCCTTACCCTTCGAATAAAGTGCGTAATTAATCATTGGCACAATAATCTCCTAATAAGTAACAACAAATGTGCAAATAGATGTGGTTAACATTGATTTTCTCTAATATTTTGTTCTACTAAATCTCTAATTAAATGAATCGATGATCTTTAAATTTTTAAATATAGCAAAGCGAGACATAAATTTTTTTTATGCATACAGCATACTTATTGACTTATATATGTTTTGGATAAATAGGATGAATAATTATTTATATTAAAATTGAGAAACTCATACTAATTTGATGATCCATTCTTAGTAGTTTACTCATGACAAATATGTGTTATGTAAAATTAATAATTATATTTTCGCAATAAATTATGTCATGGTAGTTACTTCATAATATATTGTTGCTTTCTAATTATTGTTAACATTGGATAACATCACATTTGAAAATAAATTATACTTGTCAATAAAATTCTATGTAACTTTTAAAAGTTTATTTCACTATTATATCTTTGAATACCAAAATATAAAAATAAATATTGGAGATGAGGGTCACTTTATCTTTTCTCTTATGAGAAGTGTGAGAAATTAGAAATATAAAACATTGTAAATTTTAAAATTAAGAAACTCACAGATAATAATAAATGCAAACTATTTTGATCTAACTATACTGTGAATTCCTAATCTTAATAGTATTTAAATTTCATAATATTTTCAGCTCGCTTGTAAATTTCATAATATTTTCACAGATAATAGTTATATATGAATTAGCCAGTGTAATAAAATGCAGTTTATGCAGCTGCATATGCGTATGCGGTTGTAATCTGCATAGAAATCTATATGTGGTTAATATATGCGGTTCCGCATATGTGGCCGCATATTTTATACCGCATATTCGCCTACATAATACCGCATATTATTTGTATGATGCCGAATATTACTGCATATTATCTCATAGAACCGCATACCGCATATTACCGCATACTTATATATATATATATATATATATATAGAGTATGGCTAACATGCTTCCTCTAGCATATTATCTCAATGATAAATCCAAACCTTTCAAACCAATCTCATTAACGAGGGCTTTGTTTCTATATAAAAAAATTTAATTTTCGAACTTATTTACTATTAAGTCAAGCGGTCAAAAAAATTAAGGATATAGTGCATTAAGACGTGTACAAAATCCTTTATATTTTGACCGCTTGACTTGATGGTAATAAATTCGAAAATTAAAAATAAATTATATGGAAACAAAGCTCTCATTGAGGAGATTGGTTTGAACGGTTTGGATTTGTCGTTTGAAGCCGATTCGATAGGTTTTAGAGACCAGAAGCATATTGTCGATATGCTAGAGGAAGCATGTTAGCCGTACTATATATATATATATATATATAGAGAGAGAGAGAGAGAGAGAGAGAGAGAGAGTGACTAATATGATTTCAGTAGCATATGGGCCAAACTGCTTACGGTCCAAATTTGAAATTTCAAAATCCAAAATGTCGATCTGAACTGTTACATGTGTTCTCCATATTGAAATGTGCTTGGAGACCAAATTTTACATTTTTTTGAAATTTTTTTGCTATTTATTAAGCCACTTTGAAAATCGCTAATCCAACGGTGGCTTAACCCAACAATGTCACCGTTGGATCATATTTAGGGATGGGCTATGGATCATATTTATTAAGCCACTTTGAAAATCGCTATATATATATAGGGATGGGCTATGGTGAGTTGTGAAGTAAGAGGTCATTTTTACTTCACGCTCATATTTTTATTTTGAAAATCCAAATAACCGATCCGAACCGCTCAACATGTTCTCCATATTGAAATGTGCTTGGAGACCAAATTTTACATTTTTTAGAATTTTTTACTATTTATTAAGCCACTTTGAAAATCGCTGATCCAATGGTCCAGAAAATTTTACTGTTTTTTACTGTTCACCAGGATCTGTGATTTTCAAAGCGGCTTAATAAATAGTAAAAAAATTCCAAAAAATGTAAAATTTGGTCTCCAAGCACATTTCAATATGGAGAAAATATTGAGCGGTTCAGATCGGTTGTTTGGATTTTCAAATTGGAATACGAGTGTGAAGTAAAATGTCGTTTTACTTCGCAACTCACCATAGCTCATCCCTATATATATATATATATATATATATATATATATATATATATATATATATATATATATATATATAGAGGAAATTGCTAATATGCTACACGTCAAAGAAGACCTCCGTGCAATGGCTCAAAATTTGTGTTTTTAAAATTCTAATGGTCGATCCGAACGGTTAGATGTGTTCTCCATATTGAAATGTGCTTGGAGACCAAATTTTACATTTTTTTGATTTTTTTACTATTTATTAATCCACTTTGAAAATTGCCGATCCAACGGTTTCACTGTTTGGGTAAGCCACCGTTGGATCAGCGATTTTCAAAGTGGCTTAATAAATAGTAAAAAAATTTCAAAAAATGTAAAATTTGATCTCCAAGCACATTTCAATATGGAGAACACATCTAACGGTTCGGATCGTCCATTAGAATTTTGAAAACACAAATTTTGAGCCGTTGCATAGAGGTCTCTATGCTACGCGTAGCACCGTAGCCGAGTCATATATATATATATATATATATATATATATATATATATCTATATATATCATGAATAATAATTTATATTTAAATTCAGAAAATCATGCTAATTTGATGATCCATTCTTATAAATAGTTTACTCATGACAAATCTGTGTCTTTTAACATTACTAATTATATTTTCGCAATAAATTATGTTATGGTAGTTATTTCATAAAATTTTGTTGTTTTCTAGTTATTATTGTTAACTGTTGAAAATAATAAAGAATTGGAAGATTGATCTCAGTCGTTCATCATCGATCAAGCAGTCTAGGATCAATCAAGAATAAAATATTTGTTTTTTTTATTATTTTTAGAAATAGATATTAAGTAGATGAATAATATATCATAAACAGAAATAGTAGGGTTGGTACAGTAACAAGTACAACAACGACTAGTTGAGCCTTGTAAGCTATAAATACCACGTATGATCATTATAACAAATTAATAATATAATAAAAAAGAAATACAATCAAAGTAATATTTCTCATACTTTTCTCCAAAATACAATTTCTCCTCAGATCTCATAAAATTAACATTAACATTGGATAACATCACAGTTGAAAAAAAATATATATATACCTGTCAGTAAAAATTTATGTAGCTTATGAAAGTTCAATTATTTCAGTCTCATATATTTGAATACCACTAAATTTACACCTACCATAAAAATATTCTCAGCTCCCTCTTTTGACAGAGCAGGGTACCGACTTCATTTTTACTGTAGTAAAAATAATAATAACAAAATTGGAGATGAATAGGGTCACTTTATCTCTCTTATGACAAGTGTGAGAAGAAATAGAAAAAAAGGTATAAATTTTAAAATTAATTAAGAACTTCACTGATAATAGATGCAAACTATCTCGTTTGTTTTCTAATAATGATTTATAATCTAACTATGTTGTGAATTTCTAATTTTAAAAGTATTTAAATAAGGGGTAGAAACAGATAAAGGAGAAGGGGTGCTAAGCATCTCATATAAACTAAAAAAAAAAAAAAAAATTCAATTTTGTCCTTTGAATATTTTAATTTTTACACACATTATATTAATAGCCTTCTTCATAAAATAAAATTACACAACACTTATTTATTAAGTCTCGTTAGCTCAATTTTCTTCTTCTACTCCTGATTTAAATTTCATAATATTTTCTGATTCTCTCAAAATAACCTAAATTAGTCTTTGTAGTAGTCATTCAAAGGAATAGTTTGGTTATTTTGAGAGTAAGTTGAATGTTTAACTTAGTTTCTTTTCGCATATTGTTCAATGGCTGATTTTGTGTAAATACAACATCAGTGACCAAATATATTCTTTTTCCAGAGTTGAAAAACCAACTTGGTATTTTTCAAATTATTAACGGCTAGTTTGTGCAAATTATGAGGACTAAGTTGGTGTTATTGGAAAAGTTCAGGGATCAAAACCTGAGTTTTCTGTTTTTTTTTTCCCTACGCTCTTCTCTCTCCTTCTTCCCTCCTTGTTCCTGTTCCTCTCCTCTTGGCACATCCATATTTGAAGCTGGGTCATCTTCCCATGATCAAACGATGCAAAAAGAAGGATCTGATCATCCTGCCTCAAATCACAGGGAGGCCGACATCACTCGTCAAGTCAACCAGGAACAAAACTTACCCGATGATCAACTGATGAAACAAGAAGGATCTGATGATGCAACTTTGGCGCATCCTGCCTCAAATTTCGGGGAGTCCGCTACTCCTCAAGTCGACCTAGAAGAAAAATTACCCGATGGCCAACCGATGTAACAAGAAAGATCTGATGATGCAACTTTGGCGCATTCTGCCTCAAATCTCAGGGAGTCCGCTACTCCTCAAGTCGACCTAGAAGAAAAATTACCCGATGATCATTTGGCGCATTCTGCCTCAAATCTCAGGGAGTCCGCTACTCCTCAAGTCGACCTAGAAGAAAAATTACCCGATGATCAACCGATGCAACAAGAAGGATCTGATGATGCAACTTTGGCGCATCCTTCCTCAAATTTCGGGGAGTCCGCTACTCCTCATTTGCTTATAATTAAACTGTTAACGTGGTGTGAGCAAACGTAAGCTTCAGGGAATTAATGATTGGGATTTTATATGCTTAAGTTGAAGCAAAAATAAAATGTGGTCATGTTAAAAATACATATATTACGGTTAACTAATAAGAATATGAATAAAATGCTCACTGTTTTTGTGTTCCAATCACATTTTGCATCTCTTTTTCTGGTACTGCTCAACATGATCTCCATATTAAAATGTGTCAGAAGAACAAATTATATATTTTTATGGTACGTTTGGATAAACTCTAGAATAGCTAGAATAGCTACTGTTTAAGAATAGTGCTATTCAGAACAGTGAAAAAGTTGTTTGGATTGCATATTTGGAATAGAGTTTGGAAGGAATAGCTACTATTTAATAATTTATGTGTAAGATTAAATATAATACAATATAATATTAATTTAAATATTAAATGTAATATAATATTATTTTAAATATTAGATTAGTATTAAATATTAAATGTAATACAATATTATTTTAAATATTAGATTAGTATTAATAAAATATTAGATTAAATACAATATAATATTAGTTTAAATATTAAATATAATATATTATTAGTTTAAATATTAGATTAGTATTAATAAAATATTAGATTAAATATAATATAATATTAGCTTAAATACTGAATGTAATTTAATATTAGTTTAAATATTGAATGTAATATAATATTATTTTAAATATTATATTAGTATTGAATAAAATATTAGTTTAAATATAATACAATATAATATTAATTTAATTATTAAATGTAATATATATTATTTTAAATATTAGATTAGTATTAAATAAAATATTAGATTAAATATAATATAATATAATATTAATTTAAATATTAAATTGTAATATAATATTTAAAATATAATATTAATTTAAATATTAAAACGTAATATAATATTATTTTAAATATTATATTAGTATTAAATAAAATATTAGATTAAATATAATACAATATAATATTAATTTAAATATTAAATGTAATTTAACATTAGTTTAAATATTATATTAGTATTAATATTGAAAGCAACAAATGTTATTCCATGTTTTTGTAAGAATAGCGAATATCAATGCTATTCTAAGAACAGTAGCTATTCCGAATAGCTCTATTTCTCGTTTGGATGCACCATGTTCCGAATAGCATTGTTATTCTAAGAACATTAGCTATTCTTGTGCATCCAAACATACCCTTAGAGTTTTTTACAGCTTTTTTTAGATAAGTACAAAATTATTAATTTTTCAAAGAAATTTTATGAAAAATAATAATTTTGTACTTATCTAAAAAAACAGTAAATAAATTTTAAAAATATATAATTTGGTCTCTTGACAAATTTTAATATGGAGATCATGTTTAGCAGTTGAAATCAAAATATTTGAACTTTAAAAATAAAAATTAGAATACGAGATATGATTACGATGCGAAAACCAATGGAACATTTTAACCAATGGAGCATTCTAACCATACGAGCCATGATTACAATATGAAACCAATGGTTCATTGCAGTACGACAAGGGAAAATATATAAATGCTGAAATTTATTAATAATATTGATTAGGTAATTAAAAAAAATTAAAAATAATGTTTTTAACTTTAAAATCCAATATAGAAAAAATATAATCAAATACTATATCAAAATGTCAAGAATTGTGGGTCCAAACAACTAATATTTGCTTTGATTTATTTGAAGGACTATGTCACACCCCGACAACAGGGCTGACAACCCGCCACGCTAATCAGCCCAAGCAGATTATATTATAATATAACAATATATACATACATTACCAATGACAAGTAAATGAGTCGCAAAGCATGATGAAATTTATTTTCAAGTTACATATTTTACATGAAATAAACAAATCAACGATAAACCTCTTATGGTATAATAATATACAAATGAAATACCATTGCAGATTTATTTGAAGTAGACAAATAACCTTCTCTGTGGCAAATCATCGAGCACCTCTAAATAGGAGAGTAAGATTTATGATGTGCTAAAGGTAATGGCTAGGCTAGTGATGGTCATTTCCAAATAAATGAAGAAACTATTAAATGAAGAAAAAATTATGTATGTGATTTAATAAAAAAAAAAAAAGAGAATTTATGATGTGATTAAAGCTATATGAATTATGCTCACCAAACCCTTTTGGATTTCAACAATTTTAATTCATCGTTTGAAGAACACTTTAAAATAGAAGAACACTTTAAATATTTCTTATCTGCTTGAAAGTGTTGCTTATGCAAAAACAAATATAAGAGAAATGTATATTATTTTTCCTTTTTGCGGAATAGATAAATAAGATTTGTTTACAATAAGAAAACAATCAAAGTTTTGAGGACCATATATAGTGGCATAAAATAATCATTATTCCAAATAAGATTTTGGTAGCTAAGTCTTGTTAAATGTATGATTTGCTGATATTTATTGTCAGTCTTACCTAACTTCTTTGGATTGTGAATGATGCTCATGAAAGCTTCATAGTAATCTGCATAGATAATAGTTACATTAGGATAGAGAAGCCAAAGCTTTGTAAGCTCCTCTAAAAGCATTACACTGTTGCATATTCTCAGGTATTTTAGGAAAATGAAAAAAAAAAAAAAAAAAAAAACCTTTTTTTTTCCTTTGTTGCATATTCTCCTGATGTGAGTTACTCAGTTACTATATAGGTGGGCTCCGTAAGTAATTTATTAGTCTGTCTGTGGGACCCATCTGTCTGGGACCAGTAATGGAATTTGAGTCAAAAAGAGAGAACTGGAAACAGAGAAACATTGCTCCTGTCAGGTTTTGGAGATGTCAGATATCAAAGTTCCAACACATCCTCTCCAGTGCTAAAGGTAATGGCTAGGCTAGTGATGGTCATTTCCAAATAAATTAAGAAAATATTAAATGGAGAAAAAAAATATGTATGTGATTTAATAAAAAAAAAAGGGAATTTATGATGTGATTAAAGCTATATGAATTATGCTCACCAAATCCTCTTGGATTTCAACGGTTTTGATTCATCGTTTGAAGACGATTTGATATATTTTTAGAATTGTGCTTACCAAACTCTCTTTGTGAACTTGTCACACCCTAGCTTTTGCTCACAAAAAAAAAAAAAAAAAATCATTCATTTTATACTTCATCGTAATTACTGGAAAGTTCATATTGATTGAGAAAAAAGATGTCTGGTGTAACGAAGGATATTTGGATTTTGTGAAAAGGTTATTCGGAATTCGTCCAAAAGATTCCAAAATAAATTTTGAATAAGACTTTGTTCAAAATCATTTTTTTTTGACGAAAACAAGATTTATTTAGGTGTATTTTTTTTTTAAAATGCAATCAAGTCTATTCAAGTCCAGTTAAGGTTGTAATCTAATCTTGTTTTATTTGCTACTAAAGTTCCCTAGCTGATATATTGGGCTTAATATCCAGCTGCCCATCTCAACATGGGCAATAGATAGTCATATTTTTTCTTTTACTTATTAAATTTGGGCTTATTTACAATATTAATATTTAATGGGCTAGACTACAACATTACCTGCTTGCAGCTATACTGGCAACAAGAAAGGAAAATTAACATTTCTAAACGTAACATCTCATCTTCTCATCACGAAATTTTTGCTACTACTATATTCAAAAAATAAATAAATAAAGAAACCACTTTTTTTTTTGGACATTACGGAAAATACCAGGGCAGCACTGATAATTGGCAGTCCCATAGACTGGGGGCCGCGAAGTCCCTATATATAAGGGTTGCTTGGTTTCATTTTTCATTGTTCATTTGGGCGGCTTTCAATTCCTTTGAGCTTGGGTAATTTTTTTTTCGCTTTACTTAATACAAAATTAATTCGACAATATGAATTTTTTTAGTTAACGTATTAACATATCACTTTTAAGTAGGTCGCTTTTAACGGTTTATATTCATCATTTGAAGTTAATCCGATATAGTTACGGAGATCATCCTAATTCTACTCAATAAATTTGATAACCTCAAACACCTCGCCCCTCCTGAATTTGGATTCTCTAAAGTAATTCAAATTTTGAATTTAGATCCAGATTGTTCAATTTGCTTTGGCACAAATATTAAAAAGTGACACAGATTCTAGTAAGACACTTCGGATTTAAACTCAAAATTTGAAGGGAACCCACCCCATACTCACCAATAAATGTTCTAAAATTGACCTATCCATTTTTCAAAAATTAAATACATATATAAACTTTCACTGTCTAAAATTTTGCATCCTTCCTGGAGACAATGTTTTATTCAAGAAGCTAAAGAGTTCCCATCCCTTTCACTAGTCAACTTTATGACATATTATTACCATTTAAAGTATGTCATCTCTATATGACGGGATAAGTTTAGTCCAAATAGCTTTGGACCGGATACCGTCTAAAGTCTCTAAATATCGTACGATTAAAGTTCAAACTGTTACATTACGAAACAAAATATTCTAATCGATTTATATATATATGTGGGCTTATAGGTAAATTTTATATAATATGACATGAATTTATTTTTATTCAAAATGAATAGATATTGATGCTTTTGATATTTAGTCAAATAAATTCTATATATATTATGCAAAAAGGGGTTTATTCTAAGAACCATATATTTATATAAGGACTTATGTGCATATATTACATCCCTATGTAATATTAATTAAATTAAGGGGCTTATAGGCAAAATTACCAAATTTATTAACATAGCCTCTTCCTTCTTCCTTCTCCACCGTATAACCTTCTAAAGGAACCGTGTATTAGTGTGTATGTGTGGGTGAGTGGCGCAAGAGGAGGAAAAAGTGAGAGAGAGATCAAAATTCCGCGAAATCGATCGATTCAATCTGAGATTCGAGATTCGAGCCAAGTAGATACTCTAATCCTCTTCTCATTTGGTAAATTTCCTTTCTCAAATTATCGAAAACCTAAGTCTCGATTTAAATGTCGAATTTTCGGTTGAAGTTTGGAATTGGATTCGGGTTTTCGAATTATCGTTAAACTTCGGTTGCTTGAATCGAATTTCTAAATTGAATTTGATAGATATGGATGGATTATTGGATTTAGGGTTTTTGAATTGATTCTAGGGTTTTAGTGATTCAAAGAATACGGAACAATCGATTATTCGACCAAATTAAACCGTTAAGCCGAAATGAACGATCGATGGTTTCAAACCTAATACCAAATTTTATCGACCAAATTAGGAGTTATATAACCGAATTTAAATTGGGTAAATGAATAAGTATTTATGGTTATATGGTATTGAATTAGGAAATGATGCCGCAATCGACCGTACCAACCCGGTACCAAAACCCGAACTTAAATAACGATTATGCGTATCTTTTAAAATAGATTTGGTAAGGTGTCCGGGCCGTGCGGCGCGCTGCGTAGGGGCTCGAGTAGGGTATGACACGGTCCGTGTGGATTGTGACTCGGCCCGAGTAGGGTTTGACACGGTCCGTGTGAATTGTGACTCGGCCGTGTAGGAAGTCCAGATTTTAGAATCTATTAACGATCATCATACTCGGGTGCGGGGTTTCGGACTTGTTTGATATTTTATTTTCAGAATTAAACTGTTGTTTCATTTGTCATGTTGATTACTCTTTGTTGCATAAAGCTGAATTAAGCATTGCATTTGCATAACCAATCTATTTCAATTCGAATTGCCTTAATCTGGGTGATTTGCATGCTTTGGTATGGTTTATTATTGTGTCGATCTATGAGATCCGATCCGTAGTTGAAAGTCACCGAGAATTTGATAAATAAACGGATACGTGTCACCGGCAAGTGACAGTCACCTAGTGTGACATTCGCAAAACCTGGATATCCGGTTTTGCAAGGATCTTAAAGCTTTAAGTCGGGCTGGGTAAGTCCTCGGTCACGGTTGGGGGCGTGGCAATGCGATATGATGATGGTTATGGATATAGGTGACTAGTGTGAAACGTCTAAAGCGTTATCCGTTATGATAATGCGGTTGAAAAGTCTATTGATATTACGTTCTTGAATGATTTCAAATGAATTTTCTTGATATGATCTGAAACCAGAGTTTAGGAAATGGTTAAGCCAAGCGATACGAGATGGGTGTCACATAAAGGGTCCAAAAGGGGTGGTCCATCCAGCAGGCGTGCGGAACCCTACAGATGTCGACGGGCTAGTGAGTAGGGTGGAACATCTGTATTTGCTACCAGACGTAATAACATGAGTTAAACCGAATGTTTTTGTGTAGTTGAATTTCAATTTGACAATTCCTTTATTGTGATTTCATTTGTTTACTGTAATCGTATCGATGCACTTCTGTTTAATCATATATTGTTATATACATGTTAGGTAATTTGTTTATGGTTTATTTTTGAAAATAGAACTTGATTGCAAGTCCAGCAACTTATCTGTGGCAAATATTCGCACTGGAAATTTTATTCTCATCCCGTTTTGGGTAATTCTTTTCAGGTTCCGGGGCGGTTGATCCGGGAGAGGCACGACAGGTCTAGACTCCCGATTACCTGTTTTGTTTGGTATTTGACTAGAGATGTGTATTTATGTTTTTGGTTGTATATATCTATTCTCTATGTCATGAACCATGTCGTATCTGTATGTGATACCGTTACGTTTTATTATGACGTACCCGACTTTGATATTTGATCGGTTATGTATATTGTGTTTTTATGTGCTGGTTTTGGGGGTTGAGTTTAATTTATATCGTAATTGCCTTGTAAGCATATGGGAAACTGTATGTTTACGGCAGGGATCCTGTCGCATTCTGTATCTGATGGCTACGGGGTGTGACAGGTCTCCTTCGGTGGTATCAGAGCATGGTTAAGCCTGAACCTAAACCAGCCTGTCAGGATACGTGAGAGTAATACGAACTAATGGGATCGTCACAAATGACGAAGTATTTCGTATAATAAGTAGAGAATTAATTTATTATAATCGATTCTTACCTTGTATAGAACAGAGATATGGAGTCACGTAGAGGCAGAGGACGACCTCGAATTAACCCTGTGGTCGAGACAGCTGCTGCTAGGGCCGGGGATGAATCAGGAAGCTCTGGGGGAGTGCAGAACCGAGAACGGGAAATGGATGAACGTTTAATTGCGGCCTATGAGAGAGGTCGTCAGGCAGAAAGACGAGAAGAAGCAGCACCGGTAGTTCAAAGGGATGCACCGGAGGAGTTCAGAAGGATATATGACTCGTTTATGCGGTTGAATCCACTGCAGTTTGACGGAACAGGTGGGTATGCAGGGGCAGAGGAATGGCTGGAGAAAATTAATGCAAAGCTCGCTCTGTGTCGGGCACCTGCAGATGACATGGTAGAGTTGGCAGAACAACAGCTAGACGGAGATGCAAGATTTTGGTGGAACGGGGCCCGACGCACTTATGTCGGGGAAGTCAGAAAGATTCCGTGGGAATGGTTTGAACAACAATTTACTCGACGGTTCCTGAGCAATATCCACCGAGAAGCCCTACGAAGAAAATTTCTGGAAGTGAGACAAAATGGGAGACCGGTAGCTGAATATAACAATGAGTTTCTTGCACTGTCCAGGTATGCAGCGGATATACAGAATGATACAGTCAGATACCACAGGCAGTATCTAGATGGGTTAGACGGGAGTATATCTATGATTGTTGATACTCCAACAGCTACAGAGTTACAAGCCATGATGGATCATGCCGAACAGGTCGAAATGCACGCAAAAAGAAGGAACAAACAGTTGGCGGAAAGAAATGTTAAACAACGGGTTGATCAGAGTCGGCCAGTTGTGAGGTCGAGGGGAGGATTGTGGGCTGTTAGTGTCACACCCCGGTGCCCCACGAGGTGCGACAGGTGCTCCTGCCGTAGGCATACGGTTGCCCGTATACCCACTAGGCAATTACGATATGATAAAAAGTAAAACATAACACGCAAACAAAACAAACAAATAACATATACAGATCTCAAATCCCAACTGGTCAGGTCACAGTATACAAAACCCGTATCTCGATGGATACGCATCACAAAATGACATAGAGAATATATATATATACAACCAAAACATAACTATATACATAATCTCTAATGTCACCATACCAGACGAGCTACACAGCGGTGAAACCGGGGCCTACCGAGCCTCGTGCCTCTCTCGGATCCGCCAAACCGGAACCTGAAAATTTTACCCAAAAAGGGGATGAGAATTGAATTCTCAGTGCGATAATTGCCACAAAAGAATCCCTGGACTTGCAATCACAGATTATATTCAAAATGAAACACAAATAAAGTTCATATCAATTTATAACCATTTGAAAAAAAATGAATGAATGCATAAATCCGACAACATATATATCCAAATGAAATCACAATTCAGGAATTGCCAAGATGAAATTCAATCACACAATATCTGGTTTACTCGGTTTTAGAATATCGGGTAGTAACTACGAGATGTTCCACCGATCTGGACCTTAATTCGTTCCCTCTCATCCGTAGGGTTACGGACACCTACGAGGCAGGCTGCGCCGGTAAAACCTTTTCCTCATGACACCCATCTGTAGTTACAGGCCTAACCATTTAATTAAAAGTCTGGTTTCAATTCACATCCAGAAAATCCATATAAAGCCAATTGACTATCCAAACGCATTACCCCCTGGGTAATGCCTCCGATACACAAGTCACATATAACCACAATCATAATACAAGTCACTTACCCCTCGTCCCAACCGTGTCGGAAACTGCCGGGGGCCGGACGATCTAAAGCTTTAGAACACCTTGGGGCGTCAAAGTCCCTGCGAGACTCGACAAATCCGGTTTCACCCCCGGGTGACGTCATCACGGTGGATGACAATAATACCTTATCCACCAACCGATGGTGATATAAAGCACGGTGACTTTAATTCCAAAATCAGATCATTTAGATCAACACAATTTATAACCATACCAGCATGCAAGTCAATCAGATAAAACAATTCGAGTTTCACTTTATTTGGGCAATGCAATGCACATGCAACACAATCCGATGTTTCAATTCAATCAATAATCAACATGTCAATCGAAACACAGTTTAATTCTGAATATAAAATATCAAACAAGTCCAGAAATCCCGCACCTGAGTATGATGATCGTTAATAGATTCTAAAATCTGGACTTCCTACACGGGCCGAGTCATAATCCACACGGACCGTGTCAAACCCTACTCGGGCCGAGTCACAATCCACACGGACCGTGTCGTACCCTACTCGACTCCCTACGCAGGCGCTGCACGGCCCGGACACCTTACCAAGTCTATTTAAAAGATACGCATAATCGTTATTTAACACTGTATGAATGGTGTATAACTAAGGCTAGTGCGATTACGGTTCGGTACTCATTCGATTTGGCTTAACCATACTCAACAAACCATTTCGGATTACCAGGTTGCAGCCCGTAATGGGTCCGATTGCGGCTCGCAACAAGTAACAAAAAACCCTAATTCCTTTGGTTTCAATTCCGATCGGTCGACGCTCAATTCCGGTTAATCGGGGTTACTTACTGTATCACATTTCAAGGTATATGAAGCTATACGAGTATTCGTCATAATTCATAATTCAAGTTTTAATACCAAAACCCTAATTCCAAATTCAAAGTCCAAAGGGTAGTTTAATTCAATAATACGAATCGAACGGTTTTAACGAATTATAACTCGATCAATTCTAATCAAATTTGAATTTCATAAACAATCATCCCAAATTCCATACCAAACCTTAAATCATGATTCCCACTTTAAAAAGAATATCTATTCAATTCAACCCAATTCAATATACTAATCGAGTTATAATCGTTCGATTTACACCCGAATTCGAAATTCAAACGAAAATCAGAACAAATCGACTATTAGGGTTTTGCTAATTGAAAAGGAAAATATACCAATTTGAGCTTTAGAATCGATCAAGGATCGTCAATTCCGCTCGAATCTCAAGTTTCCGAGCAAGTTCGATCGGTTTCCGCGCTCAATTTCTCTCTCTCTCTCTCTCTCTTTTTCCTTCTTTTCTCTTGCGCAACCCACACCCTCACTCAATTTTCTCTTTTTTTTTTCTTTTTTCGGTTCCAGAGTACCATTCGGTACAAGGAGAATAATATGACAAGATTTTGGCTCTTTTGCCATTTAGTCCCTCTAAATTTTTATTATTACACAAGGACTTAAATTATGCACATATAACCTTATATATATTTTTAATGCATATAAACCTTTTAATATAATTGATTTTATATAAGAATGTTACATTTCTCCCCCCTTAAAATAAAGTTCAGTCCATTGAACTTAATTACGTACCTTAATTGTCGAATAATTCGGATATTTTTCTCGATGCTCTCCTCGAGTTCCCACGTCGCTTCCTTATCGGAATGGCGTCCCCATTTTACCAACACGAGCACGATCACCTTACTTCGAAGCCGTTGTTCTTTTCGGTCCAATATCTGCATTGGTTCTTCTTGATAGGTCAGATCATCTTGTACGTGCAAACCCGAGTGATCAATACAATGCGACGGATCTCGCACATATCGGCGTAGTTGTGATACATGGAACCTTGGATGAACCCGGTCCGGCGCTGGTGGTAGCGCAAGCTCGTATGCTACACTGGCCCAACTCGTCGCAAAATGCTGAAACGGCCCAATGTATCGGGGACTCAACTTGCCCGAAACACCAAATCGATGCACACCTCTAACAGGCGAAACTCGAAGCCATACATGATCACTTTCTTGGAACTCCAACGGTCTTCGATGAATATCAGCGTATTTCCTTTGTCTCTCTTGAGCCGAGCTTAAGCCGAGCTCGGAACCATCTTCGTTTTCTCGGCAATTTCCTCTAACATTTGCGGCCACAGTAGGTGAATATGTACTCGTTGGTCCCCACCACGGCGGAGTACGGCATTGTTGCCACTGTCGGCGCCTCTTTGCGGTGACATACCGATGCTTGCATGGTAGCTGTTGTTATACGCAAACTCCACCGAGATACAAATGATCAACCCATGAACCTTGTAAACTTAGCGCGCGGGAGCGCAACATGTCTTCCGGCGTCGAGATGGTACGCTCGGACTGACCGTCGGTTTGCGGATGGTGCGGCTGTACTAAATCTCAATTTGGTACCCATAGCTTCTTGAAAGCTCTCCCGAGAAATGAGAAGTGAGCCGAGGGATCTCGGTCGGAAATGATATTGCGCGAGCAGCCATGATACTTGAGCGATATTTTAAAAACAATTCCGCCAATTCTTGCCCGGATGTCTCAATTCGAAGCGGAATAAAATGCGCTATCTTTGTTAATCGATCCACAATCACCCAAACTGTATTATACCTTCCAACAGTTCTTGGAAATCCACTTACGAAATCCATTGTGATCGACTCGAATTTCCTTGTAGGTATTTCCGGCGGTCTTAGCAATCTTGCTTTTCTCCGCCGATCCGCTTTAACTTGCTGACATATTTGACATTTTTCAACATACTTTTGCACATCTCGCTTCATTTTCGGCCACCAAAAATACTTCTTTAAATCTTGATACATCTTTACTTCCCCTGGATGGATAGTGTAACCCGAGTCATGTGCCTCCGATAAAATCAGATCTTTCAACTTCGAATTACTTGGTACACAAATACGGTCGTGAAACCGTAAGATGCCATCTCTTTGAACTTGAAACGGTGAATCGGCATTTGACTCGTAGTGCGGTTTAAATTTCGACATTTCGGAATCATTTTGTTGCTTGCTGCACGAATTTGCTCATGTAACTCGATCGGATCTCAACCGCTTGCTAGTACAAGCGATGTAATTGCGGGTGTACCCGCCTCAATTCCACCTCCAATACACTTAGATGCAATATCCAACGCAAATTCGCGTGATGCGCCAACATGTATTTCCAATCTGCGCATTTCCTCGAGAAGATGCGCTTCACTTGTAATCACGACGCCGAGGTTTGCCGACTCTTTTCGCTTAATGCGTCTGCTACCTTTGTTCGCTTTTCTGCATGATCTTTGGATATCCAAGTCATAATCTTTCATCAATTCTAACCACCGCCTTTGTCTCAAATTCAGCTCTTTTTGCGTAAAAATGTATTTCAAACTTTGGTGATCGGTAAATATACGGCACCTCACGCCATACGAGATAATGCCGCCAAATCTTCAGTGCAAATATCACCGCCGCTAACTCCAAGTCATGCGTCGGATAGTTTTGTTCGTGCGGTCGCAATTGCCGAGATGCGTAGGCAATTACATGATCATCTTGCATCAATACGCAACCCAAACCCGATCGAGATGCATCGGTATAAACCGTGTACTCTTTACCGGTAGTCGGCATAGCAAGGGCGGGTGCGGATACCCGGCCGACTCTTTAATTCCTCAAAACTTTTATCTTGCGCGGTACCCCAATCGAATTTTACACCTTTATGCAACAATTTTGTAAGTGGTGCGGCTAATCGCGAAAACCCGAGTACAAATCTCTGTAGTACCAGGCTAACCCCGAAAAGGCTGCGAATTTCGATGCTTGTCTCTGGCCTCTTCCAATCTGTCACAGCCCGAATCTTTTCGGGATCCACCGCTAACCCTTTTCCAGAAACCACATGCCCCAAAAATGAAACTTCCTCCAACCAAAACTCACATTTCGAAAATTTTGCGAATAGCGATGTTCGCGCAATCTTTGCAAAACAATTCTTAAGTGTACCTCATGTTCCTCTCGCGAGCGCGAATATATCAGTATATCATCAATGAACACCACAACTGTCGAATCCAACAAATCATGAAATACGCGGTGCATCAAGTCCATGAACGGCTGGCTGGTGCGTTCGTCGGCCCAAACGGCATGACCAAGTATTCATAATGCCCGTACCTTGTACGGAATGCTTTGTCTTTATCCACATCGCTCGGCCGAATCCTCAGCGATGATACCTCGTTCTCGAGATCAATCTTTGAATATATCGAAGATCCACGCAACGATCAAACAAATCGTCAATCCGCGGTAACGGGTACTTGTTTTTTAACGGTTACCTTGTTCAATTCGCGGTAATCAATACACAACCGCAAAGTTCCGTCTTTCTTCTTGACAAATAACAACGCGCGCCCCCACGGCGACGTCTTTGGGTCCGATAAATCCACTCTCCAACATATCTTCCAATTGCGCCTTGAGTTCTTTCGGTTACTGCGGGTGCCATTCGATACGGCGCCTTTGAAATCGGTGTTGTGCCGGTACCAATTCGATACCGGAACTCCACTTCTCGCTCGGGTGGCAACCCCACAATCTCATACGGAAACACATCCGAAAATTCGATACCACCGGTATAGTGCGATCTCTGGAGCTGCCGCAGCCGCATAAACCACTTTGCCGCCAAGTAAGCATCACACCCCGATTCTAGTAAATGTTTCATCTCTACAGTAGAAATACACGGTGTTAGTTTCCCAATTTCTCTACAATTGAGTATGCAAGACATACCTCTTGAATTCGCGAAATGGATCCGACGATGCGGACAATCAATAGTAGCGGCGTGTCTCGTCAACCGAGTCCATACCCAATAACACGTCGTAGCCGGTAATCTCCATCACCAACAAGTCCGCCTCGAACTCCCTCCCGTCTATTTTAATCTTTCGGTTTCGGCATAACGTGATTTCTCGATCGGTTGAACCAAACGGGGTTTGAACATTTAAAACTTGATTACACGTCTCAATTGGCCAACTACACTTTTTCACCAACGCCCTTGACACAACAGAATGAGCGCACCCCGTATCAATCAAACAATATGCATCATGATCGGATATAGAGAGTATACACTGTCATGACGTCGGTCTGGCCATTTCCCAGCGCGATTGCGGCGTTGCGCGGCGCTCCGGCGATGTTAAGCGCATGCGCCGCCGCCTGCTGCTGCGTCGTTCTTCTTGGCGCTGCCCGGCCGCTAACCCCGCCAACACTGCCGGCGCTGCTAGCCCTGCTAGCGCTAGCCCCGCTAGCATGCGATGCGCCGCGTCCGCGCCACGTCGGCGCGCCACGCCCAACGCTAGCCGACCCTCCCACACTACTGGCGCCTCGCATCCTCATAAGCGCATTCGGGCACTCCTTTGCCCAATGTCCCGCGCTACCACACACGAAACAAGTATTAGCCTTGCGCCTACAATCAACCTCGTCGTGCGCTTGGTTGCACGATCGGCACCATTGCGAATGAACCACTGGGTCTAAAACCCGGCGTGGACATCCGTGCGAACGGGGGTCTTGGCGCCATACTCGGCCGGCGGGTCTAGCAAATGATGGTCCTCCCCTCGACCTCGACATCTGCCCACTCCAGAGCCTCTTTACTTTTCACATTCCTTTCGGCCACTTGCTCTTTCCTCCGCTTCCCATGCATCTCAATCCGTTCGGCGTGATCCATCATTGCTTGTAACTCCGTCGCCATCGGAGTATCCACGATCATAGAAATATGCCCATCCAACCCATCCAAGTATTGCCTATTATATCTTTCCACATCATTTCTTATATCAGTAGCATAGCGCGACAAAGCCAGAAATTCACTATTATATTCCACCACCGGACGCCCATCTTGCTTCAACTCCAAGAATTTTCTCCGCAGCGCTTCACGCTGTATATTACTCAGAAACCTCTTATTGAAGTTATGTTCGAACCATTCCCAAGGAATCCTCGCTTCATCCCCGTCATAATTTCGTCGGACTCCATCCCACCCGAGAATCGAGCATCACTCTCCAGTTCTTTGCTCAACTAACTCCACTTTATCTTCATCGAGGTACGGCATAAATTCAACTTTGCATTTATTTGCGCCGGCCATTCCTCGCTTGCCGCATACCCTGGGTTCCATCATAACGCGGCGGATTCAAGCGCAAAAATGCATCATATAACCTTACGAAATCTTCGGGTGCACCCCGTGAGCTACCGGTGTTGCATCCCGCATCCGGGCTTGGCGACCTCTCTCATAGGCCGCAATCAACCGGTCATCCAAGTCACGGTCTCTACCCGGCTCCTCCCGGCGCCACCGGCACCAACCGGACCCGGCCCCGCCTGATCCACAACGGCTCGATAACCAGACTCCGGATTTGGTTACGGATTCCTCAGGAGTGCGCCTCTGCCTCGGCGTGTTTCCATTTTCTGAATAAACACAGTTAGTTTATAACATTCTATATTCTTTTCTTATTATACAATATTTGTATAGTCGCGACGACCCCATTAATACGCATATCACTCTCGTATCCAAACAAGTCTGGTTCAGGTTTTAAACCATGCTCTGATACCACCGGAGGAAGGACTGTCACACCCCGGTGCCCCACGAGGTGCGACAGGGTGCTCTGCCAGTAGGCATACGGTTGCCCGTATACCCACTAGGCAATTACGATATGATAAAAAGTAAAACATAACACGCAAACAAAACAAACAAATAACATATACAGATCTCAAATCCCAACTGGTCAGGTCACAGTATACAAAACCCGTATCTCGATGGATACGCATCACAAAATGACATAGAGAATATATATATATACAACCAAAACATAACTATATACATAATCTCTAATGTCACCATACCAGACGAGCTACACGGCGGGTGAAACCGGGGCCTACCGACCTCGTGCCTCTCTCGGATCCGCCAAACCGGAACCCGAAAATTTTACCCAAAAAGGGGATGAGAATTGAATTCTCAGTGCGATAATTGCCACAAAAGAATCCCTGGACTTGCAATCACAGATTATATTCAAAATGAAACACAAATAAAGTTCATATCAATTTATAACCATTTGAAAAAAAAATGAATGAATGCATAAATCCGACAACATATATATCCAAATGAAATCACAATTCAGGAATTGCCAAGATGAAATTCAATCACACAATATCTGGTTTACTCGGTTTTAGAATATCGGGTAGTAACTACAGATGTTCCACCGATCTGGACCTTAATTCGTTCCCTCTCATCTGTAGGGTTACAGACACCTACAGACGGCTGCGCCAGGTAAAACCTTTTCCTCATGACACCCATCTGTAGTTACAGGCCTAACCATTTAATTAAAAGTCTGGTTTCAATTCACATCCAGAAAATCCATATAAAGCCAATTGACTATCCAAACGCATTACCCCCTGGGTAATGCCTCCGATACACAAGTCACATATAACCACAATCATAATACAAGTCACTTACCCCTCGTCCCAACCGGTACTGGAAACTGCCGAGGGCCAGACGATCTAAAGCTTTAGAACACTTGGGCGTCAAAGTCCCTGCGAGACTCGACAAATCCGGTTTCACCCCACGGGTGACGTCATCACGGTGGATGACAATAATACCTTATCCACCAACCGATGGTGATATAAAGCACGGTGACTTTAATTCCAAAATCAGATCATTTAGATCAACACAATTTATAACCATACCAGCATGCAAGTCAATCAGATAAAACAATTCGAGTTTCACTTTATTTGGGCAATGCAATGCACATGCAACACAATCCGATGTTTCAATTCAATCAATAATCAACATGTCAATCGAAACACGGTTTAATTACGAATATAAAATATCAAACAAGTCCGGAAATCCCGCACTTTGAGTATGATGATCGTTAATAGATTCTAAAATCTGGACTTCCTACACGGGCCGAGTCATAATCCACACGGACCGTGTCAAACCCTACTCGGGCCGAGTCACAATCCACACGGACCGTGTCGTACCCTACTCGACTCCCTACGCGGGCGCCGCACGGCCGGGACACCTTACCAAGTCTATTTAAAAGATACGCATAATCGTTATTTAACACTGTATGAATGGTGTATAACTAAGGCTAGTGCGATTACGGTTCGGTACTCATTCGATTTGGCTTAACCATACTCAACAAACCATTTCGGATTACCAGGTTGCAGCCCGTAATGGGTCCGATTGCGGCTCGCAACAAGTAACAGAAAACCCTAATTCCTTTGGTTTCAATTCCGATTGGTCGACGCTCAATTCCGGTTAATCGGGGTTACTTACTGTATCACATTTCAAGGTATATGAAGCTATACGAGTATTCGTCATAATTCATAATTCAAGTTTTAATACCAAAACCCTAATTCCAAATTCAAAGTCCAAAGGGTAGTTTAATTCAATAATACGAATCGAACGGTTTTAACGAATTATAACTCGATCAATTCTAATCAAATTTGAATTTCATAAACAATCATCCCAAATTCCATACCAAACCTTAAATCATGATTCCCACTTTAAAAAGAATATCTATTCAATTCAACCCAATTCAATATACTAATCGAGTTATAATCGTTCGATTTACACCCGAATTCGAAATTCAAACGAAAATCAGAACAAATCGACTATTAGGGTTTTGCTAATTGAAAAGGAAAATATACCAATTTGAGCTTTAGAATCGATCAAGGATCGTCAATTCCGCTCGAATCTCAAGTTTCCGACAAGTTCGATCAGTTTCCGCGCTCAATTTCTCTCTCTCTCTCTCTCTCTTTTTCCCTTCTTTTCTCTTGCGCAACCCACACCCTCACTCAATTTTCTCTTTTTTTTTTCTTTTTTCGGTTCCAGAGTACCATTCGGTACAAGGAGAATAATATGACAAGATTTTGGCTCTTTTGCCATTTAGTCCCTCTAAATTTTTATTATTACACAAGGACTTAAATTATGCACATATAACCTTATATATATTTTTAATGCATATAAACCTTTTAATATAATTGATTTTATATAAGAATGTTACAGTTAGACCCCCTTCGAGGCAAGTGGTGACTCCCAGGCCATCTTTTGGGCCTGCATTTACCCCGGGTTTCCGGACGGGATTTTCATCGAGTTTTGCACCTAAGTGGTGTCGTTCTTGCAATGAGGCGCACGATGAAATAGAGTGCGACGCCGCAAATGATCATGTTTCACATGCGGCAGCGGAGAACATTGGCCAAGAGAATGCCCGCAAGCGCAGGCACAGTCCTCGAGGGATAGTAATGCACGCAGCTCGGTAAACCGTGGGCGGGGCGGACCACCGTCGCGAGGACGGGGTATTCCGCAAGGCCGTGGAGGTAGGACAGCAGGAGGAGTATCAGCACATGCATTGGGCGTTTCAGAAATTGCTCGCGACATCTCAGGCGGGTTAGAAGAAGGTGATGCAGAGAGGATATCTGAGTATCAGACTGACGTGATGACAGGTATACTATCTATATCGGATCATGATGCATACTGTTTGATAGATACAGGTAATTACTGGAAAGTTCATATTGATTGAGAAAAAAGATGTCTGGTGTAACGAAGGATATTTGGATTTTGTGAAAAGGTTATTCGGAATTCGTCCAAAAGATTCCAAAATAAATTTTGAATAAGACTTTGTTCAAAATCATTTTTTTTGACGAAAACAAGATTTATTTAGGTGTATTTTTTTTTTAAAATGCAATCAAGTCTATTCAAGTCCAGTTAAGGTTGTAATCTAATCTTGTTTTATTTGCTACTAAAGTTCCCTAGCTGATATATTGGGCTTAATATCCAGCTGCCCATCTCAACATGGGCAATAGATAGTCATATTTTTTCTTTTACTTATTAAATTTGGGCTTATTTACAATATTAATATTTAATGGGCTAGACTACAACATTACCTCGCTTGCAGCTATACCGGCAACAAGAAAGGAAAATTAACATTTCTAAACGTAACATCTCATCTTCTCATCACGAAAATTTTTGCTACTACTATATTCAAAAAATAAATAAATAAAGAAACCACTTTTTTTTTTGGACATTACGGAAAATACCAGGGCAGCACTGATAATTGGCAGTCCCATAGACTGGGGGCCGCGAAGTCCCTATATATAAGGGTTGCTGGTTTCATTTTTCATTGTTCATTTGGGCGGCTTTCCATTCCTTTGAGCTTGGGTAATTTTTTTTACTGCTTCACTTAATACAAAATTAATTCGACAATATGAATTTTTTTAGTTAACGTATTAACATATCACTTTTAAGTAGGTCGCTTTTAACAGTTTATATTCATCATTTGAAGTTAATCCGATATAGTTACGGAGATCATCCTAATTCTACTCAATAAATTTGATAACCTCAAACACCTCCCCCCTCCTGAATTTGGATTCTCTAAAGTAATTCAAATTTTGAATTTAGATCCAGATTGTTCAATTTGCTTTGGCACAAATATTAAAAAGTGACACAGATTCTAGTAAGACACTTCGGATTTAAACTCAAAATTTGAAGGGAACCCACCCCATACTCACCAATAAATGTTCTAAAATTGACCTATCCATTTTTCAAAAATTAAATACATATATAAACTTTCACTGTCTAAAATTTTGCATCCTTCCTGGAGACAATGTTTTATTCAAGAAGCTAAAGAGTTCCCATCCCTTTCACTAGTCAACTTTATGACATATTATTACCATTTAAAGTATGTCATCTCTATGACGGGATAAGTTTAGTCCAAATAGCTTTGGACCGGATACCGTCTAAAGTCTCTAAATATCGTACGATTAAAGTTCAAACAGTCAATCTGAACCGTTTAACATGATTTTCATATTAAAATATACTCAGAGACTAAATTTTATATATTTTTTATTTTTGTTACTATTTTTTTTAGATATGTACAAAATTAATGTTTTTGGACCGTTTAGATATAGTGATGTTGTGAGTATCTAGAAAAATAGTATAAAAAATTAAAAAAAATATGAAATTTGGTCTCTGAGCACATTTTATTATGAAAATCATGTTGAGCAGTTTGGATCAATTGTTCGAACTTTAATCGTACGATTTTTAGAGACTTTGGACCGGACATATTATTATAGAATCATCTTATGATACTAAATTAATTGCTCTAATAAAAAATCTTCTAGTGTATCCCCTGAGGTGATGCTCTCGTCGAAGTACTTGCAACTTGCAAGTGGGTCGCGTACGAAGAGAGAAACAGAAATAGAGAGAGAACGGGGTTGAGTAGTTGAATCCTTCGCCAGGAAGAAAGAGGACATGAGAAAAATGAAATGAGGGTTTAAATTTGGGGTGGGGTCTAGCTGCTGGTCGGTGGGGGTCCAGGAGAAAAAAAGTTTTAAGTTTCAGGATGGGGTCCATTTGTCATAGGAATAAAAAGAGAGAGATGACACCGATCAGAATCCAAAATTGGATTGGGGTTATGGGACCGGGAGCCGAACGCGTATTCTCTGCATTAACTCAAAAATGAAATCTTTTGAGTTAATAAATTTCAACTGTCTGATTTGTTATAAGATTCGTGCAAATTAGATCCGTACTAATATTGAAAATCCCACTATATCATAGGCAGAAGCCAAATTAGCTCCGTTTAAAATCAAACAGTTTAGATTTATTAACTCAAAAGATTATTTTTTGAGTTAATGCCGAGGATACGCGTTCACTGGGAGCCAATGCCTTCGGGAAGGAAGAGAAATGACAGAAGAAATTTAATGAGGTGGGGTCCACACGTAGAAGAAAATAGGAGGAAAGAGAGAGAAGAGAGGTGATGCATGTGTTGTCATTTATGTGCGGGTTGCCTCATTTCTCCATTGTACCCAATTTCATTTATTTCTTATTGATGATTTATTATTGTTTAGTTTTCAAGTATAGCTGAATTTCTAATTTATTTGAATCAACATGTTTATTTTGGATTTTTTTTATTAATATCCTTCATTAAATAAAAAAGAAATCCAAATGTACCCATCAAAGCTGACTATTTATAAAAATACATAGACAGGCCAAAAATGGCCATTTACCAATTTTTTTTTTCAAAATTAACCATTTTTTGGTCGGTTGAGACCATTTTTTTAAGAAAATGTTATGACTTATTTATTTTCTATATTGAAATATTAGAAATTATTTATATTTCTTTAAAAATAGATAGAATGCTATATAATTTGATTTATTTGAAGGACTATGTCACACCCAACAACAGGGCTAACAACTCGCCACGCTAATCAGCTCAAGAAGATTATATTATCATATAACAATATATACATACATTACCAATGACAAGTAAATGAGTCGCAAAGCATGATGAAATTTATTTTCAAGTTACATATTTTACATGAAATAAACAAATCAACGATAAAGCTATTATGGTATAATAATATACAAATGAAATACCATTGCAGATTTATTTGAAGTAGACAAATAACCTTCTCTGTGGCAAATCATCGAGCACCTCTAAATAGGAGAGTAAGATTTTGTTCTCTAAATATATTGATAAGAACAGTTTATTTACAATGAACCCGGTCAACTTACTTGTGCAACATGTATTGCAGAAAGCTACTTCGGAAAAGTTTCTGGAAATTTCCTAGAGAGTAAATAGGAGAGTAAGCTACTTCAGAAAGCTATTTAGAGGTGCTCGATGATTTGCCATAGAGAAGGTTATTTGTCTACTTCAAATAAATATGCAATGGTATTTCATTTGTATATTATTATACCATAACAGGTTTATCGTTGATTTGTTTATTTCATGTAAAATATGTAACTTGAAGATAAATTTCATCATGCTTTGCGACTCATTTACTTGCCATTGGTAATGTATGTATAAGGCAACCCGCACATAAATGACAACACATGCATCACCTCTCTTCTCTCTCTTTCCTCCTAGTTTCTTCTATGTGTGGACCCCACCTCATTAAAATTCTTCTCTCATTTCTCTTCCTTTCCGAAGGCATGGCCTCCCAGTGAACGCGTATCCTCGGCATTAACTCAAAAAAGATTTTTTTGAGTTAATGAATCTCAACTGTTTGATTTTAAATAGAGCAGTGGAGTCAGATTCATGTTGACTCCACTGCTCGCTAAATAGGAGAGTAAGATTTAATGTGAACTACGGAATCAAATCTGTTGCGATCCTTCATAGTGTGAACTATCATAAAATCTCTGCTTTTTTAAATTAAGTTGTTGAATTGTTTTCAGATTCATACACAGAAAAATCAGCCCTTCGAGATATGTGTACATAAAATATTGAACGACTGAATTTGAAAAAACAAGAATTTTAGAATACTGCACATGTGAAGGATCATAGTTGATTTGGTTCCGTAAAACACAAACACACAATATAGTGGTTAAGACAAAATTATTTTTGACTTAACGAGGTTTTTCATTTTATTGGCAAATTAGCGTCTGACCAAATAGGCCCTCAAGAACAGTAGGCACTAGCCACAAGTTTTCTATATATATGTAAGCAAAACTAGCCAATCACAAGTAATATATGTTGTGATTGTACTAAAAAAAAATGAATGACCAAGTCATCTCGGCAATCACTAGTGTGGCTGTCAGCTTTGCAGCCTCTTTCCTCAAAGGCAAATGTAGCGAATACAAGAGCATCAACGAAAAGATAGATCGTTTGGAGTATCTGCGCGTAAAGATCAAAGCTGTCGTTGATGTCTCAGAGCTGGAGCTTGAAAACAATATTGATCCTCTCCATGAATGGCAGCAGAAGTTGAAGAAGGCTCTGTCTGAAGCAGACGAGATGCGCGGCATCTTCAACGCCCGAAGCCTTCTTGAAAAGCCAAACCAAACCTTTGAAGCTGGGTCATCTTCCCATGATCAAACGATGCAAAAAGAAGGATCTGATCATCCTGCCTCAAATCACAGGGAGGCCGACATCACTCGTCAAGTCAACCAGGAACAAAACTTACCCGATGATCAACTGATGAAACAAGAAGGATCTGATGATGCAACTTTGGCGCATCCTGTCTTCAAATTTCGGGAGTCCGCTACACCTCAAGTCGACCTAGAAGAAAAATTACCCGATGGCCAACCGATGCAACAAGAAAGATCTGATGATGCAACTTTGGCAGATTCTGCCTCAAATCTCAGGGAGTCCGCTACTCCTCAAGTCGACCTAGAAGAAAAATTACCCGATGATCAACCGATGCAACAAGAAGGATCTGATGATGCAACTTTGGCGCATCCTTCCTCAAATTTCGGGAAGTCCGCTACTCCTCAAGTTGACATAGAAGAAAAATTACACCTTGCAACAACCTTGAAGCAACTTTTTTGTCATGTACTTGAACTTGTGCAGCATACAACAGATAGCCCATGGTCTGGCATTAAAGAGGGCTTATCTGTATTCGCTCGAGTACTTGATCCAAGAAACTTTAGTTTACTCAAGCCTCGAATGATGGTTGATAAATACTTGAAGAAATGTGAAGATGTTAGAAAGCTTATAAAAACATTGGAGAAGCTTGAGAAAATGTATAGAGATATAGGCAACTTCCTTAAGTTGCTCGAGTTGCAGTCAAAGCGTTGGAAGAGGAAGAGAACAAGTTCTCATAGCGAATTGTCTTCCAATATTATTAAATACGGTATCTGTGCGGTATGCGGAAGGCCACCGCCCACTGAATATACGGTATGCGACTGCATATGTGGATTTTATGCGGACTTATATATGCAGATTTTAAAATGAGAATTCATATATATTTAAACAAGTATGCGGTACTATACAGTAATATGCGGTACTATGCGATAATACTCGGCATCATACAAATATTAGAGAAAATCAATGTTAACAACATCTATTTGCACATTTGTTGTTACTTGTTAGGAGATTGTTGTGCAAATAATTAATTACGCACTTTATTCGAAGGGTAAGGAAATACTTAATTTTTTACCGAAATTTTTTACAGATGAAATTCAAAGAACAAGCATGCCAATGCAATTTGAAGAGCAAGGGACGAACACCTTTCAAAATAAGGCATTGCATGCACATACGACGCATAAATAATAAGAGCAGGCGCATCACCAAAACAAAAAAGAGAATTCCACAATTTTATAAATCATAGACCACAGTCCCACATTTAAAGGTTTGGTTTGGCTTTTCAAGAAGGCTTCGGGCGTTGAAGATGCCGCGCATCTCGTCTGCTTCAGACAGAGCCTTCTTCAACTTCTGCTGCCATTCATGGAGAGGATCAATATTGTTTTCAAGCTCCAGCTCTAAGACATCAACGACAGCTTTGATCTTTACGCGCAGATACTCCAAACGATCTATCTTTTCGTTGATGCTCTTGTATTCGCTGCATTTGCCTTTGAGGAAAGAGGCTGCAAAGCTGACAGCCACACTAGTGATTGCCGAGATGACTTGGTCATTCATTTTTTTTTAGTACAATCACAACATATATTACTTGTGATTGGCTAGTTTTGCTTACATATATATAGAAAACTTGTGGCTAGTGCCTACTGTTCTTGAGGGCCTATTTGGTCAGACGCTAATTTGCCAATAAAATGAAAAACCTCGTTAAGTCAAAAATAATTTTGTCTTAACCACTATATTGTGTGTTTGTGTTTTACGGAACCAAATCAACTATGATCCTTCACATGTGCAGTATTCTAAAATTCTTGTTTTTTCAAATTCAGTCGTTCAATATTTTATGTACACATATCTCGAAGGGCTGATTTTTCTGTGTATGAATCTGAAAACAATTCAACAACTTAATTTAAAAAAGCAGAGATTTTATGATAGTTCACACTATGAAGGATCGCAACAGATTTGATTCCGTAGTTCACATTAAATCTTATTCTCCTATTTAGCGAGCAGTGGAGTCAACATGAATCTGACTCCACTGCTCTATTTAAAATCAAACAGTTGAGATTCATTAACTCAAAAAAATCTTTTTTGAGTTAATGCCGAGGATACGCGTTCACTGGGAGGCCATGCCTTCGGAAAGGAAGAGAAATGAGAGAAGAATTTTAATGAGGTGGGGTCCACACATAGAAGAAACTAGGAGGAAAGAGAGAGAAGAGAGGTGATGCATGTGTTGTCATTTATGTGCGGGTTGCCTTATACATACATTACCAATGGCAAGTAAATGAGTCGCAAAGCATGATGAAATTTATCTTCAAGTTACATATTTTACATGAAATAAACAAATCAACGATAAACCTGTTATGGTATAATAATATACAAATGAAATACCATTGCATATTTATTTGAAGTAGACAAATAACCTTCTCTATGGCAAATCATCGAGCACCTCTAAATAGCTTTCTGAAGTAGCTTACTCTCCTATTTACTCTCTAGGAAATTTCCAGGAAACTTTTCCGAAGTAGCTTTCTGCAATACATGTTGCACAGTAAGTTGACCAGGTTCATTGTAAATAAACTGTTCTTATCAATATATTTAGAGAACAAAATCTTACTCTCCTATTTAGAGGTGCTCGATGATTTGCCACAGAGAAGGTTATTTGTCTACTTCAAATAAATCTGCAATGGTATTTCATTTGTATATTATTATACCATAATAGCTTTATCGTTGATTTGTTTATTTCATGTAAAATATGTAACTTGAAAATAAATTTCATCATGCTTTGCGACTCATTTACTTGTCATTGGTAATGTATGTATATATTGTTATATGATAATATAATCTTCTTGAGCTGATTAGCGTGGCGAGTTGTTAGCCCTGTTGTTGGGTGTGACATAGTCCTTCAAATAAATCAAATTATATAGCATTCTATCTATTTTTAAAGAAATATAAATAATTTCTAATATTTCAATATAGAAAATAAATAAGTCATAACATTTTCTTAAAAAAATGGTCTCAACCGACCAAAAAATGGTTAATTTTGAAAAAAAAAATTGGTAAATGGCCATTTTTGGCCTGTCTATGTATTTTTATAAATAGTCAGCTTTGATGGGTACATTTGGATTTCTTTTTTATTTAATGAAGGATATTAATAAAAAAAATCCAAAATAAACATGTTGATTCAAATAAATTAGAAATTCAGCTATACTTGAAAACTAAACAATAATAAATCATCAATAAGAAATAAATGAAATTGGGTACAATGGAGAAATGAGGCAACCCGCACATAAATGACAACACATGCATCACCTCTCTTCTCTCTCTTTCCTCCTATTTTCTTCTACGTGTGGACCCCACCTCATTAAATTTCTTCTGTCATTTCTCTTCCTTCCCGAAGGCATTGGCTCCCAGTGAACGCGTATCCTCGGCATTAACTCAAAAAATAATCTTTTGAGTTAATAAATCTAAACTGTTTGATTTTAAACGGAGCTAATTTGGCTTCTGCCTATGATATAGTGGGATTTTCAATATTAGTACGGATCTAATTTGCACGAATCTTATAACAAATCAGACAGTTGAAATTTATTAACTCAAAAGATTTCATTTTTGAGTTAATGCAGAGAATACGCGTTCGGCTCCCGGTCCCATAACCCCAATCCAATTTTGGATTCTGATCGGTGTCATCTCTCTCTTTTTATTCCTATGACAAATGGACCCCATCCTGAAACTTAAAACTTTTTTTCTCCTGGACCCCCACCGACCAGCAGCTAGACCCCACCCCAAATTTAAACCCTCATTTCATTTTTCTCATGTCCTCTTTCTTCCTGGCGAAGGATTCAACTACTCAACCCCGTTCTCTCTCTATTTCTGTTTCTCTCTTCGTACGCGACCCACTTGCAAGTTGCAAGTACTTCGACGAGAGCATCACCTCAGGGGATACACTAGAAGATTTTTTATTAGAGCAATTAATTTAGTATCATAAGATGATTCTATAATAATATGTCCGGTCCAAAGTCTCTAAAAATCGTACGATTAAAGTTCGAACAATTGATCCAAACTGCTCAACATGATTTTCATAATAAAATGTGCTCAGAGACCAAATTTCATATTTTTTTTAATTTTTTATACTATTTTTCTAGATACTCACAACATCACTATATCTAAACGGTCCAAAAACATTAATTTTGTACATATCTAAAAAAAATAGTAACAAAAATAAAAAATATATAAAATTTAGTCTCTGAGTATATTTTAATATGAAAATCATGTTAAACGGTTCAGATTGACTGTTTGTGTCACACCCCGTAGCCATCAGATACAGAATGCGACAGGATCCCTGCCGTAAACATACAGTTTCCCATATGCTTACAAGGCAATTACGATATAAATTAAACTCAACCCCCAAAACCAGCACATAAAAACACAATATACATAACCGATCAAATATCAAAGTCGGGTACGTCATAATAAACGAACGGTATCACATACAGATACGACATGGTTCATGACATAGAGAATAGATATATACAACCAAAAACATAAATACACATCTCTAGTCAAATACCAAACAAAACAGTGTCGGGAGTCTAGACTGTCGTGCCTCTCCCGGATCAACCGCCCGGAACCCGAAAAGAATTACCCAAAACGGGATGAGAATAAAATTCCCGGTGCGAATATTTGCCACGAGATAAGTTCTTTGGACTTGCAATCAAGTTCTATTTTCAAAAATAAACCATAAACAAATTACCTAACATGTATATAACAATATATGATTAAACGAAGTGCATCGATACGATTACGGTAAACAAATGAAATCACAATAAAGGAATTGTCAAATTGAAATTCAACTACACAAAAACATTCGGTTTAACTCATGTTATTACGTGCGGTAGCAAATACGAGATGTTCCACCCTACTCACTAGCCCGTCGACATCCGTAGGGTTCCGGGACGCCTACGAGATGGACCACCCTCTTGGACCCTTTATGTGACACCCATCTCGTATCGCTTGGCTTAACCATTTCCTAAACTCGGTTTCGGATCATATCAAGAAAATTCATTTGAAATCATTCAAGAACGTAATATCAATAGACTTTTCAACCGCATTATCATAACGGATAACGCTTTAGACGTTTCACACTAGTCACCTATATCCATAACCATCATCATATCGCATTGCCACTTGCCCCCAACCGGTGCGAGGACTTACCCGGGCCGACTTAAAGCTTTAAGATCCTTGCAAAACCGGATATCCAGGTTTTGCGAATGTCACACTAGGTGACTTGTCACTTGCTTACGGTGACACGTATCCGTTTATTTATCAAATTCCGGTGACTTTCAACTACGGATCGAGATCTCATAGATCGACACAATAATAAACCATACCAGCATGCAAATCACCCAGATTACAGCAATTCGAATTGAAATAGATTGGTTATGCAAATGCAATGCTTAATTCAGTTTATGCAACAAAGAGTAATCAACATGACAAATGAAACAACAGTTTAATTCTGAAAATAAAATATCAAACAAGTCCAGAAACCCCGCACCTGAGTATGATGATCGTTAATAGATTCTAAAATCTGGACTTCCTACACGGGCCGAGTCACAATTCACACGGACCGTGTCAAACCCTACTCGGGCCGAGTCACAATCCACACGAACCGTGTCATACCCTACTCGAGCCCCTACGCAGGCGCTGCATGGCCCGGACACCTTACCAAATCTATTTTAAAAGATACGCATAATCGTTATTTAAGTTCAGGTTTTTGGTACCGGGTTGGTACGGTCGATTGCGGCATCATTTCCTAATTCAATACCATATAACCATAAATACTTATTCATTTACCCAATTTAAATTCGGTTATATAACTCCTAATTTGGTCGATAAAATTTGGTATTAGGTTTGAAACCATCGATCGTTCATTTCGGCTTAACGGTTTAATTTGGTCGAATAATCGATTGTTCCGTATTCTTTGAATCACTAAAACCCTAGAATCAATTCAAAAACCCTAAATCCAATAATCCATCCATATCTATCAAATTCAATTTAGAAATTCGATTCAAGCAACCGAAGTTTAACGATAATTCGAAAACCCGAATCCAATTCCAAACTTCAACCGAAAATTCGACATTTAAATCGAGACTTAGGTTTTCGATAATTTGAGAAAGGAAATTTACCAAATGAGAAGAGGATTAGAGTATCTACTTGGCTCGAATCTCGAATCTCAGATCGAATCGATCGATTTCGCGGAATTTTGATCTCTCTCTCACTTTTTCCTCCTCTTGCGCCACTCACCCACACATACACACTAATACACGGTTCCTTTAGAAGGTTATACGGTGGAGAAGGAAGAAGGAAGAGGCTATGTTAATAAATTTGGTAATTTTGCCTATAAGCCCCTTAATTTAATTAATATTACATAGGGATGTAATATATGCACATAAGTCCTTATATAAATATATGGTTCTTAGAATAAACCCCTTTTTGCATAATATATATAGAATTTATTTGACTAAATATCAAAAGCATCAATATCTATTCATTTTGAATAAAAATAAATTCATGTCATATTATATAAAATTTACCTATAAGCCCACATATATATATAAATCGATTAGAATATTTTGTTTCGTAATGTAACATTTCTCCTCCCCTTAAAATAAAGTTCAGTCCGCTGAACTTGATTTTGTACCTGTATTGTCGAACAACTGAGGATATTTCGCTCGAATGGTGTCCTCGCTTTCCCACGTCGCTTCCTTATTCGAATGGCGGCCCCACTTGACCAGCACGAGTCTGATTACCTTAGTTCGCAACCGTTGTTCTTTTCGGTCCAGAATTTGCATCGGTTCTTCTTGATAGGTCAGATCATCTTGCCCGTGCAGATTGGAATGATCAATGCAGTGCGACGGGTCTCGTACGTACCAACGTAACTGTGATACATGAAATACCGGATGGACTCTATCCGGTCTTGGGTGGCAATGCCAGCTCATAAGCTGCTTGGCCCGACTCGCGGGTAATCTGAAACGGTCCAATATATCGGGGACTTAGCTTCCCCGAAACGCCAAATCTGTGCACACCTCTAACCGGTGAAACTCGGAGCCATACGTGATCCCCATCCGGAAATTCCAACGGTCTTCGATGAATGTTTGCATATCTTTTCTGTCGCTCCTGAGCTGATTTAAGCCGATTCAAAACGACTTGTGTCTTTGCAGCAATTTCTTCTAACATCTGGGGTCCGGTGGGTGAATAGGTACCCGCTGGTCCCCACCAAAGTGGAGTACGGCATTGCTGTCCTGTTAGGGCTTCCTGCGGTGACATCCCGATGCTCGAATGGTAGGCTGTTGTTATATGCAAATTCCACCAAGTATAAATGATCAATCCAGGAGCCTCGGAACTCCAATGCACAGGACCTGAGCATGTCTTCTAACGTCTGTATAGTTCGCTCAGATTGTCCGTCGGTTTGCGGGTGGTGCGCTGTACTGAACCTCAACTTGGTACCCATCGCCTCTTGAAAACTTTCCCAAAAATGTGAAGTAAATCGAGGATCTCGATCAGAAATGATATTTCTTGAACAACCGTGATACTTGAACCGATATTTCAAAAACGGATCGGCTAACTCTCTACCGGGATGTCTCAATCCGGAGTGGGATAAAATGGGCTAGTTTCGTCAATCGGTCCACGATAACCCAGATTGCATCATACCTTCCATTGGTTCTCGGTAATCCAGTCACGAAATCCATCGTGATTGATTCGAACTTCCTGATAGGTATCTCTAAAGGTCTCAGTAATCCCGCCTTTTTTCGTCTGTCGGCTTTAACCTGCTGACAAGTCTGACACTTCTCGACATAATTCTGTACATTTCTTTTCATTTTTGGCCACCATAAATATTTCTTTAAATCTTGATACATCTTTACTTCTCCAGGGTGAATAGCGTATCCCGACTCGTGCGCCTCTGATAAAATCAAATCTTTTAACTCCGAATCATTCGGAACACAAATACGGTCGTGAAACCGCAAGATGCCATCTCTTTGAACTTGAAACGGTGAATCAGCATTTGACTCGTAGTGCAGTTTAAATTTCTGACATTTCGGATCATTTTGTTGCGCTGCACGAATTTGTTCATGTAACTCTGATCGGATCTCAACCGCTGCTAGTACAATTGATGTAATTGCGGGTGTACCCGCCTCAATTCCACCTCCAATACACTTAGATGCAATATCCAACGCAAATTCGCGTGATGCGCCAACATGTATTTCCAATCTGCGCATTTCCTCAAGAAGATGCGCTTCACTTGTAACCACTGACGCCAGGTTTACCTGACTCTTTCTACTTAATGCGTCTCGCTACACTTCGCTTTTCTGCATGATACTTGGATATCCAAGTCATAGTCTTTCATCAATTCTAACCACCGCCTTTGTCTCAAATTCAGCTCTTTTTGCGTGAAAATGTATTTCAAACTTTGGTGATCTGTAAATATACGGCACCTCACGCCATACAGATAATGCCGCCAAATCTTCAGCGCAAATATCACCGCCGCTAACTCCAAGTCATGCGTCGGGTGGTTTTGTTCGTGTGGTCGCAATTGCCGAGATGCGTAGGCAATTACATGATCATCTTGCATCAGTACGCATCCCAATCCTGATCGGGATGCATCAGTGAAAACTGTATAGTCTTTATCAGCAATCGGCATGGCCAGTACGGGTGCGGATACCAATCGATCTTTTAATTCCTGAAAACTCTGTTCCTGTGCGGTACCCCAATCAAACTTCACACCTTTATGCAATAATTTTGTAAGTGGAGCTGCTAACTGTGAAAATCCAAGAACGAACCTTCGGTAATAACCTGCCAAATCTAGGAAGCTACGAATATCTGTCACCGTTTCGGGTCTCTTCCATTCTGTTACTGCCCGAATCTTTTCGGAATCAACGGTTAAACCTTCTCCCGAGATCACATGCCCTAAGAACGCCACTTTTTCCAACCAAAATTCGCATTTTGAGAACTTTGCAAACAGCTGATGTTCCCGCAGCCTCTGTAACACTATCCGCAAATGCACTTCATGTTCTTCTTGAGATTTCGAGTACACCAGAATGTCATCAATGAAAACCACCACTGTCGAGTCCAATAGGTCGTGGAATACCCGATGCATCGGATCCATAAATGCTTGCTGGAGCATTCGTTAGCCCAAACGGCATGACCGGTATTCATAATGCCCGTGCAGGTGTACGGAATGCTTTGTCTTGTCTATATCACTCGGCCGGATCCTCAACCGATGGTACCCGGTTCGCAAATCAATTTTCGAATAAATCGAAGAACCACATGAATCGATCAAATAAATCGTCAATACGGGGCAATGGGTATTTATTTTTCACGGTTACCTTATTTAGCTCCCGATAATCAATACATAAGCGTAGGGTTCCGTCCTTCTTTTTCACAAACAACACCGGGGCACCCCATGGCGATGTCTTGGGTCCGATAAACCCGTGTTCCAACATATCTTCTAACCGTGCTTTGAGTTCCTTCAATTCTGCTTGGAGCCATTCGGTATGGTGTTTTCGAAATCGGTGCGGTGCACGGTACCAATTCGATGCCAAATTCGATTTCCCGTTACGGTGGTAGCCCCGCTATTTCATCGGGAAATACATCCACGAATTACGATACCACCGGAATTGTATTGATTGTTGGAACTTCTGTTTGTAGCATAAATCACCGTTGCTAAATATGCGGTACATCCCGAATCTATTAATCGCCTCACCTCTACAAACAAAACAAAAGGTATCGGTCCTCCAATTTTTCTGCGGTTGAGTATACATGACATACCTCTTGCAGGTCGAAAACCGAATCCGGTGATGCATACAATCAATTGTTGCTTTGCGTCTTTGAGTTAACCAGTCCATTCCCAATAACACATCGTACCCTAGGCAATATTCATCACTAATAGGTTCACCTCTAAATCTCTTCCATCTACTCGACCTTTCGGTTTCGGCGGATTGTAATAGCTTGATCGGTGGGCCGAAAGGAGTCTCGAACATTTAAAACTTGGTTACCTGTCTCGACGGCCCATTGACAACTCTCTACGAACACCCTCGACACGATGGAATGACTACACCCTGTATCTATCAAACAGTATGCATCATGATCCGATATAGATAGTATACCTGTCATCACGTCAGTCTGATACTCAGATATCCTCTCTGCATCACCTTCTTCTAACCCGCCTGAGATGTCGCGAGCAATTTCTGAAACGCCCAATGCATGTGCTGATACTCCTCCTGCTGTCCTACCTCCACGGCCTTGCGGAATACCCCGTCCTCGCGACGGTGGTCCGCCCGCCCACGGTTTACTGAGCTGCGTGCATTACTATCCCTCGAGGACTGTGCCTGCGCTTGCGGGCATTCTCTTGCCCAATGTTCTCCGCTGCCGCATGTGAAACATGATCTGTTGCGGCGTCTGCACTCTATTTCATCGTGCGCCTCATTGCAAGAACGACACCACTTAGGTGCAAAACTCGATGAAAATCCCGGACGGAAACCCGGGGTAAATGCAGGCCCAAAAGATGGCCTGGGAGTCACCACTTGCCTCGAAGGGGGTCTAACAGCCCACAATCCTCCCCTCGACCTCACAACTGGCCGACTCTGATCAACCCGTTGTTTAACATTTCTTTCCGCCAACTGTTTGTTCCTTCTTTTTGCGTGCATTTCGACCTGTTCGGCATGATCCATCATGGCTTGTAACTCTGTAGCTGTTGGAGTATCAACAATCATAGATATACTCCCGTCTAACCCATCTAGATACTGCCTGTGGTATCTGACTGTATCATTCTGTATATCCGCTGCATACCTGGACAGTGCAAGAAACTCATTGTTATATTCAGCTACCGGTCTCCCATTTTGTCTCACTTCCAGAAATTTTCTTCGTAGGGCTTCTCGGTGGATATTGCTCAGGAACCGTCGAGTAAATTGTTGTTCAAACCATTCCCACGGAATCTTTACAGCTTCCCCGACATAAGTGCGTCGGGCCCCGTTCCACCAAAATCTTGCATCTCCGTCTAGCTGTTGTTCTGCCAACTCTACCATGTCATCTGCAGGTGCCCGACACAGAGCGAGCTTTGCATTAATTTTCTCCAGCCATTCCTCTGCCCCTGCATACCCACCTGTTCCGTCAAACTGCGGTGGATTCAACCGCATAAACGAGTCATATATCCTTCTGAACTCCTCCGGTGCATCCCTTTGAACTACCGGTGCTGCTTCTTCTCGTCTTTCTGCCTGACGACCTCTCTCATAGGCCGCAATTAAACGTTCATCCATTTCCCGTTCTCGGTTCTGCACTCCCCCAGAGCTTCCTGATTCATCCCCGGCCCTAGCAGCAGCTGTCTCGACCACAGGGTTAATTCGAGGTCGTCCTCTGCCTCTACGTGACTCCATATCTCTGTTCTATACAAGGTAAGAATCGATTATAATAAATTAATTCTCTACTTATTATACGAAATACTTCGTCATTTGTGACGATCCCATTAGTTCGTATTACTCTCACGTATCCTGACAGGCTGGTTTAGGTTCAGGCTTAACCATGCTCTGATACCACCGAAGGAGACCTGTCACACCCCGTAGCCATCAGATACAGAATGCGACAGGATCCCTGCCGTAAACATACAGTTTCCCATATGCTTACAAGGCAATTACGATATAAATTAAACTCAACCCCCAAAACCAGCACATAAAAACACAATATACATAACCGATCAAATATCAAAGTCAGGTACGTCATAATAAACAGAACGGTATCACATACAGATACGACATGGTTCATGACATAGAGAATAGATATATACAACCAAAAACATAAATACACATCTCTAGTCAAATACCAAACAAAACAGGTAATCGGGAGTCTAGACTGTCGTGCCTCTCCCGGATCAACCGCCCCCGAACAAAAAAATTACCCAAAACGGGATGAGAATAAAATTCCCAGTGCGAATATTTGCCACAGATAAGTTGCTGGACTTGCAATCAAGTTCTATTTTCAAAAATAAACCATAAACAAATTACCTAACATGTATATAACAATATATGATTAAACAGAAGTGCATCGATACGATTACAGTAAACAAATGAAATCACAATAAAGGAATTGTCAAATTGAAATTCAACTACACAAAAACATTCGGTTTAACTCATGTTATTACGTCTGGTAGCAAATACAGATGTTCCACCCTACTCACTAGCCCGTCGACATCTGTAGGGTTCCAGACGCCTACAGATGGACCACCCTACTGGACCCTTTATGTGACACCCATCTGTATCGCTTGGCTTAACCATTTCCTAAACTCTGGTTTCAGATCATATCAAGAAAATTCATTTGAAATCATTCAAGAACGTAATATCAATAGACTTTTCAACCGCATTATCATAACGGATAACGCTTTAGACGTTTCACACTAGTCACCTATATCCATAACCATCATCATATCGCATTGCCACTGCCCCAACCGTGCGAGGACTTACCCGGGCCCGACTTAAAGCTTTAAGATCCTTGCAAAACCAGATATCCAGGTTTTGCGAATGTCACACTAGGTGACTGTCACTTGCCGGTGACACGTATCCGTTTATTTATCAAATTCTGGTGACTTTCAACTACAGATCAGATCTCATAGATCGACACAATAATAAACCATACCAGCATGCAAATCACCCAGATTACAGCAATTCGAATTGAAATAGATTGGTTATGCAAATGCAATGCTTAATTCAGTTTATGCAACAAAGAGTAATCAACATGACAAATGAAACAACAGTTTAATTCCGAAAATAAAATATCAAACAAGTCCGAAACCCCCGCACCTGAGTATGATGATCGTTAATAGATTCTAAAATCTGGACTTCCTACACGGGCCGAGTCACAATTCACACGGACCGTGTCAAACCCTACTCGGGCCGAGTCACAATCCACACGGACCGTGTCATACCCTACTCGAGCCCCTACGCAGGCGCTGCACGGCCCGGACACCTTACCAAATCTATTTTAAAAGATACGCATAATCGTTATTTAAGTTCGGGTTTTTGGTTACCGGGTTGGTACGGTCGATTGCGGCATCATTTCCTAATTCAATACCATATAACCATAAATACTTATTCATTTACCCAATTTAAATTAGGTTATATAACTCCTAATTTGGTCGATAAAATTTGGTATTAGGTTTGAAACCATCGATCGTTCATTTCGGCTTAACGGTTTAATTTGGTCGAATAATCGATTGTTCCGTATTCTTTGAATCACTAAAACCCTAGAATCAATTCAAAAACCCTAAATCCAATAATCCATCCATATCTATCAAATTCAATTTAGAAATTCGATTCAAGCAACCGAAGTTTAACGATAATTCGAAAACCCGAATCCAATTCCAAACTTCAACCGAAAATTCGACATTTAAATCGAGACTTAGGTTTTCGATAATTTGAGAAAGGAAATTTACCAAATGAGAAGAGGATTAGAGTATCTACTTGGCTCGAATCTCGAATCTCAGATTGAATCGATCGATTTCGCGGAATTTTGATCTCTCTCTCACTTTTTCCTCCTCTTGCGCCACTCACCCACACATACACACTAATACACGGTTCCTTTAGAAGGTTATACGGTGGAGAAGGAAGAAGGAAGAGGCTATGTTAATAAATTTGGTAATTTTGCCTATAAGCCCCTTAATTTAATTAATATTACATAGGGATGTAATATATGCACATAAGTCCTTATATAAATATATGGTTCTTAGAATAAACCCCTTTTTGCATAATATATATAGAATTTATTTGACTAAATATCAAAAGCATCAATATCTATTCATTTTGAATAAAAATAAATTCATGTCATATTATATAAAATTTACCTATAAGCCCACATATATATATAAATCGATTAGAATATTTTGTTTCGTAATGTAACAGTTTGAACTTTAATCGTACGATATTTAGAGACTTTAGACGGTATCCGGTCCAAAGCTATTTGGACTAAACTTATCCCGTCATAGAGATGACATACTTTAAATGGTAATAATATGTCATAAAGTTGACTAGTGAAAGGGATGGGAACTCTTTAGCTTCTTGAATAAAACATTGTCTCCAGGAAGGATGCAAAATTTTAGACAGTGAAAGTTTATATATGTATTTAATTTTTGAAAAATGGATAGGTCAATTTTAGAACATTTATTGGTGAGTATGGGGTGGGTTCCCTTCAAATTTTGAGTTTAAATCCGAAGTGTCTTACTAGAATCTGTGTCACTTTTTAATATTTGTGCCAAAGCAAATTGAACAATCTGGATCTAAATTCAAAATTTGAATTACTTTAGAGAATCCAAATTCAGGAGGGGGGAGGTGTTTGAGGTTATCAAATTTATTGAGTAGAATTAGGATGATCTCCGTAACTATATCGGATTAACTTCAAATGATGAATATAAACCGTTAAAAGCGACCTACTTAAAAGTGATATGTTAATACGTTAACTAAAAAAATTCATATTGTCGAATTAATTTTGTATTAAGTAAAGCAGTAAAAAAAATTACCCAAGCTCAAAGGAATTGAAAGCCGCCCAAATGAACAATGAAAAATGAAACCAGCAACCCTTATATATAGGGACTTCGCGGCCCCCAGTCTATGGGACTGCCAATTATCAGTGCTGCCCTGGTATTTTCCGTAATGTCCAAAAAAAAAAGTGGTTTCTTTATTTATTTATTTTTTGAATATAGTAGTAGCAAAAATTTCGTGATGAGAAGATGAGATGTTACGTTTAGAAATGTTAATTTTCCTTTCTTGTTGCCAGTATAGCTGCAAGCAGGTAATGTTGTAGTCTAGCCCATTAAATATTAATATTGTAAATAAGCCCAAATTTAATAAGTAAAAGAAAAAATATGACTATCTATTGCCCATGTTGAGATGGGCAGCTGGATATTAAGCCCAATATATCAGCTAGGGAACTTTAGTAGCAAATAAAACAAGATTAGATTACAACCTTAACTGGACTTGAATAGACTTGATTGCATTTTAAAAAAAAAATACACCTAAATAAATCTTGTTTTCGTCAAAAAAAATGATTTTGAACAAAGTCTTATTCAAAATTTATTTTGGAATCTTTTGGACGAATTCCGAATAACCTTTTCACAAAATCCAAATATCCTTCGTTACACCAGACATCTTTTTTCTCAATCAATATGAACTTTCCAGTAATTACGATGAAGTATAAAATGAATGATTTTTTTTTTTTTTTTGTGAGCAAAAGCTAGGGTGTGACAAGTTCACAAAGAGAGTTTGGTAAGCACAATTCTAAAAATATATCAAATCGTCTTCAAACGATGAATCAAAACCGTTGAAATCCAAGAGGATTTGGTGAGCATAATTCATATAGCTTTAATCACATCATAAATTCCCTTTTTTTTTTATTAAATCACATACATATTTTTTTTCTCCATTTAATATTTTCTTAATTTATTTGGAAATGACCATCACTAGCCTAGCCATTACCTTTAGCACTGGAGAGGATGTGTTGGAACTTTGATATCTGACATCTCCAAAACCTGACAGGAGCAATGTTTCTCTGTTTCCAGTTCTCTCTTTTTGACTCAAATTCCATTACTGGTCCCAGACAGATGGGTCCCACAGACAGACTAATAAATTACTTACGGAGCCCACCTATATAGTAACTGAGTAACTCACATCAGGAGAATATGCAACAAAGGAAAAAAAAGGTTTTTTTTTTTTTTTTTTTTTTTTCATTTTCCTAAAATACCTGAGAATATGCAACAGTGTAATGCTTTTAGAGGAGCTTACAAAGCTTTGGCTTCTCTATCCTAATGTAACTATTATCTATGCAGATTACTATGAAGCTTTCATGAGCATCATTCACAATCCAAAGAAGTTAGGTAAGACTGACAATAAATATCAGCAAATCATACATTTAACAAGACTTAGCTACCAAAATCTTATTTGGAATAATGATTATTTTATGCCACTATATATGGTCCTCAAAACTTTGATTGTTTTCTTATTGTAAACAAATCTTATTTATCTATTCCGCAAAAAGGAAAAATAATATACATTTCTCTTATATTTGTTTTTGCATAAGCAACACTTTCAAGCAGATAAGAAATATTTAAAGTGTTCTTCTATTTTAAAGTGTTCTTCAAACGATGAATTAAAATTGTTGAAATCCAAAAGGGTTTGGTGAGCATAATTCATATAGCTTTAATCACATCATAAATTCTCTTTTTTTTTTTTATTAAATCACATACATAATTTTTTCTTCATTTAATAGTTTCTTCATTTATTTGGAAATGACCATCACTAGCCTAGCCATTACCTTTAGCACATCATAAATCTTACTCTCCTATTTAGAGGTGCTTGATGATTTGCCACAGAGAAGGTTATTTGTCTACTTCAAATAAATCTGCAATGGTATTTCATTTGTATATTATTATACCATAAGAGGTTTATCGTTGATTTGTTTATTTCATGTAAAATATGTAACTTGAAAATAAATTTCATCATGCTTTGCGACTCATTTACTTGTCATTGGTAATGTATGTATATATTGTTATATGATAATATAATCTGCTTGGGCTGATTAGCGTGGCGGGTTGTCAGCCCTGTTGTCGGGGTGTGACATAGTCCTTCAAATAAATCAAAGCAAATATTAGTTGTTTGGACCCACAATTCTTGACATTTTGATATAGTATTTGATTATATTTTTTCTATATTGGATTTTAAAGTTAAAAACATTATTTTTAATTTTTTTTAATTACCTAATCAATATTATTAATAAATTTCAGCATTTATATATTTTCCCTTGTCGTACTGCAATGAACCATTGGTTTCATATTGTAATCATGGCTCGTATGGTTAGAATGCTCCATTGGTTAAAATGTTCCATTGGTTTCGTACTGTAATCATATCTCGTATTCTAATTTTTATTTTTAAAGTTCAAATATTTTGATTTCAACTGCTAAACATGATCTCCATATTAAAATTTGTCAAGAGACCAAATTATATATTTTTAAAATTTATTTACTGTTTTTTTAGATAAGTACAAAATTATTATTTTTCATAAAATTTCTTTGAAAAATTAATAATTTTGTACTTATCTAAAAAAAGCAGTAAAAAATTCTAAGGGTATGTTTGGATGCACAAGAATAGCTAATGTTCTTAGAATAACAATGCTATTCGGAACATGGTGCATCCAAACGAGAAATAGAGCTATTCGGAATAGCTACTGTTCTTAGAATAGCATTGATATTCGCTATTCTTACAAAAACATGGAATAACATTTGTTGCTTTCAATATTAATACTAATATAATATTTAAACTAATGTTAAATTACATTTAATATTTAAATTAATATTATATTGTATTATATTTAATCTAATATTTTATTTAATACTAATATAATATTTAAAATAATATTATATTACGTTTTAATATTTAAATTAATATTTAAATTAATATTATATTATATTATATTTAATCTAATATTTTATTTAATACTAATCTAATATTTAAAATAATATATATTACATTTAATAATTAAATTAATATTATATTGTATTATATTTAAACTAATATTTTACTCAATACTAATATAATATTTAAAATAATATTATATTACATTCAATATTTAAACTAATATTAAATTACATTCAGTATTTAAGCTAATATTATATTATATTTAATCTAATATTTTATTAATACTAATCTAATATTTAAACTAATAATATATTATATTTAATATTTAAACTAATATTATATTGTATTTAATCTAATATTTTATTAATACTAATCTAATATTTAAAATAATATTGTATTACATTTAATATTTAATACTAATCTAATATTTAAAATAATATTATATTACATTTAATATTTAAATTAATATTATATTGTATTATATTTAATCTTACACATAAATTATTAAATAGTAGCTATTCCTTCCAAACTCTATTCCAAATATGCAATCCAAACAACTTTTTCACTGTTCTGAATAGCACTATTCTTAAACAAGTAGCTATTCTAGCTATTCTAGAGTTTATCCAAACGTACCATAAAAATATATAATTTGTTCTTCGACACATTTTAATATGGAGATCATGTTGAGCAAGTACCGAAAAAAGAGATGCAAAATGTGATTGGAACACAAAAACAGTGAGCATTTTATTCATATTCTTATTAGTTAACCGTAATATATGTATTTTTAACATGACCACATTTTATTTTTGCTTCAACTTAAGCATATAAAATCCCAATCATTAATTCCCTGAAGCTTACGTTTGCTCACACCACGTTAACAGTTTAATTATAAGCAAATGAGGAGTAGCGGACTCCCCGAAATTTGAGGAAGGATGCGCCAAAGTTGCATCATCAGATCCTTCTTGTTGCATCGGTTGATCATCGGGTAATTTTTCTTCTAGGTCGACTTGAGGAGTAGCGGACTCCCTGAGATTTGAGGCAGAATGCGCCAAATGATCATCGGGTAATTTTTCTTCTAGGTCGACTTGAGGAGTAGCGGACTCCCTGAGATTTGAGGCAGAATGCGCCAAAGTTGCATCATCAGATCTTTCTTGTTACATCGGTTGGCCATCGGGTAATTTTTCTTCTAGGTCGACTTGAGGAGTAGCGGACTCCCCGAAATTTGAGGCAGGATGCGCCAAAGTTGCATCATCAGATCCTTCTTGTTTCATCAGTTGATCATCGGGTAAGTTTTGTTCCTGGTTGACTTGACGAGTGATGTCGGCCTCCCTGTGATTTGAGGCAGGATGATCAGATCCTTCTTTTTGCATCGTTTGATCATGGGAAGATGACCCAGCTTCAAATATGGATGTGCCAAGAGGAGAGGAACAGGAACAAGGAGGGAAGAAGGAGAGAGAAGAGCGTAGGGAAAAAAAAAAGAAAACTCAGGTTTTGATCCCTGAACTTTTCCAATAACACCAACTTAGTCCTCATAATTTGCACAAACTAGCCGTTAATAATTTGAAAAATACCAAGTTGGTTTTTCAACTCTGGAAAAAGAATATATTTGGTCACTGATGTTGTATTTACACAAAATCAGCCATTGAACAATATGCGAAAAGAAACTAAGTTAAACATTCAACTTACTCTCAAAATAACCAAACTATTCCTTTGAATGACTACTACAAAGACTAATTTAGGTTATTTTGAGAGAATCAGAAAATATTATGAAATTTAAATCAGGAGTAGAAGAAGAAAATTGAGATAACGAGACTTAATAAATAAGTGTTGTGTAATTTTATTTTATGAAGAAGGCTATTAATATAATGTGTGTAAAAATTAAAATATTCAAAGGACAAAATTGAATTTTTTTTTTTTTTTTAGTTTATATGAGATGCTTAGCACCCCTTCTCCTTTATCTGTTTCTACCCCTTATTTAAATACTTTTAAAATTAGAAATTCACAACATAGTTAGATTATAAATCATTATTAGAAAACAAACGAGATAGTTTGCATCTATTATCAGTGAAGTTCTTAATTAATTTTAAAATTTATACCTTTTTTTCTATTTCTTCTCACACTTGTCATAAGAGAGATAAAGTGACCCTATTCATCTCCAATTTTGTTATTATTATTTTTACTACAGTAAAAATGAAGTCGGTACCCTGCTCTGTCAAAAGAGGGAGCTGAGAATATTTTTATGGTAGGTGTAAATTTAGTGGTATTCAAAGAGACTGAAATAATTGAACTTTCATAAGCTACATAAATTTTTACTGACAGGTATATATATATTTTTTTTCAACTGTGATGTTATCCAATGTTAATGTTAATTTTATGAGATCTGAGGAGAAATTGTATTTTGGAGAAAAGTATGAGAAATATTATTTTGATTGTATTTCTTTTTTATTATATTATTAATTTGTTATAATGATCATACGTGGTATTTATAGCTTACAAGGCTCAACTAGTCGTTGTTGTACTTGTTACTGTACCAACCCTACTATTTCTGTTTATGATATATTATTCATCTACTTAATATCTATTTCTAAAAATAATAAAAAAAACAAATATTTTATTCTTGATTGATCCTAGACTGCTTGATCGATGATGAACGACTGAGATCAATCTTCCAATTCTTTATTATTTTCAACAGTTAACAATAATAACTAGAAAACAACAAAATTTTATGAAATAACTACCATAACATAATTTATTGCGAAAATATAATTAGTAATGTTAAAAGACACAGATTTGTCATGAGTAAACTATTTATAAGAATGGATCATCAAATTAGCATGATTTTCTGAATTTAAATATAAATTATTATTCATGATATATATATATATATATATATATATATATATATATATATATATATATATATATATATATATATATATATATATATATATATATATATATATATATATATATGACTCGGCTACGGTGCTACGCGTAGCATAGAGACCTCTATGCAACGGCTCAAAATTTGTGTTTTCAAAATTCTAATGGACGATCCGAACCGTTAGATGTGTTCTCTATATTGAAATGTGCTTGGAGACCAAATTTTACATTTTTTGAAATTTTTTTACTATTTATTAAGCCACTTTGAAAATCGCTGATCCAACAGTGGCTTACTCAAACAGTGAAACCGTTGGATCGGTAATTTTTGGACGAATTCCGAATAACCTTTTAACAAAATCCAAATAACCTTCGTTACACCAGACATCTTTTTTCTCAATCAATATGAACTTTCCAGTAATTATGATGAAGTATAAAATGAATGATTTTTTTTTTTCTGAGCAAAAGCTAGGGTCTAATGTGTTTACTAAGAGAATTTGATGAGCACAAAATTTGAAGAGCACAATTCTAAAAATATCGATCGATTAAAACCGTTGAAATCCCTTTTTTTGATTAAATCACATACATATTTTTTTTCTCCATTTAATAGTTTCTTAATTTATTTGGAAATGACCATCACTAGCCTAGCCATTACCTTTAGCACTGGAGAGGATGTGTTGGAACTTTGATATCTGACATCTCCAAAACCTGACAGGAGCAATGTTTCTCTGTTTCCAGCTCTCTTTTTTTGACTCAAATTCCATTACTGGTCCCAGACAGATGGGTCCCACAGACAGACTAATAAATTACTTATGGAGCCCACCTATATAGCAACTCACATCAGGAGAATATGCAACAAAGGAAAAAAGGTTTTTTTTTTTTTCATTTTCCTAAAAGCACAGTGATACCTGAGAAAAGTTATTTACAACCTCTATTAAGAGCTACATCACAAGTAAAATAAAAAATATATTAAATAATATATATAAGCCAATAATTCAGATGTTTCAATTCAACTTAAACAGATGTGAATGTATACTACAAAAAATAAAAAATCTTTTAATGCGTTGAAGGCAGGTATAGTGACATAACATGCTACGTGTTGAATTTTATTCATGCAAGACGGCATGACCCGCCTGATTTCCTTAATACATTTATCTATTCAAAGAGTAAATTGGAAATTTTCTCCATGCTTAGTGATAGTTTTTAGTTCTTTCTCATCAACTATTTATAATGATTAAACAGAAAGCAACCTGCTTTGTCAATAAAATGGGTACCAAAAAGACAAGAAAAGAAGAGATGAAAATGAGAAGAAGTCAAACATATATAAGCAATGTACACAAATTTTCTAAAACAAGTAGTGTTGATCATCAATAAATTAATGTACATATATAATTAGCAAAAAAATATTCACAAATTAATAAATTAATAAATTGAACTGTACAGGATGTGACAGCTCTGTCATAAGCAATGCTCTGTTTGTGGTTGGTGAGATAGGAGGAAACGACTACAACCATCCATTTTTGAAAGGGAGAACACTAGATGAAATCAGAACCTTTGTTCCTGATGTAATCAGAACCATCAGTTTAACCATCCATGTACACATTTTTTTCCTTTCTCTTATCATAGTTTCAAGTCAACTTTCAAGCCTTTGAGGCTTATTATTATTAAACATGCATGTGATTGGGACACATGCACTTATTATTGTTGGAATTGAGACGTCAATTCCAATTAATTAAGTTTGGACTACGTGTTATATGATTAATATATCACATACTGTCAATAATATTATGAGGAATAATATAAGATATGCCTAAATGTGATTGACTGAAATAATGGCATAGTACATAATTTCGCTAAGTTTTGAGGCACCAATGCATATAGAACATAATGTAAATTAATTATAATTGTTGATGGACCAATTATAATTACTTCAACTAATACTAGTGATAAATGTAAGAATTATTGTTTGGGCCTAATCAATTGATTGGATCAAGATACCAAACAAAATGGGCCGATTTGTTTGTGCATAATTTGGAGAGGATATTAATATTATATTAAAAAGATATTCATCAGCCAAATATAATTGATTCGTATAATTGAATAGAAAAGGAAAATATGTTATGCATATTTAATTGGTTACCAAAAATGCACAAACAAATATCTTTGAGAAAATATGTCATATATTCTGTAGAATATTTAACATAAATTATAAGATCTCTCAAAGATACATTTTCACTAGTATAAAAGGTGCTGGGTCTCCAAGCAATCCTGGTAAGAAATTTTTAGGGCACATGTGTTGTGCATAGCCACCTTATTCTCTCTCCATTAGAGAATAATACTCTTGAGCTCCGTTCATGACTCGGGAGAGAAGAAAGGCACCAGGGCTTGCTTAGAAGGACTCGAGAGCGTACCAATCAAGCACCGTCTCAAGACAACTCGGATCAAGTGAAGTTTGCAAGTGAGATTGTAAAGTATGGATCCAAGTAAGTAATTAATGCTTCCGCTGTGTATTTTAATTCTCTTTCTTACGCGGAGTTTTGATTTTGAAATTGCAATTGCTAGTTATTTTAGGAATTTGATATTTGGCTCTTTAACCTAAATTGAAATTGCACCTCCCAACAATTATGCCCTACACTGTTACATTCTGCCTCTGCATCAGCATCTTTTTTAATTTGTTTTATACTCTTCTTAAACTGTTTTTATTCATGCTAGCATGGTTCATTGACTTTTTAATATCTCTGCGTCTATGTATTTTTAAGGAACACTGTTCATGACATTCGGATTGCAGCAGATCCAATTCCTGGATCCGAATCTGCTGTGATTCTTGACCCATGAACAATATCTTACAATTTCTGCTTTTCCAAATCCAACTGTTAAATTGTTTTGAGATTTGTGCATAGAAAAATCAGCTGTTTTGAGATACATGCGCAGAAATTATTGGACGGATAGATTTGGAAAAACAGAGATTTTAGGAACACTGTCCATGACATTCAGATCGCAGCAGATCCAATTCCATTTTTAAGACAGCACGTCATGGTATTGAAAGTGATAATTATTCGATAAAATTTCACATGCACATGAATATGTGAATGCTAAACTATTAATGTATGACCAGGATCTTAATTAATATGCAATTATACAGGAATTGATTAGTCGTGGAGCCAAAACATTACTGGTTCCGAATAATTTCCCGATAGGATGTCTCCCGGTGTATCTTACGATGTTCCAAAGTCAGAAAAAGGAAGACTATGATGCAGAAACAAGATGCATCAAGCGCTTAAACGAGTTTGCAATTCAATGCTTTTAGAGGAGCTTGTAAAGCTTCGGCTTCTCTATCCTGATGTAACTATTATCTATGCAGATTACTATGAAGCTTTCATGAGCATCATTCGCAATCCAAAGAAATTAGGTGAGATTCACAATCAAAATCAGCAAATCATACATTTAACAAGACTTGGCCAGCAAAATCTTATTTGGAATAATGATTATTTTATGTCACTGTATATGGGCTGCTAACGAGCCGAGTTAGCACGAGTTATGGACAACTCGAACTCAACTCGAAAGATAGTGAGTCGAGTTGACTCGAGTTGAAAATATTGAGCCGAGCTGGCTCGCTAACTCGAACTCAACTCGCGAGTAACTCGAGTTGGCTCGTGACTCGTGAGTCAACTCGTTTAAAGTGTTGAAATGTTGAACACTTGAACCGATGACTGTTGTTATGTAATAATATGAGAAGTAAATATTGAATTAACAAACAATCCACAACGATTTAACAAACTAACAAATTTAACAAAAAAATTCACAACAATTTAACAAAAAAAATAAATGAAACAAGTCCACGGAATTATAATTAACCAAACGAAACGAGTCCACGAGTTGTAACAAGCGAGCTGAGCCCAACTCGAACTCAACTCATGAGTTAAACGAGTTACTCAACTCGAGTCAGACTAACTTGAGTTTAAATGAACGAGTTGTTAGCGAGTTCATTACCGAGTTGAGTTTGAGCGGCTCGCGAGTCGCGAGCTTTTTGTACAGCCCTACTATATATGCATGGTCCTCAAAACTTTGATTATTTTCTTATTTGTAAACAAATCTTATTTATCTATTCCGCAAAAAGAAAATAATATACATTTCTCTTATATTTGTTTTTGCATAAGCAACACTTTCAAGCAAATAAGAAATATTTTAGTGTACATGTTCTTCTATTTATTGGGTGCACCAATTAGATTAACTAAACTATATATGCAGGGTAATATAGTTTAATTTATTCGATTATTAGATCTCTATACTAAAATGTAACATCCTTCTCATGTGTATTTATAAGCTAGTTATTTAAGCCACTAATTTTTTTGTGTAGGTTTCAGTTACCCTTTAACAACATGTTGCGGGGCCAAAGGCCCTTACAATTTATCATCATTTATAAATTGCGGAAACCAAACCATCAAAGTACATATCATGGGATGGGCTCCACATGACAGAGGCAGCTTACAAGGTGATTGCACGTGGAGTGTTACGAGGGTCATACTCTTCCCCTTCCATAAGTAACATTTGTTTTGATATCATGCATGATTCCACGGGGAGCCTTCTTCCCGTTCCCTCCAACACAATGTAATGGATGAGATAGACAACATATATATATATATATAGGCAACCATTATTGAATCTTGATTGTTATTTTGACCCAAATGGCAAATTATAAGAAATCTGAACTTCTTTTTCCTTTGTTTTTATCATTAGTAGTGAGAAATGTTTTAGATTAAAATAAAAAATAAAAAGCTGATTGGGCCAATTTATATTCCAGTTGCCTTTGGATGATTCTTGAGCCCAAAATAGTTTTTTTATTAAGATTGGAACTGTTGTCCTTGAGTAAGGCCCAAGTTCAGGTCTGTAAAAAATAGTCTCAAATTTCAGTTCATATCTTTACTTTTTTTATTAAAATAAAATAAAATTAGATATACAAACAACCAACCCACAATATCACGAATAAAAAATAAACGACAACTTGATAGTTTCCTGGTTGCTGAATTCGATTGAGCCTACATTTTCAAATTTATTCATTTACTCTTGAAACCTCTTTGATTTGTGAAATTCTTTTGAAGGTTTATTTTTTTTTCTAAACTGTTCCACCAATCGAAACTATTTAGAACAACCATTGAACAAAACAGAAATATTTAGAACAACACAAAGTACCATTGCACTTTGCTATACTGGTACCCAGTAGCAGATAACTGAATACAAAAACTGGTACTGAATTTGCAACACTGTACAATATTTGCAACCAGAAACCTTATCTCATGTTTGCAACAGGCAAAATAATTTATTGGGTTAAACCATACAAAATGGCACTGAGTTCTGTTTGTAACTCCACAACTTGGTTTGGGGCCTTGTCTGGAGGAGCATATCGCAGTACCAGAATTGAATAGCAACCATAGTAATTTCAAGTAGTGTGCCCACACTGACCTGGAGACAAGATTGAGTAAACTGGTATTAACAGCAACAAAACTTGCTTAATATTCTTTTTCTGGTCTAAAATATCAGTAAAGCTTAGATAAGAAAAAAAAAACAGCACATACCATCCATGCCAATTAAAAGAATAATTTGGGAATTGACTGTGATATGTGAACTAAAAGCAAGTAGTGAAATTTAGTATAAATCATTATAAGATACTAATGAATTCCAGAAACAGATGTAGATGAAATGTGGCAGAAAATTATAGAAGTTAGCCTAATCATCAAACAGATATTAATTTTCAATTCCTGCATCCACTTCTTTTAAAGAAAATTTGAAATTCTGCAATTGTTCTGCATTTTGTCAGAACAGTTAAGGGGAGTTCAAAAATGGGGTATTTGAAGTAGACATACTTTGTCATTATAAGACAGGGCTTGCTGATCGTACATTTCTTTTTTTAGAAAAAAGATCAAGGTGTTGAAAATTCTACAGATGCAATTATTCATGAAAGTTCGGACAGGGCATCCGGTAGATTGTCAATTTGAGAATTCTCAACCTGCTTTGGAGCATAAATGATGAGTTGAAAAAGAATGTGTCAACTGCTGATTTGGAGCATAAAGGCTTTAATTTAGATTGTCATATTTTAAATTTGCATAAAGGAAGAGAATATTGACAACAATGAAGAGGAGGCAAAGGCTGTTGATGCCTTAAGGATTTTGATGATTTCAAATAGAAGCAACATCAGCTCAAACTATGCCTAAAGCTAGGGCTATCAATCAAAATAAAAAATAAAAAAACATCAGGTCGGTCCAGCTGCTGCCTCATCATGTTCAGCTACTGCCGCATCTCCAGCACCTGCGGCATCAGTTCCAGTTCCTGACACATCTGGCACAACTCCTGCAGCATCAAATCCCGCTCCTGAAGCTGAGGCAACAATCGGCCAGCTTGACACTTGCGGTTGGAACAGCTGTTGCATCATGATAGGCGGATGTTGTGCTTGTGCTGACCCACTGTAGTATTGCAAGATCCCTGGTTGATCGACAAGTACTTCTCCATTCGCTAGCCTTAGCCGATTGATTCACCTCCTCAGTTAGAAAGTTGATCCATGCTGTGTTGATCACATAAAAAGAATGGTTACTGTCAAACGTTTCAACAGAGAGAGAGAGAGAGAGAGAGATAATGCTTTCTATTTTTGGCCTTTATGGTTTTTTTTCAAAATTTTCAACAGCTCTCTACCTTTTGCTTTACTGTACTGGGGATTTTGCTATGATGTATGGAGATTTAGATTGTACTGGTACCGGAATTGTTGTACTGGTACCTGTCATTACCAGGGGTATGGCAGGGGAAGTCTAAAACATGTTTAGCATGTTTATGATTAGCTATGTGATGTTTTATTTATTTTTCCTTTACAAAACTGATGTATCACTTTCAGCAATTTCAATATATCCTATTTGCAGCTGCTGCCAATATTTTAAAAAAAAAAAACATCTAGTGAGGATAATTTAAATTGTTGTTTCAAAGCTCAAACAAACTCTAACAATGCCATTCTGATTAAAAAATTTAAGTAATTCCCATACCCTTCAAATAAAGTGCGTAATTAATCATTTGCACAATAATCTTCTAACAAGTAACAACAAATGTGCAAATAGATGTTGTTATCATTGATTTTCTCTAATATTTTGTTGTACTAAATCTCTAATTAAATGAATTGATGATCTTTAAATTTTTTAATATAGCAAAGCGAGACATAATTTTTTTTTTATGAATACAGCATACTTATTGACTTATATATGTTTTGGATAAATAGGATGAATAATAATTTATATTAAAATTGAGAAAATCATACTAATTTGATGATCCATTCTTAGTAGTTTACTCATGACAAATATGCGTTATGTAAAATAAATAATTATATTTTCGCAATAAATTATGTCATGGTAGTTACTTCAAAATATATTATTGTTGCTTTCTAATTATTGTTAACATTGGATAACATCACATTTGAAAATAAAATTGTACTTGTCAATAAAATTCTATGTAACTTTTAGAAGTTAATTTATTTCACTCTTATATCTTTGAATACCAAAAAATAAAAATAAATATTAGAGATGAGGAGGGTCACTTTATCTTTTCTCTTATGAGAAGTGTGAGAAAGAAATATAAAACATTGTAAATTTTAAAATTAAGAAACTCACATATAATAATAAATGCAAACTATCTTGATCTAACTATGCTGCGAATTCCTAATCTTAAAAGTATTTAAATTTCATAATATTTTCATTTCGCTTGTAAATTTCATAATATTTTCACATATAATAGTTATATATGAGTATCATTGACAAAATAAAAAACCAAAAGCTAAATTTTTCGTCGCTGAAAATAATTATTAAAGAAAATAAAAAGATAAAAAAAGCGCACATATATTCAAACATTTCATATACTGTCATGCTCCCATAAGTAAATACAATAATATTTTAAAATTAACTTCTACCATGCCTTTCAAAAAAAAAAAAAAGAATATTTTAAAATTGTTGAGCAACTTTTAATATCTCCGAGCTGAATAATTTTGTATTAAAAAAAATTCAGACCAATTAATATACTAAATGTACTTGCATTTCAATATAATCCTCCATCACTGACATTCAATTCAACCCCATTCAAATTACAATAGTTCTCATATTTTTTACACCACTATTCTTCTTATCATTTTTAATTACAGAAATATTTTAGCTTAATCTCGGCATAACCCATCTAGTGAGAATAATTTAAATTGTTGTTTCGAAGCACAAACTCTAACAATGTTATTCTGATTAAAAAAAAAATAGAAATTCTCTTGCCCTTAATTTTGAATGAATTCGAAGTTTTTTGTTTCTTTTCTTCGATATATCTTACTAAAAGAGGATCAAATATATTCAATTGTAGGAGTTGATTAGATGTGTAAGTTATTTTTAATTAAGATGTGCTAGTTCCTTTCATGAAATTTACTTTGATTCTGTTTTAATCGGTTGGTAACTTTAAATCTGTCAGTTCGGTTCTATTTTTGAAAACCGAATAAAACTTTGGTTAAGGCATTTCAATTGTGATTAATTGTATCACTTATTTTGGACAAAATTGTGCTATTTAAATGAGATTATTAGAATCATTTTCAATTCAAAAAGTTTATGACAAATTAAATTGTAAAAATTTTAGAGGAAAAATCTGTTGCTTAATTACATTTCAATTGTGATTAAATTAGTATTAATTGAAATAATAAGAATTATTTTCTAATCATTAAACAACAATTAAGGCATTAAATTGGAAATATTTATTGAAAAGGACGCTCATTAATTAAACACCAATTGTCTCTTATATATTTTTTTTTTTTATAGTGAAAGTGTTTATTGATAAAGATAGTATTATTTTCCATAAAGCAAGCTCCTACAAATACATCATTATAGATTAAATAGTCATGTTTACATCATTATAACTATATTATATAATCATATTTAGAATGACACCTATATTAGCTTGAAACTTCATTAAAATAATTAAAAAAGAATCATCCAAATTTGTTATATGGGTAGTGTGGGACTTGTTACATGAACATTCATTAAAATAATTAAAAAAGAATCATCCATACTTGTTACATGGGTAGTGTCGGACTTGTTACACGGACCTTTAGAATAAAATAATTAAAAAAATTATCCAAACTTGTTACATGGTAGGCCGTTGTAACTGTTTGGTGTCAATTCTGTAGACTTATTACATGGGCACGGGGTTGTTGCATGAGACTTCATTAAAATATGACATCTGGTATCACTGACGGGTCACGGGTCTTCAATTATTAGTTGTATGGGTATAAGATAGACAGTTGCATGATTAGACATCAAAAATTTTACATGCATAACATTTTACATGAACTACCCATGCAACATGATAAATTGTGTCAGAAACGCTATTTCTATTACATGGGACCTTCACATCCATGTAACAATTAAGTGTTTCTCATATAAAAAACTAAAATTCTAGTAGTGAGAGATATTTAGTAGAATTGTTTATGATTGTATCATATCATTGTACTCCAATACACAAATACAAAACATGTTCTCTCTTTCTTTACATATTTTTACTTACTCTGTAATTTATTGAAGTGATTGAAATATAATTGAAGGAAACTAAGTTGTGTTTTGTTCCTTGACCATCATCCTCTCACAGAACCAGGAATCCATATTATTCCTGTGCACAACAATCTCCGGACAGCAAATGTGCAAAACGATGTTGTTAGCATTGATTTCCTCTAATATTTTGTTCTAGCTAAATCTCTAATCAAATGAATCGATGGAAATTAATGGAATATAATATTTACATTTTTAGTTTAGCAAAGCGAGACATATTTGGCGTCTGGGCAACATAATTTTTTGATGCATCCAGCGTACTTGTTGACTTAATATAGGTTTGGATATATAGCATGAATAATAATTTATATTAAAATTCAGAAAATCATACTAATTTGATGATCCATTCTTAGTAGTTTACTCATGAAAAATCTGCTTCTTTTAATATTAAGTTATTAACAATTATAATTTTGCAATAAATTATGTTATGGTAGTTACTTCATAAAATTTTTGTTGTTTTCTAGTTATTGTTAACATTGAATAACAACACAGATAAAAAAAATATATATAATTGTCAATAAAAAATTTGTAGCTTATGAAATTTCAATTATTTTAGTCTCATATCTTTGAATACGTACCACTAAATTTACACCTACCATAAAAATATTTTTAGCTCCCTCTCTTGGCAGGGCAGGGTATACCAACTTCATTTTTACCGTAGTAAAAAATAATAGTACAAAATTAGAGATGAATAGGGTCACTTTATCTTTCTCTTATGAAAAGTGTGAGAAAGAAATAGAAAAAAATGTAAATTTTAAAATTAAGAACTTCACTGATAATTATAGATGCAAACTATCTCGTTTGTTTGCTGATAATGATTTATAATCTAACTATGCTGCGAATTCCTAATCTTAAAAGTATTTAAATAAGGGGTAGAAACAGATAAAGGAGAAGGGTTTCAAATAGGTTCAATAATGTCTTTTCTATTGCATAACAATAAGGAAATACGTTCAAATTAATAGGTTCAAATTTGATACCGAGTATGGTATCTGGTTTTTAAAATTTCATACTGAGTATTATTTCCGGTGGAGAAAATTTTTGTAAAAAAAAGTTATAATTATGTTAATTTCATAAATTTTCAAGATTTAGTGATGCTTTTTTTTTAAAAAAAATTCTCTATTCTGATCCTCCAGCTTTGCTCAGCCAACATGATACCATATAGTCCATTATGTAGACAACACGAACTAAGCCCACAGAAAATCTTAGAATTTGCATTACGGATAAGCTTTGCGGAATAATATCAATCGACTGAATCTACCGAGCAGTTTTAGCTTGATGCAGCACACGAACTATATGCAGCACTTCTTGACTCTATAGTTAATGCGCTGCATAAAGTTAAAATTACTCTGTTAAAATATTTACCCTCTAGTGTGGATTGTTCAAACAAAATTTCTCAACTAAATCAACCACCAGAGGAACAAATATGACTCCGCCACGTTGTTGCTTTTTTAGGTTTTTATACTATCACATTCTGATTTTACGCAACTCAAATTTATTTGTATCAGTATTGTAAGATAAAGAATTTTCAATACACATGTAAAATTATTTTAAATATATATTCTGTCCTAATATAATAAAAATATTTTTGGATAAATTATATACTAATTTTTGAAATTTTTGAATGAGATTATTACTTAATGTATACATCTCATGCATTATACTACCCTTCTGACCATCCACCTAATCGGAAAAATCGAAGTGTTAAATTATTAATTGTTTATTTATGCAAAAGTTTTTAGGCTTCTCACTGTGATTTAAGATCTCTTTTTTTCAGTTGAAAAAAAATATATTTCCTGCTGAAAAGAGAAGGGCAGAATAAAAGAAAAATTTGGTTAATAGTTTTGTCTTTTGTGACAGTCAGTAAAGAAACAGAGCTTGTAAATCGAATCCATATCCTTTGAGGTAACATAATATTTCTCTTTGGATCACGAACTTCTGATCAAAATTCGGGTCAATTCAATTCGAGATGGAACACATAGGGTCACTTTACCAATTGTGTGAATTATGATTGAACGGTTCAGATTAAACATAATATTATGTTATCTTAGGTGATACGAATTCTGATTGTCTAGTAATAATTTTTTTTTAAAAATAGAAATGTAGAAGTCAATGCTCCCAGGTCCATTAATTAAAGACACAAGTTGTGTCAATTTTCTGTACATGATTCAAATAAAAGAAAGAAAGAAAGAAGAAAACAAACTAATTAAAATAAGCAACAGTGAAAAAAAATGGAAATAATGTTATCAGTTTTTATTTGTTGAGGATTTCAACTGATTAGTTGAGTTCTTGATTGCAAGCAGCTAGTATATTTCACATTTAAATAATGAATAAAATATGTCATATGGCCTGATAATAAATCAAATGTCTTATCTTAATTTTTTTATTTTGACGTTTGAACAGTGATTTATGACAAGGTAATGTTGTAATCAAGGTTTGAATAATGAATTATCTTGTCAGACGGGTCTTTTATCAGATCAAATAGATTCTCCATCAACAACAAAAACTACGGAAATGAGGTTATGGAATAATGGATGAAAATTGATGGTTTTTAGGAAGAGAAAATGTAGAAATTATAGGAAAAGCGAAGAGTATATTCTCTATTATCTGACAAGTAGGCCAGAGATGCTACTATAGATATTCTGTGCATTACAATTGTCTATTGGATTTAGATTATCAATAGTATGTTTATGGCATAGTCAATAGCAGTGTTGTAAAAATATATGTTAAAAGATAAAAAAAAATATTATTTCTCATTATCCAAGTCATGATAGATAATTACAACAAATTCTCAAAATATTGAAATAACAGCATAGTAGTTCCTCATATCATACCTTCAATTATCTAATAATTAAATATGGGATAAGTATAGTCAATGTATGTCCAATTCTCTGATTTTTTGCAATTTTACTAATCTATCTCAATTTTGCTAATCTATCTGTCACTTCAGTGACTATGAAAAATGAAACTAATATCATATAGATTTGTTGATTTTCTCTGATTTCTAATTCGAGGATTTAAAAATATATAAAATCATAATAATTACAAGAGATATTTTTTTTATATAATGCACTTTATCAGAAAATAAAAGGAGACTCATTTGCTAACTCTCGCTAACTCTTTTTCAATATATAGCAAGTAAAAACTAATATTATTGAAATAATTCATAAATAATTTTAAAGTGGAGTAACACATGCATGACAAATCATGAAAAACTATTCTCTTCACACTTTCTATCACTTTTTTCTTTGAAAAATTCTCTCTCCGCCCGGGCTGAGATAAAAAAAAAATTATCTCTCTCTCACAACACATGTGGAACTTCTCTTTATGTAAAACTATTGATTTAAAAATGACAACATATGAACATAAGATCATTAAATTTAGCATATGATGAAAATTTATTTTTATATGAACGTATAATGATAGCAAAGACTTAATACAACAGTAAGTTGAAAAAAATATATAAGACTTCTCACTGACTACATATTTTAACTTTGAAGGAAAGTTGTTCCTCCAAACTTTAGTAACTTCACAAATTGTTGAATCAATTTCAAAATAATATCTTTATTTACTTATGAGTCAAATTTTAGGATCTAATTTTTTAACTTGTCGAATTTGTTTTGTATATTACTGTGCTCTTTCGATATACATAAACAATTATTTTTTCCGATTTAAATAGAAATCCTCCCTATGGTGCTACACAATAACACAAAGCTCTCAATTATTCTAATAAATTAAATTTATTATGGATAAAATTAATTTTGTTATTCAGTTTGTATGATTCGGTTCAATTTAAAATCATGACAGGGTTTCATTTACCGTTTGATTTTGACAATTAAAGAAATCCCACCAAACTAAATATACTAAAATATTAATGAATATTATATTAGTGAAGCAGTGATATACATGTTAATGTATTAATTATCGATTAAAAATTTCATACTAATTCAGTTCAACTGAATTAAAGCTCGATTTGTTTAGTTAATCTTCTACCTCCGAAATTTTTATTAATACTATTTAAAAGGAAAAAAGTACCACTGAAACTGAGGAATTCGAAAAATACCAGCACCTCCAATTCAATCTGCGGCCCCATTCTTAGAGTCCAATAACATATTGCAATTTGAAAAATTATTAGATTTAAAAAACTATGGAAATAAATTAACTAAAATTACATAAATTGAAGTCCAATAACAGAAAATTAATTTTTATTATGATTAATATCTTTACTTTCATTTACATAAAAGTCAATAATATAATTTATATAGCTTTAATCACATCATAAATTCCCTTTTTTATTTATCACATACATATTTTTTTTCTCCATTTAATAGTTTCTTAATTTATTTGGAAATGACCACTTATAGCCTAGCCATTACCTTTTGCACTGGAGAGGATATATCTGTTGGAACTTTGATATCTGACATCTCCAAAACCTGACAGGAGCAATGTTTCTCTGTTACAGCTTTTTTTGACTCAATTCCCATTACTGGTCCCAGACAGATGGGTCCTACAGACAGACTGGTAAATTACTTATGGAGACCACCTATATAGTAACTCACATCAGGAAGGCTGTCAGAGAATATGCAAAAGAGGAAAAAAGGTTTCTTTCTTTTTCATTTTCCTAAAAGCACAGTGGTACTGGTATTGGTACCTGAGAAACAAACCTGCCATTCTGTCAACACTTGACTTGATTGTAGAGAGTAAATGCCGCAGTCTAGGTAATTGGAACAGATGCGAAAACCAAAAGGAATAATTAATGAAGCTTTACTGTGTTTCAATGTATATGTAGAAATTTGGAGATTTTCTTGTTATTCAAAATTCAAAACCCTCTCAAAATCTCCTCAATCCACCGGTGTCGAAGTTCGAAGGAACGCCTGGGTTTTGAGGCACATAATATTTCATCGCTCTTCCTCTCCTCTCAGGTAACCCTTGTTTCTCTTTCTCTCTAGGCTAGAAATGTAGGAGAGGCGCCGTGGGCCTACGCTCTGATGTTCCTCTCTCTCTCCCTAAACTCCTGTTGAACAGTATCTGGGCCAGAGATAGGCATAATCAAATTTCTGGCTATGCCGCTGACTATACTCCTGTGCAACTGCAGATGGAAATCTTTGTCGAGATGGTTACTGGCCAGAATATCCACCTCAAATTTGAGAACCCTGAACTGATCAATAGTGTCAAGATCCGTCTCAAACCTAAAATGCATATCTTTGTAAAGTTTTCTGGTAAAAACATTACCCTTGAGGTGGACAGGTCGGACACCATTGGTAAGGTCAAGGAAAAAATCCAGGACAAGGAGGGAATCCTTCCATTTGAGCAGCGACTTTTCTTTGCTGGTAAGCTGCTTGAAGATAGCTGTACTCTGGCAGATTACAACATCCAGCACGAATCAATGCTCCTTTTTCTTCCGCGTCACGGGGATGGCATGCAGATTTTCGTGAAGACTATTACTGGCAAGAACATTGCCCTCCAGGTTGAGAGCTCCGACACAATTGATAATCTGAAGGCAATATTTGAAGACAAGGAGGGGATCCCGTCGTACCAACAGAGGCTCGTGTTTGATAACAAGCAGCTGGTGGACGGGCACACTCTTGCTGACTATAAAATTCAGAAGGAATCTATTTTAACCCTTGTTCTTCGTCTTGGTGGTCCTAGGTGATGCATAAACATCAATAGTAGTCTTTTGTTGCTTTGCATTTGTGGTTTCTGCTTTGTATCTTTTGGGATGTTGAAATTAACGTGGGACTGTGGTCTATGATGTTAAAATTGTGGAATCCTCTTTTGTGTTTTAGTGATGTGCCTGCTCTTATTATTTATGCTACGTATGTGCACGCAATGGCTTATTTTGATAGGTGTTCGACCCTTGCTCTTCAAATTGCATTGGGATGCTTGCTCTTTGAATTTCATCTATTTAGGTGTTCTGTGGTTCCTCTTTGAATTTCATTAAGGTGCTGTATAAGCCTTTAACGGTTAGTTATCTGTAGATGCATCGTAGAATACTATATATATAATTAGTGCAATGCATGTTTTTATGAGAAGTAATCAAAAGATGGATGATTGAATACAAGTTTTCTCACTTTTACTTGTGTTATATTCTGCAAGAAACCTTCATTATATGTTGTCACTTCTTGTTTATACTAGTTCATGATATATAAGTCCAGTATACAATTATTTTTAGATGACGCATCGTACCGGTCTCCGACACTGGTACAATGTACCATACTTGTGCTTGACGTAGAGATTTGTGGCAATATTTGGTTAGATCTTACATCTTCGCTGACAGGTAGGACCGTAGGAGACAATTGAGGTAGTCATATTCACAAACAAACAAAAACTAACAATTATTAATTAGTAGGTAAAGGAATAAGAGATAAAGGGTTATAGCAATTATCTTTTTAGATAGGTTGAAAAATGAAAATCACTATTTGAATGGTTTAAAAAATTTAGATCAAGTGATTTCCTACCAGATTAAAAACATTGTAAAATAAACTCTAAAACAATGTGAATTGTGATATACGAGTACATTTTATATGAAAATCATGTTAAACCGTTCAAATTAATAATTTGCACTTTAAAAATAAAGATATGAATTCATAGTACATTCCAATATGCACTATACATAGTACCATAGCTTCACTCATATTATAAATCTCAAAGCTTTTCTTTTAATTTATTTACTGTCTTTGAGTGGGTCAAAATAGCACTTAAGAGATAAATTATGATAGGAGAAAATAGCAGAGCAATCAGCTCTCTCCTTAATAAAAAAAACCATCAAATACTTGAGATGGCCTTGTAGATGAATTGACCTCACATCTTATATAGCAGTTAGCACTAAAAACAGAAATATATTTAATATAAAGAAAGCAACTTAACACTTGCCAGAAGGGTTAAAATGCCAAAGTACAATTTTTTTCCCCAAGGCAAGCACAGAAGGAAAAAAAAAGAAAAAAAAAGAAAAAAGATTACTATTTTTTCAGTGAAAAGTACCAGCAAAACTTACCCTGCATACAACTAAAAGAAGGATTCATTAATGCACTAACAATCAACCTTTCATACATCATCTAATCTAACTTACGAGAGAATCTGGCAATGCTGCAGGGTCTAGTTCCCAGCAACCACTCAGATCACGACCCGCCTCATCACCAAGCCAGTGCGCCGGTATCTTATGAGAAAACCTAAGAAACTCTCCCTTTGCTATCTTAATAGGTTTTTTCTCATGATCCAACTTAAAAACAGTCCTATGACCTTCGACCTTGGCCAGGTACAACACCTCAATCCAAGTACGAGTAACATTAGACACCCATACAAAATCGTACTGACAGTTTTTAGTAATGTCATTCATTGTCCACCCAATTTTCCAGTTGCGATACACAGCCCATGTCTCAGTTTTTACTGGTACGATCTCCAGCACATTCTTCTTACCAGGTACCGGCGCTGTCACCACCTCATGAGAGAACACTAAAATATTAACATACCTGGCTGTATTAACAAATGTAAATGTACCGCACCCCAATGGGAGATCCAAATCAATCCAGCTCTTCTCCTCTCCAGCCACACCTTCGCTGTATGGTTCCATCGGCGTAATGTGCACTGTCTTCTTTTCTAGGTCAACCCATTTCACCGCCACATAGTGTTTAGGTAATATGTCAATAGAACTATATAATGCCCATGTCTGACCTGGCTTGAATTTCTCGATAGACCTATCATTTCCAAAATTGTAAAATTCAGGCAACTGATACTCATACGCATTTTCTCTCTCTTCTTTTTTCTCTTCTTTATATTTCTTTGTCAATATTGGTTCCCAAACAATTTCATATTCGCCATCACTTGAATCAGTTGAATCGTCAGATCCTTCTTCCTGTTGTATAACAAATTTTCTCTCTCTTATTCGATTTCACTGGCGGCATGTTTGTAGCATTCGCTTTTGCAGCATCTTGTCGGGTACCAGTACTGGTACTGGCACTAGTGGGGCCACCTGGGGACTGTTCAGGGTTTGATGGACCATTAGAGAGATTACCAGTTGTACCACGACTAACTTTTGCAGCAGGTGGTGGGCCCCGCCTGATATGTGTATGGCTTGGCCTGGAAGCTTTCTTCGCTTTGTTCTCCTTTATTTTTCTTTTTCTAACAGTTCCGCTGTCACTCTCACTCTCACTCTCGCTTGATTCTTGTACAAAATCTGCAACTAGAAATTAAATGTCATAAGTTGGTTGATTGATCTTTCATGAATCAATCACATTCTTTGATGAAATAAAATCAGTGATGCATAAAGCATTAAGAAGTTCAAAATCAACGAAAATCGCTTGATTCTTGTACAAACTCTGCAACTAGAAATTAAATGTCACAAGTTGGTTTATTGATCTTTCATGAATCAATTACATTCTTTGATGAAATAAAATCATTGATGCATAAAGCATTAAGAAGTTCAAAACCAACGAAAATCGCTTCATTCTTGTACAAAATCTCCAACTAGAAATTAAATGTCATAAGTTCGTTAATTGATCTTTCATGAATCAATCACATTTCTTGATGAAATAAAATCCTTGAAGCATAAAGGATTAAAAAGTTCAAAATACACGAATATGAACAAGATATGCCTACCTCTGTGTTTCCACTTGCCACAATCCATCTCTCCTGTCCTACGCACTCGAATGGAGCGAGATGAAATATCACGAGAAGATTCATCAGTGTCAGTATTACCAGAGGATAAAAATATCTCTTTCTTAACCTCACTGTGAGGTACAGCAATTTGTCGAATCAAACTGTCATTCAACTCCTCTGACTTCGTCTCCGTCTTTCTTACAAAGAAAGGAGCGGCTTTTTCACATCCACTCTGATCAGAGATCATAACTTTAAAAGAGGAATTACCGTTGTATGTAAAAACTAAAACATCATTCTTATCTATTTGATTAGCAATTACAAATTCTTTCCAACCAGATTGCATAGCAAATGTGTTGTTAGACAACTTGATCATTTTCACTTGCCAAGTAATTCTGCTGGGACCTTCAAGTTCAACATTTTCTCGCATGTCCCCTTCCCACATTTTTGCATACTTCTTTGGAATATTCTACAACATGCAATGCAAGGAGATAAATTCTTTGTCATTGTATACATTTTTAAATAATAGTTGGTAAATCCTACTGATTTCATTCAGCACTGAATGAAATCAACAAAATGTGTTTATGGTACCAATATTGGTACTAGTACTGGTACCAATACAAAAGGCAGTTTTACAAGCAAAAGAGTTGTTGAGTTTTACCTACTACCAAAAAAAAACTAAAGGAACCATATCCAAACATCAGAGTATTACCAAAGAACGAACTGCAGACTGAAAGAAAACTATTTACAGAAAGGTCCCTATCTTTGTCAGTAATCTAAAATCACTACTGTCATTGTATGCATTAAGGATACGTTTGGATGAACAAGGAATAGATCAAGAATAGAGCCAATCTCAAAATTGAGAATAGTAGCTAATCCAACATTTTGTTGGATTAGTAAAATAGTGAGAAAACCCACAAAAACAAACAAAGAATAGTACATATTTGCTAATCCTACCGATTTCATTAAGAACTCAATAAAATCAGCAAAATGTGTTTATGGTACCAATATTGGTACTAGTACTGGTACCAATACAAAAGGCAGTTTTACAAGCAAACGAATTGCTGAGTGTTTTACCTACTATAAAAAAACCTAAAGGAATTACAATTTACAACGAAAACTATTTACAGAAAGGTCCCTATCTTTGTCAGTAATCTAAAATCACTGTCATGCACTAAGTAAAGAAAATTAGAAATTTGAGGGACAGAAGTAAAATAGAGCAACGAGACAGTAGAATTTTGAAGAATATGTATAAACTTGCCATTGTATGCATTGAAGAAGCATCCATCTCCACAAAAAAGTTACTCCTTATTGGACCCAACTTGCCATCGCCTTCCATGATCTCTCTCTCTCTCTTTCTCCTTCTTCCCTGAGTCTCTTCACCTACAAGAAAACCTCAAAATTTCTACATATACATTGAAACACAATAAAGCTTCATTAATTTTATTCTTTTTAGTTTCGGCATCTGTTCCAATTACCTAGACTGCTGCATTTACTCTCTACAATCAAGTCAAGTGTTGACAGAATGACAGGTTTCTTGCTGCTCACGTACCGATACCACTGTGCCTTTAGGAAAATGAAAAAGAAAGAAACCTTTTTTCCTCTGTTGCATATTCTCTGATAGCCTTCCTGATGTGAGTTACTATATAGGTGGGCTCCATAAGTGATTTACCAGTTTATCTGTAGGACCCATCTGTCTGGGACCAGTAATGGAAGTTGAGTCAAAAAAACTGGAACAAAGAAACATTGCTCCTGTCAGGGTTTGGGATATGTCATATGTCAGATATTAAAGTTCCAACAGATAGATCCTCTCCAGTGCAAAAGGTAATGGCTAGGCATAATTTTGATGTATGTGATTTCCAAATAAATTAAGAAACTATTAAATGGAGAAAAAAATATGTATGTGATTGAATCAAAAAAGGGAATTTATGAAGTGATTAAAGCTAAATGAATTCTATTATTGAATTTTATTTTAAATGAAAGTAAAAAAAAATAATTATTAATCTTTATATAAAAATTCATATTCTGTTATTGGACTTCAATTTATCTAATTTTAGATAATTTATCTCCATAGTTGTTTAAATATAATAATTTTGCAAATTGCAATATGAATTATGTAGGTTACCAAGAATCCGTATCCTCTGCATTAATGCAATTTTTGAAGTACGTAATTTTGAAGTTTAAAAAGGGTAATACATAATTGAAATTCTTCCATGGACCAGAAGGACCTATTTGTAAAATGAACATATTTTTATTTTCAAGTTCAAACAGCATCCGAACCAAATTATATAATTTTGAATTTTTTTTTATATTTATTAAGATGGGTAAAAAATAAATCAAATTGAAATTCAATTTTGTACCATCTTAATAAATAGTAAAAAAATTTAGAAAATTAAAATATCCAAGCACATATTAATATGGAAAAAATGAATTCGGATTGACTATTTGATCCTTTAAAAAATATATATGTTTATTTTACAAAGAAGATCCTCTACATAATTTTGATGCTTAGAGGGAAAAATTATGTAATTTTGAAGTTTTGTGAGGGATATACATGAAATTCTCCCTATATATAAAATAGATATCCAACCGAAATATTTATGATAAATAATTTATCCCTCTAATTAGTCATGCGGCTCTTCAATTAAATTTCAGTTTAATTAGAAATGAAATTTTCACTTTAGCCCTTAAGTTTACAAATATTACAATTCGTGATGAAATTTTGAATTTTTCAAAATGTGATTTCAACAATTCCCTGGTCCTTTGAATGTAGTAGTTCTTGGGGGCGTCCATCGCTCCATTTAGAATTGCAGAAATGTATATAAACATATGGATAATGTTTCGTTGAGATCTAAAGTTTTGGATACCTTAGTTATTTATATTTAACCTTTTTTTAAGAAAAAGAGGCAAAATCTCTAAAAGTAAGTTAGGTATGTTAGAACTAAGCCAGACTGAGATTAAAAGGATAGAATAGACAAAAAAAAAAAAAAAAAAAAGTCTTATGCATTCATTAGCATGGAGTTAATTGACCTCCATTTTTTATTTTTTTATTAATATTGTATAGTTTTCTATATAATCTAGAGGAAAATGTCTTGATACGGTTAAATTGATCCACATTCTCTGCAACAAAATTTATATGATTGACCTCCATTATTCGAATGTCTGACTCCGCCTTTGATCATACGCAGATAGAAAAATAAATAAATAAATGTAAAAGAAAATAATAAGTAAAAGAAAATAATAATTAGAAAGCAACATATTTCATATATTAACAATAATTATAAAGGAAAATAATCTTTTCTTTTTAAACATAGCAAAGCGAGACATGTTTGATGACATAAATTTTTTATGCATACAACGTACTTAGACTTTATATATGTTTTGTAGAGACAGGATGAATAATATTGATATTAAAATTGAGAAAATCATACTAATTTGGTTATCCATTCTCAGGAGTTTATTCATGACAAATCTATGTCCTGTAAATTTAATAATTATATTTTCGCAATAAATTATGTCATGGTAGTTACGTCATAATATATTGTTGCTTTCTAATTATTGTTAAAATTGGATAACATCACATTTGAAAATAAATTGTACTTGTCAACACTTTTAAAAGTTTATTTCACTCTTATATCTTTGAATACCGATTTTTTTTATTAATGCCCCAAAAAAATATATTAAATATGCCCAGACCTCCCAAATAGGGGACGGTCCACTATACCCACCAGACCGCCCCCTATTTGAGCGGTCCACTATACACCCTATATAGAGGTGTTTTTCTCTCTCATGCCCCCTCACAATTCATTCTACCATCTCCAAATTCTAACTCAGCTCTTCAGAGACGATTATGAGGTGATTATGAGGTAATTTTTTTACTTATTAATTTATTTATTTTTACATTTTAAAAAAATATTAGAAATTTGTAACAGTTTTCAAAAAAATTCTAGTCGTCTTTCATGTTTTATTGGTTGAACGGTTTGGATCTGCAAGTACATTTTAATATATCCATCATGTTAAACAGTTTGGATCGACTGTTTAGACTTTAAAAATATAAGATGTAATATGGTGTTATAAAAAAAAGTGTAAGTAAATTCTCCTCCAGTTATATATGAATTAGCATAGTATTACGAAAGCACAGAAGAAATTCCACCATAGAGAAAAGCATTCAGAAAATAAAACACCAAAAGCTAAATTTTTCGTCGCTGAAAATAATTATTAAATAAAATAAGCAACACATCCAAACATTTCATACATTGTCATGCAACCATAAGTAAACAGGAATACTTTTAAAATTCGATGAAGGAACATTCAATATCTCCAAGCTGAAGAATACATGTATTTTTTTTGTGTGTATAGAGACTGTCTTTACCAAACTGCCTCATCATGCCCCATTCAGTGGTAACACTGTACTTGCATTTTAATATAACCCTCCATCACTGAACACACTCTTCAAGCGAATAAAATTTATAAATAAGTCAAAAAAATCTATTGACTACCTAAACTAATAAATCTTCATTTCAGCTCATGAATAATATGAATATAATTGAAGGAAACTAAGTTTTATTTTGTCCGTCGAACAAAATCATGTCAGAAATGCACGAATCCATATTATTCATTTGCACTACAATCTTCTACTGTGCAAATAGAAGTTGTTAACATTGACTTTCTCTAATATTTTGTTCTACTAAATCTGAAATTAAATGAATCGATGGAGTATAATTTTTACTTTTTTAATATAGCAAAGCTAGACATTTGATGACATAAATTTTTGATGCATACAACATACTTATTGACTTATATATGTTTTGGATAAATAGGATGAATAATAATTTATATTAAAATTGAGAAAATCATACTAATTTGATGATTCATTCTTGGATTCAAATCTGTTGCGATTCTTTACTCATGAACAGTATCATATAATTCCTGTTTTTCCAAATCCAATTGTTGAATTGTTTCGAAATTCGTGCATAGAAAAATCAGCTGTTTTGAGATACGTGCACAGAAATTAATGGATAGCTGGATTTAGAAAAATAGAGATTTTAGAATTACTTTTCATAACATTTGGATTCCAGCAGATCCAATTCCTTCATTCTTAGTAGTTTACTCATGACAAATCTGTGTCTTTTGACATTAACCATTATATTTTCGCAATAAATTACGTTATAGTAGTTACTTCATAAAATTTTGTTGTTTTCTAATTATTGTTAACATTGGATAACACCACAGTTGAAAAGGAAAAAATTGCACTTGTTAATAATAAATTATGTGGCTTTTGAAAATGCAACTATTTCAGTCTCATGTTTTTGAATACCATTAAATTTACATTACACCTACCAATAAATAATTTTGGTAAAAACAAAAAAAAGTGTAAATTTTAAAATTAAGAAATCCAAGATAAAATATGCAAACTATCTCGTTTGTTTTCTAATAATGATTTATAATCTAACTATGCTGCGATTTCTAATTTTAGAAGTATTTAAATAAGGGACGGAAAGAGATAAAGGAGAAAGAATGCTAAGTATCTCAAATAAATTTAGAAAAAATCAATTTTGTACTTTTAAAAATTAATTCTTACAAAAATTAAATTAGTAGTATCTCTCATAAAATAAAATTACATAACACTTATTTATTAAGTCTTGGTATCTCAATTTTCTTATTCAGAAATATCAAAAATTCTTGAGAAAAATTCTCTAAAAAACACCTCATAGATTGTAATTTATATCGTTTAATCTATTTCACTAGAGAAGATATCTAGGGATTTCTTAGTGGATTCGAGAATCTTTATTCTCATCTTTATTGTTTGAACAAAGCGGGTTCTAATCCCGCAAAAGAATCTAGAATAAAAAAGTCTCCTGATTTAAATTTCATAATGTTTTTAGATTAATTTTGTATATTTTGAAAGTAAGTGGAATGTTCAACTCGGTTTCTTTTTGCAAGTCCAATAACTGATTTTTGTGTAAATGCAACCTAAGTGACCAAATATATGATTTTCCAGAGTTGAAAAACCAACTTGGTATTTTTCAAAAATTCAGCAGCTAATTTTTTTTTTGCAAATAATAGGCCAAGGGCTAAGTTGGTTTTATTGGTAAAGCTCAGGGATCAAAACCTGAATTTTCTATTTTATTTTTTCTTTCTTAGTTATTGCGTAATTGTAATGATCCATAAACGGAACAAGTATCCGCATGGACCGCATATATCAGCACCTGTTCTCCCACCTACCTATCTTAGAAAAAGTAAATAAATATAAAATTCGATCTGCAAGTAGATATTCATATGATAAATTAAGATTTAAAAAAACAAAAATATTGTCCTGTATTACGGATCAACCCGTAATATGCATAGTACCATAGACTCACTCTTTTTGTTTTTATAATATCATTGTACCTATACATCTTGAATTTACTTGTCCTTTTGAAAAGAAAATAAAACATAAAAAGAAGAAAGAACCTATGTAATCTTATAGCTTCATATTACTATAATTAAATGCTAATTTAATTATGTCCGTAGTAATAAAATGCTAATTTAATTATGTCCTGTTAAATAGAAAAATTAGGATATACTAGTGCTAGTTATGAACCAGGTTATCAATCTCAGGTTAGGTTCTGGAAAGACATCTGGTACCAAAATTGTCCATTAGCTATTAGATATCCCCAACTATACAACATATGTAGGAATAAACAAGTGCTGGTCACTGAGGTGATTCATTCTCAAGGTCAATGCTTACAGTTCAAAAGGATGCTAGTAGGCATGAATCTCAATGACTGGTCTGAATTATTAGCTCTAATCAGTAACACCTCTTTTGCTAACTATACTGATACTATGCTATGTAGATGAGATCTCTCAGGAAAGTTTACTACTCGATCAATCTATAAATTCTTAAACTCTAGAGGAATATTAGCTAGCAATCATTTAATATGGTGGTCTCTACCCTGTTCCTCCTAAAATTAGAATTTTTATGTGGTTAACAATGCACCAGAAAATTCTAACTAAAGATACTTTTACTAGAAAAGAGTGGACTGGTAACACCAATTGTCAATTCCGTACTAAACTTGAAACTAGAGATCACTTATTTTTACAATGTCCCTTAGCCTAACAGATCTGGTTCTGGTTAGGACAAAGCCAAATCTATCTCTCTAACTGGCATTCTTGGGAAGATATATATCAATATGCATTGACACTATCCCAGTGTCATAAATTAGGGTTGTTAATAGTACTTAGTGCAGTATGATGGACTATATGGAAACATAGAAATGAGGTTTGTTTTAATAATTCCAATACTAAATCGGCTAGAACCTTAATTCTTAACATCAAATCTCTTATTTTACATTGGACAGGACCAGCTAAAAAGAAAGTCTAACAGACAGCAGCTGGATGGATGCCTATCATTGAAGATGCCATACCTTTGGATTTCATTCCACCAAACATGGAGGTGGTGCTACACAGAGGAGTACCAAATGTCGATGAATAAAGTCTTCTAATGATATTTCATCTTTAGTATCTAGGATAACTAATCTAATATTAACAAATGGACTAGCTCTAGCCTTTTACTTGTATTTTCGGCTTTTAGAGTCATCCTTAATGTGGGATGTTATGCTGCTTTTGTGGTTACTATACTTTTGGCTGTTTTGCTATCAGCTTGCCAAGGGCTCCTCCCTAACATAACTGATCCCCATGTAATTATTTTGCCTCTTTAATGGAACGGTCTTCTGACCTTTTTTAAATATATATATATATATATATATATATATATATATATATATATAGAGAGAGAGAGAGAGAGAGAGAGAGAGAGAGAGAGGGTTCTTTACTTCCCGCTCGTATCTCCATTTTCAAAGTTCAAATAGTCGATCCAAACCGTTAGATGTGATCTCCATATTGAAATGTGTTTGGAGACCAAATTTTACATTTTTTGGAATTTTTTTACTATTTATTAAGCCACTTTGAAAATCGGCGATCCAACGGTTTCACTTGTTTGAATAGTGAAACCGTTGGATCGCCGATTTTCAAAGTGGCTTAATAAATAGTAAAAAAATTTCAAAAAATGTAAAATTTGGTCTCCAAGCACATTTCAATATGGAGAACATGTTGAGCCGTTTGAATCGGCTATTTGAACTTTGAAAATAGAGATACGAGCGGGAAGTAAATAACCATCTTTACTTCCCAAAGCAAGTTAGCCTATCTCTATATTCTATATTATCATCTATCTATCTATCTATCTATCTATCTATCTATTTATATATATATATATATATATATATATATATATATATATATAAGTAGAACTAGGGTGCTCCTAAGTTCACCCAACCTCTTGTGAACTTGACTCTAAAATATATCGAATCGAATTTAAACGATGAATCCAAACTGTTGAAATCCTTCTACCTAATGATTGATGCGTCTACATGTGAAAATTTTAAAGTTTCGAATTAAGTTAATATAGAGTCAAGTGGTCAAAGGAGTCCAAAAAATGAATGCATTAAAATTAATTTATAAACCTTAAAGTTTTGACCACTTGACTCTATATTAAATTAATTCGAAACTTTAAAATTTTCACATGTAGACGCATCACTCATTAGGTAGAAGGGTTTCAACGGTTTGGATTTATCGTTTAAAGTCGATTCGATATGTTTTAGAGTCAAGTTCACAAGAAGTTTGGTGAACTTAAGAGCACCCTAGTTCTACTCTATATATATATATATATATATATCCTGTTAGCTAACTCGATGATGCACCTTGATTGAGCATTTAGAGCATCTCGTCTCTTGTTTAGTTCTAGAGACGAGGCAAATCGATTAGCAGCCTGTATAAGCTTGTACAAATCATTTCTTAAATCGTCTCTTATATATACTAATTAGAACAAATAATACAAAAATAATAATTTAGTCAATAATTATTGTACATAATTCTCTTAAATCATAATACATTTAGTCAGAAAAATCAAATCATACTAAATCAGTCAACAATTTTAGTCAAATAATTGTCTTTAATATAAACTTGGGGAATTAATATATCAACTGTTTAAAATATAATTACGAACCGGTCAATTGTTGACCAATTTGGATACTTTTATAAATAGTTAGCTTTACAGATTTAACAATTTATATTTGATTTTGAATATTAATAAAAATCACAGATTCAAGCCCTCACGGACTCAAGCCCTCGTGGAAGGAATAGAAAGAGACGGGATTTAATCGGATTTTTTTTTATCACTCTCAAAAATCAGATAAAAATAAAAACCACCATCACCCGAGTTCTGTCAAAAATATCACTCTCACTCACGAACTGAATCCGCGTATTCAGATGGGCCGGATATGCAAACTGAGATTGCGAATCCAGATCCGCAGAACTGCGGATACACGGACTCAGTCTGCGGAACCGCACAAGGGAATCTTTTATAATTAATTAAAAGTGTGGTATGTCAGAATTCACATCCTCTCTCTTACCTCACAAGGGAATATTTTATAATTATTGAATTCGGACCATTCCTTTTAACTTGGCACAAATCTCAAAGTCCAATCCTTTTAACTTGTCACGAATCTCAAAGTCATCTCAATCGTTGAATTCATATAGATTGAATTTATATAGCAGCAAACTGGGTACGCGGATTCAGTCCGCGAATCCGCTGTTTCGCGGATTCAGTCCGCGGATCTGGATCTGGCCTATCTAGATACGCGGATTCAGTCTGTGGAAGTGGTATTTTTGACAGAACTCGGATGAAAATGGTTTTTATTTAATTACGATTTTTCAGTGTAGTAAAAAAAAAAAAAATCCAGGGATTTAATTATAGCGGGGACGTGGGGTCCAGCTGGTAATCGGACAGACGAGAGAAGACAAAAAAAAACAGAGAGAGATACAAGTAGGAAGACAAGAAATAGGATGAGGTTCTGTTCATGTGGCTTTTCGTGTGGCACAGTTCATCATTAATCTTAGTTATAATTCTCAGATTCATTTGATTTAAGTTACGTTTAATTGCAACTTTTCTGGTTACAATTTTAGTTTAATTTTTCAGTGTTTAATTTTCTATAATATTATATTATAGTTCAAGCTTGTTTAATTTATCATATGCTTTCATTAATTAGATTTACCTTAAATTACTGATTGTAATTGTTCACATTGTTTTAGTTTGTTATGTTATATTTAACTTCAAAGTTTTAATCTATTTGTATTTTATGTTTTTGTCTTCAAATAAATTTTTTAATTTGCTTAGAATTAAATTCTCATTGTTGTTGTTGTTGTTATTATTATTATTATTATTGATAGTTGTGCATTGGATTTCATTATCTTAGATAAATTTTAAAATTTTATTCCTTCGTAAATATAATTTTAGTTAATTATTGTACTTAATTATTATTTATCACTATTTAATCCATTTTAAAATTATAGGTTATCACAAGTATGATTTTGGTACAGTCGTATATGTTTTGGACCGGTACAAAGCGCAAAGAGCATGAAAACAGCAACTTGTACAATGCATTAAGAAGTGGTTAATGAAAGCTTATCCTTGAGATATAACACATCAAGGATCACCTCACATAAGTTCATATTTGCCAAACAATTAAATAATATAATATTAATAATCAAATTTTAAAAAATATTTTATCCATAACCAAACTGCCCAAACGTGGGGCGGTCCACTGTGCAGACCAAACCGCCCCCCCGTGGGGCGGTCTACCCTCAGACCAAACCGCCCCCCCCGTGGGGCGGTCTGATATATATATTTTTTTTTTTAGGATTTGAATTTTCAATCTAAATAATGAATGTATTTTTTTGAAATTATAGATATGAAATAAATGGGTAACTTGACTAATCTGGGCCGTCGGCAAAAGGATTTTCATGCATAATTGACTTCTCAAAAAAGTTGGGAATAGTTTGTGTATATATATGTGATGGTTGCTAAATTGGGAATAGTTCTTATTATTGGATTTGAATAATAGTTGGAATACCAACAAAGAAAGGACTATCAATAAAATGCACAAGCTATATATAATTAATGTATGTATTGATGCACGAAGCAACACAGAAATTGCAAAAACAATGGAAAAGAGAAATTTTGTTTGAGATCAGAAATTTGATATAAACTGCTTAATAATATTGTCTGCCAAAAACTAACCAACTTTCTGTCTTAAATATCAAACCCTAAAAAACGGAAATTACATAAAAACCCACAAAAGTCTAAAATTATAGAAAAACATCCAAAAGTCCCTTAAAACAACTTCGGATCGCGAATCCGAAGCGATCCTTGGTGAAATGGGTCTATAGACCGATTTCTGATCCGTCCTTCAGCTGTGGATCTCCAGTTCAAATTTCAGCTCGATCCGACGGTCGGATTGAAAGTTACGCCTGATTTTGTAAAGCATGCGCAGGCATATATTGCATCACGAAATATTTGATCTTTAAAACCGGGTACGGGTAGGCGGGCACCGGTAGGGGGTAGGCGGGCACGGGTACGGGTAGGCGGGTACGGGTACGGGTAGGCGGGCGGACGGACCGGACCGGGTTGGCGGGCGGACCGGACCGGGTAGGCGGGTTCACGGGTCACGGGTTCGGCGGGTTTCGGTTTCAAAAACTGTACCCTTACCCGGATTTTTACCCGGTCCGGCCAACCCCCGAACCCGTGCAACCCGTGCACGGACCGGACCGGACCGGACCGGTACACGGGTCACGGGCGGACCGGACCGGGTCACGGGTTCCGGGTAGGCGTTAGAACACTATGCGAGATTGCTATAAGTTTTTTTAAATTAAAGATACTATACATGAAAATTAATGCAAACTTTTGACATATTAATTGGTCCGTTTTGCCTGACTAGCTAGGTGGGACTACACATTTTTTCTTGGACGTACAAAGTTGAGTTTTAAGACGGATGGGACAAAATTTTAGGATGAGGCATACCATTATAATTATTTGAATTATTAGTGGATATTAAGTATATTTGTGTAATTATTTTTAAGAGCAATAGAACTATAGAAGTACATTTTTTTTTTTGAAATAAAGATCTTCATATTCATTTTTATGTTAGATGTCATTTGAGGTAATTGGATTTAACTATCTCTTCATACGAAGACGAGGTACATAAACAATTATGTTAGACTATTTGGTTCTATCATAATTTAGATAATATAGTCTACAATATTTATATGCATTAAATGTTAACAAAACCCTAACTTATATGTAAGTGCGATCTTTGCACCATTTGTATGCATATTCATATTGAAGAGTTTATTATTGACAAGGTCAATCCAAGTTAGACTTAGGTTGTGCTTCAAAAATCTTGCGTGGAGAAGAAGGGGAAGGAACGGAGAGGAAGGTGATTAGTGATCGTTCACCTTTGAACAATATTTCTTACACCCAATAAAATTCAGTATATTACACACAGCGTTCACCTCTGAACAATAACAGTTTTCTTCTGTTCCTCTCTGCTCCCTCGTCGCTTCACCACTTCTGGAGCAGGTGACAGAATTCGAGCACCTTACGGACTGGTCGTTCTTCACCTCCTGATCTCCCTTTTCTTTCTTTTAATGAGAGTCTTTTCCTCTTTATTGGATCCAATAAAAGAATATTAATCAGAGAAAACTTAATAGTTTTAAAGTTAGAAACCAACAGACAAAATAATTGAACAAAAATTAATAATATAGTTAGAAACAAATAAACCAAATAATGACATTATGAACTTTTTCATTTATATTTTTAAAATTAATAATATAGTTAGAAATAAATAAACCAAATAAATGACATCGTCAACTTTTTCATATATATTTTTTTGGTCTTTAAAATAAGGGACGTGGGTACAATTGTCATATTTGGCATGGATGGCGTAGTAGTTAAGGCGTTCCAAACTTGGCACCATCCGCAGATTCTCTTTTAAATACATGTTCCTAGTTCCCCACTGCCCCTCTCCCAACAGCCGCCATTTTTCTTCTCCACTTGCCAGTTCCCACACCTACTCTCCCATGGAATGCATGATTGGGCCTTCTCCTTTCTTTCGTGCTTTGACTCCGTACTCCGTGCTTAATTTCTAGCTCCTTCTCGATCCTTCCCTTTCCACTTTCCACTTTCCCCGCCTTCCGCCATCCCCTCTCCCATCTCCCAGCCTACCGCCATGCATTATCTTTTCCTTCTCCCCTGCTCTCCTTCTCTCCCCACACATCCCCCATGGGAATATTTTTTTTACGATTAAAACACTCTGCTCCCAATTTCCAATTACACTCCCACCATCTGACTTTTGAGATTTTGCAGCATGAACGACAGAGGTGAATTTTTTGTAACCTCTCTATTTCGTTTATTCTTTAGATCTGTAATCTATTATCTATGTATATCTTGCTCAAACAGATGGTCGTTTCCCTATCTTACGGCGCATATTTACTGCACTCCGGGACAAGGATCTGCAGCATCTAGATCTGCCAAGGCGCTTCTGTGATATAGTACCCATGAACGTTTATCATGATCCGAAGCATGGTATTATGAGAGGTACGTACTGCTCCGACTGTCTCTCACCCGGCTCAATCCCAATGCATATGATAACCTAATTTTTTTTTTTTTAAATAATAACAGAAGACTGGGAACAATATTTAAACGGCAAAGGTCAAGCATGGATAATCACCACACTTTATTACGAAAAGGGTGGCTCAAAAATTGTGAGGAAAGCTTCAGAATATCATAGATGGCATAATCATGCATCCAAGCGCAAAGATGAGCGCATAGAAGAGGGACACATCGCTTGGCTTGAACGAAAGTTCATACTTGTTGAAAGGACTAATAAGAAGCAAGACACAAAAGAAGGAGCTGGAGGTGAAACGCACATGATTGAATACTCACCTGCTGATATAAAGGTAAAGAATGAAACCTAAATTGCAAACAAAATTTAAGTATCAAACTTTTTTCTTGTTTATAAACTCATCTCTAATGACAATCATATTCCAATTGGTTTCAGCCCTCTCATGCTCTCTGCCGACTTGTTCACAAACCACTATCAAGTTCTCAGCAGCGAGAAGGCAAGGTAAATGCCACTTCTGATCGTACCTAGAACTAGCGCTTCACAATATATATGAGTTGGTCCTCTACACGTGCATAGATGCATTTGAATCATAGAAAGAAAAATCGATCGTGCCGGACCGGAATCAGCCGATCTGGATCGGAATCGAAATGTACCGATCTGATTTTAGACCAATCCCGATTTCGATCTTTCCTTCTATGATTTGAATCACACATAAAATAGCAGGCTTTATTTATTTATTTTTTAAACAACAAAGTCACAAATTGGTTTTGGATGATATATAATATAACTCCATTGCAGCAAATTGTTCACACAGAGAGCAACAACGGGGACCGAGGTGAAACTTCTCTATCCCACGAATCCAGGCAACAAGGTAAGACACAGCATTAATTTTAGACAAATCATAGTTTCTAATATATAGCAAAATAGCCAAAATAGCCAATAATCCAGAAAATGCTACAATAACATCTACTTTTTACATCTACACTAACATCTACCATAGTTTATACAAGGTAACAAAGTAGTTTCTAATATTCATAGGTTCGGAGAGACAGCTGTTCAATTTGTTACCTTGTCTAGAATATTTTCAAAGTAGTTTACAACTACCTGTGTTTCTAAAATATTAGAAACTACTTTGTTACCTTGTCTAGAATATTCTACAAAGTAGTTTCTAATATTTTCGGTTTCCGCAGGTAGTTGTAAACACAAATAGCCAATTTGTTACCTTGTATAAAATATTCTAGATAACAGCTGTCTCTCCGACTTGGTATCTGTGTTTTTTCTTGTGAGTTCAAAAAGTAGTTGTATAAAATATTATATAACAGCTCTCTCTTACTCGATATATGTGTTTTGTCTGTGAGTTCAAACAAATGAGAGTAGGTCCGATGGGCATCGGACCTATTTGTAATGCGTAGTTAGATTAAAATATTGTCCATGCAATTCAATAATTTGCTACTCATTGTTGCCTTTTCCATTTTTACATTATTTCTCGGTAATATTCCTTTGAAGTACATCCTTTTTTAATTGGTATCGCAGGTGGCAACTCTGAAAATGCAACACGGTACTATAATGATCTGTCAAATCTTGAGGTAAGTCAGCTGGACACATCGAATGTTTTCATAAATTAATGCATTATATATCATTTTTGGTCTTTCTCACAGTGGCATAACTTTCTGCGCAGATGTTCTTTGCAAGAATTATACAGGGTGGAGAACTAAGTAAATTCATGAAGCATTTTTCAAAGGATGACATAGTTAAGGTAAACCAAGATACATAATTAGACAACCCTCTGCAGTTATTTGTTACTAATTCCAGTTAAAGATAGTGACATGAAAACAATTAATCGCTCAAAATATTATTGTTTTGAGCGACTCAATAATAGTGTTCAGCCACATCGTGCTCCAGCTAGCACCAATCTCAAGCATTACTAGTTTCTGTACATGATCTACATTTTAAGCAGCACATGGTTCACACTTTTTAAACTAACCAACCGGTTAGCAATATATACTAGCAGTTGCTGGACCACATTAAAGATTTATATTTTGATTTGGTACCTTCCACATTATCAATCAGTTACAAGATGGGCTACATGCATGTTTTCTTCTTTTAATTAATTGATAATGGGGGACAAGAATTTGTTTTTGTTTTATAATTATATATAAATATATTCATATATAATTATATCATTGTTAGTTAAACACTTTTATCCACCTCTGATAATCTTAATTTTGTACCTATTTTTGCACTTGAAGGTTTTATCTCGGAAGATGGATCAAATACCAGCTGCAAGCCCAAAGGAGCACTGTACTAAATCAGCAGTGACGAATCCGTAAGAAATTTTTCCACAAGGAACTTTTTAGCATAAATAAAATTATGAAAAAGAAAAAAATTAAAAAAATTAAAAATAGAAATATAAAAGAAAACCACAGACTTAATAGGTAATTATTTGTAGGCTTTCCTTTTTTGTTAAGCGCCTGTTGTTGAGTATTTGAGTTGTATCTCCACTGTATTTCCACCTACTCCGCTAATTGCATCATATTACATGCTTCCTATCTGAAAGTTCTTGTGCATCTTTGTCTTCAAATAATAAATTATGTGATTAGCAAGATTGATCTCTCTTTCTTGCTAAATTTGAGTTCCTTCAGACATGTTATAGTGCCTTCATCTTCATTTGATAATCTTTCCGATATTTTGACGTTCATCTTGATAATTATTGTAAAGTTATTAATTAAATTACAGAAATGAAAATTGTAGGTCAGCTCCAGAACTCGAAAACCAGTTAACAATATATAGAAGCAGCTTAAATTATGGACTTGAAATTGGGGCATTGGATATATATAAGCAGCTCCGGAATTCAAACCTAACATTATAATAGTCATACCAATGTTCTATTACTCCTGCATAAAAAACTACCAGCACACTTTTGTTACACTGTAAGAGAAAAAGAAAAAAAAAGTACCAGCACACTTTTGTTACACTGCAAGAGAAAAAGAAAAAAAAAAAAATACCTCGGATGAAATTTATCACTGTAACATCTTGTTTACAATTATTTCTTCTTCAGTACGAAACGTCGTCGTTGCACTAACAAGAAGACAATAAATGAAGAAGATGTATCTATACAAATGCAAGAACAAGCCAAAGTTGGGGCAATGTTAGAATCAAGCAGTGTTATTGCATTCAAAGAACCACGGTTTCCACTTTATAACATTCAACATGGGCAGGTTAAAAAGATTCTTTCTTTTTCTTGTGAGCAAATTATCAATATATATTACATTTAATGTTCAACAAACGTTAGCATATATTTGTCCATTTATTTCATCAGCTAATTGGTTGTGCTAATGTTAGAATGAAATATTGAGTGTGTCCAATTATCAATATATATTCCATTTAGCATATATCATTTTCCTTTTTTCTTACAGCTGTTAAATGTCATTTATCAAGTTTTGAGAGTGCAGTTTGCTTTAATTCAAACCTTGTGTTCCTTGTGGTTAAATGCAATGTGGTTAAATGTAGGGGTGGCAAAAAAACTCGTAGCTCGTGGTTCGATTCTGACTCGCACCTGGCTCGCTCGCTAACAGCCACTCGTTACTGGACCAAGCTATTAACGAGCCAGCTTGCTACTAGCTCGGTCCAGAATTAATTAACGAGTTCAAGCTGTGGCTAGCTCGCGAGCTGGGCCAGCTCGCGAACTAGCCTGGATAGGCATCAATTTTTGAATTTGTGTGCATTTTATACTGTCAAGCTCGGTCCAGTTCGGTCCAAAAAGTTTGTAGAATTTTTTTTTTTTCGTAAAACAAAGTCTAGCCAGATCCAGTGAGCCAGCTCATCAGCTTGCGAACTAGCTCGGACTGACTCATCACGATTTTCAGCTAAGGTTTTAGCTCGGAAGCTCTAGGTCCAGCTCGCTCAGCTGTAACTCGGTTCAAAATTAATGAATTGAGTCAAGGCCTAGCTCGTTGACACCCCTAGTTAAATGCAATGAACCCTCCAACCTTTTGTTCCTTGTGCTGATATCCGAATCAAATGCAACGAAATATGAACCGGAGTTTGTAAACCTAGTATTTTTTCCAAAAGAAAAAAGAAAATATTTTTTTCTCGTAAGACCTCTATGAATGTGTTTCATTTTAAATTAAAAAAAACTGTTAAGTAATGCAGCTTTTGAAAAGGTTATGTTTATAGTTATTTAAAAATTCAATGTGCTCTTCTTCAATGCTTTCTTCTGTACTTGTATTTTCGGTAGACCTTCTTGCTTTATGGTCGGCCTCTCTGAATCAATGATTTATACATTTGTCTTCTTGTCTAGATGGGGGAATCAACTTCACATCCAGGAGATCCTACTTCAGGGATGTCTTTTGAAGACCTGTACAATGAGGTAGTATATATAAAAGGACCTAACTTTTTTTTTTAACTCAAAAAATAAGTTAAAAAGAATCTTTCAGCGTCCTTTCATTTACTTGTATTCTTTCATACTTCTCTTTTAATTGATTTTTTTTTTCTTTATGGACATCTTGCTCAATGTAATGAACTATGCTTATGTATTAATGCACAGATGTTACAGGATCCTAATTTAATTGTGAATTATTCAGAGGACAGGTTGGTTCACCAGGTAATGTATACCGATCTAATATTTTTTTCACTCAAAAATTAGTTAAAAAGATTTCTTTATTTTTTCTTGTTAACAAATTTATAAATATATTTCATTTAATGTTCAACAAATGTGTTAACATATATTTTGCCTTTTATTTCATCCGGTAACAACATATGGGTTATTCTTAAAATTGCCATTAGAATGCAATAATTCAGTGGGATTTCACTTACCATGCATAGTCTAGCCCCAAATAGAATATCAGATGATCACAAGATAATATATATACGACCTAATTTGTTGTAACTAATAAAAATAAGTTAAATAGTCTTTCATTTACTTTGTTTTCTTTACTGCTCAATATAATGAACTAGATATATATGTTTTTGTATTTGTGCACAGATGGATGAACTGAATGCAGTTCTACAGGATAACCCGAATAGATTTCCACCCGATCCAAACACAAACAATTTTGCAACTACTGGGGGCTGGTTGGATCCCCAGGTCCAAGTACAAGCACTCGAGAACATTAACGGCAACAATATTTATGAGAGTTTGCCTGATTTGAATCCTGAGATCCAGCATCCACCACCATGTCCACCACCTCAGGACTGAGGTGTCCGTGAGTTGTATCTTTCCTCTGGCCTATTTATTTTTCTATCACCTGCATCTATGTCTCGAGCATTGAGGATAATGCTTCATTTTATTCGGGGGTGGGGAATATTTGGCCATGTATCTTAGGGTTTAATTTTTAATTTTCTGCACTGCAATTTACTTTTCTTAGATGCTAGTTGTTTTACTCAGTTTTTGACTAGGGTTGGAGGCTTTACCGAAAATCCTAGAATGATTGGTTGAGCTTTTTAGCTAGCCTTGTATTTTATTTTTCATAGGAGTAGGGTAATCAAATAAGGAATTGTTAGAATTGAATTAGGCTAAGAGTTAGACAATATAGAAGAAAATATGTACACCAATAAGGCAGCAATGGGAATACCCTAGCAGCCATAATAAGAGGAGGGTGTTCTCTTCAGCAGGATGTATGTACTCAGATTTTACTATTGAAATAAAATAAGGGTGGGAAGGGAGTTTCAAGGGAGTTGTGTGTTATTTACTCTATTTTATTATTATATCTATACCTAAGTGTGATTGAGAATTGTTAACTTTATTAGTCATTTCTTAGCCGGATAGTATTTATTGGCGATGGACTTCTACGGGTCTTTTTACTGTCCATTCTCTTTATAAATGACTTATATTTAGTGGTATTCCCAATAATACTTACCATAACCTTTGGAAGGCCAAACTTCCTCTTAAGTTTAAAGTTTTTGTATAGTTACTTCGTCAGGACAAGATTCTTACTAAATGTAATTTGCGTACTCGTGGATGGCATGGTAATATAGATTGTTTATTTTGTGGTGCCCCTAAGACTATTGACCACCTTTTTGTTACTTGTATGTTTATTTCTATCTTATAGTCTTGGATTAGTAATCACAACAATTTTGTTTTTAACTGCACCGATGTTTCTGAGCTAGGCTCCCTGATAGTTCTCGTAGATTCCGGTGTGGACCCTACTTTTGGGTTCGACGGGTTGACTGATACGGATTTATCCGGGACCATTGATGAGGCAGCTGGCTTGCTGTCTCCTGAGTGGTTTTTAGTTGATACTAGCTCCTCCTCTTCTTCCTAGTATGATAGTTCTTAGTAGTTGATATTAGTAGTTTTCTTCAGTTCTTTGGTTTTGTGGATTTTGGTGCTAGTTGGATGTTATTCCACTAAGTTGTAATAATTTGTTTTTAGTACTTTGCACAATTTTGTATGAACTTTTGTTTCGTAAGAAACAGGTGGTTATCCACTTTTGCAAAAAAAAAAAAAAAAAACTTTATTAGTCATTTCTCTCTTTAACTTTGGATTCCAATCTAACATTTTATTTAGAACATTGGTTGTTTTTAAACACCTATTCTCATCTTGTAAGTTGTTTGTCTTTATTCTAATAGATTCTAATTCGTCTAAGTGTAATTTATAATTGTGTGATTCAAGTGTCATTGGTTCAAATTCATTTACCTTAGACTTAAGGTCAATAATCTTAGATATCAAGTTTTGTATAATTTCGTCTTTCTCAAGTAAGGTCTTATATGCTTTATCGAAAAGAGACCTCAATTTAATTTCATTACTATGTGTTTGACTCTTCCTTAGTGGGATACTTGTGTCACTAATTTTACCACATTCATTGCTCAATTTAATTTTAGACTCACAATCATAATTCTCAAGTTCTAGAGTTACCTCATTTGCCAAATTTGTTGATTCTTCACTTGAGTCATCCGAGTCCATCTTCTTGTTCTTAAATGCGGCAATATTTGTTGGAGCCTCAAAGGTTCTCGATCTTGTCGATGATATTCTTGTTTGTGGTAGTTGATTTGATATCCATCACCATCCGACTTTCATCACCATTTGACATCAATGCAAGGTTGAGATCTTGACCATGCATCCATCTTTGTATCAATTCTTTTAATCTGAGTATATATTTGCTTCATACAGATTCATTAGAACCTCCCACATATCGTAGGCACTACTTAAATGCAAGGTATTGTGTCAAGAGAAGACTACCCCGATTCAGGGACGGATTCAGAATTTTCGCCAAAGGGGGGGCAAAAAAATATCAAATCGGGTTTAAATAGCTAATTGGATCTAAACCCATTAACTAATTTGGTATTTGATAAAAAATAATGCTTTAACTTATATTTTATAATGATCTGACTTATAATTTATAATATTTTGACATATAATTATAATTACCAATCATATTTCAAGAAATTTATTTTATTTTTAACTATAAATTTAACTCGAATTACCAATTAAACATTCAGAGGGGGGCAAAAAAATTTCCAGGAGGGGGCAAAGCCAGTCGGAACCAATAAATTTCCACTAAAACTCAAAATTCAGGAGGGGCGGCGCCCCCGGAATAAGCTGGGTCCGCCCCTGCCCCGATTTGCTGTTGAGAGAGAACCACCCCTCAGTGAGGTGGTTTGGTTACAATTGAAATTAAATTGCTGCAATGGTTATTTTTATTAAATTTTTTTGTGATTATGAAAAAAAAAACACGGTCAGAATTTGGACATAGTCTTATTCAAAGTTAAAAATAAATTGTCCCATTTTATATGTTGAGATTCATTCGGATTATTTAGATTCGCGGAGTAGTAAATTTGTGCGCTGTTCTAAATTCATCCAGACGAATCACAATGCAAATCAAACGAATATGAATGAATTTTAGATAAGACGTCATGATGAATTCAAAATTTGTACCACATTCGCTGAGAAAGTTCATCAGGACGTCTTAAATTCATACATCATTCCCTCTACACAATCTCAGTCAAGCAGTTTTTTTTTTTGAGTTAGCCTTTAGATTCGTGTTAGGTTAAAATGAACAATGTAGATCCCGCATTCTAGCTACACGATTAGGTACCCCCACTGAATCTGAACTCTTAAATCTGGGCACAAGTCTTTTTTTTTTTTTTTTTTGAGTTTAGAGTTTAGGGTTTAGGGCAGAATAATAATCATGCATAAATTTGAAATGGTTAAATTGAACAAGAAAAATAGTTAAAAAGATGTAATTTGTTAGATTAGGAAGGGTATTCAATCCAATGGGCCGTGGCGGGCTGAGAGGGCTGTCTTCGGTAATTGTGGTGATTCAAATGAAATCTACCGAGTGAGTCCAAATTAATGTCGGCTTTTTCTATCTTGAGCCTCAATTAGCTTATAATCTTACCAAATCGAATCTGACCGAATCACGGTCCAAGCTAAATGTAGTTAGTGTTTTGAAATTGCCTCCGGGGGCGTGACCTGGACTGGACATCACTTGACCCGTGCCCGTGAACGGGTTTGGCATAGGTCTACAGGTAAGACGGGTGGGCAAAAACACAGACCGGACTATCATTTTTGAAAAAAAAATCCGGATTACCCGGACCGTGAACCCGTGCTACCCGGACCATCCGGACCGTGAACCATTGTTACCTGAATTTATTTTTAAATAGGTTAGATTTTATTTTCAAATTCGGATTTATTTTTAATTAGTTAAAAAAAAAATAGGTTAGATTTATTTTTTGAAAACGTTAAGTAATTAGATTTATTTTTGAATAGGTTAGATTTTATTTTCAAAATTCGGATTTATTTTTAATAGGTTAAATAAATAGGTTAGATTTTTTTTAAAATTTTAAGTAATTAGATTTATTTTTTAATAGGTTAGATTTTATTTTCAAAATTCGGATTTTTTTAATAGGTTAAAAAAATAGGTTTGATTTATTTTCAAAAATAGATTTGTGAGTTTTAATTTTAGTAATTTCATATGAATTATTTCATACTTTGTTATACTTGTAATTTGTGAATTAAATAAATTACTCCTAATTGTAAATGAAATCAAGTAATGATGTTAATTTGGTTAGTTCTAAAGTAATAATTGTAAATTTGTTGAATATTACTCGATAACTCAAACTTCTGTTTTCCTTTAGGATTTTCAAGATTGAGAAGATTTCTAACGCTTGCCAGTAAGCTTTTGCATCGGTGGTCTAAGCTGACAACACAACGTGGCAATGGACTTATTATCCGTGAAGAAAGTCTAGGATAGTTCTAAAGTTAGGTTTTGCTTCCTTTGTTGATTGGAACGTATACTTTACCTCATTGTTTTGCCTATTTTCACCCTAGTTTCACCATTACGAGATTATTTTTGCCATAAAATACTTGGACATGTGAATGAAATACAATGCCATAAAATACTTGGACATGTGAATGAAATACAATGCCATAAAATACTTTTGGCAATGGACTTATATATAGTCTTCCATATATGTTTGCCTACCCCTGGCAAAATGGTCTAAGCTGACTATACTCCTGTGCAACTGCAGATGGAAATCTTTGTCAAGATGGTTACTGACCAGAATATCAAGGAGCAGCGACTTTTCTTTGCTGGTAAGCTGCTTGAAGATAGCTGTACTCTGGCAGATTACAACATCCAGCACGAATCAATGCTCCTTTTTCTTCCGTGTCGCGGGGGTGGCATGCAGATTTTCGTGAAGACTATTACTGGCAAGAACATTGCCATCCAGGTTGAGAGCTCCGACACAATAGATAATCTGTAGGCAATATTTGAAGACAAGGAGGGGATCCCGTCGTACCAGCAGAGGCTCGTGTTTGATAACAAGCAGCTGGCGGACGGGCACACTCTTGCTGACTATAAAATTCAGAACAAATCTATTTTAAGCCTTGTTCTTCGTCTTGGTGGTCCTAGGTGATGCATAAACATCAATGGTGGTCTTTGGTTGTTTTGTATCTTTGGGGATGTTGAAATGTGGGACTATATATGATCTTAAAATTGTGGAATTCTCTTTTGTGTTTTAGTGATGTGCCTGTTCTTATTATTTATGCGTGATGCGTCGTATGTGCACGCAATGGCTTATTTTGATAGGTGTTCGACCCTTGCTCTTCAAATTGCATTGGGTTGCTTGCTCTTTGAATTTCATCTGTTTAGGTGTTCTGTGGTTCATCTTTGAATTTCATTAAGGTGCTGTATAGGCCATTAACGGTTAGTTATCTGTAGATGTATAGTAGAATACTAGATAATTAGTGCAATGCATGTTTTTACGAGAAGTTGTGCATAACTGAATATGGTCTGCAAACTTTGGGTATGTTTGGATGGTGTAAGAATAGCTGAATAGCTGCTATTCGGAATAACAATGTGTATCTAAATGACATTTTTGCTATACAGAATAGTAAGAATAGCTGCTATTCGCTATTCTTACAAAAACATGGAATAACATTTGTTGCTTTCAATATTAATACTAATCTAATATTTAAATTAATATTATATTACATTTAATATTTCAATTCATATTATATTATATTGTATTATATTTAATCTAATATTATATTATAGTTAATATAATATTTTATTTAATACTATTGTATTATATTTAAACTAATATTATATTACATTTAATCTAATATTTTATTTAACACTAATCTAATATTTAAAATAATATTATATTACATTTAATATTTAAATTAATATTATATTATATTATCTTTAATCTAATATTTTATTTAAAACTAATCTAATATTTCAAAAAATATTATATTACATTTAATCTAATATTTTATTTAATACTAATCTAATATTTAAAATAATATTATATTACATTTAATATAATATTTTATTTAATACTAATCTAATTTTTAAAATAATATTATATTATATTAATATTTAAACTAATATTATATTACATTTAATATTTAAACTAATATTATATTACATTTAATTTAATATTTTATTTAATACTAATTAAATTTTTAAAATAATATTATATTACATTTAATCTAATATTTTATTTAACACTAATCTAATATTTAAAATAATATTATATTACATTTAATCTACTATTTTATTTAATACTAATCTAATTTTTAAAATAATATTATATTACTGTTTCTAGTGTATGAATTTTGATATATTACATTTTTGCTATACATCTAATTTTTACTATTTTATTTGGGAATTTGTATGAATTTGTGTGTATTTTTAAAATTTCTAGTGTACCATCAAAACTTTCATAATAGCTAACATCCTCATCAAAATATCTTAATATCTAATCTACCCGTAGAAACTTAACATCCTTCCTTCTATTCCTTTTTTACTCATTAAATCTATTATTTAGCAATTTATTATAAAAGTTAAATTGACAAATATACCCATTCTTTTTGTTACACCTGAAACCAGAATTTCTGGATTAGTGTGTGATCAACCTCGCCTCGTGTTTATTAATCATTTAAACACACAAGGTTGAAAATAAACATCAGTAAGCAAGCAGTGGAAGCGAAATACAAAATATATAAATCAAAAGTCATCATCAGTCACATATCAGTAAATACACATACATATAGTACAACAGTCCATGTCACATATCACAACATAAACTAACAAAAGATAGTACATGATCTATCGATCCTAACCGTCAAGAGGAATGGCCTTCGGGAACAGCTCCTGACAACTCCTGCTGCGGATCGCCAGACTCTATACATAAAACTCACAAAACAACTTGTGGGTGAGCGACGAATCGCTTTGTATGTGACCCATAACTATTTCCTCAGGGGTCCTCTATGATCAAAGCACTTTTATTTATAAAATTGCGTACAGTTATGCTTGTAAGAAAATATGCAATGTGTGATCCTATCCCAGTATCTAATAAAAAGGAAAAATATTTTTAATCATTATTATGATGCGGTTACTCTAATATGCCAACATGCGAAAGTTTCCCCAAATAAAAATTCAAGTAGAATATATTATTCATAGTCAAATTGGAAAAATCAGTATCGGAATACCGAGTGTAGAATTTATGTATTAATAGTACGAATTAGAAGTTCACCCCGTGTTGTGCTGGTCGGATCAGTGATCCTCAAGATATGTCTAAGGACTGCGATCAGAGAGTCCAATGGTACACATTGCCTATTGACACCGAGCATTGCCTCATAAGATTAGCACGCTAGCCAATTGACATATCTTAATTCAGTGTGTGATCCTTACTCTAAAACGATTCATCAACCAAACATATAAAATAGGAGAAATAATACAATGCAAGTTGTAAAAATAGTCAATCTCATCCCTCATGAGCAGGTGAGAACTCTACCGCCTGGCTAAACCAATAGGAAATAGGGGCTCGAGTCCGGCCCCTATGCATCAAGGCTCGAGTCCGGCCCTTGGAATTCCGTTATAGCCAATGTAGCTCGTTTCGTGCCTCAGGGCTCAAGTCCGTCCCGCACGTAATGGAAAAATGATCGAATGAATATATAATCAAGTTTATACATATAATATAAGTCCTAGAAGACCATCTGGAAAGTCAAGTGACTCCCCGGCTCAATGGCTGCGAGGTCGATTCGCGTCCCATTCCAAGAGCCAAAGCGCAGTCATTCAATCTCTACTCAACTCTCACCAATGCATGTGTATAATTATGCAATAATATATATATCACCTTCTACAAGAAAAAGGCAATCTAATAATCTAATATTCTAATAATAATATACTTATAGTATTATTTAATTACCTTACTCCTAATAAAACAGTAAATTCTTTTATTTATCGGGGTTATGCAATTCTACCTACAGTGCAGAAAGAATAAACATGCTCTACAGTTTTAATGCATCTACTTAAAATAAAGTGCGGATGTCAAGTCAGGTGGAACGACTTGGTAAGAGTACACCCACAAAAGAAAATAATTCAGATATCCCACACCTGTATACTAAACGGGAATCGTGTGCAAGCAACTACGCGTAAGGATCTCTGGCGGGGTACTCATCTAGGCCGGTGGAATAACCCGCGGTCTCGGTCCACGGATCAGTATCAAAATGGATCTGATGACCTGTAATTCGTAATTTAATTTAATTAAACTTCTATCTAGATCACGTAATCCCTCACTCGTTTAATTTGGTTTTTAATCCCGGCTAACCATACTCGTTCGATCGGTCGATCGGATATAGGTTATTGACATTAATTATTGTTATTGTTTTAGTCAGATACTGATCATTCACTTTCATTTAATTTAATTTAAGATAAGAATCAACGTTGTTTTCAACAATTCGACTTGAAGGTGAGTTGTTGGTAGTAATTCAGAATGTCGAGGTATCCGTAAACTAATTAATCGCGAGTTACGATATGCTACGCGAGAATTCACTTACGTTGGTCTATTCTAAATTCTCTAGTCGTATCGGGTTCATTTATCTCAAATTAAAAATTGCGTGAGTTCATTATTTATTACTATTTAATTCTTATCGTAAGTTGGTTGTTTTGAATTTGAAGAATACGTGAAAAGAATATATTTTCGTTGCTAATTAATTGTCCTTATTAATTAGCAACAAGTTTTATTCAAGTTATTCAAAATATGATCAATTATTTAAATCAAAACTTGTTATTTACAATATCTAATTGATTACAATAAAACTAAAATTTAAAGGAGTGATTTTTAATTAAATGTGTTTCGGGATCATACGGTGCCCATTCGGATCTTTGTATCTGCTCAAGTTATGTTATGAGGCATTGTACCAAAACTTTACTAATCATCTCCCGATCTTTAAGTTTACATATTTTTCCAATTTTAAGTTGTACTCTTTTTAATTTAATTTTAAAAGAAGTTTTAAAATGTTGTGCGGTTGTATTTTCAAATTCCCAAAGCACATTTTTAACGATTTTTTTTACAACTTCAAGTCGAGCCTACCGAAAGGAGGCTGAAAACTTTAAATAGTAATTATCCCATTTTACTTGCTTAATTTAATTAATCCTACTCCTAAATGTGCGTCTTATCGTTACCTTTCCTATTCCGTAACTCGATCGAATTTGCGACGAATTAAATTTATGTTCTAACTTATTGTTTGTATTGCATGTTTAAAATCCCGAATGCAGAATTTTTAAAAGCTCATTCATCAATCTTCGGCCTAATCCCAAAAAAAGAAATTTCGTTTTCTTTTGAAAAATGGGCTAAAGCCCTATTCATTTAAATTCCAATCAAAGCCTAATCCGAAACCCAAAATTTTAAAAATCTCCAATTTTGCAATCCAGTCCCCATCTTATAAATATTTGCACAGCGCCTAACTATTTACCAATCAGCCCTAAATTTTCAGCATTTGACGACAGGGTCTCTGTCAGCTCAAGGTTGGTACCAGACGCAACACTGGGCCAGTACCATTGGTACCAGCACACACCCACAATCGCAAACCACAACATCAAAAACCCAGAGGCACAAGCACAGCATCACAAGCACAGATCAGAACCAAGCACACTAGCAAGTCAGCACACAATCATCACAGAACCGGCAAAATAGAATAAGGCCGGTAAAGCAGGAAACCAACCAGAGACTGGTACAAGCAAGGAAGCAACAATCACACAACAAGCATCGCAACAGCAAAAGAGGAAAAACAGGGGGTTCCAATCATTTACAACAAGCACCGCACCAGAAACGGCACACCATCAACGACACCACACCGGAATGACACCGCCAAGCACCAGGCTCAGCACAGAAAGCACCAAGGAAGGATCGTAAGCACAAGGAAAAATCCCCAAATCCTAGGGTTTTGAGATTCGCAGGTCACAGAGAAGAACAGAAAAGAGGGAGCAAGAGAGAAATTTGTCTCAACACATGAGCGAAGGTAAAGGGAGAAAACCAGGAAAATCCAACGAGAGAGAGATTATATAACCCGGGAAAGAGAAAAGCACGCAAGATTCAAGGTGTCAGATGCTCTGACAGCCGTGCTACCAAAGTCGTAGCGCACCAGGGAGATGCGACGGGGGAAGGTAAAGCGAAGACTAAGCCCTCGCACGGGAGAAATCGAAAACCCTACGGTTTTCTTTTCTTCTCCAGGAAGGAGAAAAGAGGGAGAGCGAAAGGAGGCTGGGGTCTCAGGGCAGAGACAAAAGAGAGGAGAGATCGGGGGAGCGAAACAGGGAAGGAAAAAAAAAAAAAAGGAAAAGGCAAATTTGGGGGTTGCTTTAAGAGTCGTGTAACTTAATCAGAGGACTAAGATTAATCCAGAAGAATTCGTGGGAATTAAAGGATTTAATAAGAGTGGTCTCCAATCAATTAATTTGACGAAATTAGTGCTCAGAAAATTCATTCGAATTATTCGAACATTAGACACGGTAAATCGCGCAAATTATTTTATAGTAGTTATAATTACAAAATCTTGACTATTTTAATTACTTAATAAAATTCAATCTGTACGTTTTAAAAAAAAATCTTGAAACTAGTTAATTTAATTAAAATTTTTAATTGGTTGCAAATTTTTAATTTTTAACTTAATTAATTGATTTAAAATTTACTGAATATAACACTTTTAAATGGAGATGTCTTTGAAAATTGAGACATGATTGAATTGAGAGGATGATGGAACATGTCATCTTCTTCAATTCAGCAACTTGCTAGATGGATTAAGGTGTTGTTTGCTGTTTTCACATCGCCTATAAATAGGCATTATATCTGTTATTTCAATTTCATGATTTGAAGAACAATTTCTAGTATTTCTTCTTAATATCTCTTTTCAAAAATCAGGACTTTGCCGATTGTATCCAATTTTGTTTAATACAAACCTGATTCACTTTTGATCTTCTCTCTATTTTCTATTCTCTGAGTTTATTAAATTGAAGATAGGGACATGAAACTTTCTTCGTAGGATCAAGTTCACGCAGAATCACGACATTAAATAAAAGGAGCCCACTTTTTAAATTGAAAACTTGAATTTCAAATTCAATTGGGTAGTTGAAGTCCGAACTATGTTTTTTTTTTTTTTTTTTTTCAAATATCCCCTCTCGACCAAAAAACCAAATAAACACCGTTTCTTTAGACTGACAAAGGCAACAATCATTTCTCTGAAGACCAAACAAAGTAAAACCATATGATCTGAAAGAGCTGTGTCATGGTCCATCATTTTTTTTAGGTGCAGCTGTTTTATGGATTAAACATCTCATTTGAAAGAAAGGGTATATTTGTCCATTTAAATTTTAAAATAATTAAATAATAGATTTAATGAATAAAACGGGAGATAAGAAATAATGTTAAGTTTCTATGAGTATATTGGATAATAAGATGTTTTGATAGGTAAATTAGTTATTTTGAAAGTTTTGATAGGTACACTAGAAATTTTTTCTTTAAAGTAATATGGTTAAACAAAAAAATAAAGAGGAAGAAAGGATAAAAGAGACAAATCAATGTGATTAGACATGAAGCGAAATTAAAGTCAATATATTATAACGGTTCAAAACACAATCCACAGAACAAGTTTGTTTTGCTTATATCGGTACTAATGTATTAACCAGTATCAAATCATCAAATTATTATATCGGTTAGGATAATATTACCGCTACATTTAGGCAACTATCTTCTATCGGTACAGTACTCTACCAGTGACCAATAGAAGAAACTTATTTATCAACTTGCCACAATACTTTTAGTCTATCAGGTTCAAACCAAGATCAGTTTAAAGTTAAAAAATCCCATTTATGTAGTAGTGGGTGTTAAATGTAACCGTCATTGATGTTAATTATTATCAGTGAGAGTTTCATCACTAACGGACTCACAACATCTACTGGCAAATCTTATAAATTAAATTAAGAAGTTTTTTTTTTTTTTTCCCAAATTGTCTTCCTGATTTGGAGATTGTTTTTTCATTATTCAAATAATAAATATAAATTAAATACAAAACATCAACTAAAATTTTGTTCTAACAATTTTAATTAAAATAGACATATTGATTTGGATGGTATTATTGATTAAATCATGTGAATCATATTATCAAATTTCTTGAATAGGTTTTTTTTAATACAACTTAAAAGAATGACAATTCATTCCATAAAATAAACTTTATTTCTTAATGTTACGAATACTAATTGGTTAAACAAGATCAGAAAAAAATAAGAATAAAGAAAAAGTTTTTAAAAAATAAAAAAAAAAAATTATTAAAAAAAAAAAAAAATATTATTACATTATAGATAAGATAGTTGAAAAGATATAAAAAGAAGGTTTTTTTTTTTTTTTTTTTTTTTTTTAAATTTTTTAATATAAAATTTTAATCCTACCACTATTGTTACAAATCAATGTGAATTAATAGAAGTCATATTGTCTGAATCCAGTTGTCGAAAATATTGACCCAGTTTAATTAAATAATCACAATATTAATTATATTATAGGTAGTGATAGTTGAAAATATATAAAAAGAAAGTTAAAATTGTCTATGCATTTAATTTTTTTTTAAGATGTTGTGTTAATATAAGAATTTCTAGCATCAATATGCCTACTAGCTGTTGCATGTTGTTATATATATGTGGAAGATTAAATAGAAGTCATATTGTATCTGAATACAGTTGTCGAAGATATTGACCCAGTTTAATTAAACGCGCTTAACTACATAAATACGGTAACTATATATATATTCAACCCATCAACGCTTGAATATAATACAACTTTTATAATGTAACTGTAAGCGCGTGTATCTACATTTTTATTATGATGCTCAGTACATTTTTTTTTTATGTACTGAATCATAAATCACTTTGTGTCGAATAGCTTGAATTATTTGTCACAATTATTATTATAATCCAGCTCCCGCTCCCGTTTTCACTATAAATCACTATAAATCATGCTAAGCGTGAGAGCTGGAACCCAATATCTCACGACGGTCTTGCTTTCTCCATTTCTCTCTCCCTCTTTATACTCTCACAACATCTGATCATCTCATCTCATCTGAATGCGAAAACTAAGATTTAACAGATAGAATATCCATGTTTCAACTTATTTATCAATGCTTGCCCAATCCCCCTTGATAAACGCCATGATGCAAGACACAATCACTTGATTAGTGCTAATCAGGTTACAAACCAAAGGAAATGCAGTTTAAAGTTGGTAAATTAAAAAAAGGGTGTTAATTTTTTTAGGAGGGATGATACCCCCCCTCCCCCCCCCCAAAAAAATTTTTTTTTTCACAACCCCTACCTTTTTTTTTTTTTTTTTTTTTTTTTTTTTTTTTTTTTTTTTTTGGGGGGCCCCCCCAAATTTTTTTTGTTTTTTTTTTTTTTAAAAAAAACCCCCGGGGGTACCATTTTTTTTTAAGGGTTTTCTTGGGGGGATTTTTTGGGGGGGTGGTTTTTCCATAGGAAACCTTTTCCTGGCCTTTTCTCCGTCTTAATGACGCCAGTCTATTTATGTTGTTTTTAAATTGAATATTAATGTTATTTATTGACTGTTTTTAAGATGGATCATGAGAAAAAATCTATGAAGATACCAAAGGGAGAGTTTCTTAGGTTTTCGCACAAGATACTGACGCAACCAGCTTAGTGATATGGGTTGTTGGTGCTGGGAACTAGACCCCGCAGCATTGCCGGATTCTCTCTTAAGTTAATTAGATTAGATGATATATGAAAGGTTGATTGTTAGTGCATTAATGTATCCTTTTTTTAGTTGTATGCATGATAAGTTTAGCTGGTACTTTTCACTGAAAAAATAGTTATATTTTTTTTTCCCCCTTCTGTGCTTGCCTTCTGGCAAATGTTAAGTTGCTTGTTATCTTTATATTAAATATATTTCTGTTTTTAGTGCTAACTGCTAAGATGTGAGGTCAATTCATCTACAACGCCATCTTAAGAATTTGATGATTTTTTTTATTAAGGAGAGACCTGATTGCTCTGCTATTTTCTCCTATCATAATTCATCTTTTAAGTGTTATTTTGAGCCACTCAAAGACAGTTAATAAATTAAAATAAAAGCTTTGAGATTTAAAATATGAGTGAGGCTATGGTGGTACTATGTAATTATTTATAGTGCATATTGGTATATACTATGAATTTATATCTCTATTTTAAAATTGGTTTGAAACATAATTTTCATATAAAATATACTTGTAGATCACAATTTACATTTTTATAGAATTTATTTTACAATGTTTTTAATTTGGTAGGAAATCACTTGATCTAAATTTTTTAAACCATTCAAATAGTGATTTTCATTTTTCATTTTTTATTTTTCAATCACTTGACTTGAGAGTAGGTCCGATGCCTAGAGTAGGTCCGATGGGCATCGGACCTACTTTGGTTCGACGGGTTCATTCACCGTTCAATTTGTTTTAAGATTCGTGTGCAATGCTTTAAATTTCGTGCGCACATATCTTAAAATGAATCGAACAGTTATGATGTGATTAAACCTATATGAATTATATTATTGAGTTTTATATAAATGAAAGTAAAAATATTAATCATAATAAAAATTAATTTTCTGTTATTGGACTTCAATTTATCTCCATAGTTGTTTAAATCTAATCATTTTGCAAATTGCAATATGAATTATGTAGGTTACCAAGAATCCGCATCGTCTGAATTAATGTAATTTTGAAGCTTTTCGAGGGATATACATGAAATTCTCCCCGTATATAAAATAGGGATCTGAATCTGCTGAAATCTGAGACCAATGAATTATAATTATGAAATCCCCACAATCCGAATTCAGTCGTCGAACTATTTTGAGATCGTGCAAGGAAAAACCAGCTGTTTCAAGATGCATTTTAGAAAAAAATTGACGATTGGATTCGAATTGCAAGAATTTCATAATTACTGTTCAGAATTACACCAGATTTTTATTTTCATAAAATAGATATCCAACTGAAATAATTATCCCTCTAATAAGTCGTGCGGCTCTTCATTTAAATTTCAGTTTAATTAGAAATGAAGCTTTCACTTTCAGCCCTCAATTTTACAAAAATTACAATCGGTGATGAAATTTTGAATTTTTCAAAATGTGATTTCAACAATTCCCTGGTCCTTTGAATGAAGTAGTTCTTGGGACCGTACATCGCTCCATTTAGAATTTGCAGAAATGTATCTAAACATAAAAATATGGTAGTGTTTCGTTGAAATCTAAAGTCTTGGATACCTCGGTTAATTCTATTTGAATTTTTTTTTAAAAAAGAGGCAAAAACCTATTTCATTGTTGAAATAGTTAAATAGAGAACCAGTCTTCAACCAGAGAAACTAGTCCCTGGTGTGTTGTCCCACAAAAAACAGATAAAACTTCATCTCACAACCAATTAAGCAACAGAAAATCCAACTAATAGAAATAACTAATCTCCAAAAGTAAGTTAGGTTTGTTAGAACTAAGCCGTTGAGTATAGAGCTAAGGTTAAAACTAAAGATAGGATAGACAAAAAGGTCTTATGCATTCATTCATGGTCATGGAGTCAATTGATCTTTATTTTTTTATTTTTTTTATTAGTTTTGTATAGTTTTCTAGATAATCTAGAGTAAAATGTCTTCATACTGTAAAATTGATTCACATTCTCTGCAGAAAAATTTTATATGATTGATCCCCATTGTTCAAATGTCATACGGATAGAAAAAATAAATAAAAAATGTAAAAAAAAAACAATAATTAGAAAGCAACATATTTCAAATATTAATAATAATTAGAAAGGAAAATAATATTTTCTTTTTTAACATAGCAAAGCGAGACATGTTTGATGACATAAATTTTGTATGCATACAACGTACTTGACTTTATATATGTTTTGTAGAGACAGGATGAATAATATTGATATTAAAATTGAGAAAATCATACTAATTTGGTTATCTAATCTCAGTAGTTTACTCATAACAAATCTATATCCTGTAAATTTAATAATTATATTTTAGCAATAAATTATGTCATGGTAGTTACGTCATAATATATTGTTGCTTTATAATTATTGTTAACATTGGATAACATCACAGTTGAAAATAAATTGTACTTGTCAATAAAATTCTATGTAACATTTAAAAATTTATTTCACTTTTATATCTTTGAATACTACTAAATTTATACCTAGCATAAATATATTTAACTCCTCTTGACAGGATGTGAATTTAGAAAAATATATAAAACATTGTAAACTTTAAAATTAAGAAACTCTCAAATTGTATATACAAACTATCTTGTTTGTTTCCTGATAATGATTTCTAATCTAATTATGTTGTGAATTCCTGATTTAAAAGTATTTACATTTCATAATATTTTCATCTCGCTTAAAAATTTCATAATATTTTCACAGATAATATTACATGAGGAGAGTTCCAATACCTCATGTCTTTCATAACTCATATTTTATATCTTCATTTTTAAAGTCTAATATATCGATCCGAACCGCTTAATATGGTATCCATACTAAAATATGTATGGAGATAAAAAATTTATTTTTGAAAAAAAATAATATTTTTTTAGATAGATAAAAAATCACTGTTTTTGAACAATCAAGAAACAATTATTTTGTACCTATCTTAAAAAATAGTAAAAAATTTGTAAAAATTATAAAATTTAATCTCCAAACATATTTTAGTATGGATATCATGTTGAGCAATTCAAATCGATAGTTTGAACTTTAAAAGTGAAGATATACAGCATGAGATATGAAAGACATGAGGCATTGAACCCTTCTCTAGTTTTATATACGAAAGCACGGAAGAAATTCCAGCACAGAGAGGAGAATTGAGAAAATAAAACACCAAAAGATAATTTTTTTCGTTGATGAAGAGTAGAACTAGGGTGTTCCTAGGAGTGTCAAGCTCCTTTGTACTCTTTAATTCTAAAATCTATCGGATTAACTTCGAACAACGAATCCAAACAATTGAAAACCTTTTACCTTATGAGTGATGCGTCTAAATGTGAAAATCTTAAAGTTTCGAATTAATTTAGTATAAAGTCAAGTGGTCAAAATTAGAAGGTTTCTAAATTAATTTTAATGCATTCATTTTTTGGAAGCCTTTTGACCACTTGACTTTATACTAAATTAATCGAAACTTTAAAATTTTCACATGTAGAAGCATCACTCGTAAGGTGGAAGGATTTCAACGGTTTGGATCGTTCGAAACTAAATTTTTCGTCGCTAAGAATAATTATAAAATAAAATAAAAAGCAACACATCCAAACATTTCATACATTGTCATGCAACCATAAGTAAACAAGAATATTTTTAAAATTCGATGAAGGAACATTCAATATGTCGGAGCTGAATAATTTTGTATCATAAATTTTGTCTACCTAAACTAATAAATGTTCATTTCAGTTCATGAATAATAAGAATATAATTGAAGGAAACTAAGTTTTATTTTGTCCGTTAAACAAAATCATGTCAGAAATGCACGAATCCATATTATTCATTTGCACTACAATTTTCTAGAGTGGATTTTGAAGTTGTTAACATTGATTTTCTCTAATATTTTGTTCTTCTAAATCTGAAATTAAATGAATCGGTGGAATATAATTTTTACTTTTTTAATATAGAAAAGCTAGACATTTGAAGACAATTTTTTTTATGCATACAACATACTTATTGACTTATATATGTTTTGGATAGATAGGATGAATAATAATTTATATTAAAATTGAGAAAATCATACTAATTTCATGGTTCATTCTTAGTAGTTTACTCATGGAAAATCTGTGTATTTTAATATTAACAATTATATTTTCGCAATAAATTATGTTATGGTAGTTACTTCATAAAATTTTGTTGTTTTCTAGTTACTGAAAAAAATTTGCACTTGTCAATAATAAATTATGTGGCTTTTGAAAATGCAACTATTTCAGTCTCATGTTTTTTAATACCACCAAATTTACATTACACCTACCAATAAATAGTTTGGTAAAAACAAAAACAAAAATGTAAATTTTTAAATTAAGAAATCCACGATAAAAGATGCAAACTATCTCGTTAGTTTTCTAATAATTATTTATAATCTAACTATGCTGCGATTTCTAATTTTAGAAGTATTTAAATAAGAGAAGGAAAGAGATAAAGGAGAAAGAATGCTAAGCATCTCATATAGATTAAAAAAAAATCAATTTTGTCCTTTAAAAAAATAATTTTTACATAAATTATATTGGTAGTCTCTCTCATAAAAGAAAATTACATAACACTTATTTATTCAAGTCATATTATCTCAATTTTCTTATCCAGCTCCTGATTTAAATTTCATAATGTTTTTAGATTAATTTTTGTATATTTTGAAAGTAAGTGGAATATTCAATCGGTTTTTTTTTTTTTTTTTTTGCAAGTCCAATGACTGATTTTGTGTAAATACAACCTCAATGACCAAATATATTATTTTCCAGAGTTGAAAAACCAACTTGGTATAAAAAAATAAGCAGCTAATTTTGAGCAAATGATAGGTCAAGGGCTAAGTTGGTTTTATTGTTAAAGTTCAGGGATCAAAACCTGAATTTTCTGTTTGATTTTCCTTTCTATAGATATTCGTAATGTTTATTCATTTCTATCTTAGTTTTTTTATTTTATTTTTAAAACTTATTAGTGACTACAAAGCACTTTCTATCTTAGTTACCCCGTAATTGTAACGATTTCAAAAGGAACAAATATCTGCATATATCAGCATCTAGAGTTGGAAAAATGGTACGGTAGAGTAGGCTCCGTCACAGTACAGTATGATCACAGCACGGAACGGCACGGCACGTGTGACTGTTACATGACGTGACTTGTGTGTTGCATGCCGTGGTAATCTTTTGAAAATTTGACACGGCACATCACGCAAAAGATTTGATCACAGCAGGACACGTGGTCATGCGAGTCGTGTGTAATTAGGACCATTAGATTTTGATCACACACGCGCGAGTCACGTGTAATAATAAAAAAAATTGGGGATGAGAATATGAAATGTTACGTTTAGAAATGTTAATTCTCCTTTCTTGTTGCCAGTGTAGCTGCAAGCCTGCAAGCAGGTAATGTTGTAGTCCAGCCCATTAAATAAGCCCAAATTTAATAAGTAAAAGAAAAAAAAGAGGCTTATCTATGGGCCTATTGCCCATGTTGAGATGGGCAGCTCGATATTAAGCCCAATATCAATAAAGGTAACTTACTGGCAAATAAAACAAGATTAGATTACATACAATCTTGACTGGACTTGAATAAACTTAATTGCATTTAAAATTAAAAAATACACCTAAATAAATATTCATGGTGGAGTTTTCCTAAAAAATATGATTTTAGACAGTCTTATTCAAAATTGAATCTTAACTGTCTGACATGTACAAAATTTGCATATACAGTTTAAATTTATAAGACATATTTATTTTGGAATCTTTTGCATGAATTTCAACACAAAACGGATGGTTTAGGTTCGACTTTGAATAAATTTTGTCCAAATAACCTTTTAACAAAATCCAATCTCAATCTTCATTGCACCATACATCTTTTTCTTTTTCTTTTTTCAATTTTTTCTCAATTCAGTATGAACTTTTCGGCAATTACGTGAAGTTTAAAATGAATGATTGTTGTTTTTCCTTTTGTTTAGTGTAATAAAATACGGTTTATGCGGCCGCATATTACTACCACATATTCGGCCACATATTACCGCATATTATTTGTGTGATATCCGCATATTACCGCATACTTATTTATATATATGAATTCTAATTTTAAAATATGCACATATAAGTCCAAATAAGAATCCACATATACAGTCTTATACTGTATATGCAATATGTGTTGATCTTTTGTATACTGTATAGAAACCGTATTTAATAACATTGCTTTTGTTTACCAATACTTACCTCTCCTCTCAAAAGAGAGCAAACAGAGTTTATTTCCAAAGTAGGTGATAAGTAAATTTAATTAAAACAAAGCAGTGCAAACTGCAAAGAGCGGCTACTTAATGTTGCATGCAGCATGCTTCCCAGTCCATGCTGGGTGCGTATCCTCTGAGATATCACAATTTTTGCGTGACCGACGTGTCCGGTGCCTATTCGGGGATACGTAGGGAGGCAGTATTATTTGAGTTTTGAGATTCGTGCAGAATGTATTTTAACGATTGAGATATTCCAAAAAGTCACGCAAAATTTGAGATATCTCGCTCAGAGGATGCGAATTCGTCCATTGCTGCCACCTTTTTTCTTGTACCCTTCATTATTTTTTATTTCAAATAATATAATATTATTTTGACGTGACGCATAGCACCAGGCCCCGACACTCGTATATCTCAATTCTCGTTAGAGGTGCAAACGAATCAGATATTGGTAAAACTATATTATTATCTGTTTTTAATTTTCGAAGGATCGGATATTAGACATATACATGCGGATACGGATTGGATATCGGATATTCGTAAATATATACATAAATATTTTCATAATATACATTAAACTATATGATATAGGTCTACTATTTGGATACAGATAATTAAAATTCAAAATCATATCTGTATCCGTATTTGCACGAATATTTAGATATCGGATATCCATATCAATTTTTCGGATACGGATCCGGATACGGTCGGATATTATCCAATCTGTTTGCACCCCTGATGCTTGTGCTTGACGTAGGTATTTGTTGCAATATTTGTTTAATTGTTTAATTCTTACCTCTCTCTGCTGACAAGTAGGACCTTCAAAGCGATCAAAGACGAGTTAGATTTTTAAATTATCAGAGAGAAAAAAACAGATGAAGTTAAATATGAATAGAGATCAATCATATAAAATTTTCATGTTAAATATAGAGATAAATTTGACAGTACATATAGTATTTTACTATAACTATAAGAATAGAATATATAAATACAATTTTTTTTTAAAATTAATTGAGGCCAATTGACTCAGGGGCGAAAACATATTGGATAGAAATGAAACCATATCTATATTTGTTGTAATGGTTGATCAACTTACAATGGATTTGAATGTTGTTAATCTTAACGATAGCTGAACCGTAGTAACGGTGCTATAACAATTGGTCTCTGGAATTTTGGGTGAGCCAACTGATTTATTTAATCCGTTGCGGGAAACCGTTATCATGATTTAATCCGTGGTACAACGAGTAAATGATTTATTTTATCCGTTATAATGGTAGGTGTTACTTAGGTCAATCTCAAGTTTATTTTACCAATTTTACATATTATAAATCATAATCTTGAGATGATACTTCTGCTGTTCAATACCCAATGCTTCATGACTGCATCATTGATAAATATAGCAATTGTTCATTAATCATCGTTGATATGTGTATTGTATTCTCTATGGTCATAAACCTACACAATATCTCAAGACAAGCAAACTATAAAATTTAATTAATATATATTTGGCAAATCTAGTCAAACAGTCTGACTCATGTAAATATTTGTTTATATCAATATATTTCCACTATGTAAATATTTGTTTATATCAATATATTTATTAGTGGAAATGTGGATCTTTTCTACTAAACCTCAAAAAGAAAAATGAAACGAAGTATGAAAAATTGAAGGAAACTACTTTTTTCTTGTTCATTAAAAATATAATTAATTGAATCAATGGAAAATGATCTTTACATTTTTAATATAGCAAAGTGAGACATACATCATACTCGTTGATGGGTGTGTATACACACACATATGTATGTATATTATAATACATAATATAAGTATGAGAAAGGATCCACTTACACCCTACATTCTTAAAATTCAAACAGTCAATCTAAACTGTTCAACATATTGAATATATTAAAATGTGCTTGCAAATTAAATTTTTATATTTTTTAATTTTTTTTTTACTATTTATTAAGATGGGTACAAAAATTCAATAGTTTGAAAACAACAATTTTGTAAAATACTTAATAAATAGTAAAAAAAAAAAAAATCAAACAAATGTAAAATTTGGTCTCTAAGCACATTTTAATATGGAGATCATGTTAAATGGTTTGGATCGACTGTTTGAACTTTGAAAACTTTAAAAATAGATGGTATAATTTTGTGTCACCAAAAATAGTATAAGTGGGTCCCTCCTCTCTATATACACATATATACACACACATACACACACACACACACACACACATACATATATACACACACATACACACATATATATGGGATAAATAGGATGAATAATAATTTATATTAAAAAAAATTGGAGATGAAAGTCACTTTTTCTTTTCGTTCATATGAGTAGTGTGAGAATTAGAAAAACGTGTAAATTTTAAAATTAAGAAATTCACAGATAATAAATGCAATTTATCTTTTTTTTTTTGTTTCCTGATGATGATTTATAATCTAACAACGTTTCAAGTTTCTAATCTTAAAAGTAATTTAGATTTCATAATATTTTCTTCTTGCTTTATGAATCTAAAATAATTAGGGGCAATTTCATGTTTACCCCTCAAAAACTTCAAATTACGTATCACCCCATAAAAGTTCATAATATCATATTTATCCTTCTAAATTTCAAAAACCTACAAATTTACCCATTCTATTGTATTTCACTTACAACTCATATTGAATTATAAAATACCAATGATACCCTTTATTAAAAAAAAAAAAAAGTATGTAGCCTTATTAAGGAAAATGTCGGTCTTCTAATTGATCGGTTTTCAAAGCAAATAGTTTATGTATCTACTTTTGACATATACAACGCTAAGATTTAGGTATGTGCTTGTGTATGTGTTAAAAGCAGGTAAATGAACTATTCGTCTTCAGAAACCGACAAATTAGAAACTGATATTTCTGTTAAACATGCTACATATTTTTTTTTTATTCTTTTAATTAAAGCTAAAATGGGTACATTATAAATTTGAAGTGAGTGTTAATAGAAAAGGCAATTAAATGAGTACATTTGTGAGTGTTTGGAATTAAGAAGGGTAAATATGATAGGATGAAATTTAGAGGGGAAAATAAGTAATTTTAAAGTCTTTGAGAAATACATAAAAAAATTTCCCAAATAATTAAATTAAAAAAATTGAGAAAGAGCAAGGAAACATGCAAAGGCTGTATTTGCTCTTAGTTCATTGAATACATAAAATTCGCTCACCTAAAACATAAAATTATCTCATTGATCTGACAAAAAAATAGATCCCCTCACACCGAGAGGAGAGAGGAGAGAGAGAGAGAGAAAAACAAACACTCCCAATGTCAATTAAATTTAATGGCATTAATTAATGAGGGTTGAAGGGTAGGTCTGTGCCAATAAATTTCTTCTTGGTCGAATTCAAATTATGTAACACATCTTGCCCTTTTGGTTTGAATCATAAAGATGCTCCATGTATTATAAGTTTGGATCTGATTGACCCTGATTCTGATCAGACGGTCTTGATTCAAACTCAAATGAAATGGTAGTGCAGAGGATCCAGACTCCTCGTTTTAAAATAGGGGACAAGAAGCCTCTCTCTAAACCTTATCACCAGAATTGATAGCTGGCTGGCTGGCCTGTACCCCAACTTCCCATTGGAAGAAAATATTAGTTGTTTGGACCCACAATTCTTGACATTTTGATATAATATATTTGATTATATTTTTCTATATTGGATTTTAAAGTTAAAAACATTATTTTTAATATATTTTTTAAAAATTACCTAATCAATATTGTTAATAAATTTCAGTATTTATATATTTTCCCTTGTCTTACTGCAATGAACCATTGGTTTCATACTGTAATCATGTCTCGTATTCTAATTTTTATTTTTAAAGTTCAAATATTTTGATTTCAACTGCTAAACATGATCTACATATTATAATGTGCTTGGAGAGCAAATTTATATTTTTTTTGAATTTTTTACTATTTTTTTAGACAACTACAAAAAATATTATTTTTCATATAATTTTTTCGAAAAATTACTAATTTTGTACTTATCTAAAAAAACAGTAAAAAAAATATATATAGTTTGGTCTTCCTACATATTTAGTATGGAGATCATGTTGAGCAGTACCAGAAAAAGAGATAGAAATTATGATTGGAGGAAACAAATCTACTGAAATTCCTGAGGATTCCAGGGACCTTGAAATTCTCAATTCAACAATCTATATATTTTTTTAGATTCGTGCACAAAAACTGTCTTCTTTGAGATTCATGCATGACAAAACTTAGATGGTTGGATTTTATATTTCAGAGTCCTTGAAATCCCCAATGATTCCAGCAGATTTAATTCCATGATTAGAACACAAAAACAGTGAGCATTTTAATCATATTCTTATTAGTTAACCGTAATATATGTAACTTTTAACCTGACCACATTTTATTTTTGCTTCAACTTAAGCACATGAAAACCCCAATCATTAATTCCCTGAAGCTTACGTTTCCTCACACTTAACAGTTTAATTATAAGCAAATGTTCATCCAAAACATTCATTGAGAATTATTATTGCATTTTTTTGTTTGGATTACTTTACTTGCTTTTAAAAGGAAATGCAGGAGCAACAAAAAAGAAGGGATGAGGTTTGGTCAAATGGTTTTGGATGGTGTCTAGTCCAAAGCCTCTAAAAATCGTACAATTAAAGTTCGAATAGTCGATCCGAACAGCTCAACATGATTTGCACATTAAAATGTGCTCAAAGACCAAAATTTGTATTTTTTTGGAAATTTTTTACTATTTTTTTAGATACATACAAAATCACTGTTTTTGGACCCTTCAGAAACAATGATATTGTACGTATCTAAAAAAATAGTAAACAATTTCCAAAAAATATAAAATTTGATCTCCGAGCACATTTTTAATATGGAAATTATGTTGAGCAGTTCGAATCAACTGTTTGAACTTTAATCGTACAAATTTTAGAGGCTTTGGACGGTGTCCGATCCAAAACCATTTGGACCACATCCTTATTCCAAAAAAGAAATAGCTGTCTGCCAGTACTCAGTACTGTTGTGAATCCGATTTAACTGTTCTCTTTATACAATAACTAAGAATGCAACCTTACATAGATAGAAGCAAATAAACCATATACATACTTCATTAAAAATAAAATTAAACCATATACATATTTAGCATGGTTGCCTATGTAAAAGAACAATCAACATAAATAAGTCCACTGTGGTCCCATCAAAATTACCTATTTTAAAAAAAACATGGCTAATCATTTCAATTCAGCAATTAATTGTGCTAGTCAAAATGGAGGAAAAATTGGTTATTTGGGAGGGAAACATTAATGCAATACAAAAGGTTTGGTGGAATACATTATACATAGCTGTATGTACACCCCCTTCATAAAACATGATCTATTGCTAAGACACATGTCATTCAATAGAGGCTAATTAAAATGCCCTTAAACAAGGGGCAATTAGTTGTCCCTGTCTAGCATGATTTGCTTCATCTGAGAGGCTGATTGATTAAGCTAAGGTATCAATTAATTTCTCTAACTAGTGATTTTTGGAGTTAAAGGTCATGTTTGGTTGAGGAGTAAATCAGGAGTGGTGTCAGACTTTCTAATTATGAGGGTCAAATTAAATGTGGTCAATCATATAAAATTTCCATGCAGCGAATGGAGGTCAATTTTGTTCCTCAAAGACTTAGGAACAGCTAGCTACCTGGCTCTTACTGTACCTGTAATATTTTACTCTAAACTATATATAAAATTGAGTACAAGTATAAAATTTTTTAAAACAAAGGGGGTCAATTAACTCCCATTCTCAAAGGGTAGCTCCGTCTCTGGTGTAAACCCCTTATTCTACACTTAAGGAGACAAACAATGAGTGAAATAGGAGAAGTAAGATAGAGTAGGAGGTGACTTAATCCGAAATAACTGACTTCACCCATTTAAGTCGATTAACTTATTCTGCATGTACTCTACTTGAATGACTCACTGTTATAAAAACAAACACATTTTCCAACATCTTATTCCATCAAGTGAATTAATTTAAGTCATAACTTCAGCTACTAAATAATATATAAAATATGAAGAGTAACATTGAATAAGCAATTTAATCTTTGTTAAATTTACTCCACAACCAAACATGGCTAAAGGTTGTTTGATACACTAAATTTTGGATCTCATGCACTGAGGCACATATATAGGTTCATTAAATGCTCCACTAGTGATATATGTTTCTAGTTGGCTCCTCTCCTCCTGTTATCAAAAATTTTTTTTTTAATTGATTGTGATTTGATATGATGATTTAATCAACGATGTAATTACGGATAAATATTATAACAGAGGAGTTTTGGTATCACGCAGAGCACATACCATATGCAATGTTAATTTAATGCTATAGTATGTGTGTTGTATGAAGTCAAAACTGCTCTGTTAAAATCTTTACCCCTAATTAATAGCTAGAGGGATTCTAGTTTGCCTTTTTTTCGTTTTCCTAAACTATAAGTGCCCTTACAGTTTTTTTTTTTTTTTTTTTGAAAGCTAGTAGCTCCATTATACAGTAATCACTTAAAAATACAAATATCAAAATAAAATTATCATATTTGATATTCGATATATATTATTTTCTCTATATAGACATAAAACATTAACAACAACATCCAAATATTGAATTGTCAAATTCTTAATTTCCATAAAACGATAGTCAAATTTTTTTTTTTTTTGTACGTATACATAGTGTAATATAGAACAAACTACCATCAAGCTGTACATATGTGAGTACTATGGTATCACAAGATTCGCGAATTATTCGTGAATAATTTTTTTTGTGATGCCGAACTGAACGCCGAATTATTCGGTTGACTGAACTTTGACCGAATAATTCGCAAATTTTATAGATTTTTCCAAATTTTCCAAATTATTCACGAATTTTTCCTAGATTTTTTTTATTTTGCTTCCTTGCAAGACTGAGATCTCTGGTCCGGATAATTCCAAATCATTCCCGAATTATATCTGAATTATTCCTGAATCACGAATTTTTTATCTCGTCGAACTGAACCTGAATAGTTCATTTGTCACTATGGTGGGTACAACACAACTATAACACATTGCCTAAATGGTTAATTTGCATCAAATATGTCTCAGAAAAGCTACAAGAAATCTAAAAATGAAAGGACAAATAAAAATAGAATAACTTAAATCCTCCTTAATATGAATCAATAAATACATTCGACTCATCACCTCTGTTCTCCTTCTGTCATGTTTTGTACCTAGAATTTATGTACAGCTTTGGGCCCTTTCTAGAATTTTTTGTAAAGGTAGTTATATTCACTTGCTATAAATTTGGTACTTGTGCTTTTATATGTGTAGCTCCTTAGAGTCTTAGAGCTTCGCCCCATCCTATAGATTAAATGTTACATGAAATATTTCAATCTGTAAAACTTAAACAATGTGTGTTAATTTAGTAAGTAAAATGGTTGTAATTTATATATTTTAAACGAAAGTGTATTAATGCACTATAAAGGTAGAGCAAATTTCAAAATCTTTAGAGGTGGAGTAAAATTAATATACTAATTAATTTTTCAATTTTAGACGTATTTTAATGAGGAGGGTTCAAATGCCTCCGTTTTTTGTGTTTCCATCATGTCTTTATTTTTAAAAACTTAAATAACTTAAAATCTAAAACTTAAAAGTCAAAATAAAACTGTTGGATATGCTCTACATCATTTTATCTATGCACGTGTAAAAAATTATGACATTTCAACTTTATTTTGATCGTTATCAAGAATTTGTAAAAAATGTACTAATGTGGATAATTTAGAGACGTTGATTTTTCAACTTATTAATTCACATATAAATAAAATTAAAATGTGATAATTTTTTATGAGTACATAGAAAAAATAACATAACATATATCACATCCAACAGTTTTATTTTGACCGTTAAGTTTTAGATTTTGAGCTATTAAAGTTTTTAAAAATAGAAGCATAAAAAAAAGAGGCATTTGAATCCTCCTCTATTTTAATTAGTAATTAAGTACTGATTTTTTTTATTTTAGATACGATATGTAAGGAATGCTTAATTAGAGGTTAATGTGGAATTAATTGTGGATAGGATAATTAAGTTTGATGTATCATGATTTCAAAGCCACTTTACTTGTGAACATCATTTAAGATAGCATCTAGTGAGTAGCATCCAGAGAAAACTCAAAATCTATAACATAAATGAAGCCTTTATTTGGTGAAATAGAAATAGTGGGGACATGACAATTGACAGGACGCATTTCTCTGTGCGTAGTAATAAATTGCCATACTGTGGTCACACATGCTTCGGTTGTTAGCTTTTACTCAGTTTATCTCATCTCTCTCCAGCGCTCCAAATTAAATGTATAGTAGGTCATTGAATGTTGTATTTTATCAAGATTTGTGTTACAAATGTGAACCCTAAATTTAACGAGGGAGGCAGACTAAGTACTTTTGTTAAAGAAAAATAAATCACTGTGTGATTTTAGTTTTTAAGTTTTTAGCAGAACAATCTTTCAAATTATGACATGTTACGTTCAGAAACGGAGTCAAACTTTCAAGTTATAAGAGTCAAACACATTTTGGAGATCAAAATATAAAATATTAATGCTGAGTATGGATAGAGGCGGATCTACTTAGATCCAATAGAGTCAATTGACACTCATTTAATTTTATTTTTTTTGTATTTATGTTTATTTTTCTATATAATTTAGCACAAAATATCATGATATGATAACATTGATCTTCATTTTTTGGATAACTTTTTTTATAATTGACTCCCATAGTTTGAAATTTTTTATATGATTGACCATCATATGTGTTTGACACCCATTATTCGAAAGTTTAGCTCCACTCCTAAGTATGGAGCTAGATCAATTTTACAGTACACGTATTATTTTACTCTAAACTATGTACACAATCATGTATAAGCACAATTTTTTTTTAAAATGAATGAAAATTAATTACCTCTGTGTAGATTCGCCCAATTATTTTAGAGGAGTAGCTTGGACCCGATGTCCATCGGACTCAAAGTGAGTGCGATGGGTTCCATAACCGTCCGATCCGTTTTAAGATCAATGAGCGTCACTTTAAAATACGTGCAAGTATGCTTTAAAATCTGTGCGCACGGATCTTAAAGCAGAACGGACGGTTATGGAAGCCATCGCACTCACTTTGAGTCCGATGGGCATCAGACCTAGGCTGGTCCCTTATTTTAGATGTCATCACAACTAGACGGATACACGATAGGCCGAGTCCGATCAGAATTCAGTCTGAAAATGCTTTAAAATTTCGTGCTAATATATAACAAACGGATCGGATTACTTCAAACTCAACATTTGAGATACCTTAAGGTGATATGAATTCTGATAGCATGCACCCCCTCTAAAATGCATTTGATGCATCGATCAAAACATCCGATCCGAATCCTATTTATAATCAAAAGTATAACTTAGAACAAATAAGTACTGATGAACCAAACAGCCACTCTGCCACACAAAGCATGGTGCTACTGCTAACTAAACCCAAATGGCCAAATAGCCTAATGGCATGCACCACACTAGAGAATTAAATGCACCCAAAATGAAATCAAACTACACCCAACTGCCTCCTACCCAACCAAAATAAATCAACTAGCACCAAAAATAAACAAAAAAATAAAAAAAACAAGGTGCATGCAATAAGTTAACGCGCAAAAAACTAACAAAAAAAAAGTGCCAATAATTTCCATTGACTAAGTCTACATACATTGATGGTTCTTTAAATATCTCCCACACCTCTGTTTCTCTCCATCTCATTCACTGAAACATCAAAAATGGCTTCTTCAAGAAGAGAACTCATGCCTAGAATGTGTTGGGTTCTTTTCCTAGCTCTAGCTCTAGCTCTATTCTCGGGTCCAGTTCGATCCGAGCCACAGGCGCCATGTTACTTCATTTTTGGCGATTCACTTGTCGATAATGGCAATAACAACGACATGGCTTCGCTAGCACGTGCCAACTATCCGCCTTACGGCATCGACTTCCCCGGTGGTGCTTCCGGAAGGTTCACCAATGGACTAACCACCGTCGATGTGATCGGTAAGTTTATTTAACATTTTTTTTTTCAAATAAGATACTGTTTATTAATGAAATGCATCTGACCAATATATGGTACAAAATCATTTTTTGTATTGTTAATAATAAACTATGAATGTTGCTATGCACTTAATTAATTATAAGTTGGTCACTTTCCGTAGCTTTCTGGGCCAAGTGATAACCTTTTTGAGTTTAAATCCGAAACTTATTTGTCATTGGATGCAATGATTTGACACTGTATATTATAATGGAGATGGGATAGGTACATATGATACGAGATTAATTATATATATTTTCGTTTAACAAACTTTTTGACAAAGACATATGAATATTGTATCAAGTGCATGTTAGTACTAGGTTACCACAGTGGTTCCCAATAATTAATATAATTCATTCCATTCCATCTATAATAAAATTTATAGGGAATTTTATGCATGATCTAAATTAAAAACATTTGTTGTATGATATTAGTAGGGGTGCAAACGGATCGGATAAAGGTAAAATCATATTTGTATCTGTTTTTATTTTTCAAATACGGATACAAATTAAATATTAGATAGGTACGTATACGGATTGGATATTAAACAGATCTGCGGATACAATATCCGCTTTTTATAATAGTGAATAATATAATTTTTTTCATAATATATATCAAATTATATAGTATATATTTTTTTTTCCAATACGGATAATTAAAATTTGAAATTATATCTGTATTCATATCTACACGGATTTTCGGATATCAAATATTTGTATATAATTTTCGGATTCGATAGGATAATATCCTACCCGTTTGCACCCCTAGCTAGATATTAGTGGTGTGAATCGGATCCGTATATTTTAGATTATCCAGACAAATATGGACAACGCATACATCATTAATTAATAATCAAATACCAAATTAAATTCATGCCCTCTGCATGTACTGCATGTGATGTGGGTTCATAAATTTAATGCTCATATTAAAGTTGGTTTTAGTGTTTTAATTCTCATTTAATGCTAAAACCAGTCTAATCTAGAGTATCAAAAAGGGTAAAGATCATTTAACATATCTGTTTTGGCTTCATACAAAACAGCACTGCATGAAATCAAAACTGCTCTCTTATTAAAAATGAAATTAACTTTATAATTCTACATTGAACTCCTATAACAAATTTTTTTTTTTTTTTATTTACACAAACAGCGAAGCTCCTTGGATTTGACAATTACATCCCACCATATGCAAGTACAAACGGAGATCAGCTTCTTACTGGCGTCAATTTCGCTTCAGCTGCTGCTGGAATCAGAGAAGAAACCGGTCAACAACTGGTATTTGCTCAATTTCAACTTTACATTAATTACAAAGGTGAACAGTTAACTGAGCAAAACTGGTAATTTATTGCGAGCACATGCTTTTCGGTACCATCATCAAACAATAGCTGAAAAGTATCACTGTATCAGGCTATCAGCATTCAATTGGTACTGTCACTTGCGTATATATGCCAACCAAATATCTACTTTATTATTTGATAATTTAACATGTAAGAAAACTGATTTTTTTTTTTTAAAAAACTAGAAGGTTCTTGGTCATTATTTTTTATTCACAAATAATGTTATGAAACCGCTAGCTAGGCTTCTATATAATACAACATTAATTATTGGATTCGAAATGTTTTTAATTTTGAAATTTATTTCTTGTTTCTTTCTTCTTTCATTCACTTCTTTTCACTTCATCTGACAGAAAAAGGTGCTCAATATCCCTAGAGAAAATTAATAAATAAATAAAAGAAATAATTCACTGTGCCAAAAAAAATTCACTGCCAAACCTCTTATCAAGAAATAAAAGAAGTCTGAAAATTTTGAACTTTCTGATAAGGTTATGAATTTTTTTTCTCTGGTAATTAATAGGGTCCGAGGATACCATTCAGTGGCCAAGTCCGAAATTACCAGACGGCGGTGCAACAAATGGTTAGCATTTTAGGAGATGAGGATAGTGCGGCGGATTACCTTAGCAAATGCATCTTCTCCGTTGGAATGGGATCCAACGACTACCTAAATAACTACTTCATGCCCATGTTTTACAACACCGGTACCCGGTACACTCCTGAGCAGTACGCCGATGATCTCATCCAACGGTACACAACTTTTGTCACGGTAAGTTTTAATCTTTATTTCATAAATAAATTATTTGAGAAGTTTCAATAAATGAGGCTATGGTACTATATATGCATAGAACACTTTGGTCCATACTATGAATGCTATATTTCTATTTTCAAAATCCAAATAGTTCGATGCACTGCTGAATATGATCTTCATATGAAAATGTGCTTAGATGCCAAATTTTACATTTTTTTAGAATATTTTTACTTTTTTTTTAAATAGGTACAAAGTACTGAGTATAAAGATTCTGGATCATATAAAAGTTGTGATTTTATACCTATCTAAACAAATAGTAAAAAAATTCTGAAAAATATAAAATTTGGCTCTCTAAGTACATATTTTTATATGGAGACTATGATGAACTGTTCGGATCAACTATTTTAGACTTTAAAAATAAAAATATGCATCCATAGTATGGACCAAAATGCATTATGCATAGTACCATAGCCTCTCACTCGGTTCCAATTAGTAACACTATCTTTCACAACATTTTAATAAACAAGATTACAAAAAATTAACAAAAAAAAATAAAAAAAAAAAGAAAAAAATAAGAGACAAAAACAAATACATACCCCCCGATTCCAATTAGTAGCACTTGTCTTTCGCAACATTTTATATAAACGTGATAACAAAAATTAATAGAAGTCACAACCATTTTATGTAGAGCCTATACCAAAACGGTGCACGAAAGGTTGCCCTGATCGGAGTAGGCCAAGTCGGGTGCAGCCCGAACGAGCTTGCTCAGCGGAGTCCAGACGGTGTCACATGCGTAGCAGCCATCGATAGTGCGATTCAAATCTTCAATAACAAGTTGATCGGTCTAGTGGACCAGTTCAACACACTGCCAGGAGCACACTTCACATACATTAATGCCTACCATATCTTTGAAGATATTGCCAGGAACCCACAAGCAATGGGTAGGTTTCCTTGATTTAATGCTTTTTACCAGTTCCTTTACTCTCCTGTCTTTGGCTTTCATTTTTGGCGCCAACTGGTATTTCATATTTTCTGTGGCAATGCATGTGTGTTTCCAGATTTGTTACAGTACATCATCCCATGCTTTTAATGAATCCATATCTTCTCAGGAAACATAATATTTTGTTACCTTAGGTGAAATGAATTCTGTTTTTAGTAGTGCCTTAAGAAATTTGTGGGCTAAAAGATTTATTCTGGTATTGATTTCAGGATTAACTGTGGTAAATAGAGGCTGTTGCGGAGTAGGAAGGAACAATGGCCAGTACACTTGCCTCCCGTACCAAGTACCGTGCCAAAACCGGGATCAATACCTCTTCTGGGACGCATTCCACCCTAGCGAGGCAGCAAATCTTATCATAGGTAAAAGATCGTACCAAGCTCAGTCTGACAGAGACTCATATCCGATGGACATTCGGACTCTTGCTCAGATTTAATTTGTAATGTACTGTATTAAATCCCTTCGAGATCGAAGCGAACTTAATTCTTTTTTTATAGATACAATAGTGAGTTAACATGTATCGTGTGTGTAGTAGTAAGCATGCATTTGACAAATGCATGTGGTGTTCTTTTGAAGGTGAACATATATATGTTTGTGTGGATTGTGGAACTTGTGCTTTCATTAAGATTGTATGAGTTTAAATAAGATATTTTGTGCCTCTTTTTACTCTCTATTTTTTTTTTTTTTTTTTTTTTACATTTTCGAGTGACCGAATGTGGCGACATTTTAACTTTGAAAAAAAAAATTAAGCTATATATGATTTAATTTGAAAAATTGTCCATCTATAATCTACTGTCAGAAAATGTGAACAAATTTATGTAATTGAAAGAATCACATTAAAGCAAAGAGCACAGAAACAATAAATTGTTGATACAGGAGTTGTCTCAAGTTTTACTCTGGACACAGATGAATTTGTATCCTCTGCATCAACTCAAAAATAAATCTTTTGAGTTAATGTATCTGAATCATCCAATTGGTTTTAAGATCCGTGCATACTAGATCTGCACTAATATTAAAAGACTCATTTGTTAAAATCAGACAATTGAGATATATTAAATCAAAATATTCTCTTTTTGAGTTAAATGCAGAGAATACGTGTTCCACTGAGATGGGGACCAAAGAGGGGACCCCAATTAAAAAAATGAAGAAACTTCACTTCTCATGCTTAAAGGACCATTGATATAAATGCTCTTTGTATTTCTTTTTCATTCTTATTTTTTTATTCTTTAATATTGTTTGTTATTACACTTGAGAGTTGGTTAATTAGACCTGCAACTGCAATGCAATGTAGGAAGGCTAGGGGTGCAAACCGATTGGATATTATTCGACCGTATCCGAATCTGTATCTGAAAATTAGATACGGATATCCAATATCCGAATATCCGTGCGGATACGGATATGAATATGGTTTTTAATTTTAATTATCCGTATATAATATATAGTTTAATATATATTATTGAAAAATTTATGTTATTCACTATTATAAAAAGCAGATATCCGTATCCGTCTAATATTCGATCTGTATCCGTATCCGAAAAATAAAAGAAGATACAGATATAATTTTACCACTATCCGATCCGTATCTAATCCGTTTGCACCCCTAAAGGAAGGCAGTAGGCTCCTGATATGTGGCACTTGATTCTGAAAGACAAACTAATTTTGGGCCCTCATAGTTTATTATGAGCTCAGCCCAAGATGAATATGTAGTACACTATAGAGATAGGTATTGGCCCATGGGCTATGGTATTAACACTTATCAAATGATGAAATGAACAGGTGTGTTTTTACAAGTAGAAAAACTAACTTCATATATGTCAATCTCAATTGAAATAATACAAACTCATAACTTATTAACAGACTCCTGATTCCAGATTTGGCTAAAAATACATGATTTCATGTGTTTTCTTATCTAACCTCCCCCCCCCCCGCACGCACACACACACACAAACACCCCCAACCTCTTTTTATTTTTCCCAAGATCCCAATCAAATAAAACAATGTCCTTCAACAATTCTTCTCAGATAATAAGTTATCAGTTTGAACGCCTTGCTTCCCTCTCAGCCTGTGCAAGAGATTACAACATATCCATAATTAATATGCATATTCAATACTGTCATGCTATGCTTCAAAATCATATAATTGTCAAATATTTTTGTTAGTGTTGTTACCGCTTGGATGACTCTATCGAAAGCATCGGGCCCATGACTCTCGATATATCTCTCAACTGCTTTCCTTGCATCCAGGCTCATCATTTGCATTGCTGTTCTTTGCCTTTCTGAGTAAACCGAATTCACGTGGCCACCAATCTTAACATATCTTCTCACATGATTTTCATATAAGTATGCCGCCCCATTGAATACTGGTAACACCAACCAGCAACAAAACAATAGTTTCATGATATTCCAAAGAGGAAACCTGTAATTATATGGCAATAGGCAAATGTAAATTGTTCAGTAAAACAGTAATTGAACTGGTAATTTGCTGATAAAGGTTATTAATATAAATTATCAGATAAAAGTATACCATTTTAGAACATTCCAGAAGGTGAGCTCGAAAATAGTAATAAAGGAATGAATCACCCAATATGTAAGCCATTGCTGATCATCCACTGACGATGGAGATTCTATTGCACGAACCGATGCATATCTGATTATTTAAAAAGTATATTGATTTAATTTACAACATATATAATGAAAGATCAAATTACAATTCATCGTATGATTTTACTGGTACCAAAAATTCTTAGAAGACTGAAGAAAGATCAACTTACAGTGGATACATTAGAGTCACCCCCGGACTGGCGCACAAACATGTAAATAATGGAAAATTAGCATTAGTTTTAAATACCAAATGATCATACAATACTGTAATACATAAAAAAAGAGGTAAAAATAATTTTATTCAATGATTACTGCTAATGAACTTCTTATAAAAAGCAAACAGGTATTTTTTTTAAAGGAATATTTTGCCTCAGAGCTATTTTGATGAATTTTGAAGCGCTACAGTTATTTCATTCAAACCCAATGTTTATTGCATTCAAGTAATAAAAAGTAGAAAAATAAAATTATCTTACCCAACAAGACCATATAAATTTTTTACCAAGGTTGCGAGAAAACGCATGATTTATTTGTCAGATGCTCTGAAATTCCTTCTCTCTAAATCTGAAGAATGTACAGAAACAGAGAAATGAGATGAATAAAATTTATGGCAAATTGCTCAATTTTTAAAGTACATATGTTGCATGCATATCCTAGTAGAATAATTGAAGGAAAGCATTCTTGGATATGCTACTAAAAGCCTTCTTTTCTTGACCCAACAAACAAGGAAACAGGGAATATATCAAAAGTTTGCAAAAGGATTTGCATTAGGGCAGTTACAGGAATAAAAATATTCATCACTTTTAAGATGTACCCAAGATGATACCTTAACGAATTGAGAGTAGGTCCGATGGGCTGGTGTAATGACCATCCAATCTGCATCAAGATTTGTGCAAACTAATTAAAATCCGTGCATGTCTGTTTCAATTTCCTTGTATACATCTTGATTCTAATTGTATGGTTTTAAAGCCAATTGGACCTAAAATCCGTGCATGTCTATTTCAATTTTCTTGTGCACAGATCTTGATTCTAATCGTACTGTTTTAAAGCCAATTGGACCTACTCCTATCTCTACCTTAACAACCTACTTGAGTTGTAAGCATCAATTTTGAGTTTTGATCCATGGATGAGAAAAAAAAAAAAAAAGATGAATTTTGCTCCAGTGTATGGATTTTTAATAACAACAATATTAAAACCGATTTCATCCCTTCAATTATCAAGAACAATATAAAAAAAAATATTATGCTTTGTTTTTGTATAGAATATTTAATATAAAATTTCTGTTCTAGTATTTTTATTGGATATTTTTCATATTTTCAAAAAAATAATCTTATTATCCCTAACAGCAAATTTCTAATTAAATTATAATCATCCTATGAAATCAATATAAACCGTCAAAATTGTTTAGTGTGTTGAAACATGGTCTTTCTAGCTTCAACCCTAAACTCTATTGTCAAATACAAATCCATTACCTAAAAATTAAAATTGATGAAAAAAGACCAAAAAAAAAAATTAAACGCAGAAAATATATTAAATTGAAATTGAACAGAGTTTAAGGTTCTATGTAAAAAAAATCATAGTAAAATGAAAACTTAATGTTGGGTACCTGTCAAGTGCCACCTCTTCAGATTCTTCCTCTGTTCTTAAGACAACAAAAGCAGTTTCTATAGTGCTTCGTATCTCCAAACAAAGGTGCCAAGGAATTATGCGTTAAAAAAGCTTGGCTTTAGTATGGGTATATCTCACAATTAAAGATTTTATTCCAAATTAGAAAAGGAAAGTTAAGACCACTTAAAGAGAAACATATTAATTCTTTCCTATCCTTAGAATCTGATGGGATCCTATGGATACTCTGCCAAAATCGTAATTTCAATTGAAATTACTTATTTTTTCGTTTCAATGTTTATAATATCGTAGTTATTCTTTTATTCAATTTATTATTTATTGGCCATATTTTTCACTATACTTTTATTTAGAAAATTAAAATATGTAACATATATAATTAATTTTTCATAAAAATAAATAATTTATTTTCTTATTTATGATATACACATATGTCTAAGTCTAAATGTATATAAATGTCAATTTGTATGCATCATAAGTAAGACTTAAATTTGGGTCCGATGTCCATCAAACTTAAATTTGCGTCTGATGAGTTCCATAACCGTTCGATCTGCTTTAAAATATGTGCACATGAATATTAAAGCGGATGCACACGGATATTAAAGCAATGTGCACAGATCTTAATACAGATAGAACAGCTATGGAACCCATCGAACTCAGTTTGTCCGATTGGCATCAGACCCAAATTCATGTCGATAAGTAAAGATATTAATTATTTGTCTTCACAAACAACTCCACTAAAAATTGAATATTTATCTCAAATATACTACATATGTTTTATTTCATTTTGTAATACTAAATTAAATATTTATTAATTTAAAATAAGATTTCATAAAAAATAGAAATATTTAAAATTTCAGAACGAAAAAATACATAAATCCGAAATTTTAAAGGATATACATCTAAAAAATTTCCCCTTTGATTAAATTTGTAATTAAAGCTCAGCTGATTGATGTTAATCAAATCAATATCCTAAAAAATAATGATATAAATAACAAATTCATCAACATGTCAGCAAATAATCAAGCCAAATTATATTGGGTTTTTTTTTTCGTTAAAACACAAAAGGGGAACAGTTGATCTTTTATTCTCAGCATAAAGCTTCTAGTTTACATTCACCATATCATATTTATATTTCAAACCATTGCACCAGTGCCTTTCATTTCTACCTGAACCACATCAATTGCAAACCCTTTTCCATGCTGCTTCCAGTAATCTGCATTGGGATTAATCCACTCTGGTTCATCCATCTCAACCCTGCTTTCCTTTGCATCTCCGGCCGAGAACCCATACCTCGAGTCTCGCTCTTTTACCAGTTCGGGATTAACACGTGCTATGTCCACTGCCTGAGGTGACACCATAAGGGATGGTGCACCGAGTGGGAGCCGATCACCCCGGTCGATTTGCCAGGTGCACCAAAACTTGCCATATGTTTTAGTTAGCAACTTGTGTTCCGGGTCTTGAAGCAAATCAGGCATGCCTTGTAGAGTCCATAGACCCATCTTGATTTCATAGGCATGTGAGTGCCATAGTTTTTGTTCCTCAGGTGGTAGGGATTCGAAGATGTTGTCTGATACGATGTACTCGATACCTGCCATGCCAACAAGGATGAACACTATAATCAAGTGTGTTAATTGAGTCAAGGAAATTGAAGTTCATCTAGGTTATTTTGAAATTAATACAGTGATATAGCAGTTTCAGATGTTCTTTTTTGCCTAATAAAATCAGGAGGCAATTTCAAATTCCCAATTTAACCATCAAATGGCCTTAAATTATAAAAAACAAAAACCCAGTAACCTAAAACAGTATGTTTTTTTGGAATGAACTACAACAGCAGTTCAGAGAAATTACTTGCCTATCAGATGTGCAGAGGGTTTGTCGGAGTCATAAACTGCGCATTGAAGGAAATCCTGGTTGACCCGTTGAATGAAGTGATGGGTCGCGATCTGATGGCTGAGATCGTGCCCGTACAGCGCAAAGGTGCAAGCATGCATGTTCATCTGCTTCACCGGCTTCACCGACTGTAACATCTGAGCACCAGTATCAGCAAGCTTCGAACCAAGAGTTCTCGCCTTCCCTGGCAGTGTGGGCCTCGCTCCGATCATCGGAGTGGCGCCTGATTTCTCATCGCTTGAGGCCATAGATTTCTTAAAGAAATTATTTCCCTTTACCATTGTGTTTCCCTTTACCCAAGTATACGATGTCATCTCGCAACAGAGGAAGGTGGACACGTGGTATTTCAGACACGTGGAGTATGGCATGCATGAGATGCTTTTACTCTTTTGACTTCAGAAACAAAATGACACCATTTGACCAGAACACAAATCTCATGGGCCTTTCATGCCTAGAAAAGCCCAACTTCTCGAAATCCTTATTGACCCATAATTCGTAATTGCTGCTGCTGCACCCTTTCGAGCCTGTGGAGCCCAACTTAATAATATCATCATAACAAAATTATGAAAAAAAAATCTTGGGTCAGAAACTAAATTGACATTTTCTACAGGTACAGGATACATACAAATAACATCACTGCATACAGCCTTATTACACTACGATCTACAGTAAAAATATTCATTACATACATTACAAACAACATCACTGCATACAGCCTTATTACCTATATTCATTGCTAATCATAAGTGATATTGTAAGTGTCGAAACGCTGAGGAGTTGTCATAAATGATGAATTCTCGTCATAAACAACAATTTCGCCATCAGAAGATGGCAATTCTTCATAGTCTAGGTTTACTGGTGCACTTGGGCCATCAATGGTCTCCCAATCTAAATCGTCACCATCAAACAGGCTTGGCTCATCAGTGATCCATTCTCCCAACAAGTCGATATTGTCATGGCTAATAGGATCGGACAATTCAGGGGGGCCTTTTTTCAAGAACCTGTAAGAATAATTTATATAAAGATTATCACCAGAACACTTTTTTGGTGCAAGTGAAGCAAGATGAAGACATGCATATACAGGGAAATACACACTTTGATCGATACTACGGATCCATTTCTTCATTTTCACAGTCTAAATAGTTGATCCGAACCATTCATCATGATCTCCATATGAAAATGTACTTGAAGGCAAAGTTCTACATTTATAGAATTTTTGTACCATTTTTTTAGATAGGTAGAAAATCACTACTTCGAATGGTCTAGAATCTTTACATCAAGTGAATTTACCTATTTTAAAATATAATTAGTCAATAAATTCTAGAAAATGTAAAATTTGGCATCCAGGTACATTTTCATATGGAAATCATACTTAATGGTTTAGATTAACTATTTGGACTTCGAAAACGGAGATATTGATCCGTAGTACGTATCAATCCGCGCTATGCATAGTACCATAGTCTTACTAATAATAAAATTACCCATGCACAACACACACACACAAAAAATGCTCTCATTACCTCTCACGGAATTTCAAATTGTAGCGAACAAAAACCAAGTCAGTGAGTCTCTGGTACTCAATCTGGTTGTGCCGCTTGGAGTGAAGGGACTCAAAAGTGTTCCAGTTTCTCTCACATCCTGTTGCACTACAGCACTGACTCAGCACCCGCATCGCAAAATTCTGCAGCTCTGGTGTTTCATTCCCGAATTGCTCCCACCAAGCAACTACAATAAACCAAGCATACATGATGATCAACATGCCACCCTAAATTTTTTTTCACCATCCTCAACAGTTTTTCTCATTCCCTAACCCTTTATTTCCCCTTAATTATCAGGGATTGGATTTAACAATACCAAACCCGCGACCACTAGAATTATCAGCAATGGTCGTGACTGACTTTTATACTCAAATTCAAAATAAATTTTGTCAAATATATTAAACAAACTCACTATAAAGTAATAATGAAGTTAGAAGATTCAACATGCTTGATGGCTTGTATCATCTAATTTAGCTTAATAGCTTATCTTGCATAGACACTCTGTTGAAACTTCACTTTCTTCTTATATAACACGTTACTGGACTTTTTGATTGGTCCCTAGACTTTTATTTTGACTACATTGGTTACTATACTGTATGGTATGGTATACTTCAAGTTGGTTTGGTCAAGTCATATGTTGTGGCATCTGACTACTGGGTCCACAGCAATCTTCTCTTTCTTTTCACTCTTCTTTTCTAATTTTTCTCTCTCAAGAACCATTCTGCTTTCAATGCACATAAAGTCAACTACATAGGCCCCAAATACTTCAAAAGAAAAAAGTTAAAAGGGAGTCGTTTCAATAATCGGATAACTAATAGCTTAATATAAGTGCTGAAATTTGGCCCAAATTTTTAATTACAAATCCCAGTTGTTCTTATTAAACCAATTTTACTGTTGGAAAGCATTTACATAGAACTAAGCCTGTAGATAACTTCAGATTTTTCTGGGTGAGTCACAGAATAGCAAATATGTTTTGTCGAACAGAAGTTAAAAGTGCAGGAATCGGAAGGGTGGAAAGAAAACTAATGAATTGACCTGAACTCTGTCCCCTATCTTTTCTGATATTGTCTAGAAAAAAAAAAAAAAAAAAAAAAAACAAACTGGAGAAGGAAACTCATTACCTCCTGTAGTCACCAAAGTGTGGTGTATTTTTTTGTAGTGCAGTAGGGTGTAATAGAAGGGAAGGAAAGAACTCTACAACCAACAAAATAATGGATGGAATGAAGTATTAACTTCCCATAGGAAAACCTTTCCATTACATCCCAGTACTTATCCTTCTTAACTGAGAAGAGACGGTGGCGGTGTGGTAGAAGTTAAACTGTATGGAGGTAATCGATTAGATACATGTTAGGAGGAGGGACATAAATAGAAAGAAGGAGACAAATAAAGAAAAAATAATAAGGGGAAAAAAAGAGGAAAGGAAATGGTGGTAGGACCCACTAGTTAAATTCAACATCACATGCCCATGCTATAAGTAAACAAGCAGCAACATTATCGAAACTTCCTAAAATAGCTCAATGAATGTAGCAATTTGTACTTCCTAGAATAGTTCCAAGTGTCATCTGAACAAATTAAAAGTTTATGGACAATTTGGAAATAACACATACTTTTGGGTAGCATAATGCAATTTGTCCTTTCTGATGCCCATTTATACTATGCGACTAACAAACCATCCTTGAGATGTTGCAACTAGCAATCTATAATTAGCATATTACGACTAACAAACCATCCCATGAAATATCAGCCTTCCAAGTTTCTTTTCTAAATCCAACCAATTAAGTAAAGCAAATTATAATGTTTTGGTTATGAAATTTGTATAAAATCTATAATAGATTGCTAGAGTTAGCATGAAAATGCTAGGAGTAGTTTAGTAATTTTCTTTCTGATTGTGATCCTGTTTGACAGGACAAGTTTATGACATTTATCAAAGAAAAAAACACACATTCATGAAAAAAAAAATTACAAAGATTTTTTTTAAAAAGGTGCTGGCATCCAATATTTACAGGAAAACATTCAAGAGAAGTGGAATTCAATCAAGAAATTCCGTTAGTGAACTATTTAATTCCTTTGGACTGCATATACTCCTTTTCCTTTTAAGTACTTACCCTCCTACTATATTTCTATCATAAGATGCTGCTGATCTACAAAAATTAATAATGTTCCCGGAAAGAAGTTTTATGTGTTATAGAAACCTATCATTTCTCTATCATTCAGTAAATGTACCCTTTATTTGTTATTAATATGAAAAACAATAGGTTGCCATTGCAACTAGGAGAAATGGAGATCATCATTGCAAATACAGCAAACATTTGGGTGTAATATTGCCAAAAACCTTTTATAAACTTGACGAACTTAAAATGAAATGAACTACTTTTCAAATCTCTACCTGGATTGAGCTTGTCACGTAGTCGAATCGCAAGAGGCAAACCAAAATCACCTGTAGACCTTTTATATGCCTCCAACTGAATCCCAATCTTCTCTTGCACTTCATCATTCTGTACCAACCTAGTAATTGTGTTGAGCAACCCCCTATTAACATCACTCTGTTTCCCAAATCCATTTTTGAAATAAACTGATGGGTTCAAAAAGCACGCTGCTCCATGCAAGGGACTACAGAGCTCCTTCTCCCAAATGGTGTCAATCACTCTTAAATACGGACCAAAAACTGACGTGTTGTTCTTTAACCGCAATTTTATGGCCTCTTTTGCCTTTTCAATTGCTTCATAGATGTACCCAATGGCAGGCTTTTCTTCCCTATATACCAACCGGAGGATGCGAATTATGGGCTCAGTTACCTCAACTATGTGCTGACACTGGGCCCAGAACTCCTTATCCTCTAAAATGATGTTAGCAACTTCTTTTCCAGTGTTTCCACTTGCATGAGGTGACTCTATCCACTTGCGGCAAGAGAACATCTGGAGTACCTCCTTTTTGAACTTGAGGAGGCAATGGAGGCTCAAAAAATGACTTGCAAACCTGGTGATACCAGCACGACATAAATCATGACCATTGGTGAACTCTTTTCTCATCATGGAGAGAATGGAGGCATTGTTGTAAATAAATTTCGTGACTTTCCTGGCCTTTTTTAGGGTTTCATCGATAAACGGGAAGAAACTCTGGTTCGAAAAGGTTTCCAAAATTAAATCAATGCAGTGGGCAGCACAAGGAGACCAGAAGAATGTGCCGTACCGCTGTTGCAAGGCTTTACCAGCCCCCTTATGCTCTTCATCAATATCCGTGACGAACTGCACTACATTCTCGGGACCTACTTCCCTCACAACCTGGTCAAAAATCTCAAATAGAGCCTCTCTGCTTTTGTTGAGCCCTGAGGCTTCAACTGATTTTAAAAACATTGTACCCCCAGGAGAGTACGTGAAAAAATTGATAATCGGTTCTGGCCTCTGATTTGTCCATCCATCAGCCATTATAGAACACCCATACACCCTCCATTCTTTCTTGATATTAGCAATATACTCTTTGATGTCAAAAGCCGCCTCCTTTAAAAGCGGACCCCGTAAATCATTAAAATTCGGGGCTTTGAAACCCGGGCCCACTCTTCCGATAGCATCCACCATGGCCTCATAGTAACTCGAATTGGCAGCGCTAAAGGGCACATTTGCATCATACCACCATTTTGCAATGGCCAACTGGGCTTCACGAACGGGTTCAACATGTGACCCATTTTTTGCTGAAGGTTCATTTCGTGGGGTTGTAAGCGCAGTAAGAAGACCTACATTGCGCCGGGACCCACTGGGCTTTGACCTATTACTAGATGTGATTAAGTGGCCTGATCTACTACTGGGTGTGGTTAAGTTACCAGAATCCTCAACTAAAGCATTATTATTATCAGTGTTATTATTATCACTATTACTGTCTACTTTTGATTTTCTTCTCTTCCTTGGTGTTTGATGGGTGGTTAAGTTGGCAATTAGCCGTTTCATTTGAGATCTAACATTCTCTGGCACATTTTGGCAAACCTGGGCCTGACCCTTTACACCCGCTAGGTGGTACTTGAGGCGGGTGATGCCACCTCCATTCAACCTCTTATCACAATAAATGCAGATGCTGCTGTTTTTGGAGTCTGCAACAGGTTTTCCATGGGCCCACGCAGGGTCGTCAGATCGGCCACCTAATGAAGGGCTAGAAGAAGAGTTTCTGGGCATATTTGATCTGAAAAAGAAAGAAAAGATTAATGTAGAAAAGAGAAAAAAATATATGTTGGATACAAGCGGAATGATTTGAATGACAAGAAGAAATCAACTAGGGTCAGAGAAAATATAACATAAGCTCAGTACTGAAACATACTCAAATGGTAACAAAATTAAGTATAAAAGCTAGTTGCAAGACATATATAGGATCATTATTGCTATTAAGTCCATTTCATTCACAAAATTCCTAACTCCTAAAACCCCAAATTGAAATTGAAATTGAAATCAGAAGGTACAGAAATGTCTAATTATTCTCATTGCTTCCAGTATGAAATTGCTCAAATCCCTTGCGCAATTATCCCAACATCATCTGGCAGGCCCAATTTCAAAACCAAATATAAAAATTGTGTGTTTGTATGTGCATGTATGCGAACGTGTGTGCGTGCAAAAGATGGAGAAGTGTAAAATAATAAAGAAATTACAACGTCATCACCAACCAACAAGCTAACATTTTTCTCAGAATATTTATTAGTAGAGAAAAATTGGGTACTTCAATTATTTGTTCATAGTAAAACGGACCATCAGAAGGGAAGAGTAATAAAATTTATCTCATAGCAGCTTAATAGGAAAAGCCCTATAAGTGCTCAAAGCCCTTGCGCAATACCCCAACATCATTTGGCAAATACACATTAAATTCAATAGTTATTGAGTAGTTTTAAGCTAAAATTGTATGGTTTCGATGAGCGATTATAACTCCATGCTCCAAACAGAGGGAAGGAAGCCAATTAAGATTCAAACAAACAGAGAAAAACCCAAAAACACTGAATGAAAACAATTGAACAAAACACCCGGAATCAAGTACCAGCAAAATTGAGCTGGTGCATGCCAGTACCGGCAGGTACCGAGACGCTAGTGAAAACACTCACTTCATAAACAAACCCTCAGCCTGGATTAAGGGTTTAGGATCTTCACAACAAAATACCACTGTTAGAAACACAGGAAAAAAAAAACAGAAACAGAAACACCCGAGCAAGATCACAATAAAACTATCTCGCAAAAATAACAATTCAAGAAGGAATTGAAAAGAGTACCAGTGATGGAGAACAATTTTGGCCATAAATAGCTCCGAAGAAGGAAATTGTTTGTTTCGGAAAGGATTGAAATAGTTGGAAACTAAACTAGGAGATGGAGATTTCACTGTCTCGCTCGCTAATGGCGAAACGAAGGAAAGCGATCGAGGGATTTCGGTGGATCTGTGAAAAGAGGCGAAAATGAAACCCTAACGGAAAGATATCCGGAACGGGAGAGAGAATCAGCACCTCAGCGGGTAAATAATGATGGGCCTTATGGGCCAACAAAATGTTTGGGCCGTCATAGATACCAGTGACTAAGCCCAGGTACCAACTTGGAAATAAATCTGCCGTTGCTCAAATGGAATAACAGATTCTGTTATTCAGATTCCAACCATTCTATTTTGTTGAGATTCGTGCATAAACTCATTGCTCTTCCATCGCTGAAATAAATCTGCTGTTATTCCAAAGGGATTAGAGGACCCTGTCATTCCTATCCTAACCATTCCAAATTTTCTACACACAAATCTCAATACCATTCCTTTTTCATGTGCGAATCTCAACAAAGATCAATGGTTAAGATCTGAATGACAGGGTCCTGTTATCCTTTGGAATAATAGCAGATTTATTTCCCTTCGATCGCTATAGTAGTGCGTATCCTCTGAGATATCTCAACTTTTGCGTGAAAGACGTGTCTTATTCCTATTCGGTGACAGAAAGGGCACAAGCATTATTGTACTTTTAGATTCGTGCAGAACTTATTTTAACTGTTGAGATTTTCCAAAATGTCAAGCAAAGTTTGAGATATCTCAGAGGATCCGAGTTCTCGCTGGAGTACCCAAAATGAAAGGAACAGTACAGACGTGGGTATAATTCTAACCGTATGATCTGCGCTTTTTTAATTTTACAGCACTATCGACGTCCCAGATTCGCCTAATCTGTACTTACAGGAAGATTTTTTTTTTTCTTTCTAATTTTCGAGCATCAAAGCCCTTGCACGGAGTGTACAGCGTTCACTCGCACAAGCGGCAACAATGGCGTCAGGCCTCCTCCTCCTCCCGCTTTCTCCCCTCCCGACGAAAAGCCTCTACTCGGTTCGTACTCGTTTCCTCTCCAGTCGGTTCCCCTCTTACCTCTCTTTCTCCAGTCGTAACCGCTGCATTTCCTTGAACGCCGCATCTCTCTCCAGCCTTCCCGAGCTACGGTCGACGCTAGTTGACATATTCCAAGCATCTCCTCCGACGTGGAAATCGGCCATTGGAAGCAAATGGGGCACTTTTTGGTGCAAATGTTGAAGAAGTATTTATTCTCGGCTCGCCGATCCTTGCCACTGGACTCTCCATTTCAGGAATCGGAGCAGCTTTCCTGCTAGGGAGTCTGACATGGCGTGCTTTTGGCTCGTCGGGGTTTCTCCTTGTTGCTTCCTATTTCGTTCTGGTAAGTTGAATCCCAGATTTACTGGTTTGGATCCTAGAATGAATTTGCTCTTCTTTGTTTTGGGATTCAGCACAGTAGTATGAATTCTAGTTCTGATCCATACACTAATTAAAATTACTTATATTTAGAACTTTCACATAGTTAATGTTCCTTGATTTAAACGTCAATTAGATAAACAGGGAACAGCTGCAACAAAGCTCAAGATAACACAGAAAGAGGCAATGGGGGTGGCAGAGAAGAGAGGAGGCAGGAGAGGTCCTGGAAGTGTGATCGATTCTGGTGTGGCTGGTTGTTTGTGTGCTCTTCTGACAATATTTGGCATTGGAGGAGAAACTTTTTCCGGGCTGTGGCAACTTGGGTTTGTTGCGAGTTTCTGTACTAAGTTGAGCGATACCACTTCTAGTGAAATCGGCAAGGCATATGGCAAGACAGCGTAAGTTTTGCTCACTGTATTGTGGTACCTAATGATAAGGTACCGGTTACTTGATTTCAGCTCTAACCTAACTGCACCGTGCCTTGTTTTACCCCTCGATTGTTCAATTGTCTACAACAGGTCCTCTTTGACCTCTAAGACTTCAAATTGTGCATCATCTCGGTGCTATTGTTAAGTAGCCTCTCGGATTCAACAGGTTTACCAGTAACTGATTTGAAATAGATCAAGTTTTAGCTTAATTTTGTATTTTAAACTTAGCGTTAGCACCAATGTAGCTCTCAGTTAAACCTTTCTTTCTTCATTTTAACCCTTTGATGTGGAACTAAACACAATGCAACTTCATACCCAAAAACAACATAACAGTACAGATCGCATCAAAATCTGATATATATCTGGGATTCAGTTTCATAAAGTATATAATTTCTTTTCTTTTGTCTTTAGAGCAGGTACCTTGTGACAAATTTTGAAGTGGTACCAAGAGGTACCGAGGGGGCTGTTAGTGTTGAAGGCACCATTGCTGGTTTCTTCGCTTCCATTCTTCTCTCCACTGTTGCTTATTACATTGGCGAGGTTTCTTTCTAGAAATACGTACACTCTGTGGTCCATAATGCTTTTGTTAATATCTACTTAATCTTCTTTTGGCGCTTAATTTTGTTTCTTTTTTAATTGAACCTTTTCTCTTAACTGGGTTTACAAATAAACCGAACATTTTTTCATGTATTCATTTTTGCCTACCAAAATTTCCGGTACTTGCAACTCGCTCCCAACCATTACCTTAGTTGAGTTGTATATTCCATCAAGTTCCTATAATTTTGATCCTAACTCCAATAAGATTTCTTTTCTGAAGCACAAACTAAATTAATATTAAGCAAAGTGAGTTTAAATATTGTTTACTGTAAAGCAGCAGACCCGGTAAAAAATAATTTAATATACCTTAAAATTACATGTCTCAACTTCAAAATTTAGAGCTCTGGAAGTGGCAAATCCAAATAACATGAAAGCCCCAAACACAGTAGTTGATTACCATTTGCAAATGGGGCACTTTTTGGTGCAAATGTTGAAGAAGTATTTTTTTTCTTTTTAAGGTGGACATACCACAGGCTGTGATTTGTGTGGTGGCATCTCAAATTGCTAATTTTGTGGAAAGCTATATCGGCGCAGTTCTACAAGATAAAGAAGATTTTCAGTGGGTTAGTATCTACTTTCTTGCAAATTATATCGGTCAATTATTTTTTGTTGGGAGTCATCAATGAAGAAATTTATAAGAAATGTTATTGCATTTATTTGGATGTAGTTAAACAATGATGCTGTCAATGTGATAAATATCTCCACCGGCACAATTCTCGCTGTGCTGATACAACAAGTGTTGCTTCGGAGTGGTAACCAATGAAATAGTCGCCACGTTAGTGTTTAGAGTAGTGTTGAGCGAAGACAAACCATCGTCTGATTTTAGTTGTTAATTATCATTGTATTTTTTGCTTAATTATTGTAATTTTTATGTTCAACATTTGATTCTTGCTCAATATCCTAAGGTTCTGGACTTCTGGTAATGATAAGTTGTGTTGATATAGGTGCTCCTAATTTGCATTCCTAATGTACTGTTAATGTTTTATTTTATCAAATTACGAATCTGTTTTAATATTAAAAATGTTCATTGTATATTGTTTACTCAATAGAAATCTAAGATATCTTTACTGGGAAACTGATACATGTTCATTTCAAGATAAGAAAACTAAAACATGTAGTAATTAAAAACATGTAGTAATTACTTATCCTGATATGCTGATTGAAATGAACATGTATTTATATTGACAGCATAATAGGTACAGTAGTAGCAGGCCTACACAAATCCAGAAATTTTTTCAAACTATTCAATTAACAAAATTCCTATTAAGTCTATTTTTACGTTGAAATTTTGATTCTTACTAGATATCCTAAGGTGTTGGTAATGAGAAGTTGCATTGTTATAGGGTCTCTTAATTTGCTTTCCTAATATACTGTCGAGGTTTATTTAATCTAGTCCGGAATCTGTTATAAATTTTTAATCTTAAAAATGTTCATTGTATACTGCAGTTATCATATCAGTTCCCAGTATTAGATATATTTAGGGGTGGCAAAAAAGATTGTAGCTCGTGGTTTGATCGTGACTCGCACTTAACTTGTTCGTTAACAGTTTACTCGTTATTGGACCAAGCTGTTAATGATCCAGCTCGTCACTAGCTCGGTCCAGAATTAACGAGTTCAAGTTGGGGTCTAGCTTGCTCGCCAGCTGGCTCAGTTAGGCATTTATTTGTAAATTTGTATGAATTTGTGTGCATTTTATATTGTCTAGCTCAGTTCAGCTCGATCAAAAAAATTTGTATAATTTATTTTCTTCTTAAAACAAGATCCAGCCAAAACCAACTCAGGCTGGTTTGTCACTATTTCAAGCTGAGTTTTTAGCTCTGATGCTCTAGATCCAACTCTCTCGGTTTTAGCTCAGTCCAGAATTAACAAGCTGAACTAGAGGCTAGCTCGGTCCAAGCCAACTCATTGACACCCCTAGATATATTAGATTTCTATTTAGTAAGCACCTTTTAAAACATATAGTAATTGCTTTTCCTGAAATGCTGATTGAAATGGACATGTATAATGTTACACAAATAGGGTAGCACTATGGGAGAGGGGGGTGTCCGATGCCCATCGGACCAGAACAGTGTTCAATGGGTGGTTTCTACCGTCCGATCTACTTCAAGATCTGTGCGTACGGATATTAAAGCAAACAACACGGATATTAAAGTGATACGCACATATCTTGAAGTGAATCGGACGGTAGAAACCACCCATCGAACAGACTCTGATCCGATGGGCATCGGACACCCCCCTCTTCCTAGCACTATAGTGAACGGGTTTCATCTTTGTTTTGGTTAATTAGTAGTTCTATAACATTTCAGTACATCAGCTGCATGCAATTGCTCTTTGGTTCTCTTGTTGCCATTGTACTTCTCTTGTTACAGTGTGAGTTTGCTACTGTTTGTTTCCAGTCTGTGCGGAAATGGAAACATAAGCACTGTATCCACGCTGATTAAAGACTATTGGTTCTCTACGACTACTATATCTTTAAACAGATTTTTCCAATAGCAGCAGTATTTACAGTACTATTTACCAGTACTTTTCTCTCCTTTATTTTTTTGGCAAGAAAACAAAGAAAGAAACATCAAACATATGTGTTGAATAGACAATAGTGCTCTTCATGTACCGGTTTGTAATTTATCTAACGGAAGTGGTACATGTTAGATTTTTTTCCTTTTGGTAAAATTTACCAGAGAAATCTTTATAGAGTTCATTATTTACTGTCCTGTTTGATAATTTTTACTTGAGAAGAACATCAAAATCACAGCTGGATTTGGACTGTGATACATAAATTCTTATCTAACTCTATGATTAAGATATTCACCGATTCAAAACACAGTGCTTGTGTTGGGAATTGAGATGAAAAACTTTTAACTTTTTTCCTATTCCAAAAATTGAACAGAGAATTAGAATCGTAGCTTAGAAGAAGAATTTGTAAATTTAGATAATAGGAAATGTAATATGTTAAGATGTCTATTTCTGATAAATGTTAGATTGACATTCATTCAAATAAAAAGGTGCGACTGTGTACTGCTGTTAATATCAATCCTACGAAATATAACACTTTTTTGGAAACAAAACACTTTAAGACATGAAGTTATGAAATATGTAGGCTACATAATGTAGCATAGTGGATTTTTTTTTTTTGTTATAATAGTATGGTAGATAAAATATTGAATTCTATAGGGCTTTATGAGTAGAAAATACGAAAATATTTAGAAATTAAAAAAAAATTGTCAAAAATTAGAGAGATTATTTTTTTCTCAATAAATGGATGTAGATGAACTCAGTGGCGTAGCCAGAAATTTAATTAGAGGTAGGCAAAAATTATTATTATTTAATTATTTAATTAATTATTAATTTTCTTATCAAGTAGTAAAATTGCTAATGCACTCTTTCTTTAAAATGAAGATTCTTTTTTGTCCAAATAATTCGGTCGATCTAATTGCTAATGCACTCTTTCTTTAAAATGAAGATTCTTTTTTGTCCAAATAATTCGGTAAAAGATCGAGATAAAATTACGATTCTAAAATTAGAATCGCAAGTAGAATTGATAAGTTGAACATGGAATAGAAATCAGACATATTTCCAATCCTGACATATTCCATGACAGAAGAGAGAGTGAAGAGACAGCCCCATGTTCAGTTGGCCGCACCAAAAATGCAGGGAGCCCGACATACAGATACAACTCATACCACGCTACCGTTTGATCGGAATAATGGTTGTTGACTCAAGTTACATAGACGTCAATAAAAAAAAAAAAAAAAAAAAAAAAACACTTAATAAGCTCTCTTTTTATTGGGTTCTATTTTATTGGTTTTAAAAGCGCAGAATAATGGAATAGAATTGATAATAATATCCCAAATAGGGAATCATTTTTGCATAGATATGCTGTACTTGTGAAAGTTCTCCCTTATTCTTAAAATAGTCCCATCAAAATTTTAAAATTGATCTGTATTATTTTTTCAAAAATAGTTAAACATTTTGAAAGACTATCACCAACGATAGTTGACATCATATTGACAAATAGCTATGTTATCTCAATAGGCTTTAAATGTCTCTATGTTATCTCTATTTTTAATTCCTTATTGCACTTAAATTCTAAATAGCTATTAAAATAAAACTGTTAGATATATGTTTTCCTCCATTTAATAGATTCTAAAATGCCATACAAGCAAAAAAAAAAATCTAAAATGTTATGGATCATGCGGTCAATGACACAACACTTTAAATCAGACATCTAATTAAGTAATGAAGCCTACTGAGAGCAGCCCAATAGGTGGCGATCAAGGCCTGCGGAACATTTACACATCTTTAATATGAGCCCCAGAGAAAGCCCATATTAATTAATGAGTGATGCTTCTATGAACATAAGGACCTATTTGTAAAATGAACATATTTTTATTTTCAAAATTCAAACAGTCGATCCGAATATAAAAAATGAACATATTTGTAAAATAAACAGTTGATATTTTTTGTACCCATCTTAATAAATAGTAAAAAAATTCAAAAAAATATAAAATTTGGTATCCAAGTACATATTAATACGGAGAACAAGATGAACGGTTCGGATCGACTGTTTGAACTTTGAAAATAAAAATATATTCATTTTACAAATAGGTCCTTATGTCCATAGAAGCATTTGCCTTAATCATTATACAAAGTCTCTGATTTCTCTACTGTTCTTCTCTATAGTACACCCCTTTAGAGTTTTAGACATATATCTATTAACACTTTGTAGTCCTTTTAGCCTAACATATGTTAGGAGCAAAGTTTCAAATTCTTCTTTGTCTATGATTTTTTTTTTTTGATATATGCTCTATACTTATTATATCTTGAGCTCCAAGCTAGTGCTTTACCAAATTAAATTTTGTTCCACACAAAATATTTTACTTCCAAGATTAAATATTAAATCGTACTCTCGAAAAACATCCCCATAATTTATATGTTGAAAATAAAACCTACAAGTATGATTAATCTGCTCTTCCTTTTATACTACACACAAACAAAAAACACTACTAGTCCATAAGCATCATATTGTTCAACAGATTCCTTGGCTGTAACATTCAAATATATTGTATATATTATACATTGTTCCCAACAGAGGACATGCTTGACAAATAATAACATTAGAGACATTAATTACATCTTGGCTATCCTTTTATTAGCATAGGCAGCAAGTAGTAAAGAATCCCAATCTAAAAAAAGAACCCATTGAGATAATAGGGGAATCTATTGGCTTGTGAAATGATAATAATGTGCCCTCTTCAACCAACAGATAAACTTTGGGGGTACACTTGTTAGTACATCAAAGAAAATCCTTAATGGTAACAAATTATAGCGGATATTACTGCAGTAAAAGTAATTCCCTTAACAAAATCTCCAATTATTGCAACTTTCTTCAATCATCCGGTGCGTTTGGATTGTGCAAGGATTAGTGCAAGAATAGCAATTTTTGGATTAGTAGTTGAGAATAGTGCTAATCCGTGTAGTTGAGAATAGTGCTAATCCGTGTGGTTTGAGAATACCGCTAACTTTGAACAATTTTAATTAGTAAAAATGTCATTTGGATTGTATATTTGGAGTAGCGATGAAGGGAATGAATAACATAATGATTAAACTTATCTAACATTTCAACTAATATTATATTACATTAAAGCTAATTTTTTTAAACTAATATAATATTTTATTTAATACTAATCTAATCTGATATTATATTTATTTAATACTAATTTAATATTTAAGCTAATATTATATTACATTTAACATTTAAACTAATATTATATTACATTTAATATTTAAACTGAAGTATAATATATTTAATACTAATCTAATATAATATTATATTTATTAATAATAATATAATATTTAAACTAATATTATATTACATTTAACATTTAAACTAATATTATATTACATTTAACATTTAAACTGATAGTATATTATATTTAATACTAATCTAATATGATATTATATATATTAATACTAATCTAATATGATATTATATTTATTTAATACTAATCTAATCTAATATTATATTTACTTAATACTAATATAATATTTATACTAATATTATATTACATTAAAATATTAAATTAATATTATATTTATTTAATACTAATCCAATATTAGATATAATACTAATCAATATTTAAACTAATATTTATTACATTTAACATTTAAACTAATATTATATTGTATTTAATATAATATTTTATTTAATACTAATCTAATATGATATCATATTTATTTGATACTAATCTAATATTTAAATTAATATTATATTACACTTAATATTTAATTTAATATTATATTATATTTAATATTAATATTTGATATTATATATTACATTTAATATTTTATTTAATATTATATTATATTTAATCTAATATTTTATTTAATATTAATATTTGATATTATATTTATTCAATATTAATTTATTATTTAAATTAATATTATACTACATTTAATATTTAAACTAATATTTATTTAATACTAATATAATATAATATAATATTTATTTAATACTAATGAAATATTTTATTTAATATTATTTTAATATTTAAACTAATTCAAAACTATTTTTTTATTAATGTCACTAATTCTACTAGCTCTCTTCTTGCTATTCCATCATTTCTTTGGATTTGTAGAATTGAGCTATTCTTGAGCTAATCTAATTTTTCAATTTGTGTTTGGATGAGTTATAGTACAAATGTGGTTATCTTTATTTATATCCACAATTAAATATAAATTGCCAAACCTATCCACCAAAACTATATTTTATCAGAACTACCCAAACCGACTTTTAAATAGCCGGTTCCTAATTTTTATTAGGAATCGGCTGTTAAATAGCCGGTCCTTACCTTTTTTATTTATTATTTATTTTTTATTAATGTCTTAGAAATTTTTGATATGTTTCTTTGAAATTGCATAGAATAATATATAATTAGTTTATTAGAAGGAACGACACAAATAAACCGGATCAATATTTTTCAGATTAAATTTTTCGAGGCTGTAAGAAAAATTAAAATATTTCTTTCTGTGTTATTGAAAAATAAATAAAAATACTTTGAATCTTAGTTATTGATCCAGGTTCAAAAGTCATTTCTAAGTAAATATAAAAAATATTTGAATTCTTCTATTTTCAAAAAAATAAAACAAATTTCTGAAACTGTGTCAGAATTTTATATATTATGCATGATTTTTGATGCAGAATGCACACTTTTTGATGCGATAATTATATCAGTTTAAAACAACGAACGACTCAGATTCAATATTGTTTGAGTAATGATTACAAAGTTGCGGCAACTTTTTTAAATTATTTTATATATTAGCACGATTTTTGATGCATAATGCACACTTTTTGATGCGAGAATTATATCGGATTAAAACAACGAACGACTCATATTCAACACTGTTTGAGTAATGATTACAAAGTTGCGGCAACTTTTCTTAAATATTTATTTTTTCAAAAATAGAAATGCCATAATATTTTATGTATTTACCTAGAAATGACTTTTGAACCTGAATCAATAATTTAGATTTAAAGTATTTTTTTCCAATAACACACCAAGAAATATTTTAATTTTTTTTACAGCTGCGAAAAACCCGATCTGAAAAATATGAATCCGGATTATTTGTTTTAGTCCTTCTAATCAACTAAATTATATATTTTTCTATCAAATTTCAAAGAAACATATCAAAAATTTCTCAAACTTTAATAAAAAAATAAAAAAATTGTAACTTTTTTCAAAAAAAAAAAAATTAAGAACCGACTATTTAATTGCCGATTTGGTAGTTTTAATAAAATCTAATTTTTATAAATAAGTTTGATAATTTATATTTAACAGTGGATATAAATAAAAATGTCGGGTACAAATAGGGGTGTTCATCGGTTCGGTTCGGTTCAAACCGAACCGAACTAAGCAAACCAAAGATTTAATTCGGTTTTAAAAATAGAACTGAACCGAATTAGCATTGCAACCGAACCGAACCAAAGTTTTATTTCGGTTTGTTTGGATCAAACCGAAATATATCATTTTTTAATTTAAAGCAATTGTTTTGTAATAAACCGAAGTATATTAAGAAATAAATTGGAGTATTAAGAAATAAATCGGGATATTAAAAATAAACTGAAGTATTTAAAGCAATTGATTAAGAAATAAACTGGAATATTAAGAAATAAACTGAAGCGGTCCGAACCAAATTCATCATATATAACAGTTCGGTCGGTTCAGTTATTTCGGTTTTGAAAATTTTAAACCGAACTGAACCGAAATTATAATTCGATTTTAAAAAGCAAACTGAACCGAACTATTAAACCGAAAAAACCGAACCGTTTAAACCGATCTAATTCGGTTCAGTTCAAAACCGATTAAACCGACCCAATGAACACCCCTGGGTACAAATGCTTGTGTGTCTTACAATTTCTCCGAAAGAAAAGCATCAAAACATAGCAACCCCACAGTGGGGTCCCCACTCCGCTGAAAAATAAAAAGTAGAAATTAAATGAGCTGACTCCACCTAAAGTATCCATCCACTCTTGTTAAAAACAAAAATGAAAACCTAAAATAAAACATTGACTACTTTACAAAGTCTTATCCACGCAATTTCCAAGAGCTTACCTTGCTCACATCTCAACACTCTGCTGCTCTTTACTACTCTTTACACATTTCTCTCTTTAACAACTCAGATCTAAGGTTCTTTCCTCCCTGTTTACAAAAATTAATCTACAGAGCAAAATGGCAGGGAATTTGATAACTTCTCTGCTCACTCTAGCCAACAATTTGCTCCCCTCAATTACAGCCTCTGCTCAGGCTCCTTCCTCTTCGTCAAATTCTAATAACTCACAAAAAGAGCATGGTCGAGCTGTTGAGGATGATATGAAGAGACTGATGCAAACTCTGAAGAGGATCAAGGACACACTGTACGATGCTGAGGAGAGGGAGATCATAGACCGCTCCGTCAAGTCCTGGCTCAAGGAGCTCAAGCAGGTCGCTTATGATGCTGAGGATGTGCTCAGCGAGTACCGATATGAGGTCACACGTGTCCAAGTAGAGGCAAGAAATGCTTCTGAAGCTTCAGGTCCTCACAAGAGAAAACAAATGGAGGTTAGTACTTGTGCACGTGTTATTTTTGTTCTTGTGTGGTACTAAAACTTAACAGAGGTTACATTATATAATATATTTGCAATCTAATTATCATTTTTAAGTTAACAATTATGAAAGTTGGCATACTTTTATAATATTTTTCTTTTTGGACAGTACCTTGAGTACAATGTTCAAATTCCTAATAGCATGGTTGATCGGCTTAACAAAATAAGAAGTCGATTTGATGAAATAGCGAAGGATCGTGAGTCTCTTCAATTAAGGGAGACGGATGGGGTGAGGCGTCCAAACAATAAAATTTCACGACCCCCAACGGGTCACATGGTAGATGAGATGAGCATTTTTGGAAGAGATGCTGAAATAGAGCAGGTCATCGATTCCTTACTAACTGAAAAAGAAAAGTCATTTTCAGTCATTTCAATTGTTGGCAAAGGTGGTCTCGGAAAAACCACCATTGCCCAACTTGTCTACAATGATGAGAGGGTTTCTCGATGCTTTGATTTAAATGGATGGGTATGTGTCTCCGAAGAATTTGATGTCAGGAGACTCATCAAAGCTACCGTTGAATCATTCTCCAAAGACAATTGTGGTTTAAGTGAGTTTAGCCAATTACAAGAAAAGCTTACAAAAATTGTGAAGGGAAAAACAATACTACTTGTTTTAGATGACGTGTGGAACGAGAATCATAATATTTGGTGGTCATTCCAAGTTACTTTTAAAGAAGCAAGGATGGTCAAGAATTCTCGTGACAACAAGAAATAAAAAGGTAGCAATGGTCATGCAAACAACAACATGTTTTAACCCAAGTAACTTATCTGAATATTCATGTTGGCAGTTATTTCTGCATTACGCATTTAGTGGTACAAGTGACACCATGCCAATACACTTGGTAGATATGGCAAAGGAGATTACAAGGAAGTGTGGTGGGTTGCCATTGGCTGTAAAGTCAATTGCAAGTCTCCTTAGACATGAAGATGATGAAGAGATTTGGAGGGAGATTCTAGCAAGCGATCTTTGGGAAGTAAAAGAACCAACAGAACTGATTTTTCCAGCACTTCAGATAAGTTATGCTCATCTGCCTGCCCATCTTAAGTCGTGTTTTTTGTTTTGCTCAATGTACCCAAAAGATTACGAGTTAAGAAAAATGGATTTGATAAGGTCGTGGATTGCTCATGGGTACATCGAGTCTAGGGGCAAAAAAACAATGAAAGAAATTGGTGTAGAATATTATGAGGAGTTAAAGGAGAGATCCTTTCTTGATGTTGCAATGACAATATTCAATGAAGAATGGTGTAAGTTGCATGATATAATCCATGATCTTGCTCGGCTAAATTCTGAGAATGAACACTACTCGGTGGAGATCAATCAGCCACTTGATGTTCAAGAGAGAACTGTTCCACAAAAAGCATACCATTTATATGTAAGAGGTTCAATGGAATATGTAAATCAAATTTTCCAACAACCTGTCATGTGTTTAAGAACTATTTTTATGGATTACCAAGAATTCAACAGAGATTTTATGTACGAATATTGTACAAATTTTATGTACGAATATTGTACAAACTGTACAAAGGCAATTGACCAAAACTTGGAGTTGATAGTAGATTGTCAAGATTGTTTGAGAGACATAACCTTACATAACCTCAGTAAATTTGAAGTGCTTAGGGTATTGATTTTGAAATGGGATTGTTTGACAAAAATTCCTCACTCCATTTCCGAGTTGAAACATCTTACCTATCTAAATATTACTTGTAAACATCTTAAAGTGTTACCATTATCCATTGGCCTCCTTTACAACCTACTGACTTTAGAAGTTGTGTGTGGAACCCTTGAATATCTACCTGAAAATATTGGCAATCTTGCTAGATTACAGTTTCTATGTATTGATTCTCAACACAACCTTAAAAAGCTACCAAAATCACTCTGTTTACTTACTAACTTACTGGAATTAACTATTATCGGTTCAGAGTTGGATTATGTCCCCCATGGTATTGTTAATTTTCCGTCATTAACAACAGTTAAAGCATTGTGGAATGTTAGAACCATAGGTTGGTTAAAAGATATGAAGGACCTTAAAGGGATGCTCGGTATTGGAAAATTAAAGAACATTAATAATTTAGAAGATGCCAAGCGTGCTAATCTAAGAAATAAGTACAAACTAGATTTTTTGGAGTTATGCTGGGATGATAACGGCGGAATGTTAGATACCACAAACTCACAGCTGATATTAACTGTCGAACCAGAAGCTTGTGAGGGCGGGATAGTTGAGAGAGATGATTTACACTTTTCCTTGTTAGAATGCCTCCGGCCACATCCTAATCTCAAGGAACTTCGAGTAATAGATTATCCTTCTGCCATGGTACCAGGATGGATGAGGGATCCATTGTTATTGAAGTCAATTCAAAATCTCGAGTTAGGAAGTTGTGATTATATTGAATCCCTTCCATTCGGCAATCTTCACACTCTCAAGTACCTCGTGATTTGGGAATGTTCAGGTATCCGAACTATGCAGCTGGAGCAGCTGCCCTCCCATCTTGAAACTTTGCATATTAATAGTTGTGACCACTTGGAGTTGATTACCGGATTAGGGCACCTGAAAGAACTGTATATTTTATTGTGTAAAACCCTGAAATCACTAACAATGCACGGACAGCAATTGGTGGAATCTACTGAGCTATTTGGTGATTCCTCTCATGAAATACCACAAATTAATCGGCAGAGCATTTCATCACTTGCACGGTTGGAAATTGCACACTGTCCTTCGCTTCGTTCTCTGCCGGATGGGTTGATTCCATCTGGGCCCTGTGTTGTGCGTGTTGAAGATTGTGGCTGCCCTAACTACAAAAAATCAATTCAGGTTTATAATTTTATTATTATTATAATTATTATTATTTGAATATTTAGATTTTGACCACTGAACTTTTTCACTTTTCTGTAACCATTAGCCTTGGTAAGATTCGTTGACTAGTCAAGCTGCTCCTTCTCGACAAATAAATATATCTTTTTTATGTTACTTGTTTGTTTCTGATAGATAAGCTCTTGTCCAATTTTTTTTGCACCATTCTCTTGAATGATGTCTTCCTATTTTGGCTTCTTATTAATTAGATTGAAGAGAAAATCGCAAAAGGTAGTTCAAGAGAAAATTCTGAATTTTGGCTTCTTATTTTTGATTAATTAAGTCTAAATTTTGAATTAATTCCTTTAGAAAAATGTACATAATTGATTAGATTTTTCTATTATTCATAGGGAAGTTCGAGCTCGTACCATACATCGATGCCCAATATCGAGGATGATGTCGGGGATGAGGGGGAGGATGACGATAGTAACGACTTAGATGATGATGTTTGATATTATTTGGTACGATGTTTGATGCTTAGATAGTTTATATTAGATGTTAATTAGTACGATGTTTGATGCTTAGATAGTTTATATTAGATGTTAATTAGTACGATGTTTGATGCTTAGATGTTATGTTTGATATTATTTGTTACGATGTTTGATGCTTAGATGTTATGTTCGATGTTATTTGGTATGATGTTTGATACTTAGATGTTATTTGGTGTGATGTCTGATGTTATTTGATATCTTGTTGTGTGTCGATATTGAAATATTACGAAGCACACAATATTAGATATTGGATGGAATTAATAGAAAAATAAATGACAACAAAAAAATAATGGTTACAATTTCACTTCATGATCAAATTCGTTTCTTTGATCGCCGTCGCGCTCTGACAATGATCAGATTTACTGATTACTGCGCTCCGATCAAAATGAAAATTCTACATTCTGAACTCCGACATACTGCACTCTTAGCTCCAAACACAAGACATTCCTCCTTAATAATTTTTTTTATTAAGAGCATTCCTTCTCTCTCCCCAATTGTCTCTTTCCATGTGTGAAAAAAAAAAAAGAAACCTGTGAGGGTTAAGGGTCATGTCCGCTGCTTGAGAACTATTGGATTGTTTCTCTTTCAATTCCTTAGCGCATACAGAGCGCATGACTTTTGGTATAATTTTCTTTCTCTATTTTGTTTTCTACCTCACCGATGAAAGATTGGTAACCACTGAGAATTGAGTAATCAAAGTCATGTAGTATTGTCAACTTAATTGAAAAAAACTTTCTTCATGTTTTGTTTTTCTTATTGGGTTTGTATCCGAATATGTAACCAGTCTAGAATAACACTGTACCACTACTTTGTTCACTTGTTCTAATGATTGTGATGTCTTGCCGGATTGTTACTGGACATTCTCAACTTTCTAAACGCTGATACCAGTCGGTATCAGTCTCCTTTGGTCTACTGGTACATTGAACTTGAGTTACATGAATCTAGGGGTAAGAGAGGTGATAAATGTTAAGTATCACATATTTGGTAATCCTTTCTTGTCATAGTGGTTAGAATGCAAAATGGTAAGAACTTTACAATCATTTGGATATTAAAGATAGAAATATAATGTTGATTTTGGTACTTCAGATTTGATTAAAAGTTAAATGTGAAACTTAAATTGGATCGTTAGTCTCGAATGGAAAATTTATAAGATTAAAGAATATAATTGACATAGGCTTGGATTTTGACCTTGATATTTAACAGGATAAATTGTTGGACAGTTAGGATTGAACTTAGTTACTTGGATTGTACCCAAATTTGAACTTTAGATTGAAACTAAATTGAAATAAAAATGATTAACAAAAGGATTAAATAATTGATCAAAATATGACATAATTTGAAATGGATAAGATTGGGGTGACTTATAAAAGTGTCTATATGTATAAGAGTTTAATTGATATCACAAGTACCGTATAACATCGAAACTAAGCATAAATATTGAGTTTGTGCTACAGTACCAACCCATGCAAAATTAAGATGTTATAAATAAATAAATAACAGGTTGCTGTTATTCCGATGAATTCTTATCCTCTCAGATATCTCAAACTTTGCGTGACCTTTTGGAATATCTCAATTGTTCAAATAAGTTCTACACGAATCTCAAAGCTCAAATAATACTGACCCCACGTTCCCCCGAATAGGCAACGGATACGTCGGTCACGCAAAAATTGAGATATCTCAGAGGATACGCACCGTATTCCGATTCCAACCATTCAACTTTATTGAGATTCGTGCACGAACTCATTCCTCCTCGCTCGCTTGAGTAGGGAGAACAGGACAGACGTGGATATAATACTAACCGTGTGATCTGCGCTTTTTAATTTTACAGCGCTATCGACGACCCAAATTCGCCTAATTTTCGTGCATCCAAGCCCTTGCAGGAGTGTATAGCTTTCACTCGCACAAGCAGCAACAATGGCGTCAAGCCTTCTCCTCCTCCCGCTTTCTCCCCTCCCGCCGAAAAGCCTCTACTCAGTTCGTACTCGTTTCCTCTCCAGTCGGTTTCTCTCTTACCTCTCTTTCTCTAGTCGTAACCGCTGCATTTCCTTGAACGCTGCATCTCTCTCCAGCCTTCCCGAGCTACAGTCGACGCTAGTTGACATCTTCCAAGCATCTCCTCCGACGTGGAAATCAGCCATTGGAAGCAATCTACTAATATTTATTCTTGGCTCGCCGATCCTTGCCACTGGACTCTCCATTTCAGGAATCGGAGCAGCTTTCCTGCTAGGGAGTCTAACGTGGCGTGCTTTTGGCTCGTCGGGATTTCTCCTTGTTGCATCCTATTTCGTTCTGGTAAGTTGAATCCCAGATTTACTGTGTACTACAGTATAATATTAAAGCAAAGATGCTAACTCTAGTCAGTTGTTTAAACAGAACAAGTTTATATCAAGAAATTAAACAAATCGGAAGTAAAATGTTGCCGCTCCATAATGAATTTGCTCTTCTTTGTTTTTGGGATTCAGCACAGTAGTATGAATTCTAGTTCTGATCCATACACTAATTAAAATTACTTGTATTTAGAATTTTCACGCAGTTAATATTCCTTGATTTAAACGTCAATTAGATAAACAGGGAACAGCTGCAACAAAGCTCAAGATAACACAGAAAGAGGCAATGGGGGTGGCAGAGAAGAGAGGAGGCAGGAGAGGTCCTGGGAGTGTGATCGGTTCTGGTGTGGCTGGTTGTGTGTGTGCTCTTCTGACAATATTTGGTATTGGAGGAGAAACTTTTGCCGGGCTGTGGCAACTTGGGTTTGTTGCGAGTTTCTGTACTAAGTTGAGCGATACCACTTCTAGTGAAATCGGCAAGGCATATGGCAAGACAGCGTAAGTTTTGCTCACTGTATTGTGGTACCTAATGATAAGGTACCGGTTACTTGATTTCAGCTCTAACCTAACTGCACCGTGCCTTGTTTTACCCCTCGATTGTTCAATTAAGTCTACAACAGGTCCTCTTTTACCTCTAAGACTTCAAATTGTGCATCATCTCGGTGCTATTGTTAAGTAGCCTCTCGGATTCAACAGGTTTACCAGTAACTGATCTGAAATAGATCAAGTTTTATCTTAATTTTGTATTTTAAACTTAGCGTTAGCACCAATGTAGCTCTCAGTTAAACCTTTCTTTCTTCATTTTAACCCTTTGATGTGGAACTAGACACAATGCAACTTCATACCCAAAAACAACATAACAGTACAGATTGCACCAAAATCTGAAATGGATCTGGGATTCAGTTTCATAAAGTATATAATTTCTTTTCTTTTGTCTTTAGAGCAGGTACCTTGTGACAAATTTTGAAGTGGTACCAAGAGGTACCGAGGGGGCTGTTAGTGCTGAAGGCACAATTGCTGGTTTCTTTGCTTCCATTCTTCTCTCCACTGTTGCTTATTACCTTGGCGAGGTTTCTTTCTAGAAATACTTACACTCTGTGGTCCATGATGCTTTTGTTAATATCTACTTAATCTTCTTTTGGCGCTTAATTTTTGTTTCTTTTTTAATTGAACCTTTGTCTTAACTGGATTTACAAATAAAACTGAACATTTTTTCATGTATTCATTTTTGCCTACCAAAATTTCAGGTACTTGCAACTCACTCCCAACCATTAGTTTAGTTGAGTTGTATATTCCATCAAGTTCCTATAATTTTGATCCAAACTCCAATAAGATTTCTTTTCTGAAGCACAAACTAAATTAATATTAAGCAAAGTAATTTAAATATTGTTTACTGTAAAGCAGCAGACCCGGTAAAAAATAATTTAATATGTCTTAAAATTACATGTCTCAACTTCAAAATTTAGAGCTCTGGAAGTGGCAAATCCAAATAACATGAAAACCCCAAAAAACACAGTAGTTGATTACCATTTGCAAATGGGGCAATTTTGGTGCAAATGTTGAAGAAGTATTTTTTTTTTTCTTTTTAAGGTGGATATACCACAAGCTGTGATTTGTGTGGTGGCATCTCAAATTGCTAATTTTGTGGAAAGCTATATCGGCGCAGTTCTACAAGATAAAGAAGATTTTCAGTGGGTTAGTATCTACTTCCTCTCAAATTATATTGGTCACTTAATTATTTTTTGTTGTTTTTGTTGGGAGTCATCAATGAAAAGATTTATAAGAAATGTTATTGCATTTATTTGGATGTAGTTAAACAATGATGCTGTCAATGTGATAAATATCTCCACCGGCACAATTCTCGCTGTGCTGATACAACAAGTGTTGCTTTGGAGTGGGAACCCATGAAATAATCGTCACATTAGTGTTTAGAGTAGTGTTGAGCGAAGACAAACCATCGTTTGATTTAGTTGTTAATTATTATTATATTTTTTTGCTTAATTATTGTAATTTTTATGTTCAAAATTTGATTCTTGCTCAACATCCTAAGGTTCTGGTAATGAGAAGTTGTGTTGATATAGGTGCTCCTAATTTGCATGCCTAATGTACTGTTAATGTTTTATTTTATCAAATTACAAATCCGTTTTAATCTTTAAAATGTTCATTGTATACTGCAGTTTTGTTATCTTGAAATGAGCATGTATCAGTTTCCCAGTAGAGATATCTTAGTTTTCTATTGAGTAAATATCTTGTAAAACATGTAGTAATTACTTATCCTGATATGCTGATTGAAATGAACATGTATTTATATTGACAGCATAATAGGCAGAGTTGCATTTCTAATATACTGTTAAGGTTTATTTAATCTAGTGCCGAATCTGTTTTAAATTTTTAATCTTAAAAATGTTCATTCTATACTGCAGTTATCTTATCAGTTACCCAGTATTAGATATATTAGATTTCTATTCAGTAAGCACCTTTTAAAACATGTAGTAATTTCTTTTCCTGAAATGCTGATTGAAATGGACATGTATACTAGGGCTGCACAAAAAATTCGTAGTTCGTAATTCGATTTGAATTTGATTGGAAAAAAGTTTGTAAAATGTTCGATTTAAAATAGTTCGAAATTAATTCAAACCAAATTTAAACTGGATCTGGTTCATTCAAAATAAGTTTGCAAACTATTTTAGTTCGAATCTCAAAGTAACGTGAACTGTTGATTTCCGCTAATGATTACTCTTCCTTGTCGTAAAATAGTTCGTAAAAGATTCAAAATTGAGTTTGTAAAAAATTCGATTCGAAATTAATTCAAACCAAATTTAATTCGAAATTAATTCAAACCAAATTCAAACTGGGATAAGTTTGATTCATTTGCAGCTCTCATGTATACTGTTACACAAATAAGGGTAGCAATATAGTGAACGGGTTTTCATCTTTGTTTTGGTTAATTAGTATTTCTAAAACATTTCAGTACATCAGCTGCATGCAATTGCTCTTCGGTTCTCTCGTTGCCAGCGTACTTTTCTTGTTACAGTGTGAGTTTGCTACTGTTTGTTTCCAGTCTGTGCTGAAATGGAAAGATAAGCACTGTATCCACGCTGATTAAAGACTATTGGTTTCTCTACGACTACTATATCTTTAAACAGATTTTCCAAGAAGCAGCAGTATTTACTGTACTATTTACCAGCACTTTTCTCTCCTTTATTTTTCCAATAGTGCTCTTTATGTACCGTTTTGTAATTTATCTAACAGAAGTGGTACATGTTAGATTTTTTTCCTTTCGGTAAAATTTACCAGAGAAATCTTGATAGAGCTCATTATTTACGAACCTGTTTGATAATTTTTACTTGAGAAGAACATCAAAATCACAGCTGGATTTGGACTGTGATACATAAATTCTTATCTAACTCTATGATTAAGATATTCACATATTCAAAACACAGTGCTTGTGTTGGGAATTGAGATGAAAAACTTTTAACTCTTTTTCTATTCCAAAAATTGAACAGAGAATTAGAATCGTAGATTAGAAGAAGAATTTGTAAATTTAGATAATAGGAAATGTAATATGTTAAGATGTCTATTTCTAATAAATGTTAGACTGACATGCATTCAAATAAAAAAGTGCGACTGTGTACTGTTGTTAACATCTATTCTACGAAATATAACACTTTTTTGAAATAAAACACTTAAGACATGAAGTTATGAACTATGTAGGCTACATAATGTAGCATGGTGGATTTTTTTTTTGTTATAATAGTATGGTGGATAAAATATTGACTTCTATAGGACTTCATGAGTTGAAAATAACAGTTTTATATTTAAAATTTTTAAAAAAAATTGTGAAAAATAAGAGGGATTATTTTTTTTCTCAATAAATGGATATGGACGACCTAGTGATTCGGCAACTGATTTTCATAATTTACTACACCAACAGTCACATAGCATGGAAAATCAATGAGACTTGAGTCATTGACATAGTGACAAATTAAAAATTCGGATTCGGTTCGACGGAATCAAAAATTCGTGATTCGGGTATAATTCAGATATAATTCGGGAATGATTCGATACAACAAGAGAGCAAAAAAAAATTATGAAAAAGACCCCTCAAAAAAAATTTAAGAGGCATGAGTGCATGATTCAAGTCAAAAAAGAAAAAAAAAATTCTTCTGACAGATCCCAATATCCCAGGCGCAACACATAGGTAGCTGACAAATGATGGCATTTGTGTAATATTTGTTAACAGAGAGGGGATTTTATCAAGAAGAAAGATGTTCTGTGAGTTTGAATAAAACGCAATACACTTTCTAGCGACGAATTTTTCCGAATATAACACGATTTATATGGTAAATTCATAAAATATGTGAATAATTCACAAGTAAATCGTTAAATACGCGAATTACTATTTTATACGTTGTTTAATTTGTAGGGTGCACTGTTCCGAGTTATTCGCGAATAACTGGCGAACTTTGTTACTGTGGTCATTGATTGTATCACATACTAACATTGATCTTTGTCTAATGGAAATTCCATAGTCCTTACTAGGACCGAATCAATAGTTCGATCTTAGTAATTTTTAGATATTTTGTAACAAAGTCACATTGCTACTTATGAGAACTACTAAGATCGAACCATTAATTTTGTTCTTATAATGTAGATACTCCAATAACCGAATCATTGGTTCAGTCCTATCTATGGAACCAAAAAACTTCATCTTATTTCTGATAATTTAATTTTTTATTATCTAAAAATTTTTAAAAAATGGAAAACCCATAACTTCACTTCTAATTTATTGGTTGCAAAAATAAAAATAGCCATGATTGGACCCGAGTGGGCGGTACAGTACCGTAACTTGAGTTGGCCCATGCCAACTAATAATTAATCAAATACCAGTGACCAGTCTTTGGAAACTGCACCTCATTTTATTTTTTTCAAATCCATGCTATTATTTAACAGTAAAATTATCTTGGAAATTTAAGTGTCTTTTTGGTCTTATTTTGACTAGATTTATAAATTATAACACCTTGGAAATTCAGGCCCATGCATTTAAGTACAAAAAGGGAATGGTTATTATGAAACCAGCTTATTTTATCTAATAATTAAGCTAATCTTCTATAAATTTATCATTTATTGTATCCACTTGATATACCACAATTTTATTATGTAATTGCATACATGTATATAATTTGTATTTTATAAGTATGAGATGAGGGATAAAATTAATCGTCTCATTCCAAAACAGAATATTAATTTGAATCTAATAAAAATTCATATATATAATTTCAGGAGAACATTTTCTTTCCCTGCACTGCTTTTTCCTATTTATGAGCTCAATCTGTCTTACATATTGCCCTCGTTACCTTAATAAAGATATGAAAAAAAAAAAATTGACTGATAATATGAAACAAAAAAAAATTAAAGTAAAATCAAAGCAATGCATTTATGGTTTGCATCCTCCATTCTAGGTTCATTCAGCTCATCAAGACGATTCTAGTTTCTATTAATCTCCAAACCCATACAAGGGCGGATTCAAGATTTTTATCAGAGAGGACAAAAAAATATCGAATCGGTTTAAATATCTAATCGGATTTAAGCCCATTAATTAATTGGATATTTGATAAAAAAATAATATTTTAACTTATACTTTATAATGTCTTGACTTGCAATTTCTTGATATTCTAACTTATAATTATAATTACCAATCATAATTCAAAAAAAATTAATTTAATTTTAACTATAATTTTAACTCGAATTACCAATTAATCATTCAGAGGGAGGCAAAAAAAGTTTCAGAAAGAGCAAAACCAGTCGGAACCAATAAATCTTCACTAAAAATCAAAATTTAGGAGGGCAGCTACCCCGATCTACACTGGGCCCGCCCGTGAACCCATACTTTGTTTGAATCGAATAATTTGAGCGGCCTTTCTATCCTGGTACAAAACGCAAGAGCCGGGTCCAGCTCAAGATATGTGAAAGAAATCTCCAATGCAAAAATTTTTATTTCTAGAAACTTTTTTAAAATAATATATGATATTAAAATAAATTGCATCCATATTTTGATCTCATAGAAGTTAATTGATTTTTTTTCTTTAGAGCGTGCTCCAGAAGATACGCAAGTAAAAGGGAGGGGAGCAGAGAGATACGAAGGCCTAACCGGATTGAGACAAGATTTGGTCCAAATGGCTTTGAACAGGACACCGTCCAAAAGTCTCTAAAAATTATACGGTTAAAATCTGAATAGTCGATCTGAACTGCTCAACATGATTTTCATATTAAAATGTGCTCAGAGACCAAATTTTATATCTTTTTGAAAATTTTTACTATTTTTTTAGATATGTACAAAATCATTGTTTTTGGACCGTTCAGAAACAGTGATGTTGTACGCATCTAAAAAAATAGTAAATAATTTCCAAAAATATATATATATAATTTGGTCTCTGAGCACATTTTAATATGGAAGTTATATTGAACGGTTCGGATTGACTGTTCGAACTTTAATCGTATGATTTTTAGAAGCTTTAGACGGTGTCCAGTCCAAAGTCATTTGAATCAAATCTTATTCGAACCGGATTAGACCGGAGCAAGTTACTTATTCCAGAACGGTAAATTTCGCTGGTAAATGGATAAGAGAGAAGGAGATTGGAGATGAGTTATGCATAAAAATTAAGTAAAATTTTAGCAATTTTGCCATTTTGGATTACTTTAGAGATTCTCTGCGACGTTTACATTGGTTATAATTTCTAAAGAAACCATTTTAATTATATATTTCAGTTCCTTTAGAATTCCTAAAAGGAATCGGGAAAAATAAATTGGTTCCTTCAATGATATCAAAATATGAATATAATCGAAAATCAACATTTGACCTACTGACAAAGACAATGTTTTCTGTGTGGAATGTCGTGTGCTTGAAATCTGGATGAAAAAATCCCTTATGAATTAAATAGTTTTGATGACTTGACATCCAACCGTTACTCAAAATATGAATACAATCCATCGTCACTGCTGCCTAGTTTAGCTAGTTAGGACATCCCACTCTCCTACGGAAGAACATAGGTCCGAACTCTGCTAAAATCAGAAAAGTGTGTGTTGCCTAGAAACTATAATAAAAAATATATATATAATCCATCTAATACTCTAATATTAATTTTATATAATAATTACAAATAAAAAATTATGTGGTCCAAACAATTGTAGAGGATCCCAACATGCAATGGCTAGTTAGCCTATTTTGCACCCTTTGTTGCATACTCACATTGAAGGAATCTGATTCCGACATAGGAAAGCTAATTTCAAACCCTATTTTTATGCTTCAAAAAACTGTCCCAGATGCCTCGTGTTTTTTCACGTGTCAATGGTTTGCCTTTGTCGCATGATTCTATAACCAAACTCAATAACATATAAATTTTCATGTGATAAAATAAATAAATAAATATATCATATATTGATGAGTAGAATTAAGTAGGGTGTTCTTAAGCTCACCAAGTTTCTTTGTGAGCTTAATTCAAAAATCTATTGATTTGATTTTAAACGACGTATTCAAATTGTTAAAACCGATCTACTTCACGAGTGATGCGTTTACATATCAAATTTATAAGTTTTCGTACTAATTTAATATAAAGTCAAGTAAAAAAAATGATTTATAAGTTAATTTTAATGTGTTTATTTTTTATCATTTTTTTACTGTTTGACTTTATATTAAATTAGTTTGAAAATTTATAAATTTGACACGTAAACTCATCACTCGTGAATTAAATCGGTTTCAACAGTTTGGATGTGTCGTTTGAAACTAATATGATAAGTTTTTTTAGTTAAGCTCACATTATAAGTTAATTTTAATGTGTTCATTTTTCATTATTTTTTAACTGTTTGACTTTATATTATATTAGTTTGAAAATTTATAAATTTGACATATAAACTCACCACTTGTGAATTAAATAAGTTTCAACAGTTTGAATACGTCATTTGAAACCAATATGAATTTTTAAGTTAAACTCACAAAAAAACTTGTGAGCTTAAGAACACCTAGTTCTACTATATACTAATATATACGGATGAGTTGCTCCCACTAGCAAAAGTGCATTATTGCTTTCCATATATTATTTTATTTGACGGTGAGTGACACTGCCAACTATTTGACATGACTAGGGGCTAAAAATAAATATTATCTTCAACATGGGTTAAATCAACCTTTTTATTTGTATTTGTATTTTTTTTTTTACAATTGTTGGAGAGAATGGAGAGAGATATATTCAATGTTTCTTGTTGTTAGTTGTACTAGGTAAAGTAAATTAGAACCATTCATCCTGATCATGCAAATGCATTTTAATTATTCTTCTTTTTTCTGATATTTCGTAACCCAAAAATTCAAAAAATTGACAAGTACGAGGTATCACTAGTGAGACTTAACTTTTAAATAAATTTGTAGGAATATTAAAGGAAAATTAAAATTTAGAGGATTGGAATTCAAAATTGCAATTACTAAACATTTTTTATTTGAAAAAAATTATAAAATAATCAAGGACCACTACTAAAATCTGAAAGCTAGATCTTCAAATGTTTTAGTTAAGAAAATTAAGGAGTACTATTTAAAAGTCCAAACTATCCCAGAGCTATTATTTCAAATGTTGGCCCTTCAATGGATATTAGAGTTCTCAATATTTGTTGTGATCAAGTTAAATTTATACTTAACGTGATTAAATTTGGAATGATGATTACGGCAAGTTAGTTACGCCGTGACCACATGTGAGTGTCCAAATATAACTGGTTGCATTTGTCACGTTTAATCATGTTTAATTATTTTTTCATAATTTAATTCACCATTCATTTAAAATCTAACAGTTCTAATTACACGTGACTCGCTTAATTACGTGTTGTGTCGTGACCAGATCTTTAACGTGACGTATCGTGCCAAATTTTTAAAAAATTGTCACAACACGTAACTAGCATATGTGCTGTATCATGATGGCTTGACGTACTTATTTTAACTTTTGTTTCTTACTTCCAAATGGTAATCTAAATTATATAAAATTCTTGGAGAATTATTTGTGTGTCTTAGCTAGGAATGTTCTAAGACACAATTAAGAACTAATAGTAAATTTTCTCCATTTATTTTAGAATTTATTGTTTGATTAAACAAGCACAATTAAGAAATACAAACTACCAACCTGTACTATCATCACGTGACCATGTCTCTACAAATTAAGTACAAAAATACTTACATTAAATCTATACAAAGATGGTATGTATTTGATGATATTTTTTTGGAATTATTATTTAATTCTTCCACTAAAATTACCTTTTTTATATTAAATAGAGAAAATTAAGTTCTATATATATATTCATATTTATAAGCTTTTATAAGGTTTGCATTTACTTCTTAATTAAATTATTTTGAACTTTTCCAAAAAAAAAAAATTATTTACAACCAATATTATCATTTTTTTTTTGCTATATATTCAAAGATAAATAAAAATATAAAAATCTAGCATTCACCGTTTTGTTTTTACTCGGCATGTTAGCAAGAGGGGGGGTGTCCGATGCCCATCGAACCAGAACAGTGTTCGATGGGTGTTCGATACTGTCCGATCTATTTCAAGATATGTGCACACGTATATTAAAGCAAACAGTACGGATATTAAAATGATGCGCACAGATTTTGAAATGAATCGGACAGTATCGGACACCCATCGAACAGACTCTGGTCCGATGGGCATCGGACACCCTCCTCTCTCTGTCAGCAAATGGTGTAATTTCTTGATAGCAGGCAATCTGTGAAAGTGTGAAGAGAGTTATAGCCTATAGATGGTAAAGAAGGTAGTACGTAAAAAGCGTTTCTAGTCAATTGTCACATCCACACGTGAGAGGTCGGACACCACATGCACATGCATTTAATTTTTTTTAATAAACCATAGTAAAAAAAAATTTATAAAATTAACATCGATTATTTTTTATAAAAATAATCAGAACCGAAATATCATTTTGGTTCATCAATTTTTTTTTCGGACTGAAATGACATTTGGTTTGATGTAGTTTTACACCAAAAGCTATTGTAAAACAACATGAGTTTGGGTCTGATGCCAAATTTCGGACTGAAATGACATTTCGGTCCTGAAGAAAAAAAAAATTCAAACCGAAATTTCGGTTTTTATGATTTTTGTAAAAATAATCATGTTGGTTCCATAAATTTTTTTAATTATGGTTTATAAAAAAATATTCTATCTCAGCCACCAAACTTTGTAGTTGTTTTTCACTGGTAATCACTACTCCTTTGCTATTAAGTGATCTTCTTAATTTGCATTGCTGCCGGAAACAAACTGAGATTTGCATCTGGTAAACTTAATTTGGGGGATAATTAATTTCAGCAAAATTTTTGCAAAAGCCAGGCTCTGATCAGATTATCGATTGATTGTGAGAATTTTATTATTAAAAATATGACAATTAATCCTTGTCAGTGCTTCAAGCTTCCAAATTCTAATACATATATACTGTTGTGGCAATGTTTGGTCCTGTTTCCATGGCCATGTAGAATCATTTAACAGTGAATATTCTTGTTTTATTGTTGTTGCTCAGTTGTGTGCAACATTTCTAGTTGTTGCATCAGTTCATTTTTTGATTATTTTTGTTTAGATCTGGACCGTCCGATTAGAATTCAGACCAATTCAACTTGAGATTGAATGCACGGCCTCTTTAATATTTATTTGGATTCTGATCAGACATAAATATTAGAGCAAAACTAGAGTGTGATGTGTTCGTCAAGAAGGGTTGGTGAGCACACCTTCAAAAAGCTATTGGGTTTACATCGAACTACAAATCCAAAATGTTGAAATCCATGTACTTCGTGAGTAATGCATGTACATGCAAAAATTTTAAAGTTTTGAATTCATTTAGCACATGATCAAGCGGTCAAAATAATGAACATTTTATAAGTTATTTTTTAAATTATTTTATGTATTCATTTTTCATCATTTTTTTTACTGCTTGACCATATACTAAATGAATTAGAAACTTTAATACATAAATCACTCACGAAGTACATGGATTTCAACAATTTGAATTCGTGGTTCAAAATAAATCCGATAATTTTTTGGAAATGTGCTCACCAACCCCTCTTGGTGAGCACATCACACCCTAGTTTTGCTCTAAATATTAAGTTATCTTAGGTGATATGAAGTCATTGTGGGGATCTATGTCAATTGACTTTCATTGTAATTTAATTTAAGTAACAGTTATTCATGTTTTTTATGAAATTTGTGTGTTATTTTGTAGAAAAACACTTAAACTGACTCTATTTTTATACCAGTATCTTTTATTTTATGACCTTCATAAAAAAAGATTCTACCTCTGTTCCTGGCTCTGTTCAAAATCATAACATAAGAGCCATATCTCTCTAACTAATTTTAAAAGTTTTTTTTTTTATCTGTGTTCAAATATTTACTTCAGATATTTTATTTGTTTACATGAAAAATAATATGTACAAACAATGCCAAACAGAAAAAATGTACTATTATTGGGATTGATTTTATGGTGTTGCTACGGTACATGACAAGGTGTGGGTAAATTGTACATGACCTTGTTAAAAAAAGGGAGTTTTGCATACAGTACACAAACACTATTTTCCCCAATGCTCCCTGTTTAGTGTTTGAATTAATATTTTTCAGGGGCCCACGTTTAACTTTTCAATCCGTGCATGCTTGTAGGTAGGAGTGCAATGGGGTCGGATAATATCCATCTGTATCTGAATCGGATTCGTATATGAAAATTAGAATGGATATTCGATATATGAATATTTGTATGTATTTAAATTTTTATTATTCTTATCTGAATAATAAATATATACTAAATAAATTAATATGTATATATTTACAGATATTCGATATCTGATCTGTATCCATACATATCCGTCTAATATTTTTTTTTCCAATGTTTCCTGTTTAGTGTTTGAATTACTATTTTTCAGGGCCCATATTTAACTTTTCAATCCGTGCATGCTTGTAGTTAGACCAAAGGAGAGGGACATCTTATCACTGTATTATGTCTAGTTCAATTTTGCAAATTATCTTTGCTTGCTTTAACAATAGAAGAAATATATAACATGATCATGTGCATTCAACTTTCATATTTCATATATTTTAATAATATTGTTTAGATTAAAAAAATTAAAATTACATGTGTATTTTAATTATTTAGATATGGTGTGTATAAGTTCAGGGGTGATTTTTAATTTTCGAATTATAAAGATCAAACACATATTAGGAGCCAATCATATAAAAATTTACGGAGAATGGAAATTAATTTTACAACACCATGACATTTTACTCTAAATTATATAAAAAAACCATACATAAATACAAAAATTAAAAAAAATAGAAATAATTGACCTCATTCCTTCTTCTTAAATCTACCAATGTATAAATTTGAATTGATTGAAAAATGCCCGCGCTTATCAAATAATTTTAAATTTCAACATTTAATAGTTATATAATGAAGAATTAGCATTTAGTATAGTTGCAAAGGTACATAGTCTCTATGTGACAGATCATGAGTTCAAAATTTGAATGAGAGAATTTTTTTGTTATAATAACACGGTATGAAATTTAGAGACTTGACATTCATCTTTCTTTAAAGAAAATAGTTTTATAATGAATTGTTAATTATATTCTAATCTAGATAATTAGATTACACATCTAAAATTTAATTTAATTTTTTAAAATAATATTCTTCAAATATATACACATTAGAATTAAATATATAATAATTAAAAGTCAAATATACACTAGAATTATTTAAAAAAAAAAAAGAATACATGATTCACTTGTTGACTTCGGTATAAAGATATCTTATAAGAGGCTCCTTTATTGAATGCTATTTTAGAGTGTGATAATTTCAGTATATTACAGTGAATATTAATGGATTTTTGGGTAGGAGTGCAAACAATATCGGATAATATCCGACCGTATTCTAATTCGTATCTAAAAATTGAATACAGATATTCGATATCTGATTATCTGTGCAAATACGAATAGATATATAGTTTTGAATTTTAATTATCTGTCTCTGAAGAGTAAATATATACCATATAATTTAATTATGAAAATATTTATGTATAGATCTATGAACATCTGATATCAGACTCGTATCCGTATTAAAAAAATAAAAAAGGACACGAATTCATTTACACCCCTACTTTTAGAGGTCCGCCAATTCAATCTGCAGATCTTCATTAATGAGTCTGCAGATTGAATTGACGACTCTGAATTTTTTTTTAAATTCTCTTTTTGAGTGGTGATTTAGTTTTTTTTTTTTTTTGAAATGATATAAATAAAAATGTCCACATGAAGTATGAACATAATTAGATATACAAGGAAGTTATATATTATGAAACAGCTAAGTGACTGTGTCCGTGTAAAATGCACCGTACCAGCACTGATCCAACCCAACCCAACAACTCTTCTCTTGACTCGGACCTTACATTTGTCTTGTCTTCCAATAAAGAAAAAGAGACCCCTTTTCTTTTCTCTCTTCACTTCACACCCGACATCCCGGTCCCACCACCTTCCCATCCTATCAAATCACATCACTCTCTCTCTCTCTCTCTCTCTCTCTCAAGCTCTTATGCACTCCCTCTCCTCTCTTCATGCTGCCATACATCTCTCTTAAACCATGGCCACCTTTCTCCTTCTCCTCCTCCTCACCATTCTTTCTCTCCACCCATTCTCTCTCTATGCCATCACCATGCCACCATCAGAGAAAGAAACCCTGTTTCAAGTCATGGATTCCATGTCGTCAGACCGGGTCTGGCGGGTCTCCAACCCGGAACCCTGTTCCTCAGGTCAATCATGGCCTGGTATTGAGTGTAAAACCGGTACGGATAATTATTTACATGTAACTCGACTTGACTTTGGATTCGGTCTCAACCCGAGTTGCATGCAAAATGCCACCTTTCCTTCTCTTGTTTTCTCGTTGCCACACCTTCAGTCTCTGTTTTTCATGAATTGTTTCAATGAAAGAAGAACCTCTCTTTCTTTTCCTGTTTTAAATGAGAGTTCTTCTAATTCGTATAACTCTCTGCAACAGCTTAGTTTCAAGTCAAACCCCTCTTTTACTGGTAAGATACCTGCTGAAATCTCCATTTTAAAATCTCTCCAAGTGTTAACTCTTTCTCAGAACAACTTATCTGGTAATATACCAGATTCTATATCTAGTATAACCTCTCTCATACATCTTGATTTGAGCTACAATTCACTAACTGGTACGGTACCGGTACAAATAGGTCAGCTGAGAAACCTAGCTGGTCTTGATCTCAGCTATAATTCTCTCTCTGGATCAATACCAGCATCAATTGGTAACTTGGGTCAACTTCAGAAATTGGATTTGAGCTCGAATAAACTTACTGGTACGATACCAGAAGCAGTTCGGTCTCTCTCGGACCTCTCATTCTTGGCACTAAACAACAATAGGTTAAGTGGCAAGTTACCTAATGGGTTGTACCAGCTTCACAATCTACAATATTTCATCATGGATGACAACCCGATGTTTGTACCGCTACCATCTGAAATTGGTAACTTAACAAGGCTACAAGAGCTTCGGCTAGCAAATTCGGGTTATTCGGGTTCTATACCCGTTAGTTTTACATGGTTAACCAACCTATCAACTCTTTCTCTAGAGAACAACAAATTAACCGGAGAAATACCAGTTGGGTTAACCAACCTCGGGAAGATGTACCACCTGAATCTTAGTAGAAACATGTTGAATGGAGTGGTGCCATTCAATGCCGGATTTGTGAAGAGACTTGGTAGAAACATGGATTTGAGCGGGAATACCGGCTTGTGCATAAACGGGTCAGACGGGTATTATGAGCGTGCAGATGTTGGAGTTGGCTTGTGTGGGGGTCATGGCAGCAGTACTGGTACCGGTTTAATGGAGAATGATAGTAATAGCGGTTCAATTAGGAATTTAGGCATTTGTCAGTTCAGAATTTGTTCCAATATAATTGTTGTATTAGGTTTTTGGGGAGTTTATTGTTATCTGCTATGAGCAATATTATGAAATGTGTTATATTGATTTTTTTTCTTCAATTTTTTTTTGTAGTTTTATCCTTTTACATCGATCCAATTTTTTGTTTTATCTCTAGATTTTTCTTCAGTGTATCTATTTATGTCAGTATGAAGCTATTAATAGCTAATAAAATATGTCTCTATTAGCATGAAATTTACACCTAGTTTTGTGCATCCTGACTGTGATTATAATTATTTCCTTGACACTATTTGAAGCCAAAATATAATATCCAGCATCAATTGCAGTATATATTTTCTCAGCGTTTAAGATTACCATGTGAGTATCAAACACATTATATTATATTAATATGAAAATTCAATTGGAATCAGCTCTAATATTCTCTAGTTGTCATGCTTGTATATACTCTGTTCAGCTCCTCTGTAATTTATTCATTGCGCCTAACAAGCAATCTAACAGAGCAATAAAATGTAAAATGAACAGAATCTTTTGAACTAAGTAGCAAACTCCAATTGAGCTCAAAATGAGTGCACCGAATTAATTACATGGTTAAAAACTTTTAAATTATTATAATACACAAACTTAACATGATCAGTCTAAATTTATTTTGTTAAAATATTTTTTGTAAGATTTAATTATTTATTCCTGTTACAGAAAAACCTGACTTGAACTTCGCACAACCGAGCCGTACCGAACTCGAACTGTCTCAATTTGTATGTAGTAAATTTTAGTAATTAATATAGCAGGAATAACGAGAATAGCACTGTTTTGAGTTAGCGCTAACGAACAATGCTAACCCATAGGAATAGCACTATTCTTTGTGTGATCCAAACGGAGAATAGTGAAAAAAAAATAGTATGCTAATCCGGAACAACTCTATTCTCTCCACTCCAAACGCACCATAATTAAAGTCTCTTGTGAGGAGAATCTAACAAGAGAGCTGGAATATTTGTTTTTCTATATACTTTGAAATGTGAGATGTAAAGAGATGAAGCATTCCAAAAGGACACCTATTAAAACAAGAGAATAGTGAAAGACACAATAATAAAACCTATGCATGGCAAGAACAATGAATATCTAAATGTTATGGGCTTCTAGTTCTTTTTAGGGTACATTCATTTAATATTATCACAAATAATATTGTCAAAACTATAGAACTAAAATATATTGTAACTTTTCACATGAAAAATATTTTTTATATCTAAATTGATGGTTCTCAAATTGTAGATGTATGTACCTTTATCATTCCAATTGAGCAAACAAATTTAGAGAATATAGCGGTAGTATAGTTGGTTAGAAAAAATTCGTAGGACCGCTGGATATTCAAAAATCAAGAGTTCAAGTCCTCCTCACCACTTCGCAAGCCTGTACAAAACTTAAAAAAAAAAAAAAACTTTAGAATGTAATTGATTATTTATTAAAATAATAAAGCATGCATCTACCATTTTATATATGGTCAATTAAAAAAAAAAATCTATAATACAATTTTTAATTTGAAATTTTGAATGATACTTTTGGAGATATTAAATAAATTTATCATACCATAAAAATTTAGAAAAAAGAAATATGGATGTACTTGCAACTTTCCATGCTTATAGTACGGAATTTAAAGAAGATATATAATATATTTCCTTCTATAATTGCATAGTTAAAAAATTTCAACTGCCAATTGATGTAAGATATATAATAAAACTGGTGAGACCTGAGAGAGAAGTACCTGTTGAAAGGTTGCAAGTTAGGAAGCAAGAAAAAGGCAAAGAAACAGGGAAATCTCTGGCATGAACTATTTGGCAAACACAGCAAACAAGAGAAAAAAAAAGGCCAAAGGCAACATTTATAGATAGATAATAATAAAGCGTGCGGCATGGGGTGCACGGGTGGGTTAGCTGGTTGGTTTGATATTTGATAAGAGGAAGGAAAGTTGGAAAGTGAGAGCGATGCAAGGAGATGGTGCCAAAAGCGTGTACCAGACTACCAGCTACCAGGGGAGGGGAGAGGATTCATTCATTTATTTCATGGTCAAAGAAGCAAAATCTAACCATGACTCCATCGCACGTGCATGTGGGGTACATCAGAGTTTGAACTGGGCTTTCCCTCGTGTACGTGTTAATGCGTTAGAGTTAATTGGTGCTCTTTTGAGCTCTTGTTTCCTTTTATGGTCATTTTTTTTAGAAAAGCAAACATTAATTTGAGGGGAAAAGGAAAGAGATCAGGTGAACTAGAATACTTAGATTAGAAGTCTGGTGTGTTTGAATGAGTGAAAAATAGTTACTAATCTGAATTAGCACTATTTCAAAATATTATTTTACGTTTAGGTGAGTTTTAATTAGTAAATATGGACTTTCTTTGTTTGTCTTTTGTGGGTTTTCTCATATTTTACTAATTTAATAAAAATATTGAATTAGCTACTATTCTTAATCTTGAAATTAGCTCTATTTTTGCTCTATTTCTTATTAATATTTTTAATGATGACAAAAATATATAAAAAACTTTAAAAAAAATTATTGTAGCTGGACGTTATGGTCTATAATATTCAGATTCTGCTATGGTGATTATTTTTTTAGATTTTATTTTCTATTATTTTTCTATAACATGTAAATTTTAACAAAATAATCATGAATAAATTTTAACAAAATAAATTTTAATATTTTCTATTATTTTTTTTCTTGTTGTTTTGAAAAATAATCATGAATAATGTTCAATTCTCTGGGTGTCAATTTTTTATTTTATGAATTATTAAGTGATTATTGATTATTTAAGTTAGTTAACTTGTCTTCTGGAATATAAAAATACTATTAAGATTAGATATCTCCAAATGCACTATTGAGTGGAACAAATATTATTTACCACTATTCTGTATACAATTCTTTCACTGCCATACATTTTTTTTACTATACTCTTTCAAATAAAATTCACATTTAAAAAATGTCAATTTTAACTGTGTACCTCTATTATTCCTCTTTAAATATTATTTTTTAACTAAATATCAATATTTTGTCCTATTTTTTTTATAAAAATATTAAAATTATGTTCTAAATCATGTATTCTCTTGAAAAATTGAAACCTACTAGAACTTTTATTATTTGAGCAGCTCATTAATAATTATTGTGAGCAACTTTACGTGCTAGTGATAAAAAAAATTGTATCAAGAGATTAAACAAGAAGAAAAAGATAAAATTTGGAACAATAATTTTGATCTCTGACAATTTTTTTTAGCAAATTTACGTCTTTATCACTTAATATAAATAAAATTAATATTTATAAACAACACGGCGTGTGTCGTTGATAAAAAACTAATAGCAAAATTATCCGAGTAGAACTAAGGCACTTTAAAGCTCACCAAGATTTTTTTTTTAGCTTAATTAAAAAATCTATTAGAATAACTTCAAATGACGAATTTTTAACACGTTAAAATAACTTATAATTTTTTTTAACCACTTGACTTTATACTAAATTATTTCAAAAATAAAAAATAAATAAGGCTAGCGTGCTATATGTAGCATAGTGAAATGTCTGCTACCTCTTTAAAAATTTATTGTGGATATGTTTCAATGGCTAATCCAAACCGTTGAAACCAATCTACTACATAAGTGATGTACTTACATGCCAAAATTATAATGTTTTGAATTCATTTGGTATAAAATCAAGCGGTCAAAAAATAAAAATTATAAGTTAATTTTAATTCATTCATTTTTCATTATTTTTTTTACCGCTTGACTTTATACAAAATGAATGTAAAATTTTGTAAATTTTATATGTAAATATATTAATCGTGAGGTAGATTGGTTTCAACGGTTTGAATTTGTCGTTTGAAGTCTACTCAATAGATTTTTGAAGAGGTAGCACGACATGTCACTATGCTACAGGTAGCACGCAAAAATAATACATAAATATAAAGTAAATTGGTTCCAACGATTTATTGTTTGAAATTATTCCGATAAATTTAGAATTAAGTTGACTGAAAAATTTGGTGATCTCAAGAACACTTTGTTCTTCTCAAATTATCCAGTGAAAAAAAAAACACTTTGTTCCATAATATTATGTGCTAGCCTCACTCACTAGGCCGATGTATTCTCTAATTTTTTTAAATGAATTAATTTAAATCATTTTTTCCCACATTATTTTTTTATTTTTTCTCCCCTCGCTTCCGACATTAATGCTGCAAATTAGGAAATTGCTTATGTTTTGACTGCTGATCAGCTTGCTGAGCTTCCGTCTCCAGAATTCATATCACCTGAGGTAACTCTAATATTAAATTTGGATCGAAACCGCCTGATTTGTTTTGGCACAAATATTAAAGCACATCAGTTGACTCAGATTCTGATCGAACGGTGAAAATCCAAGCTCAAAATTTGAGTTACTTAAATAATCTGTCTCAACGTGTCAGAATTCGTATCACCAGAGGTAACTCTAATATTAAATTTGGATCCAGACCGTCTGATTTGTTTTGGCACAAATATTAAAGCACATAGATTGACTCAGATTCTTCTCAAACGGTCTTGATCCAAACTCAAAATTTGAGTTAGTTCAATGATGGGTCTCATCGTGTCAACCGACTAACAATGCATTTCTTATAATTTTGCAAAGGCTCGATCAAAAGCAAAAGCAAAGAAGACGACGAGTTTTCACATGGCGAACAGAATAGGTCAATCTCGAGCGCGCCTCACGGCGATTTCCTCTCACCTCACTGCCACTTCCTTCTCAAGCGATGACGGGCCGATCGTGGAGCTCTCTCCGGTGTTCGCGGAAGACGGTGCTCCGGCGAACCTTGCCGGATCACTGACTGTCATCGATTGGAGAACTGGGAAGCGCTCTGAGATCAATGTTTCAGAAGAAGGCACCGTTAAGGCAACTGATTTCAAGAAGGTTGTTTTATTTTTTTCCCAATCTATTTGAATATACATTTGTTTTTGTTGTCTGAAGAAGAGTTACAGTTGAATATTATATTTGGATTTGAATTTCTGATTGAATAGTTAATTTTCTTCAGTAAAAGTTTTGTATATAAGCACGGATTTATGACCCTTTTGAAAAATAATTAGAATTTACACACCAAATTTGTTATTGAGTGATCTAACGGAGTCAAAGTTAAGACTTAAAAAGAGTGTTATAGTTGAATGTTCTAAAATGGTAAATTTGAATTTGTTCAGTGCCTCAAAGTAGCTGTCTGAAATTCAAAATCAGCAGTATGCATTTGATATTTTTAACTGCACTTGATGACTCTATTGTAAACCAACTACATTATGTGTCACAAATAACTCCTACATTTCTCACTTTTCAAACAATTGCTATATCTTGATACAAGATTATATCAATATAAAATGACAAAAATGCTATAACTTTTTCATCTTAATTAAAATCGGATCTCTCCATAGTTAGCTCATATGAATTTACGGACAGACATCTTATCGGTACTGCTCTGTTGTATTTTACTCTTGTGCTTAAAAATGGCTCAATAGAGTTAGGGGCAATTATTTTTTTTTTTAAAACTTCACAGAGGCTGCGAAGTCTGGGGGAAATTATTATTTGATCATATATACCTTTCCATCGGCTACTTCTATCCTCTGGGTATAAATTACAAATGTTCAAATAATATTGCAAACATAAAAAAAATCTGGATCTTGTATGTAAGAATGAGAAATTTTTATGCAAAGACAACAAAAGGGTTGCAAGACATTCTCAGAGCATACGGAAAGGACTTCACTTTGTTGGTTTAGAAGCAAAAGAAAGCTAATTTATATTATTTTAATTTTTAGATAACAACTGGGAAGAATGACAAGGGAATAAAGCTTTATGATCCTGGATATCTCAACACAGCTCCAGTTCGATCCTCTGTAAGTTATATTGATGGAGACTTGGGTATTCTTCGGTATAGAGGCTATCCAATTGAGGAATTGGCTGAGAATAGTACCTTTATGGAGGTTGCATATCTACTCAGTAAGCAAACGCAACATTAAAAATCTTGGTTCTTTTATACTTTTTTGTTTACTAGTTGTTCATTTTGCTAATTCAGTGAATTGGGTTCTTGCTGTGGTTGACTGGCAAGCTTACTAACAGAAAGTCATACAATCTGTCACATGAACTATTGTCTGATGTACGAAATCTCATAAATTAACCAACAATAAACTACTAACATAATGCAAACTTCTGTTGTGCTCCAAATTGGCATGCTACAACATGTCTGATTAAGCATGCCAAATATGTTAACCTTATTTTGGCACATTGCACCATGAGCTGTTTCATAGCTGCACCAACTTTATATTTTCTCTGAGAAAATAATAACAAAAGTATGAATTGTAAGTTTCATATTTGATGAGTATATTCCTTGATCTTTTATTGACCTCCTGATGTTTTCTGTCTATTTGTACGCAAACTTTGTTTGTGGCTCAAACAGTAACAAATTTTGGTACAGTCATACCTTATCCATGGTATATTTTCAGCAAATGTTTGATTTTTATCCTTTAGTGCAGTGTATGGAAATTTGCCTTCTGAGAATCAATTGGCAGATTGGGAGTTTGCCATTTCACAACACTCTGCTGTGCCTCAGGGTCTTTTGGTAAACACATTCATCAATCTTATAAAATTTTCTAATCTAAAATAACAAATTGTTGTAAACAGTAACCACTTCGACCATGCTTTAAATAACTTCCAGACATCAGATTAGCAACCTTAGCATGATCCTTTGGGCCCCACAAAAAAAAATTTGGCTGCCCCAACACTAGCATGTCTGGAATTAAGCAACATGAAACACAGTTTGATCAAAACTAAAAAATGACAGCGCTGTTTTTGAAGTACTGTATCTGCTTTGTGGGCCCCCCTCCCCCTCTCCCCAGCTCTCTCTCTCTCTCTCTCTCTATCTGTTCTCTTTCTCATCTGGTCCTACCCATCTAGCTTTGCTTGCTTTCCTCTCTCCCTCTCTTACTTTATTTTTCCTTAAACTTGTCAGCAACTGCCAAGGGTCTCTCTTACTTCAATCCATGAAATTGTAAACTAAAACCCCCAAGACCTTTACACTGTTCATTGTATATTCCAGAATAAGGGTAGGCAACATTAGATTTAGTCTGAAAAGACCTTTTTTAGTGCTAAATGGTATTTCTGAAAGCATTCGTGGAGGTTGAATTTTCAAGAATGCAGAGGGTCGTTCCACGAAAGTTACTTTATCTTTATATATTTTTTATTTTGAAAATTTGTTATTCGTGGAGGTTGAATTTTTTATTTTTTATTTTGAAAATCTGGCACAGTTCGGGTATTCCAACAGTGACGACCCTTTCACACAAAGGCTCTGGCATTGAAGGAGGCTTTGCAACATACATTACAAAGGACCTTGGATTAAAGATTCCTAATCCTATCAGATTGCAAGTCGTTGGTAGAAGCGGTAAACACAAGCCAATAGATGATTTACCAGCATGGAGAGCGCAAGAAGCAATTACTCACTGTATCATCACAGTTGAGCAATGGGCACCGAATTATGCCGAAACATGTTAGAAGAGAAAATCTCCACCTACCCCATCGATAGGCTAATATAGCAAGGCGAACTGGTACGTCATTCACTGGTACAACATCACAGTATGAGACTGGTATAGTACAGGACATGAGACTACCATCAAATTTTGCTATGGAATAGCATGAGAGCAACAGCAACATCAGGATTTCTCAATTCAAATTGGGCTAGAAGAACGAGATAGTTAGCAAACGGTACGCCTGGTGTTTGAGCTCACTTATTGGTTTTAGTACTGATTTTATTTTCTTCTTTTCACTTACTGGTACCGGTGCATGTACTGGGCTTCAGTTTTAGTATTGTTTGTTATTTTCCTCTGGTTCACTTACTGGTACTTCATATGTATACTGGTTTTTGGTTTAAATTTTTTTTTCTTTTTCCTAGAATTGTTTTACTTTTTTCCTGGAATTGTTACTCTACTCTCTACTGTTAGACTATCTGACAATAGGAGTTGGGTAATGTAAGAACCTTTTATAATTAATAGTTTAATACATGCCTAAGGGATTTCATAAACCCTTAATAAACTTTATTGTAATTGGCTTTATTAAGTATATAAAGAGTGTCTCTACATTGTGGAGTTGATAAAAAGCAATCTCCTGGATAATCAAGATAACTTCACTGTGGTAAAAATTATGATCACCTGGATAACCAGTTGATGTAGAAACAACATTATTATCAGAGGCATTTTGGTCCATATAGAAAATTTGCAACTGTGTAGGTTAAATCAGGTTTAGAGCAGTTGACTCATGGTTCTTTTGAGCTTCTAGTGAATATTACGAGTTTTGAAGTTGAACTGAACACTCAAATAACCCATAACCAGTGCAGTTAGTTAGACCAAATACTCGTATAAGTCTTAGTTTGTGCTATTAGTTAGAATAATGCAAGTTCAGTTCTATAGTCTTATTATCAGCAATTACAGAGAGAGAGAGAGAGAGAGAGAGAGAGAGAGCCGGGGGGTGGGGGGGTGGGGCACAAAGCAGATACAGTACTTCAGAAACAGCACTGTCAGATTTTAGTTTTGATCAAACTTTTTTTTTGTTGGGCCCAAAGGACCCTGCTAAGGTTGCTAATCTGATCTCTGGAAGTGATTTAAAGCATGGTCGAAATGGTTACTGTTTACAACAATTTGTTATTTTAGATTAGAAAATTTTATAAGATAGATGAATGTGTTTACCAAAAGACCCTGAGGCACAGCAGAGTGTTGCGAAATGGCAAGCTCCCAATCTGCCAATGGACTCTCAGAAGGTAATTCCATACACTGCAGTAAAGGATAAAATTCAACATTTGCTGAAAATACACCATGGATAAGGTATGACTGTACCAAAATTTCCTACTGTTTGAGCCACAAAAAAAGTTTGCGCACAAATAGACAGCAAACATCAGGAGGTCAATAAAAGATCAAGGAATATACTCATCAAATATGAAACTTATAATTCATACTTTTGTTTATTATTTTTCTCAAAGAAAATATAAAGTTGGTGCAGCTATGAAATAGCTCATGGTGCAATGTGCCAAAATAAGGTTAACATATTTGGAATGCTTAACCAGACCTGTTGTAGCATGCCAATTTGGAGCACAACAGAAGTTTGCATTATGTTAGTAGTTTATTGTTGGTTAATTTACGAGATTTTGTAAGTCAGACGACAGTTCATGGGACAGATTGTATGACTTTCTGTTAGTAAGCTTACCTGTCAACCACTGCAAGAACCCAATTCACTGAATTAGCAACTATTAAACAAAAAAGTACTCAATGTGACATATATTTTGTAACCATACTTTAAAAAGGAAACATACCGATAAGCACAGTTTAGAAGGGCAAGGATATACACATCAAAACATCAATCGAAATAGTCACAAGAAAATATGAAAGAAAAATTAATTGGCGATCATGCAACTTCCGAAACTCGAGCAAATTAAGAGAATAATTTCTTTCTAGCTGTTGCCTATAATTTCTTTCTAGTTGTTTTGAATGATGCAGATGAGCTTATTTATAAATAGAAATTATTGGGTATTAATTTGAAAAACTACCAATCAACCGTTTTATTTGGTAGAGAGTATTCATAGGTTAGTAGAAAGGTGAACAGCGACATACAAAAAAATACTTTAATTTTTCTTACAGCGGAAAAAATCTGGTCTGAAAAATATTGATCCGAATTATTTATTGTAGTATTTATAATAAATCAATTTATATAGTATTCTATCTAATTTCAAGAAAACAAAAGGAACATTTCTACTATTTTAATACAAAAAATAAATAAATTACACTATTTTCTAAAACAAAAAAAAGATGAAAACAAATTTAAAATAAGAACTGGCCAATTATTAGCCAATTTATATTAAAAATTAAGAATCGGCCAATAATTTGTATTTAATTTTGAATATAAATAAAAAAAGACGGGCAAAAATGACAATAAGTTTTAAAAAAAACGAGAAGATTAAGAGTTACTTTGAGAAGCCTTTATCTTGTAATTTTTAGGAGCTGTTTCATAATTTTTGAAAGGAGCATGTGATAGATGTAATTAGTTTCTTGATAAAGAGAAAGTTGCAACGAGCCAGTGTTTCAAAGTTGCTACCAATAAAGGACAATAGAATAATTGCTTTCCAGCTGTTACATATATAACCTCAATTCCTCATGTTGGTCTTTCTTTATTCCTAATGTTAGACACTATCCAACCTATCATAATTTGCGCACACTCTTCGTAGTTTTAGTTTAATTTGAAAATTATTTATAAATGGCAAATTATAAGGTATTATTCTTAAAAAATTGTCAATCAACATTTTATGTTTGAAAGAGATGATCTCTCTCTCTCTCTCTCTCTCTATATATATATATATATAGTGTGGCTAAGCTCAAAACGTTTGTTCCTAACTCTCAGAACAAACGATCCGGTTTTCTAATTTTCAAAGTCCAAACAGTCAATCTAAACCATTAGATGTTCAATCTATATTAAAATGTGCTAGGAGACTATATTTTATATTTTTTGAATTTTTTTTACTATTTATGTAGATAGTTTGAAAGTCGTTTTTCAATTGTGCAGAAGTTTAATAAAATCAACGATTTTCAAACCATTATAATAAATAGTAAAAAATTCCAAAAACATATAAAATTTGGTCTCCAAGCACTTTTAATATAGGTTGAACATCTAACGGTTTGGATCGACTGTTTAGACTTTGAAAATTGGAAAACCGAATCATTTATTTCCAGAGCTAGAAACAAACGTTTTGAGCTTAGCCTCTCTCTCTCTCTCTGTATATATGTGTGTGTGTGTGTGTGTGTGTGTGTGTGTATAAGTTTGCCCTTTTGTTCCAATAACATTTTATATCTAGCTAGTTAGCAGTAATTTTGCAAAAGAAAAAAATGTATTATTTGGAACGATGGCATATCAGATAAAAAAAAAATAGAAACACAAGTATAAATAATTAGCTTGGTAAAGCAATTTTACAAAGAATATTAAGAGTCACAAAAAGCTGAAGCGTTCACTCTTTGAATATATCCTCATGTGGGCAACATACAAAAAGCAAAGTCTTGGTCTTTATTTTTTTACTTAACTTAGACACTATCTAAATTATCTCACTTTGCTCACTCTTTGAATCTCCATAATTTTAGTTTAATCTCAAAATTAGTTCAGAATTATTATGAATGATGTAGGGGAGCATATTTATAAGTAGAAATTATTGGGTATTAATTTGAAGAACTACCAATCAACCGTTCTATTCCGTAGAGAGTATTCATATATAGGGTTAGTAGAAAGGTAAAGAGCGACATATGATCTATTCCCCTATATATATACTCCCTCCCCCTTCCCTAAGTTACCATCTCCTTCCTCTCTCCTCCTGCCGAGTGCATCAGAACAAACCTCCTGTCCTGAAAGATCAACAATACCCGGTAAGCAGTTAATGTCATCTCTCTCTAAGTTTCGCAAAACTATATCCTGGAATATGATCTACATGCTCAACTTATAATGATATAGCTCATGTATAAGAGAGCTATACGAAATCCAATGACATCTCAAAATCCAGTGTCTTAATTGTCAACTTCACCTTTCTTGCACAACCCATCTATAAAGGTGCCGTAGGTTATAATGTTAGGCTCAATCATGATTTTTGAGTTTATGGTTTAATTGATTTTGCAAATATAATATCAAATTTCCTCTCGTTTGCCAGATTAGTACGAAAGTCACCAACCTCTGATTTTAAGTTGTGTGCTTGAGCCTCTCCCTGCACGTATTTATCTACACAAAGGTATATTACTATTTTTTTTAATAACTATTTGACTAATAATATATATGTTATTCTGTTTATTAATTCAATTGCTCGATCTTAACAATAGAAATTCGAAAAAAGATTTCTGCTCACATATCTGCATTTTGTGCCTTAGTCTTTCTACAGGTTTCAAGGTATCCCTCTCATCTTTTTATATTTCACAAAATTATATTCTAAATTTTGATGTGCAAGCTCAATTTATATTCGCAAATGTAATGTAGAAGCTCAATTTATTAATAGCTTTGTAGTTAGACACGAAGACCTTAAATTTTATGGTGAATTTTACTTGAAACAGATATATTACAAAAAAAATATTATATCATATGCACAATGTTTTATTTTTGCTGATCGTCTACTTTGTATTTCCTTTAATTACTTTATTGTATAGTATGCACTATGGTTTCTTTTTACACTTTATCTCAATTATCACTGCCCAAACAAAGCGAGGTATTCTGCTATTTTATTCCTAAACTTAAACCCTACCAAAATTAACTCACGCTCCACTCTTTGAATCTCCATAGTTTTAGTTTTATCTAAAAATTAGTACGGTATCACTGCTTATAATGATGTAGAGGAGATTATTTAAAAAATGCAATTATAGGGTATTCATCTGAAAAACTAGCAATCAACCTTTTAAAATTGCATTAATAAAAAAAATTGTACATGTTTTAGATGGTATTTTTGACGATCAAGTGTCAATTTTGACGATTTCATAATTTTAAATGTTTCTAGAATTAAACGAAAAATCTAATAGGCATGTAATTTGTTTTAAATGCATTCCTATAGCTTTTGTTTGCAAAAAATGATAATTACTTCTGCAATTTCTCTAATAATTATTTATGTAAGTATTAGATAAAATATGATGCATAAGTACAAATTTTGTTAAAATTTCTAAGTTAATCTTAGTATTTAATTAGGTACATTAATTTAATGAGACAATAACATTTATCACGTGACAATTCGACTATATATGGTTGTTTATGAGAAACTAAGTAAGATGCATGACATGGAAATTTGTATATACGGTGTATTGGTGTGTGGATAATTAATTCTTTGAGATCTTTCTCTTACCACCAATCATGCATTATTATACCATGTATTGTGTCCAAAAATTAACATGGGAGATTGAAATTTGAGTAAAGTGCACTACAAAGAAAAAGTTGTTCAATGGCACGTTTGTAATTAAAATTGATATTGTTTGGAAAAACATGAAAAATAAATATTGTTCTTTAGTTTATTATTATATTATCTTTTAATTGACAGATTTGATATGTGACATTATATTTTAGACTCGAAATTTTTTTTTATTTTGGTGTCTAGTTTATTAAAAATATAGTAAAACATACTACTAATAATAAGAGTTTGAAGCGATTATGTAAAAGATCTACGTAGCTGATACTACAAACAATCTTATTTCAATAATAAAACAGACTAGACTCACAACAGAAAACAAACAAATAGTAATTTGTAAAATAATATATATACATATATACTCAACGTGACATATATTTTGTAACCATACTTTAAAAAGGAAACGTACTGATAAGCACTGATAGAAGCAAGAGCTGAATTCCAGATGAGAAGAGCATGACCAGCTTTTCCATAAATTGTAAATGTTTAGCTTGAAGGATATATACATTAGAACATCAATCGAAATAGACACCAGAAAATATGAAAGAAAAATTAATTGGCGATCATGCAACTTCCGAAACTCGAGCAAATTAAGAGAATAATTGCTTTCTAGCTGTTACCTAATTAGACTCATACCCGTAATTAGGCTCATGGCCCTTGAAAATCATGACTTTCTAAAAATATATTGTCTTAATTATGAAATTCACCTTTGTTGCAGAGCCCATCCATAAGGTTTTGTAGGTCATGATGTTATGCTCAATTCCGATTTTAGGGTGGATAGATTTTATGATTTTGCTAAAAAAGTTTGAATTAATTTAATGCCAAATTTGCTCTCCTTTGCCAGGTTCATACAAAAGTCCACACTAGTGAACCTTTGATAATTTCCAGTTGGGTACTTGAGCCTCTCCTTGCCAGTCTTTATCAGCATAGAGGTATATTACTATTTTTTTATTTAATAACTACTTGACAGATAATATATATGTTATCTAGTTGTTGTTTATTAATTCAATTGCCTTTAACAATTGGAATCCAGGATAAGATTTCTGCTCACATATCTGCATTGTGTGCCTTATTCTTTCTACACGTGTCGAGGTATTCCTCTCATCTTTTTTTTAGTTCACAAAATTATATTCTAAAATCTAATGTGCATGATCAATTTATATCGCATAACTAGTGTAGATGCACAATTTATAATATGAATATGTATATGTATATACTGTATACATATTTTTATATAATTACATATTTTTGTTAATCCTGATATATATGTAGTATTGATTTTTCCATAGCCTTGTAGTTAGACATCAGCACCGTGAATTTTTCTCATGGTTTATTTTTTTTTTTTATCATATGCATGTATTTCCTATATTTTATTGTATACAAAACACTATATATATTTTCTGTTCAACACTTAATTAATTACACATTGGCAATCTCTTCCGAATAGTGGGCTACATTCTTTTATGTATTTTTATTTTATCTTTAAAGCAATTTGAACAACAAATTGAATATTTACTGTCTCAATTTGTCTATAGATAATTATAACCAAATTTAAGCTATGTTGGAGCATTTCTTTCAAATAATTGTGATCGAAATGTAATCAAATTTGTAGAATTATAGGTGAATTATCTTTCTCGAGTTAAAAAAAATAAATAAATCTTGTTCTGGGTGAACTATGGTCAAATTTCTGAACGAGCAAAATGATTGCTCAATTAATTTAAAATAAAAAGAAATTTATGGTGATTTTGCGAGGCTCTTCAGATCCTCAGTTTTTTTTCATGTATTTCTGATTTCAAATTAAAATTTAAAAATACATCTGATCCAAAGAAATTAAAAGAATTGTGATAAAAACTCATTTTAGTTTCATTTTAGTTTCATGCGCATTATTTTTATTGAAACAGACCTTGATCTAGTTGCTGTAAAATTGTGAGCCCACAGACCTGATATATTACTATTTTAAGTCGAGATAATCCATCGCTAATCAATATAATTCTGTATAATAAATATGCATTGTTATAGTTTTATAATTTTCTTAAATCATGCATATATTTTAGGTGAATGTGAAATTGTCTCCATTTGATTCTACCTTACGCATGGACACTTCTCGGTGTTGGATAGTTGACCCCCAACCCTTTCTTATTAAAATAATAATAATAATCATAGTCTCAAGACCAGTTTATTTACTACTCTAAATATTGTTTTAGTTTGAAGAATATACGAAAAATAATGAAATTGATACAAGTAAATTAATATGAAACCTAAATTGGCGATCATTTACCAAACCACTGCCTACCAAATACCAATATTAGTTCTGAAGATTAGTTGCGAATATCTTGTAATGCATATTTTACATTTCCAATGTTGATATAGTTTTAGTTAATTTATTGGGTGAAAAGTGAAATGATAACGAAATTATAAAACTAAACTAAATTTTTTGTGGAAACAGTCCCATGTTAGCATTGGAATTGGAGGTTAGGATTAAAAATTTAAAATAAGGTCTAAACGAGGACTGCATTTTACTTGTATCATAAATTCATTCATTATAAATTAAACCTCCCACTCTATCATCTCCAACACAAGATAATAATCTCTCATCAACCATCACTTCCTCTCCCTCATCCCCCCTTGATCAATCTACCTCGGCCTACTTCATCCCCCTTCTTCTTCCTCTGTCATGCACGACTCGTACTTTAGAGAAAAAAGAACTTATCGTACTCTCCAACTGTTTGTTTTAATTGTGTTGCAGTTAGTTACCGGAGCTTGCAGTCAATTGGTTGAGAGAGAGACAAAGAATTAACTGTTTTGGTTTAACAAGGATAGCACAAGAGAGAAGAGGGAGGGGGGGAAATGATGGACGATGAGAAGGTGGAGGAGGTAGTCGAGGTGGAGAAGGTGGAGGCTGAGGAGGCCGAGGTGGTGGTCGAGGAGGAGGTGGTTGAGGAGGAGGAGGATGCGGAGGTGGAGGTGCTGGTGGTTGAGAAGAAGGGGGATGAGAAGGTGGTGGTGGAGGAGGACGATGAGGTGGTTGAGAAGGATGAGGTGGTTGAGAAGGAGGAGGTGGATGAGGCGGAGGCCGAGGAGGAGGAGGAGGAGAAGGATGAGGCAGAGGCTGAGAAGGAGAAGGAGGAGGAGGAGAAGGATGAGGCAGAGGCTGAGAAGGAGAAAGAGGATGAGGAGAAGGAGGAGAAGGATGAGGAGAAGGAGAAAGAAGAGGAGAAGACTGAGGACGAGGTGGAGGAAAAGGAGAAGAAAGAGGAGAAGGAGGAGGAGAAAGAGAAAGAGGAGAAGAAGGAGGACAATGAGGAGAAGGAGAAGAAGGATGAGGCGGAGGTTGAGGAGGAGGAGGAGTATGATGATGATCTTGATGAGAAACTTGAAACAGAGATAGATGCCTTGTGTTTCATAAAAAATATAATAAATGATCCCGCCATCAGAGCCTTCATACCATCTCATCCTTATCTTGAGGATGGTAGAGATTTTGAGGTTGTCATGGAAGAAAAACTAAACAGAGTTGAGACATTCATCAAGGGGCAACATGCCGATAATGCGTTGGATGTATTGGAGGAGGTGCTATATGCTGATAATGTGTTGGATTCAATGGAGGAGGTGATTTTACTAGCCGGTAGTGCTAAAGATTTAACAAAGGAAGATTTATCCATTTCTGGTAAAGGCGCCGACAAGTGGGATAATATGACAAAAAAATTGGAGAAATTCCTAGATTCTCTGGGTCACACCGTGTCAAAGTTCGAATACATGATGCAAAACGTTGGTCAAAAGGAAATGCAGTTTGCACAACTTATTAATTCAATTACAAAATCTCTCCAAGATGCGAAAATTCTTGAAATGTCACTTCTAGACACAGAGGATAGTTCAACGTGCATGCCATCGAATTTGGATCCAATAATACTCCTCCTGCTAAAAGCATTTCCATCTTTGGCTGGGCTGAAAGAATCTTCTGACAAGGTGAACAACATGGTAAAGATGCGCTATAACGAACTATGGTCTACCGCTTATTATATTTGCCTCAAATGTGAAGAACGCTCTCAGACTCTGGCTGTTCTACTTATAGGGAGTCTCCTTTCATTCAAACGAATATACTTAAGAATATGGGCCAGTGTAGGTGATGATCTCCAGGCGAAGAAGGATTTGGAAGACATTATTTCCTACTGCATTAAAGATTTACCTCTCCCCCTTCAAGATTGTTATCTTTACTTAGCATGTTACCCGATAGGTTATGAGATTCCTACAGAGTCTATAACTAAGATATGGATGGCTGAAGGATTTATTGAACCTGGAGGAAGGAGAGATTAGGGAGGATACAAAGCACACAAGTACTTGGAGGAATTTGCTCAAAGGTATTTTTAAAATTTTGGAAAATTGACTTTCGGTCTTATAATTTACAAGTGATTATTGGATCCAAAGTATTTCTCTTTGTAGCATAAATGACATAACATTTAGTAAAAGAATAAAAAAAAACTGAAGTTTGTTTGTTTTACATGGAAAGAGTACAAAATTTTGTCGAGTCTCTATTTGATGATCAATTAAAGTACCTTAATTTTTTTGGTTAAGTAATAAAATTCAAAATTAAGGTATATTTAAAATTAAATGTATTGAGAAGAGATTAGTTATACAGTAAATTTTATGTTACTAAAATAAGACTACATTAAGTGAAAAAAGTTTCAAGATTTTATTTTCTTTCTCTTATCTTTCTTATGGATCTTACAACCATATCCATTCAGTCTTTCTTATGATATATATTCTATAATATTTATACCGTGTTTTTATTAATAACCATAAAAAAAATTAATAAAAATAACTATAAAATCAAAACAAATTTAAAAATAATCAAATCGCCCCACTGAGAGGCAGTTCTTCCTACATACCAGACTGCCTCTCTGAGGGGCGGTCCACTATACTAACTTAACCACCCGGGGGGTGGTCTGCTATATATATATTTTTAATATACTGATAAAAAGAGGAGCATGCATTGGGTTTCTGATGTTATTAAAAGTTGTTTGCACAAGAAGACAAAGGTTCCAATAGAATTCTGATAGTAACCTGAGTTGATATATAAATGGGATAAACAATTATAATATTTTGTTGGGTTTTATGGCATAAAAATTATAATATGTAATAAAAAGGGGGAATTTCATGTATATCCCTAAAAAGTTTCAATATTACATATTTATCCCTCTAAAATCAATAATTACATATTTATCATTTAAAATTGTAAAAACTCACATATTTGTCCAATCCATTATATTTAACATTAATTTTTTATGTATTTCCATTTTACCCTTTTTCTATTTTTCTTTCTAAGGTTAGTGTATTAGAAAGCAATATTAAAACGTACCAGTATCAGTACATAGCCGTACCAGTATTGAATTGTACCATACCGTACCAGTACCACCATTGAACCATACCAGTACCAGAACTAAACCGTACAGTAACAAATTACACTGAACAGATTAAAGGGCGACTCAATAGATTAAAGAGATATGAAGGGTATAATGGTCATTACAATATTAATTAATATTTAAAATAAATTTTAATGTTTAAAAAATATTATTTAATTATTTTTTAGAGATATTTGATATATAATAGAGTTAGATTGGATAAATATGTGAGTTTCTATAATTTTTAAGGATAAATATGTAGTTATTAATTTTGGAGGGATAAATACGTAATATTAAATTTTTTGAGGGATATACATGAAATTCCCCCTAATAAAAATATTTTGTCGGCAAATAAATCATTTGGGTTATCGATGACAAATTACCTTCTAATAAAATAATACATGTAATCAATAATATGTAATAAAAATAGTTTTAGGGTTATCAGCAAATAAATCCTTAGAGTTATCGGTGAAAAATTACCATCTAGTAAAATAATAAATGTAAATCAATAATTTATAAGAAAAATAGTTTTAGGGTTATCGGCAAATAAATCCTTAGGGTTATCGGTGAAAAATTACCATCTAATAAAATAATAGATGTAAATCAATAATTTGTAATAAAAATAGTTTTAGAGTTATTGGTGAATAAATTTTTAGGATTATCAATGAAACTTACCATCAAATAAAATAATAGATATAACTCACGTGATATTGTTAATTTGAAATCTATAATCAAGATTTTGAAGAGCTAATAATTAAATAGGAGGGTTCCGATTATACCACTTTTGAGTTACCACAAAATTACACTCTTCATTTTCTACATTTTCAAAGTCCAAATCGTCGGTCCAAACCGTTTAACATGATCTCCACAATAAAATATACTTGCAGATCACATTGTACATTTTTGAAAAGCAGGGACGGTTTGGTACAAACCTTCAGTGGAACGCTTTTGTTATTTTTAAATTTTTTTATTTTATGGTTATTTTTATTATTTTTTTATAGTTATTAATAAAAAAACACGGATATATATACATCAGCTTACAAGATATATATCTTAAAATTTTCATAGGTTTACAAGATACTTCTAGAATATTCTTACATTGATTTAGTGTATTATAGATTTGTAGATTTATATCTATCTTCTAAATATACAAATCAATATACTGTATAGCAATCTAGCGAATTTAAAATATTAGTATAGAAGTGGGCTTTGGACTTCTTTAGTACCTCAAGAAACGAGACTAATGACGGTTCACTGATGGGTTTCGATTCCAGCGGAAAAAAATGCAAACTATTTAAGTGGCATATATACAACACTCCCCCAACAACAAAACCACTTTTATATTCATTTCAGCAAATTGAATGATCTTTGTTTTCTTATATATAAAAAGGTCCTCTTGTACATATAGTAATTTTGCACTTTTATAAATATGTAATTAATGTTTATATATTTTCTTTGTTGCTTACAGGACATTGATTTGGGTTTCAAAGAGATCAATTTCAGGCACAATCAAATATTTCCGAGTATTTCGTACTATTCAAAATTATCTCGTCGATCATTCCAGGTATAAGGTAATGAATGTCAATCCAAAGAAGGTCGAAATGGGATCCATCAAACGTGTAGCAATCAATAATGATGGCAAGTATCAATACCCGAAGGTCAAAAGTTTTCGTATGCGTTCATTCCTAGCTTTTGATACTGATATAAATGTACTTTGTGCCAGATTCCTAAGAGTGCTGGAATTGAGAAAATCTATAGTACAAGAAACTGTTTTAAAAAAAATGGTTAAGGTGCGATATCTGAGTTTGAGGGGTTGTAACATATTTGAGCTTCCAAAAAATATTGGGAACATGAAAGATCTCCAAACATTGGATGTTCGAGATACAAAGATTGAAATCCTACCTGAATCTCTATGGAACATCTCATCACTTCGTCATGTTTATGTTAATCATGGGCCTCGAATTGAAGGCCCACCCCCTACCGCAAATATTCCAAACCTACAAACCCTGAAAACAGTTCGGGTACCCCAGTCATGGAAAGAAAATGTTCCGAACTTATCGATTAATCTTAGACAGTTAGCACTTTCATATGTGAGCTATCTAGAATTAGAAACTTTTTCTAGCCCATTGAGTCGCATGGTTGAACTCATATCGATTACAATGATGGGCCCCATTGTACATGCAGAGTTGGTTGATACCAGAGCCTTCCCTAACCTCAATACATTGAAGTCAATTAAATTGGAGGGAATATGGAACTTCCGAAAACTATCCATAGACAATGTTGAATTTCCATCCAATCTTGCAAAACTCATCCTATCAAATTCTCATTTGAGGGAAGACCCAATGCCAAGGTTAGAGAGACTACAAGCTTTGAAAGTGCTGAGGTTAGAAGATAGAGCGTACACGGGAGACAAAATGGTTTGCTCTACAAATGGGTTTCCACAGTTGCAGTTTTTACAACTCTCCCAATTGGAGAACTTGAAGATTTGGGAGGTTAAACCAATGACTATGTCAAAGCTTACCACATTGCGTGTTTTGAAATGCCCGGAACTCAAGATTAATCTTCCTGATCTTGTTCATGTTAAAGATATAGTTATAGATAATTTTAGCCTTGTTCCTTATGTTCATATTTAATGTATGTTGTGTGCTTTGTATCAGTGTGTTAATTTCTTTGTAATTTGAGATTACAGTGAGTTAATTGAATATTTTTAATGGATTTGGTGTTTCCATTTATATTAAATTGTATATGCATGTACTCATTTATTTATTATTATTTCATGCATGTTGTCCTTTAATTCTAGACTGGTCATGATTTACACGTACATAGTTATCAATGGAATTGAACAATTGATTTGATTATAATTTTTTTAATCAACGTTATATTTTACAATGAATAATCATTATTCTATTTATACAATAAAGAGACCGTAAGTGCTTTAGGCAATAACAAATTTACAGACGGAAAATGCATAGGATATATTCTATGAAATTATTATGTGCTATATATCTATCCTAATTAACAGTAAGAATGAGTAACTGTGCATAGTATAGACCAAAGACAAAAAAAAAATTGACAGCATTCCTAGGAGGCATTCATTTTCTTGGATCTATTAGGATCACATAATATCACCCCTGCATATATCAATTTAAAAAGTAAAATAGACCCATCATGCTCCTTGAAGAACAAACATTCATTTTTTATTTTTTTCTTCTATCTCTCCAGTGTTCTTAGAAAATGCATGATTTTGCAAAAAGGATATAAGCAAGTTAACTTACAATGAATCTACATATACAAAATATTCTCAGAATAAGCGAGAGAGGTCGAAGGAAGAATTGAAGGCCTCCTTGCTAATCTCAAATAAGCTGCGGCAGCAATCGTAGGTGCCTGTAAAGGCAGTGCGCACATATTTATATCAACAATATTATATTAGATGTGAAATGTTTGTTCTGTGAATTTGAAGCCAATAGAGCAAAATTAGAAGCAAAACGCTCTATTCAGCTTTTTGTCTTGAACGTGGCTTCTATCACTTGATGCATAGACAAATCTAGTAAAGGTGCTAACAAAGAATTTAATTCAACGTGACTCAACTGATCATAAAATTTATCAATGGCAACATTCAACAAAAAGTCAGGGAGTTCAGAACCCACTTTCTTTTTTGCAATTCCCTAAGTTTTATATGTATTTGTAATGTGTAAACTCTAGGATAACCTTTGCAAGTATCCGCACGATCTGTTTGTCTCTAATTTGCTTTGACTTGTACAGATCCTGATCCTGCCAAAATAAAAAAAATAAATAAATAAATGTTTACAAAATAGTTGACAACCTAATATAATGCAAGTTAAGTACTCACCCTCAGAGCAGGATTAGCATCATGAGCACTCATTGTACTAATAAGCACGCCCATAGGATGCGCATCATGAGGCATGTCTTGTATTATATTCTGTTTATAGAAAAAACAAATTTTCACACTAAAAAATATAGAAAGATAAAGTAACTTTCCGGGATTTTTTTCCATAACCAAAAAATTAAATAATATAATATTAATAACCGAATTTTGAAAAAAATTTCAAACCTAACCAGACCGCCGGGCCATGGGGCGGTCCAGACCCAAAGCAGACCGCCGGGCCATTGGGCGGTCCAGACCCTAAGCAGACCGCCCCCCCCCCCGGCGGTCTGCTTATTATTTTTTTTTTTTATATTGTATTTTATGTAATTGCTTGTAATTTATATTGTATTTTATGTATTTTGTTGTGATTATATGATTGTATTTCCGTGTAATTCCCTGTGAACAAAATAATGATGAATTCGGTCGAGTGAACAAAATAACCAAATAACGTCTAGTCAACATAAAATATAGAAACAAAAATATAAGTAAATAAAATAACCAAATAACGTCTGATCAACATAAAATATAGAAATGAAAATATAAATATACTGTCAATGGCTACAATATGAAATATAAAAACTAGCGACGACGACGACGACCAGACAATGACAATCTAGGAGGCGCCCGCATGCCCTCCGCGGCCGGACACGTCTCTGAGGCTGTGGAGGCTCAGAGGGCTCTGCAGGATCCTCGTCATCAGCAGAATCAAAATGAATGTCGTCCTGTATATACGCAGCATCTGGCCATGGATCAAACTGGGGAGCCTGTTGTGCCCCACTGCCGCTAGCCTCGTAGTCGTGCTGCTTGGGGGGTGGCATCGATAATGTGGGCTCGTCCCAGTCCTCTGTATACGTCGTCGGTGGCTGTGTCCCAAACGCAGCATCCGCCCATGGATCAAACTGGGTAGCCTGCTGTGCCCCACTGCCGCTAGCCTCATGGTCGTGCTCTGCTCCAGTGTCTGTGAGACCAAAGTCTGCCGGAGTGAAAGTGGGCTCGGCACTCCATGTAGGGTGACCATCCTGTAGTTAGATAATGTTAGTTTTCTTCATACAAAAAAAAAAATTAATTATATAGACACGATCCAACTGACCTCGTCATACCGCACCGGCACTCCATATTGATTGTAGTAGGCGTGCCATTTCTTGGTGTCCAAAGACCCAATCGTGGAACGCCCAATTCGGGTTATCTTCTGCAATATTTGAGTGGAACATCTTAAGAACACATTTCGAAACAAAATTGACGTGAATGAAAAAAAAATGAACTTATAATACCTGCGGGGGGTGGTGGTAGGTCTCTATCGCGTACGAGAGGCGGCTCTTGGTTGGGCTGGTTCGGAACTGGTGAGTCAATCTTGATATCACGCCAGTTGATGTTCTCGCCAGCATCGTGTAGCATGCCAACGAGGCGCCCATCAAACTGGGAATCCTCGACGATCGGAGCACTGTGATGCAGCATAGTACACCCGAACGCCCGGAAACCATTTCTCGCCATGCACACCAAGCTGTGTGCAACTCCTCGAATTGCTGTCAGTACCTGTAAATAATATTTAGAAAATGAGTTGTGCGAAGAAAAAAATAATATTAAAAATAATCTTTATTGCTTACCGATCGAGTGTTGATCGGGCCCCATGGCAAATGGGTCTTACTCGAATCACCTATCATTCTCCGCCGAAGAGAATCACCGTAGTCGCCCTGCAAGTATACGGTAGTCATGCACCACCGCTGGTACCAGACCATATACCTCAATGTCCAGGGTCCTGCTCCCAAACTGACGTCCGTCGGGTCAGGCGGGACCCACAAATTGTCCTCAGGCCTGCGGGCAATCCTATACAATCCCATATGGTGGGTGCGCCAATCCACCTCAGTCTTCTTGTGCATAGTCCTGCATTATAAGTTAGTTATACAAAATTTGTGAAACAATATCAATAGTTTATGAGTATTATTGAGTGTGTATTAATACTTACTTGTGCAGCTTCTCTGTGTCCTCCTCACCAAGTATGGGGTCATCCGGAATGAAGGCATCCAAGCCGAACTGACGAGGCACTCGATCAGGATAGTGATACTCAACTATCCAGTAACAAACGAGTGGACCCCGGTACAAACCGAGATCCCTCTGCGCCATCGTCAGCCGACAAAAAAGGCGAGACCGGTACCACGCCTGATACGGGAACCACTCGACGTTAGCTTGGTGCAATAGCTGGAGCTGGTTCCGGACGTACGAGATACCCACCGTCCCTCCCTTCGGCGTATTCTCGTAGCGCTGGTAAGCACCCCATATGATAGCATATGGGAGGTATCTGTCGATGTCGTCACCCGTGTGCCACCTCACATGTGGAGGAATAATGGGTCGGCAGACCGGTAGGTGCGACCAGGACCACTGCTGGAGTAGCATGAGTGGCCCGTTGAATTGCTGACTGTCTCTCTGAAATTTTATAAGTGTATTCATTATTACCAAATAAAAAACAATCGTAAAGCACGTTAATTGATGGAAACTTACCAGACATGCGTGACACAGTCCTCTGTATAGGGTGGCAAGCACAGCTCCACCCCAGTTCCATCGTGACGGCTTATCGAGCTCCTCTAACTGCTGGAGGAACATGATCGGGACCGAGTCGCCACTGGAATCGACGAACATCGTGCTACCACATAAGTCAAGCACGAATGCTCTAACGTACCTACAGTTTCAATAAAACGTCAAAAATTATGTATTTTTAAGTAATAATTTTAATTTAATTAATGCATTTTAATCTTACCTCCTGACGCGCTCCGGATCATCCGTCTGGGGGGTGATGGCAATCTCAGCGGCATACTGCCGGAGAGCTCTAAGACTAATGCAGTAACTGGAGAAACGCTCCACTCCTCCTTCACCCCTCAGCTTGAGCTTCTTTGCCACTGCCTCCACATGCGTCCCCAACAGATCTGGGATCAATTGCTTGAGGTTCTTATGATCCGAGACACCTCCTACCGGATCTCCATCGATCCGCAAACCCCATAAGGCACTGACATCCTGTAGGGTCACTGTCATCTCTCCTACAGGAAGATGGAATGAATGCGTCTCAGGCCTCCATCTCTCCACGAGTCCGCACATAAGTGCCTGGTCAATTCTCCTTGGTTGTTCCAATGTGCCTAGCTGGTACAACCCAAGGTTCATCAGGTACCGATCCATCAGTGGATGTGCCACGTACGCTACCTCGGGCATGCGGTGCCGCACCATCAACATGGTCTCATCCCTGCATTTATTAATGTTTTAGATGAAGTTATATATGTGTTTTGAAACATAATGTTTGCATTTTCTTCAAATTACTCAACGTACCTCTACCGATGCAAGTGAGACACGGTGACGTCTGTGGGGGAGCCATAGAAGGGGACTGAATGTATCTGCATGAGAATGCGAACTCTCGGCGGTGTCTGAGGTATCTCGTGATCGTCCAGATCTAGTCATCCTACATTTCAAAATATTAAGTTTTACTATTATTATAATAATAATAATAATAATAATAATAATAATAATAATAATAATAATAATAATATTTATTATTATTATTATTATTATTATTATTATTATTATTATTATTATTATTATTATTATTATTAAAATAAGAAGAATAATAAGAACAGAATAATAATAATAATAATTTCTAACAATTCAAATCAAACAATTTCTAACCATTTCAATAAAATAATATCTAACAATTCAAACCCAATCAAACAATTCTAACAATTCTAATATTTATAACAATTCCAATCAACCATTTCTAACAATTCAAATCAAACAATTTCTAACCATTTCAATAATATAATATCTAACAATTCAAACCCAATCAAACAATTCTAACAATTCTAATATTTATAACAATTACAATCAACAATTTCTAACAATTCTAATATTTATAACAATTCCAATCAAACAATTTCTACCTAATCCAATCAAACAATTTCTAACCATTTCAATCAAATAACATCTAACAATTCAAATCCAATCAAACAATTCTAACAATTCTAATCAAACAATTTCTACCTAATTTATAACAATTTCAATCAACAATTTCTAACGATTCGAAACAATTTATAAAAATTCGCAAAAAATTTCGTACCCGAAAACGGAAGCGGAGAGGGGTCGAAAATGCAACCAAAGTGTGAAATATCGCTTTTGGGACGACAAAACGGAGTTTCCGGCGGTTTCGACACGAAAAACGGCGGGTCAGCAGCGGGTCAGCGGCGGATCTAGGGTTTGGTGTGGATGGGAGGAGGGAGAGGGTTTTTATAGGGAAAAAAAAAATAAACCAGACCGCCGGGTGGGGGGGCGGTCTGCTTGGGGTCTGGACCGCCCAATGGCCCTGGCGGGGCTTTTGGGTCCGGGACCGCCCAATGGCCCTGGCGGTGCAGTTAGGTTTGAAATTTTTTTCAAAATTCGGTTATTAATATTATATTATTTAATTTTTTGGTTATGGAAAAAAATCCCGGAGTAACTTTCGTGGAACGACTCTCCGCATTCCTGAAAATTCAACCATGTAAATACTTGTAACTTTTTTTTTCTCTTGGTTAATGAAAGATAGTAGGTATTTTGCCTACTATTCAAAATAAGAAAAAAAAAAAAACAATCGATATCAATGCAATAATGAAATAAATAAAGAGGTGGATTACATTGCTTTGCGAGACACTTACTTTCCAAAATTAATTTAATTTAGTTAAAACGAAATAAACCAAAGATTATTTTTTTTTCTTTTACAAAAACTATAAAAACTGAGTACGCAATTTGGCCTGAATTTTTTTTATTTTCTTGTTATCAGTTTTTTTTTTAGTCAGGACCGAATTGGCATTTCGGTCCCAACAATTTTTTTATATTTTTATTTGTTAGAGTTTGCTTATAATTTATTTCCTAGTCCAATTAACGTGGGGCAGAGTTGACAACTTGGTCCGATATTTTTTAAGAATTTTTTGTGGTCGATCTTAGTAAAAACTGTAAAACAACTCGGAGCTGAGATGCCAATTTGATCCATGATAAAAAAAAAAAAATTAGGACCGAGTTGTCAACTTAGTTCTTATAGTTTGTGTGAAAAAAAATAATCATATTATTTTTCTAAATTTTTTTAATTTTGGTTTATAAAAAATATTAAAACCTGTTTGTTCAAACCCAACCCGAACCCGAACCCGATAGCGCATATACTAATTCTAATTTCGAATACCGAAAATACCCCGTGAAATTACACAATCACATAAACCCTAATTTTGAAAAGCCATTGCCTTTTTGCTTAATTCTCTCCGCAGCGGCCACCGGAGACAACTAATCTCTGGTAAAACAATCTGAAATGGAGGTGAGCCTTGGTGCCATACCCTTCGACCTCGATTTTCATCCTTCCTCTCCTATCATTGCTTCTGGCCTCATCAATGGAGATCTCCATTTGTAAGTCTGAAACCTAGCTTGAACAAACCCTCATTTTAGTAATTTAGACTGATTTCTGATTCTTGTTTTTAGTAATTTTAGTAATTGACTTCATTTCTGTGTTCTAGGTATCGCTACTTAGCGGGCTCTCGACCTGAGAGGTAAATTGACTGATATACAATCTCATTTCGTTTTAGTTTTCTTTTTAACATAGAAGAACAATTCCAATCGTCATCCTCGGACGACGAGGAATTGGTTCAATTAATTCGACAGAAATATACTCCAATACAAATAGCAAGACTTTTGAACGACATAGAAACAAAATCAGAAGGATCAAGAGAATCAGATCCCTGAGTCAAAGAGAAATAAGAGAAATTCAGAGAAAATTGCAATCTCTACCACGTAATAGTGCACCTACATGTCTTCATAGACGTTGTCTTGTTACTGGGAGACATAGTTTCTTGGTAAATTTCATTTTGATGAACTATTTTGCTCTATGTTTTCTTATTTATAGAGTGTTTGAAATTGATGCACATGGAGAGGAATCCTGTAGAGCTGTTCGTTTTGCAGATGCTGGAAAAAGTAAGGAGCTCATGATTCTCTTTTCTTTACTCAAACACATTTTATACTACAGTTTTATAATCTGTGTGCCAATATTTGTCTAGTAATTCTCACTGCTTCACCGGACTGCTCGATTCTTGCAACCGATGTGGAGACTGGAAAGACCATTGCTCGCCTAGAAAATGCTCATGAGTAACTTTCCTTAACACATTGCACACTTATGTTTCCCTTTTTTTGATGTTCTGAATTGTTGTGTGAGTTACCACCATAGTGACAAATCAAAAGTTCGGGTTCGGTTTGGCGGGGTCAAAAATTTGTGATTCGGGTATAATTCGGGAATGATTCGGTACAACAAGGAAGCAAAAAGAAAATTTCCAGAAAAACTCCACAAAAACAGAAAAAAAAAAAATCTAAAAAAAATGGGTTTTTTTTTTGCATTTTTATTGCGAATAATTTGCTGATTTGCATTTTATTACGTATTATATGTTTTTACGCGTTTTATTCGGAGTTCGGTTTGGATATGTCGAAAAAATGAATTAATCGCAAATTAAACGCAAATTAATCACGAATTCTGTGACTATGGTTACCGCTCGACTCTGCTAGAGGGAAAAACATAACATGTATCTGTTTGGTGAAATTACTGGTTTGCCGTCCAAAAGTTTGAAATTTTCATAGTTACCTCTCTAAAATCTAATTCATATTTATAGCCTCTGAATTGCTTGAAAGAAGCCCATCAAAGAAAATACCTTTAGCTGACCTGTATATTGGATGAAATACAAATACAGGGACGCTGTAAACCGACTTGTTACTTTGACAGAGACAACAGTTGCATCTGGTGATGATGAAGGATGTATTAAGGTAGGAAATATGAACCACTCTTTCTGACAAGTGTTTTGGATTTTTTGTGGTGCTCAATAAGCATAATGTTAATTTTTTTTTTCTAACAGTAATAGTTCATTTCTATTAATTTGTTGTTGGTTTATAATTTCTACTGTTTTATAGGTATGGGATACCCGACAGCATGCTTGTTGCAATTCCTTTAATGCCCATGAAGATTATGTCTCTGACCTGACCTATATGCCAGATACCAAGGAAATCTTGGGTACCAGGTACTATCTTTTTCAGCCCTTCAAATTATTTACTTGCAATTATTGTCCTGTCAGTCTAAGGAATCACAAAACAGTTGACCAGATTGTGTCTAAAGAAAATTTATCAGGGCAATCTTGTGAGATTTTCTTTATTTGTTAACCCCTAACCCTAAAAAAGATAGGTTATCTCTTCCAAAAAATGAAAAATTTATCATCTTCATACCATCTTTCTTCAAATGACCTAGAGCTGCATATTTTTCATACTCCTCTCTGTGAAAAATGAGGAATGCATGGGTACTTCACAAAAGGAAAAAAAGATATTGTGAAGGAAAGATTCATGGACACATTGTAGGAGTGCATTCTTTTCTAGAATTTTTTTTTTTGACATTTTCTTTGAGGTCATAGATGAAATTATTTCAGTTATGTGGATCTTTTCTCAGAAAAAAATGTTGTACCTAGCTAATCTCTTGTGATTCTCACATTTACAGTGGTGATGGAACTCTATCAGTTTGTAGCTTGAAAAAAAAGAAAGTAAGCCTTTCTCATTGCATACAAATTACTGAAATGTTTCTCTGGTTTTGAATTCATTATCAATCCTCCTATGTTCTTTAGATTTTTTATTTTTTATTTTTTTTTATTTTTTTTATGCTAGGTGAAATCCCAGTCTGAGTTTTCAGAAGATGAACTTCTCTCTGTGGTTGTGATGAAGGTAACCTTATTATTTTAATGCTTAATTATGATTTATTATTCAAGTTTTATAAAAGTAGTTAGTATGTGTTTTCTAATTTATTATATGTTCTTCAGAATGGTAAAAAGGTTATTTGTGGAACTCAGACCGGAGCTCTGTTGCTGTATTCTTGGGGCTATTTTAAAGATTGCAGGTACCATATCTTAATTTTTCTTTTTGTATGCTAATTGAAACTAAAAAACTTTATCCATGCAATTTAACTTTATTTGCATTTTTGTTTATTCAGTGATCGGTTTGTAGGCCATCCAATGTCTGTTGATACATTATTGAAGGTGAAGCATACTTAATTGTAAATCTTTTCTTTCCAAACAAACTTGTGTTTTTCCTGTTACTCCTAACATTGTTTCTATGTTGTTTATTATTATTAAGCTTGACGAAGATAGATTAATATCCGGATCATATGATGGTGTGATCAGGTCAAATTTCTCATTAATGTTTCTTTCTCTGGCTTAACTGAAATTAAAAAGAATAATATTATAGTTGTAGCCTGTTTATTGGTTGCTTATGATTGTGTAATAACCTGATATTTTGAAATGTATACAGGTTGGTGGGAATACTACCAAATAAAATAATTCAACCTCTTGCAGAGCATTCAGAATTCCCTATCGAGCGCCTCGGTGATTCCTACTTTCTTGAAAATTTGTCGTGTTTCTTATTTCATTGTCTTTTAGGAATATATCAGTTTTGCCTACAAAACATCAATATATTCTAGTTCCTACATAATTTTGCAAATGAGAGAAAATACTTATTATAACTCTACAAAGCACAGGGAATATTAACTCTTTCCTCGATTAAAATTCATTAAAAAGCTATTGGACAAACACATTACCATGTTTTATTTGGTTATGTGTGCAGCTGTCTCAACTGATAGAAAATTTCTGGGAAGCATCTCACATGACCAAATGCTTAAGGTGATTTTACTCTTTCCTCAAATTTTGTTGGAAAATACAATATCTGTTGCCACTAGACCTCAAATTTCAAGAATTTGAATCTTCTTAGATATCTCAAATTTTGAACTGATCTGTGGAAAATCTGGACTGTTCAAATCCTTTCTGCACATCTCGCAAAGCACAATAATACTCCCCCCCCCCCGCATTCCGAATAGGCACTGTAAAAAAAAAAAAAATTTGGGGCGGCTTTATATAAACTGAAAATTTGGTGTATCTCATAGGATACAGACACTTAACTTCAATGGGATCAATGGGATGTAGCCCTGCAAAATGAAAATTTAGGTTCTATCTTATTGCCTAAAACACTGAACGTATCTTGTATTTGCAATGTGCACTCAACACATTTGGAGACATTTACAATGTGCACTCCCTTTTGCCTTAACTATTCATAATTGTGGTTTCAACTTGGCAAGTTAAACTTCAATCCGAACGAATATCATGCCAGGTAGATTTAGTGTTGTGACTCCGGTTGGGTTTTACTTCTAGCCTACCCCACTTGTTTGGGACTAAAGGCTTTGTTGTTGTAGTTAAGATAAGGTCATTGGGCAATTTGGTTATTCTTTAATTGCTATGTAGTTTCAGTTTGCCAATTTTGTTTTATTTGCAAACAACTCGAAAATGAGCGGCTGTTAATTGCAACTACAAAAAATGTTGTCTTTTATATGTCAATATGGCAAATGCTGAGTCATGTTTGCAAGGAACCTTGTTTTCATCTTCTCATGTAATGTGCGATTTACAGTTATGGGATTTAGAGGAACTACTGAATACACCTCAAGAAAATAATCATGAAGAAAATGAAGCTGTTCAAGCTGATAGTGATGATGATGATGATGATGACGAGATGGATATCGACATAGTTCCCCCTAAATCATCAGGTAACTAAAATAAACATATATATAAGGTACCCCTACACTCATTTTTTGAAAAGAAAAAATATCCAAAGTGCCCTTGCTGTTCATCTTTTGGGCAAATGAGGAATAAGATGCTGATTTAAGCAAACTCTCAGAGAAAGTCTGAGAGGAGGGTTGTTGTGAAATATATCATGTTTAGAGGGGTGTATTGGATGTTTTTTTCATATGCATTTTTTTAAGGGCATATATGAAATGATTTTTTCTTTATAATATGGCTGTATGACCTGATCTTGATGTTTAATTTGAAAAGATGCAGATATTTGTACAACGTTTCCCAGTCATCCTCTTTAAGTAGTGGAATGGTTAATCTTGGTTTTTAATAGCACACTGTATATTTGAACAGCTGTTACATTAATACAAATTCTCATTTGTTAATCCTTTCAATATTTGGTTGTGAATTCTTGTTCTAAATAGGATCCAAGAGGAAGAAGTCAAGCAAGGGAGGAAGCTCAAAGACTTCATTCTTTGCAGATTTGTAGCAAATGTCATGCATGAGAGCTTTTTATATTTTAATTGGCATTATGTGCTGAGTTGAAATTTGTTCTAAATTTTGACTGGTGGCCACGAAGGGTCATTGGTCCTAGCATTTAGCATATAGAGTTTTCCCAAAAATCTTTTGAGTAAAGCTTGTTTTATTGGCCTAAATTTCATGTTTAGTTGCATTTTTATGTTTATAATTCAGTGGCATGCAGAACATTTTGTGCATGCCTTTTCATTCAATTGTTTGTTAGATACCTGTAACCCAACTTGCGTCCAATTTTGTCGAAATTAATTAAATTGTAAATATGTTTTAATGTGTTTTGCTATTATTTATATATCCCGTAATATCAAGGTCGTTGTAAAACTAAAATGTCCTTTTATTTTAACTTATCTGATGATGACCAATAAACTTTTAAATTGTTGGTGGTGGGGCCAGATGAATCTTGCTCTACAGGCCATAAATGAATTTCATTTGTTGGAACATTTGACAACTGCAACCTACAAATTGATTAGTGGTTACGTCAAAAAAGAATTATGCCCAAATTATGATTTTTTTTTTTTTTTGGATTTTTAATTTTGTTTTGGTTCATTGAGTGGTATTTCCCTTTTGTTCGTTTGCAAGATTTTGCAACGGGCATGAAGATAAAATACTTGTCTATTTGGCAAGAGAGCACTGTCAAGTGCTATTCGAATACCGAAAAATAAAAGTGGGTAACAATAATTTATTTTTTATATTATTTTTTAGAGTGAAAATAACTTTTTGTACAATAATGATGGTACTAATCATTTGCGTAGTTGATGATAATAAAATTAATATAATAAGAGAAATCATTATGTCCTCTAGATTTTCAAAAGATGGTCACAGCACGTAACTAGCACACATGTTGGAATAGTTAGAACTATGTCGTTCCATAATGTATCTAATCGTATTGTGACTTTTTTATATTCTTATCCACTACTTTGTTCCAATTCATCGGGAGAAAAAAAAATGTATTCGTATCAAATGTTTAAATAGCATTTATCGCTAAATAGCGGAATAGCTACAAAAACAACGCTACTATAGTGTGAAATAACGCGCTAGATAGTGTCATAGTTTTTATAGCCAAAAACACTATAACAGCGCTATTTAGAACCTTGAGTCATATTAATATTTTGTACTTCTAATTAAAATTCTGAATATGTCTCTGATTACTCCTGTTCTGCTATTGCAATTATAGCCGAACGAATTCTATATTTTAAGAACATGATAATTTGAAGTTTGAACAACTAATTTGCGAAAGAGGAAAATGAAACAACATTATTGTTGTGTCCAGAATAAGATGCATGTACTATGTAATACTACATAGCATGTGTTACGAATTTTACTTTTAAAAAAAATATATATAGTTAAAAAAAAGGTTTCACACGAAAAAAGTAAAAGAAAAATTCTTATTAACTGCCTTTTACAAGAAAAGTAGAACTTTAATATTTTAATTAAAGCCTCATACTTTTAGAAAAAATAAATAGGATTTTTACTATTTTAATTGGACAGCAGTTTGGGTCCGATGTTGATGGATTTCATAACCGTCCGATTCGTTTTAAAATTCTCACACACTGATATTAAAGCAGACGCTATTAAAGTGCCGCACACATATCTTAAAGCGGATCGGACGGTTATAAATCCTATTGAACTCAGCTTGTGTCCGATAGACATCGGACCCAAACTGCTCTCTTTTAATTGAGGCCGTATAATTTAAACCAAACAGACTAAATCCAGTAAAAAAAATCACATATTAAAAGATGGAGAATACTTGCTACAATAAAAGACCACATGTTGAAGAGAACTTAAAGCACGATATATTTGTTAATTAAAAACCAAACAAAAAAAAAAAAATACTGTTTTGATAAATCGTAAAGCATAATACCATAATCACTCTCACCTAAACTTATTCACGCACCTAAGATTCCTCTCTCAACTAGGAGCAAAAAAAAGATCGGATACAGATCAGATAGAGATAGAGGGATATATACGTATACAGATTGGATATCCGACATCTACACATAAATATTTTCATAATATGTATTAAACTATATAATATAAGGAGGGTTCAAATGTACCATAATTTTGTGATTCAATATGCTCCATATCTTTTATCTTCATTTTCAAAGTCTGAACAAATCAATATTATATTATTTAATTTTCATCTTCATTTTTCCAGTTTGGTTATTAATATTATATTATTTAATTTTTTGGTTATGGAAAAAAATGTCGGTATTTTATTGAAGATCATGTTGAGCTGTTCAAATCAACTGTTCGAACTTCAAAAATAGAGATAAAAAATGTGAAACATATTGAAGCACAAAAAAAATAGTGTATATATCAACAATTCAGACAGATAATTAAAATTCAAAATCGATATGTACCACTATCTATATTAATATTCAGATATAGGATATCTATATCTAATTTTTAAATACGAATTCTGATTCAGGAAAATAATATCTGATTTGTTTTCACCCCCAAGTTTCAACCCAACCGAGAACGGCAGTCTGACTTAAAAGTTTAGCCCTGGACTAGATCATGATTTATGTGGTCCAAAAGGACCCAAACGCATCGGAGGAGGCGACAGAGACTGGACTGCAACTGCACCTCATTGGTTGGTACAGGGTCAGGACTCAGGAAATTCGCATCCTCTGATTTATCTCAAACTTTGCGTGACTTTAGAGAAAATCTTAACTGTGTAAATTATTTTGCACGAATCTCAAAATACAAATAATACTGCCCCCTGCGCTATCACCGAATAGACACCGAACACGTCGGTCACGCAAAGTTTGAGATATCTCAGAGGATGCAAATTCGGGCTGAGGAGTGACGGGTTCGTATCCTCTGAGATATCTCAATTTTTGCGTGACCAACGTGTCCGGTTCCTATTCGGGAGAACGTAGGGGGCCAGTATTATTTGAGCCTTGAGATTCGTGTGGAACGTATTTGAACGATCGAGATATTCCAAAAAGTCATGCAAAGTTTGAGATATCTCAGAGGATGAGGATTCGAGGAGTGACCATGCACAGTATTTTGATCTTCTGTGGCCACTGCAGAGTAGATATATTGTGCTGTTTAGTTTAGCTTTAGCATTTTGTGATGATTGGCTGGACTCGTGCGGGTCGGATCGGGACAGCCAGGGTCCCTTTTGGTGGGGTCCGATTCTCATTGGACTCAAACTGGGTCCGATCGGTTTCGTAACCGTCCGATCTACATTAAGATCTGTGCTTATCGCTTCAATATCCGTGAGGAATGCTTTAATATACGTGCTCACAGATCTTAAAGTGGATCGGACGGTTATAGGACCCATCGGACCCAGTTTGAGTCCGAGGGGGCATCGGACCCAAACTGCTGTCTGTTTGGTGGGCCCTACTCAGATCCCGCCTTCCACTTTCGACAATGGCTAGCCTCTCCAACGCATCAATTTGAACCCCATCGCTTTTCCCTTTTTTCGCAAGCGATAACTATTCTCCATTTCTCATTAATCAAATCATCACGCGATCGCATCTTAACCTAACCCACGCATCACAGCCGTTCGTTCCATCTTTGTTACTTAAAATGAACAAATGATGTGTCAACACGTCATAGATGCATCGCATCTGGATGCGACGAAATGTGTGTTGCGTTATTATTATCACTCCCTCCGTCACATCTCTCTTTTTCCCCTTTTCCTTTCCTTTCCTCTCCTCCTCCCCTCTCAGATTCCTTTCTCTCGCTCTCGAGTCAGTTCTCTTTCCCCGCTTTTTCTGTATAAGGTTTGTTTTATCTATGTGTTTCTTTCTTTGGATTTGATATAGCTTCTTAATCTGTAGTTTCCGTTTTATTTTTGGCTGTTTTTCTGAATTTATTCCTTCCTTTTAAGCATCTGTGCGTCTTATGAGTAGATCTATTTGCGCTAGCTCGTTCAATGCAATAGAATCGCATGCCATGGGATGTATGAACTTTAAATTGAGACAAAATTGAAAATTTCGAACCGCTTAGATCCTGATCTAATTTTATTTCTCCGTCTGGAATTGGTTCGGATACGCACTAATAAGTTGAATTCGGTAGATTCTTCTTTCTTTTGAAGTAAACTTATGTCGTGTTTTTAATTGATTTTGTAAATAATGTTCAATTTTTATTAGAGATTAACTTGTTTGGACTTCTGATTTGTTCATGAATTGTTCGTATTATGGTTGGGAAGATTGCCGTCATTAGTTCACTCTCCAATGTATAAATGGATATTCTTTAGTGTACTTAATTTAAAGTGCATAAATAGTAAATAACTGGAATCGTCTGGACATTTGTCCACTGAGGTCTGTCAATGTCTAACCAATCTTACTATATCCTGAAATTTATTTTCTTAACTAGTTGCTAGATTGAAAGATGGATGCATCGGGCAAAGGAGGTAGCAGTGGTGCTGAGGCACTGCAGAGAAACTACCGAATTGGTAAAACTTTGGGTATTGGGTCTTTCGGCAAAGTAAAGATAGCAGAGCACATTTTGACAGGTCACAAGGTAGCCATCAAGGTGCTCAACCGTCGTAAAATCAAAAGCATGGAGATGGAAGAAAAAGGTAATTTACAATGATTTTTTTTTTTTTTATCTCCTTAACTCTCTCTTTTTTACTGCTTTCAAAGTATAAAAATACATTAAATGAGCTGTTTCAGTGCATTGATTTTTGGTGCTTGTTGCATGCCTGCGCCAATGAAACATTTATTACCATCCAAAAACCGAGGAGCCATGTCCAAAAATTTATTTTATCTTGTTATATGATGCTGATAGACCTGCATGAATGGAAAGTTGGAAAGTATTCAATAACTGGTAATGTAATGAAACACAGGTACTTGCAACTCACTAACAAGAATGGGAGTATTCATAATTTATTTCACTAGGATTTGCTATTTAATTGTATCAGAGTTGGCAATCCACGTGAGTAGAAGGGTTTATTAGGAATATACATTAAATTTGACGTGCCTTTCCTTGTTGCAGTGAAGAGAGAGATAAAGATATTGAGGCTGTTCATGCACCCACATATAATACGCCTGTATGAGGTCATAGATACACCAACTGATATATATGTGGTGATGGAGTATGTTAAATCAGGAGAATTATTCGACTATATTGTAGAAAAAGGTAGGTTGCAAGAGGACGAGGCTCGCCGATTTTTCCAACAGGTATGGATTTCATTTCTAGCCTACCCCAACTTGCTTGGGACTAAAGGCTTGGTTGTTGTTGTTGTTGTTGTATGGATTCTTGCTCTCTATACATCATAATTTGAAAATATGTTAAACTATCATTTGAAAACTATGTTGATAACAGGACAGGCTTCTTCGATTATAATTTTACTGAATTAGATTTTGGTAGGTGCTAGTCGCATTTTTTAAAACTTCACTAATCTATGAAACTGTTAGCAATATATGGTAAGCACATAATTTATTAAAGATAATATCTGCCCGCCCTTTATATAACTTTCCTATTATGCCAAATGAAATTCCAATTTGCACTGCACTTATTGCTATATATAGCATTTTTTGTAATACCTGTACTTCCTTGCTGACATAATTCAAAAATGTACTAACAGATAATATCAGGTGTGGAGTACTGCCATAGAAACATGGTCGTGCACCGAGATTTGAAGCCTGAGAATTTGTTATTAGACTCAAAATGCAATGTGAAAATAGCCGATTTTGGCCTAAGTAATGTAATGCGTGATGGCCATTTTCTTAAGACAAGTTGTGGCAGCCCCAACTATGCTGCACCTGAGGTATGGTTTCTATATTGATAATTATAAGTATACAGTACTGCATAATTAGTATATATTATTTACATAAGTGTTTTGGTAAAGGTGATTTCGGGTAAACTATACGCGGGGCCCGAGGTGGATGTGTGGAGCTGTGGTGTCATCCTGTATGCACTTCTGTGTGGCACTCTTCCCTTTGACGATGAAAACATCCCCAATCTTTTCAAGAAAATAAAGGTAAATGAGCAGTCTACAAATAAATATATATATATTATATTCTACTTCAGTAGAAGCATAATTCCAATGAGCAATTTCAAATATAATCTTTGCAAAGCCTTAGAAAAATATGGACTCGCAGCTGTAACTATTTTAACAAAAGGTTGCCGGTAATACCCTTCTGCAGCGCTTGGTGAGGATCAGGTTTCTATTGCAATATTAAAGGACAGCCAGAATTAATTACAAACTGAGGCTTAATTGAAGTTAGTTCCAATACCAGGGAACAGTAACATACATCTAGCTATCAGTGTTAATTTTAACCCTTTGATTAACATGAGGTTTTCTACAATGACCCACAAAAGAATTTAGCTATCTATGTTCGAGTTACTTTTGGCTTTTATAATGTGTTAGCTGAGTTTTCATTACGGTATCGCAATTAAAATTGGCGCTTGCTATTTAACACAGAACTGTAATTTTGTGGGGAAACCAAATGAATGCTAAATTTGTTATAACTTTAAGGTGGTAATATATCAAAAGAAATGTTTCCTGATTTGTTACCTTTTTTTTTCAGGGAGGGATATACACACTGCCAAGCCACCTGTCAGGACTGGCGCGTGATCTGATACCTCGGATGCTGGTTGTGGACCCAATGAAGAGAATCACAATCCGCGAGATAAGAGAGCATCCCTGGTTCCAGGCCCGCCTACCTCGCTACCTTGCCGTGCCTCCTCCTGATACCACTCAACAAGCCAAAAAGGTAATCTTTTCTACAATATAATGGTACCATGTTTGTATAAACATGACCCTTGTTAGAACTGTTTAAATTTGATAGTCACCATGCCATATTATAATCTATTGCAATCCAGGTATAAAATACTAACCATGTCAAGAAAAGTCGATAGGGCTTCATTTTATAGGTGGAATTTTCTCAATATGCTCGTAAAATCTTAAAATATCATGCATACCCCAGCAAAACTTGAAATAAATGGCTATCCTACCCACTAAAATATCATAAATAGCACCGTAGATCTATTAAATTATTATCAATCTCACAATGGTACTTTGCTATCTAACTAGACAAGTTTGAACTTCATAATAATATTACTTTACATTTACACTATCAATAATTGAAGTCAAGATTAATTACTGTAGCAAGAGGTGGGCTGATGCATTACAAATTAAAGGTCCCGTTTTAATTCACGCTTATATTTTCTGATTTCAAGGTCCAAGCAGTCGATCCGAACCGTTCGACATGATCACCATATTAAAAATGTGCCTGAAGACCAAAGTTTACATTTTTTGGAAAACTTTTACTGTTTTGTTAGATAGATACAAAATTGCTGTACTACACAAAATTCTGGACCATTAAAAACAGCCATTTTGTACCCACCTAAAAAATAGTAAGAAATTTCCAAAAATAATTTCTAATATGGAGATATATTTGTACTACACATATCAGTTGTACCTACCTAATGTATAATTTGGTCTCCAAGCACAATTTAATATGGAGATCATGTAGAATTGTTCGGATCGGCTGTTTGGACCTTGAAATCGCAAAACATGGGGGCGAATTAAAACAGGGGTTTCAATTCGCGATGTACATTAGCCTATCTCCTGTAGCAGTGGAATAGTGGGGAATATGTACATTCGCGATGTACATTAGCATATTGGATAAGTTGCTAACTATGACAAATCTAGGTTGTTCTTTGCAAACATAGCAAGTTTTTGTGTCTAATTTGCAATAAAATCCCCAAAAGAGTAAATATCTGATAAAAAACTAGGTAACCTTAGAAGGGTGAAAAGGTGAACTTTTGAAGTGGATAATAGTTTGATAGGAAATGACAGTATCTGTGGCTACTCCCTGGAACCATACTTTATGTTGCTAGTCCACGAGGTTTCCTTTGTGGGTTAATTACCTATACCCTTTTTTTATATTTTTAATATAATAGTCATTTGGTTATACCATCTGTTGCTTTATGCTAGGAAAGCTGATCCAGCTAACTTTACATACTGGTATCAATTTAGTACCTATTCCAGGAGGTGCAGTATATACATAGAAGGGTGTGTATGAAAAGACACTTCCAGGGGTTTATGTATGTTTTACGTATACTAGAACTACTTCTGAATAAGCACTCTTAATTGATGTGCCTGAATCTCTGACGCGTCTTGTTCTCTTGTACAATATACCTTTTGATAATTATCCACTATTTTGAATCGTCATATTTTATATGGTTTCTATTGCGTTATTGGCATTGCATGGCTATTTATTAGTAATGAATCATTTTGGCATTTAATTTCTTCAAATAATGTAGATTGATGAAGATACACTGCAAGAAGTTGTGAAGATGGGTTATGACAAAAACCAGGTGGTTGATTCACTCCAAAACAGAATGCAAAATGAGGTACTTGTTATAGCAAGCCCCCCCTCTCTCTCTCTCTCTGTCTTTGTCTCTGTCTCTCTCTTAACTTATTTTTTTAATTTATGTGCAGGCAACAGTGGCATATTATTTACTTCTAGATAATCGCCTCCGTGCCACTAGCGGCTATCTTGGTGCCGAGTATCAAGAAGCCATGGTTCGTTTTCTTTCTGCTAAACTTTTATGAAAATGATTACTACCCATGATTTTCTTGATTTGCATACAAAGTTTCCATTGCAAGTTTGGCAAATTTACCCTTGCTAAATTTCAATTCTGGTATTGGCATGTGCCAGCCAAAATATACCAATGAGTGCATGTCCTTTTTTTTTTTAATGTTTTATTGATCTGCTTGCAAAATAACTAAATTTATGTTTTTTTATATTTTCCATTGCAAGTTTGGCAAATTTGTATGATTGAAGCATAACAAGTGGTTCAATTTATAATCTGAAAGGGTTAAGTGATATTTGTAATAAAGTTTGTTATTTTACTCGATTGATGTCTGTGATGGCATCTGATGGTCTGAATTTTCTTAGGATTCTGCTTCTTCGGCTTTGTCTCGAATGACTTCATATGAAGCCCCAACTTCAACAATTACGCCCCGTTCCTCTGTTTACATGGATTCACAAGGGTCTGGTGCCATGCGGCCCCACTTTCCTTCAGAAAGAAAATGGGCACTTGGTCTCCAGGTCTGTTTTCTTTGTAAAACTTTTCATTTTTCTTTTGTTTTTTTCCCCCTGTATGTGACGAATCTATGCACATTTGAACTTTGGCCCTTCATCTAGTAGCTAACAATAGGGTCAAGTACTATGAACTATGAACTATGAACCATTAGCAGGCTCTTGTTCTGGTCCTTTTTTTGATATTATAGATCATGCAAGTTTCTCCGAAAACATTTGGCTTTTAAAGTTGATATTATGCATCTATCAGAATGCCTAATTAATTGTAATCATCTTGAAAAAATAAATAAAAAAGAATGAATAGCCAACAATCTTTTTTTTTTATGATAAACTTAGAAATGGCAGCCTCCAAAACACGCCACATATAGAAAAATGTAGGAGTAAGGCATTTTAACACAAGAAATAAATTACAAGCCCCCAAAACATGAAATATGCACACTGATATCAGCCACAATTTGCATGGAACTGAAAACTGAAATAAATTTTTCATTGGAAGACTTAATTGCAATCCATCTTTACTTGATATTTTGAATTTTGATAGTCTCGAGCACATCCTCGGGAAATCATGACAGAGGTGCTGAAGGCGCTACAAGAACTAAATGTGTATTGGAAGAAGATTGGTCATTACAACATGAAGTGTAGGTGGGCCCGGAACATCCCTGGTCAGAACGAGACCATGCTGAATTTGAACCATGGTTTTGGGGAGGAGACTGGAATCATTGAAAATGATGATTGTGGTACCGAAAACTCGCAAAATGTTGTCAAATTTGAAATTCAGGTAAGCTGCTTTTTCCCTATAAGAAAGACTTCAAAAATTCCAAGTAATGGTATCCTTGATTAGCACCAAGCATCATATGTTTTTATTTATTTATTTGTTCTTATATTTGTAATACGTAGCTTTACAAGACGAGAGATGAGAGATATCTACTAGACTTGCAGAGGCTGGGTGGGCCCCAGCTACTCTTCATGGACCTATGTGCTGCTTTCCTTCTCCAGCTGAGAGTCCTGTGAATTATGTTACTTTATTTTTATAATTTTAATTTATCGACATCCTGATCAGTAGCTATCTCTATCTTTGGTTTTAACTGCCATGACGACATGTACATATAGCTGCTTGTACTAGAGTTGTCTTTTTACCATTTCTTTTTTTTCCTTTTTACCCTGACTGAACTACGTAAAAATTTGGTGGCTGTAATGTTTGCTACCTGAGATGAGATGGGGAAGGGAAGCTTGTGAATTTTTTGAAGCTTCCACCGGTATGGATACGAACCTATGCAATCCATTTTATATCTAAGCTATCTCAACATCTTCTTCTTTTGTTGTATGACCTGTGAAAAAATTAGGTCCTAACGCGTTTAAGCCAACGCCTGTTGTCTGTTGGTGTACTGGATACTCTATATTTATATGATTTTGATTTGCTAAAATTAATCTAATCTTTAGAATTCTACTTAATCAGAAATTAATATAATGTGAAGTAAGCTAGCTAATCTTAGAATTCTACTTAATAATGAGTTTAGAATTACACTATTACAATAATCACACAATTTGTGTGTTGCTTTAATATCTGTGTGCACGGGTCTTAAAGCAGATCGGACGATTATGAAATTAATTGAACTCGGTTTGAGTCCAATGGGCATCGGACCCAAGCTGCTCCCATATCGTACCAGGTACTGGGCAGTAACATCGAGCTTTGAGATTCGTGCCGAGTAAAAAAGAACGGCGTCTCCCCCTCGATTCCAGCGTACTTTCACCATTTAATCTTCAAATTTAATTTCTCAATTAATATTAATTCAACAATAGCACACATGATACGTAGATGATACGTAGAAAGAAGAGAGGATTGGAAAACGAAATCTAGATAAAAAGGAACGATCATATACAAACGTGAGTACATGACAACATGACATAATAGTTCCTTAATTCAAATAATAAAAGGAACCCTCAACTCAAAATCTAGTCTCAATCCCAATTCTGAAAAACCCATTACTGATTAGTAAAAAAACACTCGGCGTCAAAAATCCTCTTCAGATAAACAAAAACAAAGTACCAAACTTTTTACAATCGAAAAACAGATCTGATCTAAGAAATGGCGGGATCACAAGAGAAAACTTGGCGAGGCAACCTCCGTGCCTCGGCCAATTCAAAGCACATATCGTCTATCGCCTCACTTCGACACCATCTACAAAACTTGGATCTGATCCGGCATTCGCTCACAATTCCGATCTCTCTGCACTTGGGCCCCACTTCCTTTACCGCCTCTGCCATGTGAATTGACAGGATTAGGCACAGCGATAGCAAGATCTTGGCTACAGGTACCTTCATTGGTTAAAAAATGTAGAGAAAGAGAGAGAGATGGGGTGGATGATGGGAGAGACGGAGGGTTTACGGTTCCTTATATATATATATATATATATATTTTTTGTAGGATCTGCTGTGAGCCTGTGAGTAATTCGTATCCTCTGCATTAACTCAAAAAGGAATCTTTTGAGTTAATGCATCTCGGCTGTTTAATCTGATTTAAGATTCGTGCGGATCAGATCCACACTAATATTAGAGAGCCTGTGTTAAAATTAGACGGTCAGATTGGCTCCATTTAAAATCATACGGTGGAGGTAATTTATAATTTATTCAGGGCCTCAAGGGAATTCAAATCATCTAAGGTACCTTAAATTTTGATTTTTTCATTTGAACCGTTTGATCTGCTTTGATAAGTATACTAAAGCGGTCCAGTGCATTCCATCTCGTAGCAAATTAATCCGGATTCTGATCGGACCGTCCTGATTCAAACTTAAAATATGAGTTACTTCAGGGATTCCAGACAGGCCTCAGGAAATTGTTTGAAGTATACAGACTTGGCGTAGCACAGTCTCTGCCATAAAGCCTCCTAAATAGAATTACAAACGTAAAAGGTAAAAAAAAAAAAGGAAAATGAGAATTCCAATGTCAGAGTCCAACCACACGGTGTAACTATCTTTGTCAGTTACAGAGGATCCGGACCTTATAAAATCTTTGACCATTGACCTGGGTAGATTATACCAGAAATCACGCCTCGTGTTTGCTTCAACAATCTTCAGATAGTATCTTTCAATCTGGTTGACATTTTACCTTTTTTTTTTTTTTTTTAAGTAGAATGTCAACAGGTTTTGGATTAATCTAATTGGCTAGTTTTGGGAATAAGTATCTTTCAATCTGGTTGACATTTGATCCTTGATGAATTCACATCATCTCAAGTATCTGAAAAGTAAATCTTTTACAATTAGTGGATCCAGACCGTTCTTTTTGGCCCTGCACGAATCTCAAAGCCCAATAATTCTGCTCTCTACGCCAACTCGAATAGCTAAGCGGTGATTAGCAAGAGATCAACGCAATAAACATTCAACAGTTCATTAATTCATCGCTTGAACGCCATACAAAAATTAATCATTTAATGACGAACGGGAGTTTTAATGACATCCTTTTATTTGTTTATGTCTATCTTATTCGTATTTTATTCAATAAGTCGAATATGGTTAAAAAACAATATATTACTCATCAACTGCGGATATGAATACAAATCTTTTTTTTTTCTTTTTATATAAAAAATATTTCCACTGGATTCGGATCTTCCAACCATGTTGTACTCGGTTTATAACATGCAAAATGTACAAACCAAAGTGGATGACAAGCAGAATGAATCGTGGGAGGATTATGACAGGATAGCTCAACAATTTCCCGACTTTATTCGTGAGGACACGGATTTGTTTTAAGGGGGAGGAATGCAACGAAATGTTGCTGATTTGGGGGCGACCTTTGAAGCCCAGGAGGAGGAAAGGAAATGGGGCAATCAGGTCAGGGTGCTTGGATAGGTGAAATTAAAAGAAGTGTTGTCCAGAGACGAAGTCAGATTTTCGAATTGTAATTTTTTTTCTTCTGCAGAGTCAGTTTTTCAAACTATGGGGAAGTCAATCATATAAAATTTTTCTACGGAGAATGGAAGTTATTTTTACTATTTTATGACATTTTATTGTAAATTATATACAAAATTATATACAAAATTATATATTAGTACAAATTTTTTTAAAAAAAAATGAAAGCCAATTGACCCCGTTATCCCTTGCTACATTCGTCTTTGGAGTTATCGACCCAACAATTAATAGAAGGTCAAGAACAGTGAAGCAGTTTTCTCACCGAGAAAGATGACCCATCTAGTCAGAAATGGAGGGAACGAAGCCCAGCAATTGGAGAGGAAGCACAAGGGGTCATTTCTGTTCCGATTTTTTTTATTAATCGAAATTAAATAAAAAAAATATAGAAAAAGAGGAGAGATTTCAGAAAATTTTAAAATATAAGTAGAACGGGTAAAATAATCCTGTCCTGTGCGACGGGTTAAATTATCATGTTCCACTTAATCACCCAATCTACCAACTAAATGAACTAAACATAAAAAAAAAAATTTAGGACGGGTTAAACCAACCTGTCTGACACCTAAAAAAATAAAATAAAATAAAGAAATAGTAGTCCGTACTTAATTTCCAGCTCAAAATTGAATTGCGATTGTTTTGAGCAAGTGTTGCCATTTTTTTTATGGGTGCCGGACAGTATGGTTTAACTCGTCCGGACTTCTTTTTTGTTGTTGTCGTTATTTAGTTCGTTTAATTAGTAGACCGAGTGATTAAGTGGGGTGGGATAATTTAACCCGTCCCATGGGACGAGATTATTAAATCCGTTCTACTTATATTTCGATTTTTTTTTGAAATCTCTCCTCTTTTCTAATATTTTTTTTATTTAATTTTGATTAATAAAAATTTCGGCATTTCCATTAATTAGCAATTTGGTTGAGCCACCTCAGACGCCTGTTCAGCTCATATCGTTGATGTGTCGTTAGGAGGTTGTTTAGAGGGATTTAGTGGGTGTATTTTAGTAATTCCAATTGTAATTTGATCGCCTATAAAAGACTGTTGTAACTAGGGGTGTTCATTGGTGCCAGTTTATTTAGTTTTTAACTGAACTTGAAATATTCGGTTCAAATGGTTCGTTTTTCGGTTTAATTGGTCCGGTTCGATTCAAATTTTGATATTATTTGGTTTTTATGGTTTGGTTCGGTTCTTAGTTTCTAAATCCCACAATAACTGACCAAAGAATTTAACTCAAGACCCGTCCCCTCAAATTGAGAACTAGTATCCTCTGCGAAGTTTTGTGGTGTGGAGTTGATCGGACGGTCCAGATTTATTCTCAGCCGGTGAGTGCTCGGGATGATGGAGGGGGCAGTATTAATTTTCCTTTGAGATTCGTGCCAAATCTTATTTGGTTCGTCCGATTAAAACGAATGGACCAGATTAAAAGAATCGTAGAAACTCCGTAGATAAAAGCTCTGCAGAGGATGTGATTCCCTCAGATTGAGCGTGACTTTAGCGTTTTCATTCCCCACTTTCCAACCTCTTCACGGCTTCACTATCCGTCAAATCGACGAACCACCACAGCTCAGCTATGTCTCTTCACGACTTCGCCTACCTGCCAAATCGACGAACCCTAGCCTTCTCGCACGACGTTGCGCTTCACATCACAGGTACGATACGATTCAATTTCTTTACCCTTTTCGATCCCTTTTGAGTTTTTCCTCTCTCTGATTCTCTCTCTCTTAATTGATTAAAAGTTGAGATGTCGAATATGCAGGTAATATTAGCTGAACGGAGAATTAGAGCTTGGGGAGGTTGAGTTGAGCTTTCTTTGACGCAAGTAATGGAGCAAGAACAATAGTGTATAAAATATGCTGCTAATTAGATCCTTCAAGAGCTGAGTCAATTGAGCTTGTCAATGGTGCCACTCTGTTTTTGTATTACAACAGTTCCATATATCATCTTATTCTCTGTTAATTTAACAAATTATATCTTTACAGAGAATGAAGATCAGTACACTTTCTTGTATGTATGAAAATGTAATGTTGTTTTCTAGGATTTAAGATGTGTAAATTCATTTTATAATTGAAAGGGTACAAGTTCCTTTAATGAAAAATGTAATGTTGGTTGAGAAAATTATACAGATAATAGACAAGAATGGGTTTAGATAATAGATATAGTGGGTGTGGCTGTTAAACATCAGATATACTTTGTTTGTTTGGTTTAACCGAAATATGACTGTGAATAAATAAGCTTGCTTAATTTTCCTTCTAAAAAAACAAACAATAAAAGCCTTTTTATGGCTTTGAGGATGGTTCTAACAAAATCCAACCGAAGTCAAAGGACTGGTTGACAATAGAGTATCCAATGATCAACAAACAAAAATCATTTCCATGTATATAAAATTTATTGTTTTATGAAAATTGCCTTCTATGAGCTCCCGTTAAGAATTACTTTATGCCTTCCTTACTGTTCCTATATCAAGTCTATATTTCTGCCTCATTTTTATTAAAAAGAAAAAGAATACAAATATTACTTCATTTTTTATTCATTCGGACTAAACACATTAGTATGCCATTCAAATCCTGCAACAATATTTACTATTTTGCCACGAATTCTCACTAGGCATGAGAATTCTTTATACCTTCCCCCATTTCTAAACCGCTCTTTCTGCTTCCTGGACATCTCCATGTTCCGCTTATCACTCTCTCCTGCTCTCGCTTCTTTGTCTCTCAGTCTTCTGTGTTTTCTGACCAAATGCGAATATTTACTCCTTGTATCGATTGTTTCAATTCCATTCTAAAAACCTACAGTTCCGAATCTCATCAGTTGATTTTAGAAAAAGAAATGCAATAATAGGTTTTAAAAACCGTACATTGGAAATAAAAAAAAATGTCTCAGCTGTGTAGATGACATTAATTAGGTTCAATTTTTTTTTATCACTTTTGAACTATTACAAAATTAAACCTGAAAATTTTATTACTAAACATTTAAGCAAATAATCCCTAATAAATCATTAACACTATCTTCATTTATATAGTCAGTATACAAAGAAAGAATGAAGACAACTAAGAAAAAAATATAACACACGAACTTGAAATAGTGCACATATGAAGTAGTAGCATGGTGTGCAATTTAGAAATGATACTGTGAAATCCAATGTAATAACTCCAACTGCAAATTAGAAATTGAAAGAAAATGAAAACAAATAGAAAAAGGAAATCATAATATGGTATAAAATTTCAAGCACGTGCAATTTAGAAATGATACTGAGAAACCCAATCTAATAGCTTGAAATATTTTAGTAAACTAATAAAGTAATTAATAGAGTGTAAACATTTCAAGCTATTAATCTAGATTATCGATCATAAGAGAGAGAACATGTCCTACACTTACAATTTAATAACTTAAGTTGATTTTGTTGATTTTCTCCAATTTCTTATTTGGTAATTAAAAATTAATAAAATTATAATTAAAAAAACTAGGAATATATTTTTAATGATAGACTATTTGCTTAGGTTTTTTAGCTAGTTTTAAATATATATAGCAAGTGACACATAATTTATAAATATTTCAAATAAGAATCGAATAACACATGCATGACAAATCACACATAACATATGTCTGCATTCACTAATAATTTTAGTATTTAGCTTCATTCATACAATACATGTGCACCTAATGCACAAATTAAGTAACTATATTTTATTCAAGTGGTTAAGTTTTTTTCTCGTCGGCACATTATATCTATTGTAATTAATTTATAAGTCAAACTACAGTACATGTTAATATTGTTTATATCAAGTAAGAATTCATATGTCAATTTGGGAAAAAAAATAATTTTGTCAAATACATTTTTTGTGCAAATTTAATGTTATGGAGTATTGATACTTGCATAGACTTTGCAAAATATATAACACTGTGCTGCTTTAGGTGGTGGATGATCTAAAGAAGAAAGACCCATAAAACTAAAAACAAAAAGAAAATTCAAAAGGTGATCTCAACTACAATGCAAATTATTCTACACATATGGATTGAAAATCATATATACATCTATTTATCTACTGTTTAACAACCAGGACATAAGGGGAACGGAAAACACTTTGTTTTTAAACGAAGAAAAAAGAAATGTTAGCTGTGGAATCTAATTGGCCTAATTAAGCCTAAAAAATTTACCCCTAAATAGCTGAGAATATATCATGTTAAGTATCAATTATACCTTCGGAGACGAAATCTTTCAAAGAGGCGGTGGGTTGAGGCCCTTCGTTTAGGATTTCATTGCGTTTATTTGTCAATGCTACCTAAATCGATATTTCAACTGAAATTTTTATTTATACCATATTAAAAAAAAACTAGTTAACCACTTTTTTTTTTCTGAAAAATTAAAAATCTACCATGTCTACCAATTTATTTATTTTTTTGAGAGAAAAATTGAGATCAAGCGTCCAAGTTTCATTGATCGGACACCAGTCCGCCAATTGAATCAGCGGATTTTTTTTTAAATAGAATGTGCAATATGGTTCTTAATATTTCTTAAAATCTTCATCAAGATGTGCAATATAGTTCATATTAATTTTTTTATGATGCACAATTTTTTCAATAATTTAATCTTCCTGAAGAAGATTTTAAGAAAAAATTAAAATATTTCAAAAAATCTTCTTGAAGAAGATTCATATGATTTACAAAAATTAATATGAGAAGATTTGACGAAATCTTTCTGAAGAAGATTTATATAGTATACAAATTTTATACTGAGAGTATTTCAATAAATCTTCTTCAAAAAGATTTTTGCATTAATTTTGTACATTATATAAATCTTCTTCTAGAAGATAAAATTATAAAAAGAAAATTGCACTTCATATAAAATCATATGAACCATACTAAACATCTTAAAATGAATGTACATAATTAGAAAACTTATTCCATTTAACAATTACTTATTATAAGTATTATTTATTTAAATGGAATTGAAATAAGAGATATTAAAATTACCTTGAATCTTCAACTAATAGAGCTCTCGTGCTGATAACGTGTTATCAAATAAAGACAAAAAATAATAAACAAGATTGAAAGAACATATAAAAGATGACAATTTCTTTATTTATACATTTCTCATATGTGTACAATACAAGATTAATACAAAAATTACAAAGGCTTTATTTATAGGTCACAAATTGTAATTAAAAAACCATATAAATTAATTACAATAAATGAGAAAATGAATTCCAATAGTAGTGGGATATGAATTCTAATAGTAGTGGGATAATAAAAAAAATGAATATTGAAAGTTATAGACATCAACATCAATCATTTATTTATAACAAATGTAAATTATTTTTAGCATGGATATTTCTTTTTCTTTGCTTGATAACTTGATTGATTGGCTGTTACTTGTCAAGACACTGTACATTTCATAAGATATTAGAAATAATGGATTTATTGAGAGAATCTGGTCAGTGCCCTTTTTATATATTCCCCAAGAATTTCACACGAAAGTTATATTTTTGTCTTCTGTAGAGAGGTCATTTATTATTATTTGACAGCCATTATACAATTCATAATTGGGGTCCTTGGCAATCACAATGTTGATAATATTTTTCAAATCGTTTAAAAAGAGTTTCAAAATTAATAAAAAAAACAAAAATGTATAAATTTATAGATATATTTTTTTCAAATCGTGTAACTTTTCAACCGCAAACAGTTTGACAAGCCCGTCCATACATAATAATTTGCCAGGAAAATGTTTGTAAAAAATAAACAATGAAGAGAGAGCTAGGAGTGTTCAAATGGTTCGGTTTATTTGGTTTTAAACCAAATCGGAAAATTTGAGTTTAAATGGTTCGGTTTGGTTGATTTTATGAAATAGTTCGGTTTAAATGGTTCGGTTCGGTTTTGAATTCTCAAAACCGAATAAACCGAACCGACCGATTTTATTAATAGTTTGAGACTGTATTATTTTGGTTCATTTTCAGTTTTGAATCTAAGTGTTTTGATTTTTTAAGATTGAATTCCTCTATTCGGTTCAACCGAACAAACTATTTATTATTTTCGGTTCAACCAAATCATTTATTTATTCCTCTGTTCGGTTCAACTGAACAAATTGAAGTTTAAATTGGTTTAATCGGCTCGGTTTTAATTCAGTTTGCTATTTTAGTTAGTTCGGTTCGCTTGGATTTTCAAAAACTGAAAAAAGTTTGATTTGGTTATTTTAGTTCGGTTTGGATCAAACCGACCTGTTGAACACTCCTACAGAGAGCAACACTTTATTTTGAGGTTAGTTGGCTGGCCCCCTACCAACAATTCTACTAATAAAGGAAACACACAATTTTTTTTACATCACAGCTGATATTAATATAGGAAAAAGTAAAGAAAGCCAGAACAACACTTATTCAGCAAATCAATTTTGCCTCGTAATTCTGAAAATTAAATTTGCTCTACCCCTATATAAATGGATTATTCGTGTAGTATCTAAAATGGTAGGTATACGTAATCAGAGAACTGAATTGAGCCTTCAGCTAAATCATTTGAAATACCCATCCGAGAAACAATATAGCCTTACCATCCCCCACCATACATAGAAGTGGTTTAAACTTCAAAAGCACATTATAACTCTACCCTGATGTTTTGTTTCAAAAAAACACTATCCTGATGTTTTATCCCTGCCAAATCCACTGTCAAGCTCACCTATTCCCTGAAGATGGCTGGTATCACCCCATTTCTTGATAAACCAATGGTTGTTAGAAGCAGAAATGAGAACCATGTTAACTGAAGTATTCTGTATCTTGCCTTCCAATTTTCTGTTTGGAGCAGCTTTTCTGTGCAGTTCTCTGATGAAACCGCCATGACTAACCACTATAACTCTTTCACCTGACAAATTATATTATATTAGGTCTTATTAGAGCCACTGAGCATCAGAGAATTATAGTTGTTGTTAACATATTTATGGTAATACATACCTAGTTACTGGCATTAGAGACTTGAGAGTCAAGATTAAAGAATCTATAAAGCTATATTATGTAGTATGTACTATCGAGATTCCCAATTAGCTAATTTATAAATCTCGTGTCGGTAATTATTGTCATATTAAAAAAAATTATAAATATTGAATTTTTCCATCAAAATTTCGAAATTGCAAGTCAAGGGTTATTAGATCATGAAAGGACTAATTTACTCCTCTTCAAACGAACACATTCTTATTGTCCAACTACGATCAATATTATTTTGCATTCTACTCAATCAAATGTTAACTCACTACTACAAAAATACAGTTTGTACACGGACTTTAACTGGAGAGCTACACGGATTTGAAAACGTGTGCAATACTGGGGTGTAGGAAAGTCCACCATTTACACACGGATAATTATCCGTGTACGATTATACTAATCCTATACGGATTATTTAATCAAGAGCCGTGTGGAAAGCCTCACAAAGTACATCTCCCAGCACGAGAGCTACACAGTTTTTTAATAAAAATCGAGAGGTAGCAATGGAGGCGCACACACCACCTAAACCCTGACAAAAGAAAAAGAGAGAAGAGAAAGCGCGGCGGACCAGAGGGGGTTTTGAACTCGGACTTGGAAGAATTTCAAAATCAGAGGAGGAAGAAGTGAACTGGGAACTTAAAAAAATTTAGAAGACATAATCTAGTTTTGAACTGCTACAAGAATTCCTACACGGATTTTTGTTACAAATTTGTGTGCAATAGGTATCCTACACGGATATTTAAGTACATATCCGTGTAGCTCTCCTCTTTTCCTACACGGTTTTTATGTAAATATCCGTGTAGGAATACTCTTTCAACACGGATATTTACGTAACTATCCGTGTAGGAAAAGATCGGTACAAATTCTTAGAGGGAACAGGCCTATTTATTTCAAAGCATGCGTGCCTTATTTAATTAATTACAAATTTAAAATTGAATATACAGAAAATAAACACAGAAAAACGAAGAGTCACCTTAAACCCTATATATCCTCGGAATCGGTTCCTCTTAAACCTATCTTAATTTATCTAATTCATGAAAAAAATGTCGCATGTCACAGAAGAACAACCTGTTGAGGCACCACCACCACCTGTTGAGGCACTACCACCACTTCCAGAGGATTTCATACCGGTGCCTTGGATCCCACCCGGTTACAAACGACCACCACCAGGTTATCCCAGAAGTCGGCCATGGCCACCATGGCTGACTCGCCCACGTCGCAGCCCCAGGGGCCATCCGCCACCGAAGCCCTACATTCGTCGGACAAAGAAAAAATCTGTTGTTTAGAGTTTTTTTTTTTGGTTATTGTAGGAGTTTCTTTTTTTTTTGGGTTTTATTATATCATTTTTTGGATAACTTTTGTAATATATATCAGTAGTAATATATGAAAGTTTACTTGTTTACATTTTTGTTCTTCTGTATTTATTTTCTGTATTAGTTGTACAAAAGTTCATTTTTATTAGTGTAGGAATATGAATAATAACAAAATATGAAAACATCCATGTATTTAAATAATATCAAAATATGAAATTTACATTTCACTGCAATGAAAACATGTACATAAGTTCATTTTTATATTTAAATAATAACAAAATATGAAATTGAAAGTATATTATATTTAAAAAAATAAAAATAGAGAATCCTACATGGATATTTAACTACATATCCGTATAGGAATATGAATAATATCATAAAATATTTATATTATATTATATTTAATAAAATTTCATATCCGTGGGCTATCCTACACGGATATTTAACTGAATATCAGTGTAGCTCTCTCCATAAATATACACGGCTATTTAATTTAAAAACGTGTGAGAATCACCTTTCCTACACGGATATTTAATTAAATATCCGTGTAGGAAGGGTGATTCTAACACGGGTTTTCCCCGATACTGTTTTTTTTAATGAAAAATCTGTGGAGAATTCTTAGAGATATCGTTGATTATTGGAAAAATCTTATTTGGTACACGGTTTTATTTAAAACAGAAAAAAATCCGTGTACAACAGCAGTGTAGGAAGCACCTTTTTGTAGTAGTGACTGTTAATGTGCAAGGTTTTGCTAATGTATTGATAGAAAAACCAAGTTATTTGTTTAAAATTTAACACATTTACGTTTATAATTTGATTAACAAAAGGGGAAATGAGAAAAGTTATTTGTTTTTAGTGGGAAATAAGCAAATTTCAAATTTTGATGGAAAAATTAGATATTTATGTATTTTTTATGAATATGACACAATTTCCTCACACTTCACAACAAAACAGCATATCCGAGCATAAACATCGGCACGTGGTTGAATTAGCACTCGCCAATATGGTTCATGCCGCTATCCCCCAAAACAGCGTATCCGTATAGGAATACTTTTTCTACACGGATATTAACTAAATATCTGTATAGCTCTCTTAACCTTTATACTAGGATATTAATTAAACAATCTGTGTAGGAAGGGATTCCTACACGGATATTTAATTAATATCCGTGTATGAAGAGTATTCCTACAATGATATTAAGTTAAAAAACCATGTGGGAAGGTTATGAATTACTAATATTTTATTTTTACCTCTTCCTACATGGATTTTATTTAAATATCCGTGTAGGATTGTTCTATTTTTTGTTTTTATTTTTATTTTTTTTGGCTAGCCTCCACTTTTGCTACCCAATAATGTATATTTCAGATTGAATATACATAGTCTTTTACAAAAAATAAATACATAGCCTTTTGCAAAAATAAATAGATACCATTTTGTATATACATATAGCCTTTTGCAACACACACACACACACACACACACAGCTTTTTGTACATGCAATCCCATGTGATTCAACATATAACATATACTTCTCAAGATCCAATACAATGTTTGTATAAAAATTATGTCCTCACCACTTAGTAATCATGTGATCAAGGTTGGACTCATGTTGCCAAAACTCATGGCTATGATCTAGCTTAGGACGAAATTTTATACATACTAAAACGTATTAGATCCAACATATCAAAAATAGAGTTTGCATGTGATTAATGACATGGTGTCTCTTGGTTAAAGATCTCCAACAATATTGCATCCCTAATGAAAATAACAATGTTCAATATATATGTGCATATATAAATACATAATAGAGAATAAAAAATTCTCAATTAAAATTTTCGTCCAAAATTATAAAAATATTTATACAAAAAATTAATTGAATATGTATAGCTTTTATATGAACCACTGAAAATTAATTTCGTAAAAAAGATTAAACATGTAAGCACCCGAAATTAATTGAATCTGTATAGCTTAAGAGGACAGCACCGGCACCAGAACCCTAAGGGAGGGTGACGAAGAGGATAGCAACCAACAATAGTGAAGATGACAGCAACCAAGCAAAATCCTAAGAAAAACAAATTTCTTCAATAACCTAACAATGGTAAAGAAAAATATATACATACACATAACTAATCTTAGCAAGATAGAGAGGAGAAATACAAACTTTGAAGATCTCAGATCTCTCCTTGTGCACAGAAATCAAACCAACATTCAATACAGAGAGAGAGAGAGAGAGAGAGAGAGAGAGAGTAATATTGATCAAAACAGCACTGGAAAAGAGGCATTTTATTTCATTAAAACCCTACTAGGCATTTCCTACACGAATATTTAACTATAAATATATGTAGGCCTTTCAACATATCTACACGGCTATTTAAATAAAAAAACCGTGTACAAAAGACCTTCCTATACGGATAATAAATAAAATATCCGTGTAGCTCTCTCAACAATTCCACATGGATATTTAACAAAAAATCCGTGTACTGAAGCTTCATTTCCACACGATTTTTTCCCCACACAATTGTACACTGATTTTTAATTAATATCCATGTAGGATTCTTACAAATATTTTGAGCATGGGAAATTTTTTATTTCGTACACGATTTTATATAAAATAGAGAAAATCTGTGTATAAGGTACAGTGTAGGAAGTGTTTTTTTATAGTAGTAAAAGTTAGAATTATTATTAGTATTATTATTGTTACTATTATTACTATTTATATCGCTGCTGCTGCTGCTATGGGGTCCATCCAACAGGGGTTCGGCTTTTAATATGAGAATAGATCTCGGCTGTCTGAGTTTCCTCAAATTCCGTGTTTATTCAAACAGTTTTTGGCGCCTTTATCTGATGGTTATCAATGCTTTAAATATCGTGCGAGCTTGATATGGGTAACTGCACCGGACATCTCCATTTTCAGTTAGGTTTTCAGAGGTCCGGTGTGATCCGGCCACGGCCGGCCTCGAGGCTCAGGTCATCATCATCGTCTTAGTGTCAGGAAGGCGTTGCACCCATTTTCGGCGGCCAGTGATGACCGGAGGCGGTGGTTCCGGCTGAGGCCAAGGTATATTGGTACCGAATCGGACTTCACTTCAATTTCTTTGATCGGGTTGTTATTTTCTTCAATTAGATGCATGTGTGGCATCGTGGAAGAGGTATGGACATCTAATTTGGAATTTAACACTGGTTTGTGCATGATCCTAGCTCTTGTTCCCTCAGCTTGGTACCGATAATGGGTACAGTAGGCATGGCATGGATTTGGTTCTGGTCTGAGCTTGATTTTAAATGCATGAAAGCATATCAGGGGGTATAGGAAGATTTAGTTCAAGCTTTGAGGGGAATTCAACTTGAAGGAGCATGTGGGAGTTCATTGTTTATACATGTATGCATATATATATTTGATGAGATGAATTATTTTCACAAACCTTGCTCATAAGTCATATGAATCTGATTGATTACCATCCTATATGAGTGTATATGCAAAGGTTTTGCTGTTTTAGAATTTTATTTCTATTCATATGATTTTCTGTACAAGTGCAGGGGGGGCATAAGTGTCCATATACAGGCAGATTTCTCTATTTAATTCATAATTTTATTTAAGGCAATATATAACCTGTAATTGAACAAAATTGGAGTCTATGATTATTGGAAGAGAGTCTAGTTTTCAAATATATTTTTATTTTTAATTTTCAAGGCCATTTGATGCCTGAACAAGGCCAAACAGTGGGCAGGGGTCATTTACCAGCAAACTGCACATATGCAGTTTTATATTTTCAGAAAAGTATGGACTTTGAAAAAATCATAAAAGACAGAGGAAAAATCCTATGAATGAAAAATTTGTGTTGAAATCATATGTCTTGGAGTCCTTTATTTAACATGGGATTGGTTTATTTATCACATGAGTTGGTCTTGGACAGCATTTGTGCATAATTTTAACATGGGGCATGGTTTGCTATATGCAACAGTATAAAATATGCATATTTTAGTCCTTGATTTGCATAATTTGTGCATCACATGGCTATCATCAAGCATCAGATCATTGAGCCATAATGCTCTTATCTCATTTGCTCTCTGTCATGACTTTATGCAAATAGGTCCTTAAAACATCAATTATTATGAGAGAAAGGTAATCAAAGGAAAATGAAATATATAGGAAGATGTAGCTAAACATCAATTCCTAATATTCCATCTCCTCTGCCTCTTCCTCTGATAATTATGCAAATGAGTCCCTAAAGGTCCAATATTGAAGAAAGTCAACAAAGAAACAAGAATGTCTAGGGAGATGCAGTTAAACATCAATCCCTAGCATTCCCTCTCTATGCCTTCCTTGTCCAATATATTATATTCATATGTCCATATTCATGTTTAATTTCTAATCTCATATCAAGGCTTTGTATAAAAGGATGCTAATCAATAAGAGGATGTAGTCAAACATCAACCCCCTTGATCATTTCCTTATATACTCCTCCATATGAAACTTGTCACTTTTAATTTTGATTTTAATGTGTTTGTAGTGTTCATAACAGAAAAAAAGAAAAAGAAAAGAAGAAGAGGATTAAGGTGAGAAGGAAGAAGGGAAGCATATATACACAACATTCATTTTTTCTTGGATTCATAGGCTTAAATTATCAACTATATGAGTTGCTTATGCCTCATCCTTATTTAAATTTGGTTTTAAGCATTAGAACTCATGATTTGAGCCAAGCTTTAAACCTTCCACCATGGCAACAGAAAAGGAGAAAGAGAAAAAAAAAGAAGAAAGAAGAAGGGAAAAGGAAAGAAAAGAAGAAAAATTCCAAAGGAACTTGATTTGCATTCATTTCATCAACATATTTACATAAAACTTGAGCCCTTAGGCATCTACATTGCATCAATTATAGTGCTATACCTATGGAATTGGTGGTTTAACAGTGGAGGAAGAGAGGAAAAGCTTTGAGCTTTCAAACTAAACTATGCTATGCTATCAATTTTTCAGAGTGTATGCTATCTGTTGCTGGTTGTTTTTTTCTTGAGCTGTAGAGGGCATGACTTTATATAGCCTCAAGGCTAGGGCTTGCTTGGCTGTCATGGCACAATCTCACCCTTTCATTTCATACATTCCATTTCAATGGTCTTGATTATATTTTATGCATCATTATAATCATGTGCCAAGTTGGCCATCCGAATTTCAGCCTTTGATTACTCAATAAAACTTGTTATATTGGACTGACTTATGGGTCCCACTTGTAAGGTTCTATTAGGCATTCATGAAATTTGTCTAGATTTCATAATTTTCTGACCCGCTTCACATCATGACATATCGGGTTCATAAAAATTTGTAATTTTGCACATGCCATTTAATTATGAATTTGTCCATAATTTTGCATTTTCAATTTCATTTTCGGGTGCCAAATTAAAATATGCATATCAGTTTATTTAGGGTACAACAATAACATAAGTTGATTTTGTTGATTTTCTCCAATTTCTTATTTGATAATTAAAAATTCATAAAATTATAATTATAAAACTAGGAATATATTTCTAATGATTTTTTAGAAAATAAAAACAGACTATTTGCTTAAGCTTTTTAGCTAGTTTTTAATATATAGCAAGTGACACATAATTTATAAATATTTCAAATAAGAATCGGATAACACATGCATGACAAATCACACATAACATATGTCTGCATTCACTAATAATTTTAGTATTTAGCTTCATTCATACAATACATGTGCACCTAATGCACAAAGTAACTATATTTTATTCAAGTGGAAGTTTTTTTGTCGGCACATTATATCTATTGTAATTAATTTATAAGTCAAACTACAGTACATGTTAATATTGCTTATATCAAGTAAGAATTCATATGTCAATTTGGAAAAAAAAATAATTCTGTCAAATACATTTTTTGTGCAAATTTAATGTTATGGAGTATTGATACTTGCATAGACTTTGCAAAATATATAACACTGTGCTGCTTTAGGTGGTGGATGATCTAAAGAAGAAAGACCCATAAAACTAAAAAGAAAAATTCAAAAGGTGATCTCAACTACATTGCAAATTATTCTACATATATGGATTGAAAATCATCTATACATCTATTTATTTACTGTTTAACAACCATGACATCATGAGAACGGAACACATTTTGTTTTTAAACGAAGAAAAATAAATGCGGCTGTGGAATCTAATTGGCCGAAGCCTAAAAAATTTACCGCTAAATAGCTGAGAATATATGATCATGTTGAGTATCAATTATTCCTTGGGAGACGAAATCTTTCATAGAGGCTGTGGGTTGAGGCCCTTCGTTTAGGATTTCATTGCATTTATTTGTCACTCTACCTAAATCGACATTTCAACTGAAATTTTTATTTATACCATATTAAAGAAAAACTTATTAACCACTTTTTTTTTTCTGAAAAATTAAAAATCTACCATGTCTGCCAATTTTTTTTTTTTGAGAGAAAAATTGAGATCAAGCGTCCAAGTTTCATTGATCGGACACCAGTCCGACAATTGAATCAGCTGATTTTTTTTTAAACAAGATGTGCAATATGGTTATTAATATTTCTTAAAAGCTTCATCAGGATGTGCAATATAGTTCATTTTAATTTTTTTATGATGTGCAATTTTTTCAATAATTTAATCTTCCTAAAGAAGATTTTAAGAAAAATTTAAAATATTTCAAGAAATCTTCTTGAAGAAGATTCATATAATGTACAAAAATTAATATGAGAATATTTGACGAAATCTTTCAGAAGAAGATTTATATAATATACAAATTTTATACTGAGAGTATTTCAATAAATCTTTTTCAAAAAGATTTTTGTATTAATTTTGTATATTATATAAATCTTCTTCTAGAAGATAAAATTATAAAAAGAAAATTGCACTTCATATAAAATCATATGAACCACACTAAACATTTTAAAATAAATGTACATAATTAGATAACTTATTCCATTTAACAATTACTTATTATAAGTATTATTTATTTAAATGGAATTAAAATAAGAGATATCAAAGTTATCTAGAATCTTCAACTAGTAGAACTCTTGTGCTGATAACGTGTTATAAAATAAAAACAAAAAATAATAAACAAGATAGAAAGAACACATAAAAGATGACAATCTCTTTATTCATACATTTCTCATATGTGTACAATACAAGATTAATACAATATTACAAATACTCTATTTATAGGTCACAAAATGTAAATAAAAAACCATCTAAATTAATTACAATAAATGAGAAAATGAATTCTAATAGTAGTGGGATATGAATTCTAATAGTAGTGGGGTAGTGAAAAAATGAATATTGAGAGTTATAGACATCCACATCAATAATTTATTTATAACAAATGTAAATTATTTTTAGCATGGATATTTCTTTTTCTTTGCTTGATTGATTGGCTGTTACTTGTCAAGCCACTGTACATTTCATAAGATATTAAAAATAATGGATTTATTTGAGAGAATCTGGTTTTACTCAAAAAAATTTGAGAGAATCTGGTCAGTGCCCTTTTTATATATTCCCCAAAAATTTCACACGAAAGTTATATTTTTGTCTGAGTGAGTCTATGGTACTATGACATAGCACGGATGGATCCGTACTACGGTTCAATATCTTCATTTTCAAAATTCTAAAGGTCAATCCGATCCGTTCAACATAATTTTCATATGAATATATACTCGCTGACCAAATTTTACATTTTTTCTTATTTTTTTACTATTTTTTTAGATAGGTAGAAAATCATTGTTTTTGGATGGTCAAGAATTTTTAGATCAAGTGATTTTCTACTTATCTAAAAAAGTAGTAAAAAAATTCGAAAAAATGTAAAATTTGGTCAGCAAGTATATATTCATATGGAAATCATGTTGAACGGTTCGGATCGACCGTTAGAATTTTGAAAACGAAGATATCGAACCGTAGTACGGACCCATCCGTGCTATGCATAGTACCATAGGCTCACTCTTTTTGTCTATTATTATTTGACAGCCATCATACAATTCATAATTGGGGTCCTTGGCAATCACAATGTTGATAATATTTTTCAAATCGTTTAAAAAGAGTTTCAAAATTAACAAAAAAAAACAAAAATATATAAATTTATAAATATTTTTTTTGTCAAATCGTGTAGTTTTTCAACCGCAAACAGTTTGACAAGCTCCGTCCATACATAATAATTTGCCAGGAAAATGTTTGTAAAAAATAAACAACGAAGAGAGAGCTAGGGGTGTTCAAATGGTTCGGTTTATTTAGTTTTAAATGGTTCAAATTTGAATATAAATGGATCGGTTTTTCGATTTAAATGGTTTGGTTTGGTTGATTTTATGAAATAGTTCGGTTTAAATGGTTCGATTCAGTTTTGAATTCTCAAAATCGAATAAACCGAACAGACCAATTTTATTAACAATTTGAGACTGTATTATTTTGGTTCATTTTCGGTTTTGAATCTAAGTGTTTTGATTTTTTAAGATTGAATTCCTCTATTCGATTCAACCAAACAAACTATTTATTATTTTTGATTCAATCAAATCATTTATTTATTCCTCTGTTCAGTTCAACCGAACAAACCAAAATTTAAATTAGTTTAATTGGCTCGGTTTTATTTCGGTTTGCTATTTTAGTTCGGTCGGTTCGGTTGGATTTTCAAAAACCGAAAAAAAGTTTGGTTTGATTATTTTAGTTCAGTTTGGATCGAACCGACCTATTGAACTCCCCTACAGATAGCAACACTTTATTTTGAGGTTAGTTGGCTGGCCCCCCTACCAACAATTCTACTAATAAAGGAAACACACACACTTTTTTACATCACCGCTGATATTAATATAGGAAAAAGTAAAGAAAGCCAGAACAACACTTATTCAGCAAATCAATTTTTCCTCGTAATTCTGAAAATTAAATTTGCTCTACTCTTATACAAATGGATTATTCGTGTAGTATCTAAAATGGTAGGTATGATACTACATACGTAATCAGATAACTGAATTGAGCCTTCAATCAAATCATTTGAAATACCCATCCGAGAAACAATATAGCCTTACCATCCCCCACCATAGATATAAGTGGTTTAAACTTCAAAACCACATTCTAACTCTACCCTGATGTTTTGTTTCAAAAAAACACTATCCTGATGTTTTATCCCCACCGAATCCACTATCAAGCACACCTATTCCCTGAAGATGGCTCGTATCACCCCATTTCTTGATAAACCAATGGTTGTTAGAAGCAGAAATGAGAACCATGTTAACTGAAGTATTCTGTATCTTGCCTTCCAATTTTCTGTTTGGAGCAGCTTTTCTGTGCAGTTCTCTGATGAAACCGCCATGACTAACCACTATAACTCTTTCACCTGACAAATTATATTATATTAGGTCTTATTAGAGCGACTGAGCATCAGAGAATTATAGTTGTTGTTAACATATTTATGGTAATACATACCTAGTTACTGGCATTAGAGACTCGAGAGTCAAGATTAAAGAATATCGAGATTCCCAATTAGCTTATTTATGAACCTCGTGTCGGTAATTATTGTCATATTAAAAAAAAAATTATACATATCGAATTTTTCCATCAAAATTTCGAAATTGCAAGTCAAGGGTTATTAGATCATGAAAGGACTAACTTACTCCTCAAACGAACACATTCTTATTGACCAACTACAATCAATATTATTTTGCATTCTACTCAATCAAATGTTAACTGTTAATGTGCAAGGTTTTGCTAATGTATAGAAAAACTAAGTTATTTGCTCAAAAGTTAACAAATTTAAGTTTATAATTTGATTAACAAAAGGGGAAATGAGAAAAGTTATTTGTTTTTAGTGGGAAATAAGCAATTTTCAAATTTTGATGGAAAAAATAGATATTTAAATATTATTTTATGAATATGACACAATTTCTGACACGAGGCTTATAGATTAACTGAAATCATTAATTGGGAGTTTATTAGATTAACTGAAATCACTAGGTGGTCTTATTTAGTAAATCTATAAAGCTATACTAAACAAAAGGCTAATGACCAAGACAGTATGGGTTTGACAATACTGGTGTGTACCAGTCCCAATACTGGAGATGAGTCATATGGTAATGAAATAACAATGCTGCTCTTGAAGTGAATTATCTGATAGTAAAATTAATTTAATTTTGAAAATGTAAAGCAACACCTTCCAAGGGTTTTTACCTCTGTGTTGGTTGGCTATCTTTCGAAAAGAAGAAACACACCGCTGATGTAGTTGATCCAAACTTTCTCCACCACCCTCAATGATAATATTAGAAATGTTAATAATGTTAATATCAACATTTGCTAACAAAAAATCAAAAGCAGCCAATATCAACTCTTATCTAAAATAATAAAACCAGCTTCCAAAATGTAGTAGTTTGTACTCAGAGACGTTCCATATTTCATTTCCTGAAACTAAAAGAAATTAACATTCATAAAAAGAAAATGTCAGGAGAAAATTACTGGAATTTCTTGATCTCTTTTGTTTGATAAGAAAAGTTTATAAACATTAGGTTTCATTTTTTGAGCATCCACTAATGTCAAGCCTTGAAGATCTCCTAGATGCCTCTCTCTCAATTCTTGATCCAAAATAACCTATAGAACATAAACAAATTAACAGATTTACAATTTTTCATAGAGAAAAACAAAACCAAACTTTGTCAAAAATCTAAAATTAAAATATACATCATGATCCAAAGTGATTTACCTCTTTCAAATCACATTGGTTTGCAATAATTTGTGCTGTCTCAACTGCTCGTTTTAGATCAGAGGAATATATGGCATTGAACTTGGGCCCTTTGGATAAGCGACTAGCAACCTTCCAAACATGTAATTAGAAAAATATATAAATTAAAAATGAGATAAATAGCAATTTTCATTGCACAATTAGAACCATACCTTACCGCTGCTGCTTGTTGCCTTCCAATATCATTTAATTCTGGATCCAAGTGTCCCTGTTCACACAGTGAAAAATGAAGAGCAAATTCAAATTCTTCAAATCGAATTTCAACAGAACGAATTTGGGAAAAGAGGAAGAGAGTTGAATAAAGAAGTATTGAGAAAAATGAGACCTGGATGATTCGAGAAGCGTTCCAGAAGGTCTCGCCGTGGCGCACCACCACTATCTCGGCGTATCCCTCCGGTATCTCCATCTCTTCTTCCTCCGTGGCTCCGCTGGAAGACATGCTTCGCTTCGGCGTGTAGAAATCGCATCCTCTGAGATATCTCAAACTTTGCGTTACTTTAGAGAAAATATTAAACGTTTAAATAGTTTTACACGAATCTCAAAGTAAAAATAATACTGGCCTCCGCGCTATCCTCGAATAGGCACCGAACACGTCGGTCACGCAAAAATTGAGATATCTCAGAGACTAAGCAAAGGGAATCTAATATAGATCTTATGTTACATACTTCCACAATCAGATCCTGCTTTTATATCGCTGACACAAGGCCCACTGAAATCATTTTTACTGTTTTAACCTATTCATGTTGTATCATTTTATCGAATAAAAAAATAATAATGATAAGCACTATTTCATATTCATCATTATAAAATTGTATATAATAATTTTGTATTTGCATGTTTAATTAGATGATGATGATTATTATGAAAGTTCATATATACAACATTTATATAATTTTATTTAACGATTAGTTTATATTAATTGAAAGATAATAGAAACAAACGACTCCAAAAGCTAGCGTGTGTTGTGCCATATGCTTTTAAGATGATCGACATTGACGGATATTACAAATTAAATTTCATTGATTGAAAATAAATGCATAAATAATTTATAAAAAAAAAAAAAATTTAACTGTCTTGACTTTGTACTAAATGAATTCAAAAAATTTCAAAATTATACATGTACATGCATCAGTATATATATTGAAGTAGAATTTGATTTAGACAGTTTAAATTCGTAGTTTGAAGTCAATTCAATAGATTTTTAAAAGTGTATTCACCAAATGCTCTTAATAAATATAACACATGCTAGTTTACTCTTAATTAATCATCAAAATATCCAATTACAAAACACACCATGTTCCACCTATCAAAAATGTAAAGAAAGCTTTTATTAAAAATGTTAAAATAATGAAAATAAAAGGAACTTTAAACATGCAATATTATATAATTTTACTAATGATACAATGTAAATTCCTAAAGAAAATAATTTGCATGTTCAGTTGGATCAAATTTATATGCATCGTTAACCAAAATTCAATGTCACTGAATCAAATTTAGATCCTTCATTTTTTCGATTCAGAACTAATGGATCAATTGAATTAGTTAAATAAATTGGATTTTGATTGTGAAAATCTCACTGCTACGATATCATGAGAATCATTTTAAAAAGAGAGATTATATTCACAAATAAATAAGTACATTGGTAAATATTTTTTTTAGAAAGAGAAAATAAAAACATAGTATTTTCTAGCACTTGGTAACATTTTTTTTTTTCTGCAAGATGATACGTACTACTGTTTGAATTGCGGTGCAATTTTCAATTTCACTATGGACGAGTCTCCACCATGCACAAAAATGTTGCATCAGATTATAACATTGGAAGACTATAAACTGAAACAAGCGTTTGCTAAGCCAAACAAACAACATGAGCCATTGTTATGCTTCGGTCATGAACTGCGAGAGGACGACTATGTAATCAATTGTGACGCCCCCTTCTTGAACAGCTCATGATACTCTTTTAATAATAGCTGCACCTCAGCATGGATTTGTTTTTCTCCTCCTTCTTTTTCTCCCTCTACACTGAACAAATGTGCCATTAGAACTTGATTCCTTTTTCTTTTTTTCTTTTTGCAAATCTATCTCATTGTCTACACTTATAATTTAATAACATAAGTTGATTTTGTTGATTTTCTCCAATTTCTTATTTGTAAAAATTCATAAAATTATAATTATAAAACTAGGAATATATTTTTAATGAGTTTTTTAGAAAATAAAAACAGAGTATTTGCTTACGCTTTTTAGCTAGTTTTTAATATATAGCAAATGACACATAATTTATAAATATTTCAAATAAGAATGGAATAACACATGCATGACAAATCACACATAACATATTTCTCCGTTCACTAATAATTTTAGTATTTAGTTTCATTCATAAAATACATGTGCACCTAATAACTATATTTTATTCAAGTGGAAGTTTTCTTTCTCGTCGGCACATTATACATGTCATACTACAGTACATGTTAATATTGCTTATATCAAGTAAGAATTCATATGTCAATTTGGGAAAAAAAAATAATTATGTCAAATACATTTTTTGTGCAAATTTAATGTTATGGAGTATTGATACTTGCACAGACTTTGCAAATATATAACACTGCGCTGCTTTAGGTGGTGGATGATCTAAAGAAGAAAGACTCATACAACTAAAAAGAAAAATTCAAAAGGTGATCTCAACTACATTGCAAATTATTCTACATATACGGATATGGTTTTACCACTATCCGATCCGTATCCGATCTATTTGCAACCCTACCTTTCAACGACAAACATGCAAAGAGTTTTAAAATCCTGCCATAGCTAAAAGAAAAAAAGAAAAGAAAATAAAATAAAAAGGTTAAGAAAAGCTGGTCGAACGATCAAATATGATATTATCCCTCTTAATTGGGAATGCACCTTTTCTAGATGCAATTAAATACTAAATTAAAGCCGCTTAGTCGTCCCATTCTTAATTTAATTAGTTGGTATGACGCTAGAAATGAGGGTGGTTAGTTGATTGCAATGTAGTGCATTTTTCTCCACTTTTCAAAGTCTGTATATGGTTTTATTCGGTGTAGAATTAGACTTTTCGGCTATGAGGTCAGATGTGATTGATGATTAACTATAAAACAAGAGTGAGTCTATGGCACTATGCATATCACGGGTTGATCTGTAATACTGCTTAATATTTTTATTTTCAAAATTTTAATAGTCGATCTGAACTGTTCAGCATGATTTTCATATGAATAAGTACTTGCAAACCGAATTATATACTTTTTAGAATTTTTTTACTATTTCTCAAGATAAGTAGAAAATCACTTGATCTGAAAATTATGGACCATTGAAAAACATTGATTTTCTACCTATCTTAAAAAATAGTAAAGAAAATTCCAAAAACTATAAAATTTTGTTTGCAAATATGAAATCATTCGGATTGAGTAAGAATTCCTATGTCAATTTGTATCTATTGTAATTAATTTATAATTATATGAAAATCATATGAAAATTTGGTCGTACATATTTATATCTATTGTAATTAATTTATAAGTCATAGTACAGTACATCTTAATATTGCTTACATCAAGTAAGAATTCATATGTCAATTTGGAAAAAAAAAATAATTCTGTCAAATACATTTTTTTTGTGCAAATTTAATGTTATGGAGTATTGATACTTGCATAGACTTTGCCAAATATATAACACTGCGCTGCTTTAGGTGGTGCATGATCTAAAGAAGAAAGACCCATAAAACTAAAAAACAAAAAAATTCAAAAGGTGATCTCAACTACAATGCAAATTATTGTACATATATGGATTGAAAATGATCTATATATACCTCTATTTATCTACTATTTAACAACCATGACATAATGGTAACGGAACACACATTTTGTTTTTAAACGAAGAAAAAAGAAATGTTGGCTGTGGAATCTAATTGGCCTAAGCCTAAAAAATTTATCGCTAAATAGCTGAGAGTATCAATCATACCTTGGGAGACGAAATCTTTCAAAGAGGCTGTGGGTTGAGGTCCTTCGTTTAGGATTTCATTGCGTTTATTTGTCAATGCTACCTAAATCGACATTTCAACTGAAATTTTTATTGATACCATATTTAAAAAAAAAAAAAAAACTAATTAACCACTTCTTTTTTTTTTCTGAAAAATTAAAAATTTACAATGTCTGCCATTTTTTTTTTGAGAGAAAAATTTAGATCAAGCGTCCAAGATCCATTGATCGGGACACCAGTCGGCCAATTGAATCGGCGGATTTTTTTTTTTAAACACAAGGGAGCAGCCCTTGATCCGATATCCTGTCAAAATCTCGTTGGAGGCATTTACATCCTTGTTCCAAGATATTGGAGGCATTAAATTTCAGAGCCCGATTTTTTTTTCAGAAAAAAAGAAAACAAAAAAAAATTAAGAAAAAAACTATTGGAGTTGCGTTAAAAAATCTAACTTGAAAAACGAACGTGCGAGAATTGATTTTTCGCTTTAGGTGCAACAAAATTTGATACGAGAATTGATTTTTTTTTAATAGTAACTGAGATTTTCATCTTCTTTATTATAACATAATTATATTATCAAGTTCCATGTTACTTACGAAGAGGTTTAGATACTTCAATTAACTAGAGGCACAATTATATTTACATTTGGGGTGTGTTTCCGTATGATGTCTGTAAAACTGTTTTTTCTATTAAAAAAATAAAAAATTTGGAAAATATTGGGTGTGCCTTGTTTTCTCCTTGTAGGTGTCTCTACTGTTTATGTGGAAATAGACTCCACTGAAACGAATTGGGGCAATGCAACGAGTATCAAATCAAATTCGGTTCGATATCAGGTCGGGCTATTTCATCTGCATCAAAGTTCGTGCGAGTTATATTGTAATTTGTGTTGATCAAGTTTAAAACCAAGCTGTTTAATTTTCTTTGAAGCATGAAAAAACATCTGTTTCGAGATTCGAGCATGAAAAAATTAGACGGTTAGATTTGGAATTGTAGATTCCTTCTATTCGCACATAATAACAACAGATTTATTTCTCTGGTGCAACACTTTTAAAATTGGAATTAAAAAATTAAGATTAGAGGCAGATGAACAAATCTCATGTAATTTCATTTCATGAGGAAAGGTAATATTAATATTTTTATAAAAATTAAAATACAAATATAAAGCTTTAATTCATGGGGAGCTTAATTTCTTTTTCGCAGATGGCTTCGCGACACGGCGGTAGCGGCGTCGGTTCCAGTGTCGGTTCTGGCGGTGACGATTCTGGCGGTGGCAATTCTGGCAGTGGCGATGTAAGTTCTTGGTGCTCCGTTCTTACGGGATTCTTCTCCGTTCTTACGCATCAAGAAATTAGGTAAGTTTGAAATTATTTTTAATTTGATATTCAAATATCACGTATAACTAAGTGACAAAGAATCACAATTGAACTAATTGCTTGGTTACTTGGACGAATTTTTCAAATTGAGTTGTTCAGTCACACTCTTTTCTCGTTCAATTCTTTGGAAATAAGAGAACCTATAAAGTTTGAGTTGCATAGGTTTTGAGCTCTCTTTAAGAAGATTGGTATGGTTAATGGCTCTTTGAGGAGGTAGTGTGTTTGGTTCTTGAGCAGCTCATAGTACTCTTTTAACAATGGCTGCACCTCAGCATGGATCTGTCTTTCTCCTCCTCCTTTTTCTCCCTCTACACTGAACAAATGTGCCACTAGAACTTGATTCCCTTTTCTTTTTTCTTTTTGCAAATCTATCTTGTTGTCTACACTTATAATTTAATAACATAAGTTGATTTTGTTGATTTTCTCCAATTTCTTATTTGGTAATTAAAAATTCATAAAATTATAATTATAAACTAGGAATATATTTTTAATGATTTTTAGAAAATAAAAAAAGACTATTTACTTACCGTTTTTAGCTAGTTTTAATATATAGCAAGTGATACATAATTTATACATATTTCAAATAAGAATCGAATAGTACATGCATGACAAATCACACATAACATATGTCTGTATTCACTAATAATTTTAGTATTAGCTTTATTCATACAATACATGTGCACCTAATGCACAAAATAACTATATTTTATTGAAGTGGATGTTTTTTTTTTCTGGTCGGCACATTATATCTATTATATCTATTGTAATTAATTTATAAGTCATAGTACAGTACATGTTAATATTTCTTATATCAAGTAAGAATTCATATGTTAATTTGGGGAAAAAAATAATTCTGTCAAATATATTTTTTGTGAAAATTTAATGTTATGGAGTATTGATGCTTGCATAGACTTTGCAAAATATATAACACTGGGCTGCTTTAGGTGGTGGATGATCTAGAGAAGAAAGACCCATAAAACTAAAAAGAAAAATTCAAAAGGTGATCTCAACTACGTTGCAAATTATTCTACATATATGGATTGAAAATGATCTATACCTCTAATTATCTACTGTTTAAAAACCAGGACATAATGGGAACGGAACACATTTTGTTTTTAAACGAAGAAAAAAGAAATGTTGGCCGTGGAATCTAATTAGCCTAAGTCTAAAAAATTTACCTACGCACTCAAGTATTTATTCCTATGAGGTCAACTATTTTATTATTAAAAGATTGATGTGTGGATACGAGATCTCCACTACTTCATTGGAGAAAAGTTGATGCGAGAATCATTAAGAAACTGAAAAAGAGAGATCATTATATGAAGTTATGCATGCAAGTATTTATATATTACTTTGCAAGTATTAATATGTTATTTACCAAGTATTTGTAGTTTTGTATCTATGAAGATTGACGCGAGAACAAGTGCAGGGACTGAGCAAGAGTGACTATATAATTAATGGAGACTATAGTACAATCTTTCTCTACTATAGTAGTGGATATAGAGGAAAGACTGAAGTGTGAAAATATATATAATTATTCTATTAATATATATAACATGGAAAATTTCATGAACTGCGATGAGGAACTGTGTGGCTAGCTGGAAGGAAACAAAATTGCAGTGAAATCGGGACATTTGGCACAATAATCTTGGATAATGAATGATCTATGCATATGTCGTAATTTAAAAAAAAAACAAGGGAAACAAATATTTAAATAAGATAGGTTTGTCAAAACAAAACATCAAACTTACCCATTATACAAGGATTACTGTGCCGCATGTACCGGTTTATTGCGGGTACGATAATATCTTCTACAAGATTTGGGCCAAGCAATGCGGGTATGATCCATTGCTCATGGGTCTGATTTGGGCCAATATGGACGGTTGGCGAGCCTTGAAGAGATTTTGTTGTGGGACCTACAACAACGTACTAGTGGAGATCCCAATAGGCATTAAGCACCTTGTTTCCCTTAAGCATATGAGCTGTAGAGATATGCCAGTTGATTTTGGGGCTTTAGCTGAAGGAACCCACAAACTATTTCATTTCACCTGTCTTGTTCGTTAGTTAGCAGTCAATACCACACTCTTAATGTAACTGCAAGTACAAGGTATGTCTCCACTTATTTTTCTTCATTTTCCATTATGAAACTTGTGTTTATAATTTTTGTCCGTTCCATAAGAAAAATTTGAGGATTTATATGAATTATAAATTTGTCAAAAATGCATTAAAAAGATTGTTGTGTCCGTAAAAAAAAAAAGTTATTTTTTGAGAGAAAGGTGGGGGTGAAGCCCTCAAATTTCATTTATGATGACACAAATTGTGTCAAAATTACATGAAGAGTATAATTTAAAAACAAAATACAAGTGAACCGAAAAATAAAATCCCTAATAAAACATAAAGACAGTAAACAATTGGAACCCAATTTTCATCACCACTCTGTTTACATACTGGCACAATGGCAACTGAACTAGAGTTGCTTCTTTATTATTTTAATGATTTTGCTTATTAATTCACTATTACCTTTTTGTTTATGTACGCTAGATCTACTCCATTTTCGTTCATTTATAAATCATGAATATTTGCTGTAATGAGATTACAAGAGTTTGTGAAACAACAAAATAAGTATAACTGCTTTTGTTATGATTTTTTTTTTTTTTGAAATATTTATGTTCTTTGTGTCTTTTCATCTATAGCTGGTCTCGAAATATGACTTTTTTTTTTTTTTTTAAATAATTGTTTGTGTTTTGAATTTTCTTAGCTGCTCGATCCATTGCAATTCCACCATGCTTTTTCACTGAAGTTTACCTTCATATTTTTCGAAAAATTAATTGATTAATATTATTCATATAAGAGATTTCGTAGCTAGGGAATTGATTTACTGGCTGCATATTTAGAGATCAATATAAATAAGTTTTTTTACATTTGTTTCAAGTTTCCTTAAAACTCTTCAATTGAGAAAATATGCAATCCATTTCATATCGCAGGTTTTTCAGACATTTGAATTACATGCAGCATCAATCATCCCGGACAAATTTTGTTTTGGAAGGTTGGTGTTATGTAATGAATATTCTTCCTGTTGTGTGTTTTTCCTTCCAGTTTCAATCAAAATTAGTTGAGCCTCAATTCCTTGTAGTGCTTATTTAGGTAAAAAATATTTGCTGGTCTGTAGGCCTCATATTACCTTATCAACTTGCGATATAGAGTCCCGCTAATATGACATCAGTGTTATTTCAGCCTATATAACATCAACTCCAAAACCTACTGAATCGACTTCAAATGGTGAATTCAAACCGTTCAAACCGATTTACTTCATTAGTTGTGCGTTTACATGTCAATTTTATAATTTTTTGAATTTATTTAGTATTAAGTCAAGCGGTCAAATGTGTGAGTTTGTAAGTTAATTTTAATGCATTCATTTTTCAACATTTTTGACTGCTTGATTTGATACTAAAATAATTCGAAAATATAAAGAAGTTGCATGTAAACGCATCACTCATAAAGTAAATCAGTTTGAACGGTTTGGATTAGTCATTTGAAGTTTATCCAATCAATTTTGAAGTTAGTGTCATATGACACCGATGTCATGCTAGCCAGACTCTGCGATATAGCTTGCGATCCTAAGAGCACTACCTTGGATATCCATGGCTCAAGGAACCTTGTCAGTGTTTGTGTTTTGTATTATTTTTATTTGGGTTTGGCTTTGATTATTGTAAGTTTAACCCCCATGCATTTGCACTGTGCATATTATTCGGTTGCCTGGTAATTAAAATTTGGAACTTTGGCGATAAATTCAGTGTCCTTGTAAAAAGTAATTCCCCATTGATATTATTATTATTGTTGTTGTTTTTTATTTGGTAATGGTGAGGAAAGAATGTATAAACATTGGAGCTTTCTCACTGCTATGAGGAATTTAGTGGCTAGATATAACAATCTTCACAATAATATAATTCCTGCAACTATGACCTCAGAGTTTGAGAAATAACAAACTCTGTTTGCCCCATTAGCAGGGAATAAAATTTGCCTGGAGTATGACGCTTAATTAATACGTGCGCAACAGGACTTCAATTAATGTTGTTATCTGATTCTATTTAGCAAAATTTCAGACTGTGATGAGGGGTTAAGTTGCAGGAATCAATAAACTGTAATTTACTTTGAACATTGTACAAAATAACCCTCCAGGCAATTTTGAAATTCTACACTCAGTATTGCCTTTGTCAGGATTCCAAATTTGCATGAAAAGAAGCAGTCTGATTTTATGAGCGGACTTGCCTAATTTGGTCCGCAAATTTGATGAGCGGACATGGCAGATTTAGAAATTCTCCAATAAAATGGTTTTTTGGGTTATTATTTTTTTTAATATGGTAGAAATACAAATTTCAGTTGTTCTTGGGCCAATATGGGGGGTTTGTTGCAGAAGAAAGAATGTCTTCGATCAGATAAAATTTGCAAGTTTCATTATGAGGGGCGTTCTCACCAGATGTATCAATTCCAGTTAATTGTCCATTAGGAAATAATTAATGTTTAATTTTATCTATCTAGTTAAGTTACCTTATTGTAATGTCCTCTGTCATGGCCATGGGATTTTACGTGGCTTCTTGCCTGGACCGTTTTCTGTGCCGTTGCTCTGATACAAATTTTGCATCTGTTCAGAAGTAACAAGGACTACTAACATAGAAGGATTTTTTTGTTAAATGTCTAAAAGTAACAATTTCTAGCTTAAAAAAAAATTGGTCATGATAGAGCAGTAGCACAGTTAGCTATGAGAAGTTCTAAGATTGTGGTTACTAGGTCAAGATTAGTAGAGCAACACATGAAACAAAACAAAATATTGCATTTTTTTAAAAAGGAGCAGGATTGGAGCAGGTTATGATTTTCGGTTTAAAATAAAAGAAGGGTTGTGCTGTTATTATCGGATTCACATCTGCTGCGATCCCAAAAGGTGAACAGTAACTCTAAAATTCCTGCGATTCCAAATCCAACTGTTGAATTATTTCGAGATTCGTGCAAGGAAAAATTATTTGCTTTGAGATACGTGCACGAAATTATTGGACGGTCAGATTTAAAATCGCAGGAATTTTAGGGTTACTGTTCACCTTTTAGGATCGCAGTGTGAATCCGTTATTATCTGTCATTGGTTCAGTTGTTCACCCACTTTCTCAGAAAAAATAAAACTCAAATATTGACTAATGACCACAAAAGTGTTACGATTTTCTGTTCCAGTAAGCAAACGTGCTTCTGTATATTAACCATGCTCTCCAGAGAATAGTAGCAAGATTCGCGAATTAATTTGTTGACCGAACTTTGACTTTCCGAATAATTCGCAAATTATACGAATTTTTCCTGAATTTTTTCCGAAATATTCCCGAATTTTTCTCAGAATTTTTTTTTGTTATTTTTTTGGTTTGCTCCCTTATAGAACTGAGATCTCTGATCCGAATAATACCGAATAATTTTCAAATTATACCCAAATTATTTCTAATTACGAATTTTTGACATGCCGAACAAAATCCGAATAATTGATTTGTCACTGTGAGTCCAGACCAATTAAAAGCGCCCTCTATCTCTAGAGAATCAAAGAACCCTTAATAGCGATCATTCATTCGTATATAACTCTATAGAAGTGTAACAGAGAATCTGGACCTTTCTTATTTGACTTAGACCCCTAAATGAGATGACAATCTAACTTCCGTCTCTCAAAATAATAATACTATAGCTCGTCACTTTTCACTTTGTTTGGCTTTCCATCTCAAAGCTTTCCTCTCTACATCTCTACCTGCGATTATTCCACATATCGATCATCTCCGATTTTTTGGCAAAAAGGTAAAGAAAACATACACAGTCTTGATCGGTCATCCCATTTTATTTGTATATTTTGTTTAATTTTAAACTGCGTTCTAACACTTCGCAAAATATCAATTCATATATATTTCAGTCAAATTCAATATTATATTTACGATCAAATATTAAAGAGGGCTATTTTGACATTATTCCATTACCTTTCTCTTATGATATTTTAGATTGAAAAGTTGTTATTTTCTATCCATCCTTGTGATCGTAAAATAGTTTTAAATTTGCAAAATTTGATCTATCACACAAATTTTCAATATATAGCACGTTATGCGGCTCATATAGATGTTTTGAATATCGAATATCAAATTATATAAGCAATGGGTGTTTTTTTGTTAGGTAAAAAGAAACTATAATATCGTTACTTGCAGCTGGAATAAATTGAAATTGAACTAAATTAAAGTTGTTCATACTAAAGTTTGCAGATATAGCTGTTGAGATTGGGTTTCCATTTCTCTTCATTGGACTTGATCTACACATCCAAATGTTAGCAAGCTAGGCCTGGATAACAATTCTTAGCATCACAAATCTATTGTGATATTTAACAGATCTTGGTTTCCAGGTACCATCGATCAGTTCTCTGGTTTCGTTGCTTTCTAATATGATTTCTTGTTTAATTTTACCATTTTCTATTTGGTAGATTTCTACGACAACTATATTTTATAGAGCGCCGTATATATAATTTTTTTTCTATATATTGTATATCATAGTCAACTTGATGGCAATATATACCTCATAATTTATGTTTGTAAAAAAATGACTCTTTATTATTTTTCATCATTTCTGAAATACTAGGTGACAAGTCTACCGATTTCCATAATAAAAAAATATGAATAATTATATAGAACCTCCCTTCCAATCCCCCTTTATCCCCACAGCCTCCAAAAAAGATTTTTTTTGTCTTTTTGTGGGGGGTATATGGGGGACAACATTTTTCGCTGTTGGACGCCAATGATTAATACTACAATGAACAAAGTTAAATATTAGATCGATGAACGGTAAATACACTAAAGACTGAAGTTAAATACTGCAGGAAATTAAATATATGAAGTTAAATACGGACATTCCTAAAATTAAATACTAATGTGTATAAAGTTAAATAATAAGGTATATGATGCTAAATAGAATCCATGCAACTTATTTATAATTTTAGAGATTAATACTTTTGACTTTAAAGATAAATACTAATATTTCTAAAGTTAAATACTGATGTGCGGGACGTGGGGACGATACCAAATTAGTTTGTCACTTTTGCAGGGACAGATTTGTGTCGCTGTTGGACGCGGATGGTTAAATACTCCAATGAATAGAGTTAAATACTTATTCGATGCACTATTAATACACTAAAGATTGAAGTTAAATACTGCAGGAAATTTAAACCATCAAATGTCAGAATCTAATTTTTTTGTCTTTTAGTGCGGAGATGCGGGGACAGATATGTTAAATTTTTGTGGGGACATATATTGTTTCGCTGTTGGGCAAACGTTAATACTCCAATGAATAGAGTTAAATACTTGTTCGATGCACTGTAAATATATTACATATAGATGTTAAATACTATGCGGTACCAGATTTTTTTGTCCTTTAGTGCGAACTTTTTTGTCTTTTAGTGTGGGGATAGAGGGGGATATAGGTGCGAGGACAGTTATCTGGGTCCAAAAATATATATATAAGTAGGAAATATTATAGATGGTTAAGGAAAAACAAGAAAGCAAGTGCTAGAAGGTAAGGATTAAATATGGCTTATTAGAAGAACCAAATAAGACACACATAACATGAAACCCCTCATGAATCATTTAAACCCAACGTGACCAAAAGTCTCTAGTCTTCTTCTTCTTCTCCTTTTTTTTTTTTTTTGAAGAAAATATGGGTCTAGCCCGTATTTGATTAAAAATGATAGGTTCTGTTAAATTGGAGATGTAACTTCCAAATGGATGAAAAACAATGTGCTCAAATACTATTGAGCTAATAAACAAAAAGTAAACTGAAGAAGAAAATAAATTGAAAATAAAACTGGAGATCCTTGAACTGGTAATCCTCTCTGATTTCATCCGACTTTCATGAATTGTAATTGCCAAATGACATTTGCTAGCTCGTTTATGTCCTTCTCTTCATCCTTGAACGTTCTTGTGCATCGCTTCCTCCACAGTACGAATTGTGCTATTAACATTGTTGATTTGTATTTCATTGAGGCCCTTATTGAAACAATGGATGTTGTTCTCGGAATTGGTGTGAGTGATATTGTGCATGTCATCTTATCTGGTATCTCACTAGTGAGGGCATCATACTGTGCTGTAGAGAGAGGGGATTCATCAAACAAGTGTCGTGTTGTTTCTAAATCAGACTTGCACAGTACACATCTACTCATGATCGACCATCCCCTTTTGTGTAGATTGTCTACCGTGAGTAGTCTGTTCATGGACATGAGCCATCCAAAAACTTTAATCCTAGGTGGTACCTTGAGTTTCCAAATTCGATGCATGTTGATCCAAATACGGGGCCCATTTTTCAGCGTATTGTATGCATTGCTGACTGTAAAAGTTCCAGTCTTCGTATCCGACCAGTAAATGTCATCCTGGCTGTGTCGAGACAATGGTCTCTTTTGAAGCATCTGCTGTAGGGATTGTAGTTCAGAAAGTGCTTGGTTTGTTAATGTGGCTCTGAAAAGTGATCAAATTTTTACTGTTTTTGCTGCTACCAGTAGATGATGTTCGTGTCTAGAGCATGTGAATGAAGATTTGGGAGTGCGTTTCTCAACAGACCATAACCCAAATTATTATGTCATAGTGCAATATGATTTCCATTTCCTGGTAGGTCTTCATTTTTCAAATAGTAGTTTCATGAATTAAGCATTACAAAACTTTCATCTTTGAACCTTTTCAATCAATATCAAATACCATATTGCAAGTGGCATTTTAATCATTACATAGAAATTCTAGCTTTGGTCAGGATGGCACCAGTTCAAAGTTCCAACTGTACTTTCCAGGTCAGGATACAAAAAAAATCTCACTCATGAATTTCCTCGAACGACTTTTTGTTGGCCTATTCAAGGCCTATATTATTTTGTTCAATATTTTAGTGGAAGAGAGAAAAAGAAAGAAGAAGAACTCACATGCATAAATATTTTCTATTAAGTTGAGATACTTTTACAAATGACTTACCTCCTATTTATAGACTATATGGTGACCTTTTACAAACTCAAGAACATAAATATAATTAAACATAACACAAATACCAAGTGCATGAATTGCACTCCCCAACATGACCCTTGAAAATATAAATAATTAATCTATCTAGAAATTCCAAATACATTCATCTAACCATTTGACTAATTGACCCAATTAATATATAATTTTTTCTTCTTCCAAAAACATTAATTTCAACACTCCCCCTTAATGTTTTTGTTTGTCATTCCCAATAATTCCCTAAGGTACACAAACTTGTCACACAGAAGTGCCTTAGTAAAAATATCCGCCAATTGATCTCCAGTCTTCACGTGTTTGATCATAACCTCTTCATCCTCAACGGATTTTTTAATGTAATGATGCTTGAGCTTGATATGCTTGGTTCGACTATGAAACACCGAATTTTTCGACATTGCAATTGCCGACTTGTTGTCACAAAAAAGAACCGTAGCCACGTCTTGTTTCTCCCCCATGTCACCTAAAATCTTTCTTAACCAAACCACTTGTTTAGTTGCTTCACTTGCTGATACGTATTCAGCTTCCACGGAGGAATGCGCCACTCTTTCTTGCTTCTTGGATGCCCATGAAAAAATACCCGACCCGAGTGTAAAGCAATACCCGGATGTACTCTTCATGTCATCCATGCTCCCGGCCCAATCACTATCACAAAAACCAAATAACTCCACATCTTCTCTTCCATTTCTTTCAAATATTAGGCCATAATTTTTGGTACCTTGCACATACCGCAACACTCTTTTTGCAACTCCAAAATGAATTTTGCTCAGTTGATGCATAAACCGAGACAATAATCCCGAAGCATACATGATATCGGGTCTTGTAGTGGTAAGATATAACAAACTCCCAATCAAATTTCTATACTGCGCCGCATCGGCATCACCACTACCATCTACTCTTACTAACTTCTCATTCACCAACAATGGAGTCATCACCGGATTGCAATTCTCTATTTTAAATTTAGAGAGAATATTTTGTGCATAATTTTTTTGAGAAATAAAAACTCCATCTTCCCTTTGATCAATTTCAATTCCAAAAAAATAATGCAACAAACCCAAATCATTCATCTCATATTTTTCCATCATATCACTTTTAAACTCATGCATCATCCTCTCATTATTTCCGGTAAAAATCAAATCATCGACATAAAGAGAAACGATAAGCATACCGGTTTCACCATGCTTGACATAGAGTGTTGGCTCACTTGGACTTCTTCTAAATCCTTTTTCGGTGAAATAACCATCAATATTGCCATACCATGCACGAGGTGCTTGTTTTAACCCGTACAATGCCTTCTTTAACTTGTACACTTTTTCTTCTTCACCTTCAACCTCAAAACCTTGCGGTTGCACAACATACACTTCTTCTTTCAACACTCCATTTAAGAAAGCCGATTTCACATCAAGTTGAAACATCTTCCAACCTTTATGTGCGGTTAATGCGATCAACATCTTTATTGTTTCATGCCTTGCAACTGGTGCGAATGTTTCTTGATAATCAATCCCGGATTGTTGTGAATAACCCTTCGCCACCAACCTTGCCTTGCACTTTTGCACCGAACCATCCGGATTCGTCTTTGTCTTGTAAATCCATTTCAACCCAACTACATCCTTCTCTTTTGGTTTTTCAACCAACTCCCATGTTTTATTTTTTTTAATCATTTTTATCTCTTCCTCCATAGCATTTCTCCACACCTCCTCTTGAACAGCTTGCTCGAAGCTTTCCGGTTCAACAACACAAAAATTACAACGTGCATAAATATCACTTAACCTTCTCATTTTTACCGGAGTAGAGCTTGGAGTAGATGAACTCGATCCGACATCCATGGTTGGAGAAAATGGTTGTTGTTGTTGTTCTTCTTCATCTTCATTTTCACTTTCATGCAAACCATTTGTTTCTTCTTGTGCATCTATTTCTAATTGAAAAGACACACCTTCAACATCCTTGTTTTTCCAATCCCACTTGTTTTTTTCACTAAAAATAACATCCCGACTTTCAATCACCTTGTTTCTTTTCAAGCTAAAAAGCCTATAGCCATTTGACTTGGTACTATAGCCAACAAACACACATTTCTCGCCTTTGTCCTCAAGCTTGTTTCTCATTTCTTTCGGGATATGCGCATAGCATACACATCCAAAAACTTTCAAGTGATTCACCGATGGCTTTCTACCACCGCTCCACGCTTCAAATGGTGTCTTGTTCTCAACTGCCTTCGTGGGACACCGATTTAACAAGTAAACCGCCGTGTATGTCGCCTCCGCCCAAAATGTCAAAGGCAACCCCTTCTCCTTCATCATTGTTCTTGCCATCTCAACAATAGTTCTATTTTTTCTTTCCGCAACGCCATTTTGCTCCGGTGCAAAACCGATTGTCACTTGCCTTTCAACACCAATATCCTCACAAAATTTGTCAAACTCCTTAGAGTTATATTCTCCACCTCTATCACTTCTCAACTTCTTCAAAAAACGGCCACTTTGTCTTTCAACCATTTTCTGAAATTTTTTAAAAACCGAAAAAGCTTCCGATTTTTGTCTCAAAAAATACACCCAACACATTCGAGAAAAGTCATCAATGAAAGTAATAAAATACCGGTTTCCTCCATTTGAGTTTGTGCTCATTGGTCCACAAATATCGGTATGAACGAGCTCCAAAAGTTCTTTTGCACGCCATGTCTTCTCTTTCGGAAATGTTTCCCGGTATATCTTACCAAGAGCACACACCTCACACACATCCTTTTTTTCTTCAATGGTTGGCAAACCATACACCATATTTTTTCTGCTCAACAACTTCAAGCTTTCAAAGTTCACATGACCAAGCCTCTTGTGCCACAACCATGACACATCTTCAACTTCAACTTTCAAAGCAACACTTCTTGCGGGTTTGAGAGTGAGAGAAAAATTTCTATGTCGCTCCATGCACACCGTCACCATCAATTCTCTTTTCTTTTCTAGCTTGTCATAAATTTTGCACGTCTCCCCCTCAAAATGAACCGCATGACCATGCTCGATCAATTGACCAACACTTAGCAAATTTTGTGCCAACTCCGGCACAAGCAACACATCGTGAATCAAAATTCTATCCTTCTTGGAATTGACGGCAATCGTGCCTTTGCCCTAAGACTTCACAACCGCACCATTACCCATTGTGATTTGAGTAGTGACGGTTGTATCTAGCTTGCAAAAAATTGTCTCATCACCCGTCATGTGGTTACTGCACCCGCTATCAACAAACCACACATCATCCTTCTTCTCCACTGTCGCTTGACATGCATAAAAAGTACTCTCGTCATTCTTTTTTTCACCTGCATTATTCTTTTTTTCTTCGGTGTAGTTTGTTTGCTCACCATTTTTCACTCTACAAAACTTCTCTATGTGTCCAAACTTCTTGCAATGATAACATTGATGCCTCTCCTTATTTCTACAAAATTTTTCTATGTGACCCGGCATCTTGCAATAATGGCATGTTTTTATTTCATCACCTTCGTTGTTGCCTCTACCACCTCCTCTACCAAAATTACCTCTACCTCTACCACCACCATAACCACCACGGGATGCATTCCCATTGCTCGCATTTTGATTACACGACTCCTTCACATTCACTTTTGTTTGGAAAGCACTTTCAAATGATTGTTCGCCATTTCTACTCATTCTTTGCTCGTGCATCTCAAGAGAGCCCATCAAGTCGTGTACGCTTAAAGTGGAGAGGTCTTTGGTTTCTTCAATAATTGCCGCAATGTTGTTGTATTTTGGAGAAAAGGCTTATGAGAATTTTTTCGCACACCGCCTTGTCGCCTAAATTTTCACCCAAACTTTTAATTTGGTTCACCAACTCAATCACCTTTGAAAAATATTCTTTCAAGCTCTCTTTCTTCTTCATTTGTAAATTCTGAAAATTTCTCTTTAAGGTCAAAAGTTTTACACTTCTAACTTTGTCGGTGCCTTGAAACTCTTGTTGCAAATACTCCCACGTTTCCTTCGCACAACTAGCCCCGATTATTCTCGGGAAAATTTTTTCGGAGATGGATTGTTGAATCAAATAGAGAACCTTGGCATCTCTCTTCTTTTTTTCCTTCACCTCACCTGATGTCTCAACCTTTTCTTTTCCGTTCTCATCTTTTTTTTCTTCACAACTTTCTACCACTATCTCTCATAAATCTTGTGAGATCAAGAGGGTCTTCATTTTAATACTCCAATAATCGTAACTTTAACCATCGAACACGGGTTGCACACCGTGCGCGCCTCCTTGCAGAGCCATGTGCTCTCAAAAATTTTTTTTTTTTTTTGAAGAACCTCACTTGAACTCTCACACTACTTAAGCTCTGATACCACTTATGTTGGCCTATTCAAGGCCTATATTATTTTGTTCAATATTTTAGTGGAAGAGAGAAAAAGAAAGAAGAAGAACTCACATGCATAAATATTTTCTATTAAGTTGAGATACTTTTACAAATGACTTACCTCCTATTTATAGACTATATGGTGACCTTTTACAAACTCAAGAACATAAATATAATTAAACATAACACAAATACCAAGTGCATGAATTGCACTCCCCAACATGACCCTTGAAAATATAAATAATTAATCTATCTAGAAATTCCAAATACATTCATCTAACCATTTGACTAATTGACCCAATTAATATATAATTTTTTCTTCTTCCAAAAACATTAATTTCAACACTTTTGCGCATTAAAACAGGGTGACATTGCGAGCTGACTTTATCAGTAATTACATAATTTTATGCAAATCAAACGGAAAATTAAATGAGCAACACTAATACCGCAATCAACCATCCTTTCATTGATACCAAGAACATGACAAAACAGAATCTTCTGTAGAATTGTCATAGAACAGAGGATTTAGCGCTGCTCTTGCATCTTCTTAGGGTGTGTTATCAAGAAAATTAAGACATTTTCTCGGAAAGGATTTTTAGGAGTATCATGGGGCTTATTGTTGAAACTTTAATTTTAAAATTTTAAAACTTTCAATTTAACATATTTGCTTAAAATGTCTATTTGCGATATTTTAAAATTCGATAATTAACTTGAATACTATATTTTATTAATCGTGAGCAGTTTCGCTAATTGCTAGAGATGCATTAAATGGAAATTATTTAGCATGGCACCTTTTTAGCTGATTTTTTTATTAATACCCTAAAAAAATCTCAAATATGCCCTTGGACTGAAAAAAAAAATAAAAAATGCTCCAACCGCCCAAGTGTGTGTGTGTGTGTGGGTGGGGGGGGGGGGACTGTGCCCCATTAGACCGCCCAGCTGCAGGGCGGTAAACTTCATTTTTTTTTTTTTACCGGACCGCCCAGATAGAAGGCGGTCAGTTGCAGTGATTTTTTATTTATAGATCTCAATAATTTAATCTAAAAATGGAAAATGTTCAATCTTATAGTATGTTCTCAATTTTCTCCACCAACCCCATACACCAAAATAAAAATTTATAACAAGCTTAGGGTCTTACTTATTATGTGCTCTAGGATAAAAAATACAAATAATGGGCAGTCAGACAGTGTATTGGACGAGATTTATCATGGTTTATGTGAATTGAATTTCTATGTTCGGTATCAGACAATGTATGCTTGAATCTTTACAATCTTGTTTTAATTTGTAACCTTTTAATATACTTCGGTTTGAACCGATTGAACTGAACAAACCGAAATAAAACTTTGATTCAGTACCAAACTGAATCGATGAACACCCCAAGTTGCAACCCATTTTGTTCTGATTTGCTATAATTCACATGGGTTAAAATTGTTTTCGAAAAAAAATATAGAGACAATTATGTTAGAAAAATAGTTATCATATTTGGTTAATTTTTTAATTGATATTATTTAAGGTGTTGACTATTTTTTACCTGAAATATGAGATCAACGTGTGATTCTTTTAAGCAACATATTTTTCCAGTTGAAATAGCAATTAGAGGTTTCCCGCTCAGCTGATGGCATCTGTGATCTTGTCGTCGATCATATCCATAGTAGGCAAGCTCACAGTTTCCTCATCGTCATCGTCATCGTCGACTGCCACTGATGAACTGCAGGGAGATCTGAGGCATCTCAGGCGGACGTTGCTGAGAATCCAAGCTGTGATGGCCGACGCAGATGAGAGGGAGATTAGAGACGAATCCGTCAAGCTCTGGCTACAAGAACTCAGGTCAGATGCTTACTTCTCAGTTTATTATGTCTGAATTTGTTCATGAGGTTTACCAATTAAATCCTAATTTGTTTTCGAAGCACTGAGACTGGGTCACTGTCACTGGGACTAATCATGCGGCTTCAGCCAAAATAAGATAATTCATTTCTTGAGAATTATGTCTAATTTTCATAGACCAAATCCAAATTCCCCCAAAGAGAGAGGGAACAAATCCGTCCCTGGTCTGGCACTAATTTTTCGCGGACAACTGTTGATCTCGCTTCTACGCATCGTGGAACATGTTTATTTTACTGTTATTGTGAGTTCGTAAGATAATGGAAATATATTTTTACTAATTAAAGCTGTAATACAAAGGGATAAAAGTTCTCTTATGATTTTCTGTGGTCCCATCGGTACAGTCATGATCTGGTGACCATAGTGACAAATCAATAGTTCGGATTTGGCTCGGCATGATCAAAAATTCGTGATTCAGTTATAATTCGGATATAATTCATTAATGATTCAGTACAACAAGAAAACAAAAAAAATCTCAAAAAAAGAAAAAGAAAATAAAAAATTTCTTAAAAAAAATTTTCGTGTTTTGTTAGCGAATAATTTGTGATTCGTGTTTTACTCACAAATTTTTCGGTAATTGTTTGGTCAAACATTTTATTCGCTGTTCGGTTAGAAAATCCCTACAAAATATTTTATTCACGAATAAAATGCGAGTATTGTTACTGTGCTCGTGACTCTAGCAAGGACTTTTTTTTTATAAAATATTAGTTCTAATTTTTAATTATTTTTGTGCGTTGTTTGATCTGATGCATTTTTTTCCTTCTAAATTGTTCGTTCCGTAACATCATTGCAAATCATTTTGAATGTTGTATAATATGTTTTTCGAACTGAACTTGACAAATTACCAAATTCAAGTGTTTTTAAATATGATACAAATTATTACTACTCTTAAGTAACGCAGACCAAAGTAGTTTTTATAAAGAGTGAGTCTATGGTACTATGCATAGCACGGATGGGTCCGTACTACGGTTCAATATCTTCGTTTTTAAAATTCTAATAGTCGATCCGAACCATTCAACATGATTGCCATATGAATATGTACTTGCTGACCAAATTTTACATTTTTTCGAATTTTTTTACTATTTTTTTAGATAGGTAGAAAATCACTGTTTTTGGATGGTCAAGAATTTTCAGATCAAGTGATTTTCTACGTATCTAAAAAAATAGTAAACAAATTAAAAAAAAATGTAAAATTTGGTCAGCAAGTACATATTCATATGGCAATCATGTTGAATAGTTCGGATTGACCAATCATGTCAGCAATCATGTTAAACTAACAACTCATGTTGGTTACTATATTCATTGGGACTCATTCAAACTCTTTCATAATACACAGTGGTCTAAATAGCTCTATAGCTTTCTCGGACCATAAAAGCTAAGCTATAAGATAAAAGTACGTTATTTTAGCTACAACTACTCTAGCCGTAATAACTGACCGCTATTACTGCTACATGCTATTACTATCGCTATACTACATGAGTTTTTTTTAGTGGTTTACATAGACTTCTATACTTCTGTTTTCCTTTTTCTAATGCTACATGTTCTGCTATAATAAGTATGCTAAACCGAACTATGTGTTTTTGTTCTTATTTGTGATTTAGTCTCTCATATTATATCGGAAAAATATTCGAATATTAATGTTTTCTTTTGTTTGCTCTTCATCTAGTATTCACCTGTAAAATTATCGCCGTTCGTTTTATTGAAAGCTGATTTTGATTATTATAATATATAAAATATTCAAAATAGTAATACTATGAAGTATGAACTATTAAATAGTGTTACCTTGTAGATCCTTTGTTTTTTCTTCTTATTTGCATGATTAAAAAAAATATATATATAGACTTAAGATTAGTTGTTACTCCAATTCTCTAATATTGATCATGTTGATAATTAGTATAAATATAGAATATAAATTTTGAAAATAAAAAATAAAACATTATGTATGACAGCTTCCGCTATAGCTACGCTATTCACAATAGTTTTTTTGTCTCCCAACTATGCCGCTATAATCGCTATTTAAAACCTTGATAATACATTATATATATAGAGAGAGAGTGTGTAGCTAAGCTCAAAACATTTGTTCCTAGCCTCCGGAACAAACGATTCGATTTTCTGATTTTCAAAGTCCAAACAATTGATCCAAACCGTTAAATGTTCAATCTATATTAAAATGTGCTTGGAGAACAAATTTTACATATTTTTGAATTTTTTTACTATTTATTAAGATGGTTCGAAAGTTGCTGTTTTTCAATGGTGCAGAAATTTAATAAAATCAGTGATTTTCAAACCATTTTAATAAATAGTAAAAAAATTTAAAAAAATGTAAAAATTTGGTCTTCAAACACATTTTAATATAGATTGAACATCTAATAATTTGGATCGATTGTTTGGACTTGGAAAATAAAAAAACCGAATTGTTTGTTCCAGATGCTAGGAGCAAACATTTTTTAGCATAGCCACTCTCTCTCTCTCTCCTCTATACATATAGAGAGAGAGAGGTTGGCTAATATCAAAATGATTGTTCCTGAGGTCCCGTGCAACTAAGTCGTTTTTCCAATTTTCAAAGTTCAAAAAGTCAATCCAAACTGTTAAATTTGATCTCCATATTAAATGTACTTGGAGACCAAAATTTACATTTTTTTTGAATTTTTTACTAATTATTAAGCCACTTTGAAAATCGCTGATACAAAGGTGGCTTAACCAAACGTAAAATTAGAAGCCACTATTGGATCAGCGATTTTCAAAGTGACTTAATAAATAGTAAAAAAATTTCAAAAAATGTAAATTTTGGTCTCCAAGTATTTTTTAATATAGAGTTCACATCTACATGGTTTGGATCGATTTTTTTTACTTTGAAAATTGGAAAACGAGTTAGTTGCATGGGACCTGAGAAACAATTGATTCGATATTAGCCAACCTCTATATATAAAAAAAATTTGATAATCGAAATGGATCTAAGCAACGGGAGACTTCAGTCATAGTAGGGAATAAAATCACAGTAGGAGAGAAACTGTTTAATTATGCAAAACCTGGCAAAATGCTGAATTGAGTAATTAAAAAAAGCTGACTTTTGTTTTGAAAGATAGATGCTATTGAACTCATGAATGGAAGGAGGTTTCAGTTTTTCCTTCGTTCATATCTATGCTGTCAATTTGGTCAAGTGGCTGGTTACTTTCATCTCTAGTTGGATCAACTGGGTTTTAGTTATATCACATATGTAACCATCTTTACATTGATTAACTCTCCCATTGGAGAATTCATTCAGATGTTGCGCGTGAGCGGTCTGAAATTACTGTTTTTATATAGGCTTGCTGTTTTTTTTTAATTTCATTAAAAATTACTGTTCCAGAAAACTTTTTAGCAAAAAAGTCAATTTATTCCCCTTTAAAAAAAGTGTCAATTTATTAATTTTTTATGTACTGATCTTTTTTATTTTTCTGCTTGAGGATCTTACTTTATGCTAAAAATAACCCTGACATTTTGATTTTGTGCATTCCAGGGATGTAGCAGTACAAGCAGATGATGTCCTTGATGAGTATCAATACGAGTTGCTACGCCAACAAGCTAATCAAGAAATAGTCACTAGAAAGTCTGATATATTTATTGTTTCACCAGTGATGTCAACTGATTCCTCATCTTTAGAAAGCATAGAAAAAAAGATCAAAACCATACGAAGGATGTTTGATGAGATTGAAAGGGAGAGGGATGCCCTTCACCTACGAGAGTGTGATGGTGAAAGACGAGGTGATGCTAGTTGGAAGCCGGTGCCAACAAGCTCTTTTCTCAGTGAATCAAAAATATATGGGAGGGAGAAAGATGAGAAGGAAATTGTCAAATTTTTGCTAGATGATGATTTGGGTGAAAAAAAGGAGATAGTTAAAAGATTGCGAGATGATAAACCAGATTTTCGCGCAATCTCAGTTCTTCCAATAGTAGGAATCGGAGGCCTCGGCAAGACTACTTTAGCACGACTTGCTTATAATAATGAATCTGTGTGTGAATTTTTTGATTTCCGGGCGTGGATCTGTGTAACTGATAACTTTGATGTTGTGAGGATAACCAAACAAATCATTGAATCTTGTACTGACCACCCCTGCGATGCAACTGAACTAGACGAGCTTCAGAAAACTCTTGCCAGATTATTGAAACAGAAAAAGCTCTTGGTTGTGTTAGATGATGTATACAATGAGAGGCCAATTCTATGGGAGTCCATCAAAACCCCCTTTTCTCATGCGCAACTTACCAAGGTGTTAGCAACTACACGGAGTGAGCTAGTTGGGAGCATCATGCAAACTACATCCCCTCACAGAATAAACCACCTAAATGAATCTCATTGCCTGGAAATATTCGGGCAATTTGCAACTCGGCCTCTATATGGGCATCAACCATTTCATCAAAGCGACCACAATAGATTTGAAACTATAGCTCGTCAGATAGCAGTGAAATGTAAAGGATTGCCTCTAGTGGCAAAAACCCTTGGAAGTCTTCTCCATAATGAGATTGATGAAGACAGATGGAGAGAAGTTGCAGAGAGTGAACTCTGGGAGTTGGAGGATCAAGGGAATGATATCTTGCCTGTTCTGAGATTGAGTTACCATAGAATGCCGGCTTACTTGAAGCAGTGTTTCGCATATTGTGGTTTGTTTCCGAAATCATATGTTTTTCAAAGGGATTATGTTGTGAAGCTTTGGGTCGCACAAGGATATATTGTGCCGAAAGGGAAACAATCTTTAGAAGATATTGCTTGTGCATATTTTGATGAATTGATCCAACGATCAATGCTTCAACCTTCACAATTTTCCATAACTAGGAATGAGGGTTTTCTGATGCATGATCTTATCCATGACCTAGCTGTGCATATTGCTGGCAATCAATGCCTTCCGGTGGTGGGTAACAAAACAGCTAATATAGGTACTGATCTGCTCCATGCATCCTTTGTTCCGTCAAGGGATCAAGTCATCCTGGATTTTCATGCCTTAGGTAGGGCTAGACATCTAAGAACACTCTTAGTACCCATGTCAAGGCAGATGCAACTTGGCAAAGGTGATAAATACAATTCTACCACTACCAAATTTCTATATGAGAAAAGTGGTGGGTCTGATATTTCAGATGCTATGATCCAAAATGGTCACAACAGCAGCAATGAAGTTCTACCACCGAGGTGGAGGCCGTTTCTGGATTCTACGACTCAAGTTGACAAAGGTAGTAAATACAATTCTCTGACTACCAATTTGAAACTGAGCCAAAATTTGATTGTATATTCTCCCATCCAAAAATTGAGTGTTGTAAGAGGGGATATGCCCTTGGTAGCCCCTACCAGGGGATATGAAATAGTGGATTCTATGATTGAAATGTTTCCACAGTTGCGTGTATTAGACCTCAGCTATACAGGTCTTGAGAAAGTTCCTAATCTGATCGGTGAACTCAAACATCTGCGTTATCTAGCTTTAAGGGAAACCAGCATTACGGGTCTTCCCGAATCTTTATGCAAGCTATACAATCTACAAGTGCTAGACTTGGATCGCTGTGAGAATCTACGCGAACTCCCAAGAGGGATAATAAACCTTACTGAACTAAAGCACCTCAAACTACCTATTTTAGAGGATTCACATATTTGTATGCCGAGGGGTATGGGGAACTTAACAAACCTTCAAACTCTATCAGCATTCTATATTGGAGGAGATGTATATCACTGTGGGATACACGAGTTAATGGGGTTGGTGAATCTCAAAGGGAACTTGAAAATATATGGATTGAATAGAGTTCTTGAGCAAACCTTTCCAGATTTGAGTAGACTGAGGTTAGTGAAAAAATTGACACTTCAGTGGCATGTTGGGAGCTCTGACAAATGTAACTATGGAGGCATTGAAGAGGCCCAAAGCCTATACATTGATGCAGCTTCTGTACTCAGTGGACTCAAGCCCCCAGTTAACATTGAAGAATTGGTGGTAGATGCCTTTGATGGTTCACAACTACCTAGTTGGATGGGCGATTGTAATTTATTAAATTTGTCTTCAATTAGCCTCGATTTCTGCAATAGTAGCTGCACTAAGCTCCCACCACTGGGTCGGCTCCCTGCTCTAAAACACCTCTCAGTTCAAGGAATGGATGCGTTGAAAATAATTGGTCCTGAGTTTTGCGGATGTACTTCAACGGTTGCCAGGTGCTTTCCAAGGTTGGAAACGTTGGAATTTTCAGTTATGTTGTCATGGGAGGAATGGTACACTTTACATACTGATAGCTTCCCTCGCCTTACTGAACTCACTATCAGTTATTGCATCCTACTTCTGAAACTGCCACTCTCATTATCTTCCTCAATTTGCACACTCGAGTTACAAGATTGTGATAGTTTAAGTTCAATTCCCATGCTCCCTTCGCTAACTTCATTGATATTACGGGGACGCTGTCCCTTTTATTTATGGTCACGTTACCTGTGCCTTCCGAAACTCAACCACCTACAGATCTCATGCTTTTGTGGGCATACTCTAGAGTTATTTCCAAACTTGTCGATGCTCAGAACAATTAGGTTGGAGAATTGTATGAATATTAAAGAAGTAATTGGACTGAAACACCTGAAATCGCTTGAGTTTCTGGAGTTGCATGCATGCCCTAATCTCCAAGTTGCTCCGGAAGATATGCAGCAGTCTAAATTTTGTCTTATGCTTCCTCAAGGATTCTAGATTTTCTTTTGATGTTAGTTAATATGTACCAAAGCATCTGGATGAGTCAGTTTTTCTTTTCTTTTCCAAATGTGAATTTATTTGTTAGAAAACTAAATGAACCAAGCTAAATTATTTGGTCATCTTATATTTACTTTTTTTTTTTCTCCTTGAAGCAGTCAGTGTCGTTATGTTTCTGAAAGAATGTATGCACTGCTGAATTTGCTCCAACCCTGATTTTGATTCCCTTATGCCATTTTAGCAGTTCAAAATTCATTTTTGTATATAGACATCCCAACAATATTTGTTATAAATTTTTAGATGTTATTTTTTCTTCTTTGAGCTTAAAAATTGTAGAATCATGTTTTCCTGAATTGGATGTTCTTACTGTACTGGTACAACAGTAGATGGATCTGATTCCATTTGTACAGCTTCATGCTGGATTAGTTTAGTCCAGTCAGTATATTTCTCATTTCATGTTATTGCAAGCAATTTTGGAAGTTCCATTAATATCATAGTGATATGTTATTTCTTACTTGTAGCTCTGATTGGCGTTCTATTTGATATTGGTACGCATACAGAACACCAATTGGGTGCAGTACTGATCCATTCATTTCAATTATATTTTTCTTGCTTTTCTCCTTGTAATTTTATTCTTGCATTTGCTTTCTGCATTTTTCTTTTCTGACCTGTGACAAAAGAATAACGCTCTACAATCATGCGTCTTTAAGGAGATGAAAACATCACTGTCAAAATACAGTCAAAAGTGGACATTTTGGAACAAAATTTGGATTTCATCCTAGCAATCTGAGGGTTCCAGGAATGCGCAGTTGTATGAAATGTAAGTGAATTAGTACGCATGAAGCAAACCAAATTCCTTCGTAGATACGACAGCAGAATAGAAGTTGAATAATGAAATTCAAGCTCACTATTACATCATTGGCAATTAATCTGTGAAGGCTCCTTTAAATAGGAAGTATGAATTTCAAAAGGTTCCATCCTCTGTTATTACAAGTTTAGGTTATATAATGTGTTACCTTATTTAACAGCACACATCCTTAAAATCGTTGATTGATTCAGATATCCACCTTGAGCCTTGACTGGGCCTTGTTCTCATTCCAGCCAGTTAATCAGGTTTCACCAAACAGTCTAAAAGAGAAGCCCAATCTATATAAAATACTTGAAGTCAATAGAAAGCTATTTTAGCCCAAAAATTATTTGGGCCTGATGGGCCTTCATGAGAACTCGGAAGAAATAGCTAGGTTGGTCAATAATAAAACAGCTGTGACAACATTACCCGACAGCTCAGCGCAAAAGAAGGAAACTTGAATCCTTCATAAGATTGGGAATGATTATTAAGCCTTTTTTTTTCTTTACTCCTAGATTTTTGCTTCTGTATTTTATATAGAAAAGCCAAATTATCATTTTAACCGGTGTTCTAAATAGCTGTGTTGTAGTTTTTTCGGACCATAAAAGCTAAGAAATAAAATAAAAGTGCGCTAATTCAACTACGACCACTATAGTTGTAATAGCTGACTCAGATTTGGGACCTAGTTTAGCTCAGACCTTTAGATGTAAACTTGCTACTTTTCCCCTAAAATATCTCGGTTTACCGTTACATGACGATAGGTTAACTAGGGCAGACTGGGACTTCCTTATTGCCAAATTTGAAAAGAGATTACAAAACTGGAAAGGTCAAATGCTCTCCATTGGAGGACGTTTGACTCTAATCAATTCAGTTTTGTCCTCTATTCCCTTATATACATTGTCCATATATAAAATTCCCAAATTAGTTCTGAAACGGTTAGATAGCATTCGATGTCGATTCTTGTGGCAAGGTACTTGTAGAAGTAGGAAAAAATATGCATTAGTTAATTGGCCTCTTGCTTGTTTAGCCAAGGAAGTAGGGGGCATGGGTATTCTCGACCTTCGACAAATGAATTTGTCTCTCCTCTTAAAATGGTGATGGAAATTCCATGATCAAGAATATTCTAGTCTTTGGAAAACAATTATCATTCACAAATACTACTCAGGCCATCCCTTGCAATTGTCAGCATTTTGGAAAGCTGTCATGGCTCTGGATGACTTGGGTCACTGTAGTGTCATACACTTTCCTGGTTCACAATCTCAACTCAAATTTTGGACAGATTCTTGGAATAATCACCTATCCTTACAGATTCAATGTCCACATCTCTTTGATATTTGTGCTAATAAGAATATTACTCTTAGCAAGGTTATGCAATCTCAAGGACAGGCAGTTCAGTTTAGACGGCAATTTGATGAAGTTACCTTGTCAGAGTGGACCCACATTTTACACTTGATTAGTTCATTATCATTCACACACACTTTTGATAGGCTTGCATGGAAGTGGGAAACATCAGGTTTATTCTCTGTGAAATCAATATATAGGTTTATAAATTTCACGGGCGTTTGCTTTCCACAGCCTATGCTTTGGTGGAAACTTCCTTTACCTCACAAAATTCAGATTTTTATGTGGTTGGTTTTCAAGAATAGAATACTCACTAAACAAAATCTTCGCAAAAGAGGATGGCAAGGGGACACTAAATGTCAGTTTTGTAATGCATTTGAAACCAGGTATTTTCACAATTGGCTCACTGTTGGCCATATATTAGAATTTGCTTTAACTTTACCAAAACATTCCCAAACTGCTTTCTTGATTATGTTTAGCGCTTTGTGTTGGACGATATGGAAACTTCGAAATGAGCTATGTTTTAAGGGTACTCAAAAATCTTTTAGAACAATTGTGATGCTTATAATTTCTTTGGTTTTCTATTGGACAGGTGTGATTAAAAGACAGATTCAGGATTTGGTGCTAGCTGATTGGATGCCGGAGATGCCGGAGGATATTGATTATGTCCCCCTCCAGGTTTTGGACCCTGAGGAGGCTACTGACAATACAAATCTTCAAATGGTGGTATACCACAGCCCCTCGGAGGAGGCTGCAGATTCCCCTGCTGACATTATTTAGATGTGTGTTCTGACTTTATCGTTTGAACTAAGTGGCCATATATTAGGGTTTTTCTGCTTAAAACTTTGGGTGATTAAATGCTGCCTTGTTTAGGTAGATTTTATGTGTTCTGGTTTAGCTCTGTGATGATCTGTTGGCTCACAATAAGCTTGTTTTATTTTCTTGTATGAACTCTTATGTTTCTTTAATGAAACGGGCACACTAGCCTTTTATCCAAAAAAAAAAAAAAGTTGTAATAGCTGACTGCTATTAATTATAGCTATGACCACCATTACTGCTACATTAAACTATGTGCTTCTGTTCATATTTGTGATTTAATCTCTCATTTTGTGTCAAAAAATATTCAAATATTAATTCTTTCTTTTGTTTGCTCTTCGTCTAGTATTCACTTGTAAAATATTGTCGTTCGTTTCATTGAAAGCTAATTTTGATTATTATAATATATAAAATGTTCAAATAGGTATACTAACTTCATTTTACTTGTAAAATTAGTTGCTATCCGTCTATTATAATCTGTAATACTTTTAATTATGAACTATTAAATAATGTTATCTTGTAAATCTTTTTTTTTCTTAATTATTTTCATAATTAGAAAAAAAGTATAGATTTAGATTAGTTATCATTTAGTTGTTATCCCAGCAAGTTTTTGATTAATCTAGTTTTGAATTAAGTATCTTTCAATCTGGTTGACATTTGATCCTTACTTCCTTAGTGAATTCACATCCTCCAACGTACCTGAAAAGTCAATCTTTTACAATTAGTGGATCCGGACCATTATTTTTTAATCCGGTACGAATCTCAAAGCCCAATAATTCTGCTCCCTGCACCAACTTGAATATCAAACGGATTGAAAATAAATCTCAAACTGTAAAGTGAGAGAAATCTTATGCAGTATCTAAAAAAAATATTGATCCACCGTTGATAAATCATATGTTCCTGTTTTCCCAAATAGTAGCTGAGCAGTGAGCAGCAAGACATCAACACAATAAACATTCAAAACAATGCTTTAATTAGGCACTCGAATCGAATCGGATTTAAATAACTAATCAAATTTAAACCCATTACTAATTAGGCACTCGATAAAAACAATGCTTTAATTTTTTACTTTCCAATACTTTGACTTGTAATTTCTGATATTTTAACGTATAATTCTAATTATCAATCATAATTTATGAAAATTATTTTAACTTTAATCCTAAATTTAACCCGAATTACAATTCAAATATTTAGGGGGGGCAATTTTTTTTGTAGTGTTCTGTTTTGCCTTGTGTAATTACTAGTAGGTTATGCATTACCTTCTTACTATTTGCTGATTAGGCGCCTAAGTTAATCCTTCAGATCTCTTATGAGGTTTTTTTATTACAGTTGTTTAGCTTTTCAATTTTTTATATCCAATGGATTTATTCCATTTCTTTTGTAAGAACTATTATTGTTTCAATTAATGAAACATATATGTAGGTTTTCTTCAAAAAAAAAAGTTTGCTCGTGCTATTATAAATTAAGTAATTACTAATTAGCAATTTGATATAGTTATTACAAATGGCTGCATAATTTATTATGCTTGACTTTTGTTTGAAGCACAGCCTAAAAAACATCCAAAATCCGCTGCTACATTTGCTTTCATATAGCACAGTACGGCACAAGTAATATATTTTATTATTTTCGCACTATTGTTTGTGCGTTGTATAAAATTAAAGTAATATTGTTAATATCTTTAATACAAAATTTGAGTTTGCCATTGCTTAACAAATATAATGTTTGAGTATTTTCTTTTGTTCTTTTGTTATCACTTATTTCAATAAGAAGTTACGTACGCACATTATACATACATCCGGAAAAAAGTAACCAAGTAATATTTTCATAACAAATTAATTATTTTAAAAAGTATCTATTAACGGACAAAAATTGGTCACTAATTATTTTAAAAAGTATATATTATTTTTAAAATTCATTGATATTTTAAAAAGTATATATATTTTCATAACAAATTAATTATTTTAAAAAATATATATTATTCAAACATTCAGAGGAGGCAATTAATTTGATCGCCTATAAAAGGTTGTTGTAACAATGGAATCCTTTATGAAAAATACCAATCAATTAATTTTAGTCAATTTTGAGCTCTTGTGTGTTCTCAGTTACGTTACTGTATTCCTTTATCTTCTGAAATTCTGTCTCAATTCTCGATCTTTCGATCTCGATTGCGTTCGTTTAGCTTCTGAGAGATATTCTCGTAGCAGAGGGAGAGTTCAGAGATAATCTTGTAGCATACTCGAGGGAGAGTTCAGAGGGGTGGTGATCGGCCGGTGGCAGATGGATTCACGACACGGCGGTGGTAGCAGTGTCGGTTCTAGTTCTGGCGGCTCTGGCGTCAATTCTAGTTCTGACGGTGGCGATTCTTCCCGCGTAAGTTGTTCTTGGTTCTCCCTTCTTATGTGATTCTTCTCGGTTCTCCCTGCTTATGCATCAAGAAAGTAGGTAAGTTTGAAATGATTTTTAATTTGGTATCTATAGGGAAATTGAGGGGTATAACAGGACTGTCCCTACCCTTTTATCCTTCCTTGCATCAGTATGAAAGGTAATGAGAAGTCAGACATGGTAAGAACTGGTGCTCCACACATGGCCTCCTTATGGGTGTGAAATGCCACCTCAAGCTTCTGAGTCCCAATTGAATGTGTTCTTTTTGAGTTAATTGGTGAATGGTTTACTAATCATGCCATAATTTTTCATGAATTTCCTATAGTATAACCCAAAAACCTCTCAACTGATTTACAGTGGTGAGAACAGGCCCAAACTTCATGGCTTCTATTTTTGTTAGGTTTGTAGCAACACATTTCCTATAGTACCTATTTTTGTTAGGCTGAGTTCTTTTGCTGTTGATTTGAAGAACATTTTTTTTATTTTCTCCAATTTCTTATTTGGTAATTAAAAATTAATAAAACCATAATTATAATACTAGGAATTTATTTTTAATTATTTTTTTAGAAAATAAAAACAGACTATTTGCTTACGTTTTTAGCTAGTTTTTAATGTATAGCAAGTGACACATAATTTATAAATATTTCAAATAAGAATCGAATAACACATGCATGACAAATCACACATAACATATATCTGCATTCACTAATAATTTTAGTATTTAGCTTCATTCATACAATCCATGTGCACCTAATAACTATATTTTATTCAAGTGTTTTCTCATCGGCACATTATTTCTATTGTAATTAATTTATAAGTCACAGTACAGTACATGTTAATATTGCTTATGTCAAGTAAGAATTCATATGTCAATTTGAGAAAAAAATAATAATTATGTCGAATACATTTTTTGTGCAAATTTAATGTTATGGAGTATTGATACTTGCACAGACTTTGCAAAATATATAACACTAAGCTGCTTTATAATTAGGTGGTGATCTAAAGAAGAAACACCCATAAAACTTAAAAAAAAAAATCAAAAGTTGATCAAAACTACATCGCAAATTATTCTACATATATGGATTGAAAATCATATATACCTCTATTTATCTACTGTTTAACAACCATGACATAATGAGAACGGAACACATTTTTGTTTTTAAAAGAAGAAAAATAAATGTTGGCTGTGGAATCTAATTGGCCTAAGCCTAAAAAATTTACCGCTAAATAGCTGAGAATATATCATGTTAAGTATCAATTATTCCTTGGGAGACGAAATCTTTCAAAGAGGCTGTGGGTTGAGGCCTTTCGTTTAGGATTTCATTGCGTTTATTTGTCGCTCTACCTAAATCGAAATTTCAACTGAAATTTTTATTTATATCATATTTAAAAAAACTAATTAACCACTTTTTTCTGAAAAATTAAAAATCTACAATGTCTGCCAATTTTTTTTTTTTGAGAGAAAAATTGAGATCAAGCGACCAAGTTTCATTGATCAGACACCAGTCTGCCAATTGAATCAGCGGATTTTTTTTTAAAATAGGATGTGCAATATGGTTCTTAATAGTTCTTAAAATCTTCATCAGGATGTGCAATATAGTTCATATTAATTTTTTTATGATGTACAATTTTTTCAATAAGTTAATATTATGAAGAAGATTTTAAGAAAAATTTAAAATATATATTTCAAGAAATCTTCTTGAAGAAGATTTATATGATGTACAAAAATTAATATGAGATTGAATTCCTAGGGTTTTGGTATACCGTTGTTACTTCTATTCGTTTTAATTATGATATCCCGTTCAATGTAGGTTTTCAGTTATTGTAAGAGGGTCTATAATCTATACTTAGTGACTGCCGCTAGCACTGCTCAACCACACTACTAATTGAGACTTCCCACAGAACTTGACTCGAAGAGTGCATGAAGATCTGTGATTAGTCTAAAGTAACAAATTGGTTTAGAAAAGTGGGAGACTGGACGACCTAAAGAAGCTCGTGAAGAAATAAATATTCCAGAAGATAGTTTAGTACTCATAAAGTACATTGAGAGAGAATGAAACTCTCTGGCTGATTTCATGGCTTCTATTTTTATTAGGTCTGTAGCAACACCCAAGAACCCATATATATTCTGAGTTATTTTGCTGTTGATTCGAAAACAATTTTTTGGTTTTCTCCAATTTCTTATTTGGTAATTAAAAATTAATAAAACCATAATTATAATACTAGAAATATATTTTTAATGATTTTTTTAGAAAATAATAACAGACTATTTGCTTACACTTTTTAGCTAGTTTTTAACATATAGCAAGTGACACATAATTTATAAATATTTCAAATAAGAATCAAATAACACATGCATGACAAATCACACATAACATATGTTTGCATTCACTAATAATTTTAGTATTAGTTTCATTCATACAATACATGTGCACCTAATGCACAAAATAACTATATTTTATTCAAGTGGAAACTTTTTTGGGGTCGGCAGTACATTTGTATCTATTGTAATTAGTTTATAAATCATAATACACTGCATGTTAATATTGCTTCAATATTGCTAACATCAAGTAAGATCAAATTCAATCTTTGAAACACATTCCAGCTAGATCTCACTGAAAAAAAAATATATATATATATATATATTTTAAAGAGTAATGGTTCATTACCCTTTGCTGCTTGCTGTTTAATTGGCACAATAAGATAACTTATGTTATAATTTCAAAAAAAAAGAAAGATAACTTATGTTAAATTTAAGCTGGTTTAAACAAGTTTCGGACAGGTCTTACAATTCAATATTGAAGTTAATTACCAGTGGATAAGTTACTCGCATGCTCTATATCAGTGGATAAGTTACTCGCATGCTCTATATCAGAATTTTTTTTAGAAACCATAAATAAAAAATAAAGATTTTACAAAACCAACTTAGTTACTTTAATTTTTACAAAAAACATATATAAGAACCAAGATGCCATTTCGGTTCGAAGTATTTTTTTCTCGTACTGAATTACCATTTCTGTTCGATTTGTTTTCACAAGTTTTACTTCAGCAACTACATCATATTTTATTTCAAAATATGTGAAAATGGCTAGGACGGAAATGACATTTTGGTCCAAAAAAAAAAATACTTCGGACCGAAATGACATCTTGATTGCTTCTGTCTAGTATGAAATGGAGTTTAGGGTCCGAAGTACAAACATTTGAAGTAAAATGGAGAAACGGCATAAACATTTATGACTGTATAATCCCAAACAATCTCTCTATTAATTACGACTGTATCAGTAAACAAACATTTATACATCTGTTATTATACACAGTAAAATGGAGAAAGGGCATAAACATTCCATTACAATTACACAGTTAGTTTTGAAGCACAACTATATGTATGATTTACCTGAACAAGCCTTTAGTTGTTCCTCTTGTTCTTGAATTTCTGTGTGTAAACCATATAGGTAAAAATTAACAAGATTTAAAAAAAAATCATTATGTATGATCAAGTTCAGTATAGTATGAAATTTTGTGTTCATGGATGATAACAGTTTGTGTTTAAATAAGTGAACACCCTGTTTTTTTCTTCTTAATTGTGAAAAACAACCTTTATAATTATTTCATGCTTCCACATCTGAATACGTACTTTTGAAGAAAGACCTAGAGGCCTTCACTGTTACTGGCTTTATTGACACCATATATCTGTTCTTTATTTTTCTTTTTCCCTACTTTTTGTATTACAATCGGATATTTCATATATTTCGTTACTGCTATTTCTGTGTATCTTTTTCAATAAGTCATCACAAGCACCAGTTTACAGCTGACAAATTTTTTTGGTTAGATGAAAAATAAAAATATGGAGAACAACTTGGTTGTAAAAAAGATATGCCTTTGTAATCTCTAATTAACAACATAATTACCTCTATAAAAATACATATCTCATGGACAACTGTTAAAAGTTTAATTTGAGAACTCCCTTTATTAGTGAACTTGGTGGGAGCCATTATTGAGCCTTGTAAAATTGTTGGTTTCACTATCTCTAATGTATCCCTAATGTATCTCTAACATTTTCTGTTATATTATCAATTGCATTGTTGCTGCTGTTTTTATGAAACCAAACTATATTACATGACTAATTGTTGGAAATCTGAAGTCTCCAAATTAAAGAAGGTGTGCTCAAGTATTTACCTGAGGGAGAGTTCAATCGCAAAGAGGGGGTGGTGATTGGCCGGTGGCAGAGGCAAAATCGCAAGAAAAGCGGCCTGGTGGAGAGTAGTGGAACGGTGGCGGAGAGAAACAGCAGAGCGGTGATAATGAAAGGATTTGATGGAGGGGAAATGAAAGAGAATGGGGGAAAGTCAGCTGCATTCCACACAAAAATAAAACTTTTAATTGAGTAATACTGATTGATACATTGAAATCCATATTATGTTTAAAAATTTAGAATGCATTTAAGTTGTCATTCTTATCATTTTTCATAGGCATGCAACATCTAGAGGGCTAATAATTTACAGTACATTATTATTGTAATGGTTTATTTTTGGGCTTATTACTTCCAATATGAAAAAATTTCAATCTTTGAAAATTTCCAGCTAGATCTCACTGAAAAAAAAAAAAAAAGATTTTAAAGAGTAATGGTTCATTACCCTTTGCTTGCTGTTTAATTTGCATAATAAGGTAACTTATGTTAAATTTAAGCTGGTTTAAACAAGTTTCGATAGGTCTTACAATTCAATATTGAAGTTACCAGTGGATAAGTTACTCGCGTGCTCTATATCAGAATTTTTTGTAGAAACCATAAATAAAAATAAAGATTTTACTAAACCAACTTAATTTCTTTGTTTTTTTACAAAAAAATATGAACCGAGATTCCATTTCGGTTCGAAGTATTTTTTTTTCTCGTACCGAATTGTCATTTCGGTCCGATTTGTTTTCAGTAGTTTTACTTCATTAGCTACATCATATTTTTTTTTAAATCTACGAAAATGGCTCGGACCGAAATGGTATTTCTATCCAAAAAAAAAAAACTTCGGATCGATATGACATCTCGGTTCTTACGATTTTTTGTAAAAACCAAAGCAATCAAGTTGATTTGATATTTTTTATTTATGGTTTTTAAAAAAAAATTATCTAATCACGCGTGGATATCTCTCTCCTCGCCCCAATCATTTCTCCTTCAAACTCCCTATAATCCAAAAATCTCCCCAATCCAAAACCTTTAAAGCGAAGTACGCAGTTCTGGCTGTGTTTCTGATCACTATGGCAGTGGCAGTTCTGGTCACTGTGGCGGTGGACGTTCTGGTCAAGACATTGTACTTGATAGCGGTTCTGCTTCTAGTTCTGGTCACAACAATTTACATAGTGGTAGCGATTCTCACAGCGATGAATCAAAATTAAGGTGGCGATTCTAGTCAGATTACTAGCTTAAGTTGTTTTTCACCTATTTCTAATAAGCAAGAAATGGAGTCATCCATTTCTTGGTAATTGTTGGTTGGTAGAAACAGGTTAGGAGCAGGGTTAACGGGTTAACGGGTTGGGTTTAAAAGGCTGATTGTTGGGGGATCTTTTTTGGGTTGGTTAAAATAACCGGGTTTGAGTTTGGCTATGAAAGCTGCTGGAGAAGACAAAGACGGGAGAGAAACGGCGGTCTGACATTGTGGAACTCACTGTCTAAACGGTGGTGGACTAACCGGGTTTGTGTTTGGCAATGAACCAGATTCTACTCATGTAAGCCCACTCACACACACACACACACATGTAATCATAGAACAAAAAAGAATATAATTGCATATTAGAAATGACAAAGCAACGACCAATGTATAAATGAACTTGATTTCGCTATATGGAGCTCACTGTCTAAATCTCTATATGTAATAAATGTAAATAAAACAATTCTATGGGCTGAAATGCATAAAACACATATCTGAAATATAATCAGAAACTGAACCCCTGCTTTCTGTGAATTTTATTATTTGATTTTCTTGATTTCTTTCGAACTCATAGACGCTCTATAATTAAAAATATAGAAGTTCTAATTAATTATTATATATGTTTCTTGTACCAATCTCCTCATGCGGTACCAACCATAATGTGCACCTAACATAGTGAGAAATGCACAGACATTCCAACCGGTACAACATAATCACTTGAAATATGTCAATATATAGCAATTGAACTGATAACCATAGCTATGAAATCATGAAATGTCCCCAAATTGAACTCACAGCTAGAGTATAATCTAACAAACAGTACATGGCTTGGTTTAATTTTCTATTCATGGATATTTCCAAAGATTGTTTTTTTTTTGAAAACCCGATAAAAGCTATCAGGGAATTTCCAAAGATTGTTAAGACTCAGATTGATGAAAGCAAAAACTGCATGGTGTACTGTGAACCGACACAAAGTTATCCTCACAAAACACCCTATGTTAAACTAGGTTCCAGGCCTCAATTTTTATTTAACCTGATAAACATAGTGATTTAAAGAAACTAAATTTTCATGTTGCCAATCAATTGTGATAGTTTTTCAAAGCTGATTGTGCAAAGGGAGAAGTAGTCATGTCCTATGAAATTAATAAAATTGAATATGATAATTTACAGGCAAATTTGATAAACGATCAACATAGAACCCATAGTATAAAGTCATGTTGTGCTACCGAAATTTTTATTAATATACAAAAGAAATAATAAATTTAACAATCTATACAATTTATTTATAAAATTCACAATCTATCCAAACCGATAACATTGTCATCGGTTTAAGTCAAGCACGATTTTTGATGCTTTCTGCATATTTTTTGAAACAACAAACGACTCATATTAAAATACTGTTTGTAATGATTACGAGTTGCGCAAATTTTTGTTAAATTTTTATTTTTTCAAAAATATAAAGACTATAATATTTTCTGTATTTACCTAGAAGTGACTTTTGAACCGGAATCAATAATTCAGATTCAAAACATTTTTATTTTTTTTCTAATAACACACAAAGAAATATTTTAATTTTTCTTACAGCCATGAAAAATCCGATCTGAAAAATATTCTCTGATAGCAAAAATGCAGTTAACGCTTTCAACTATGGAGAATTGTCTTACCAGGAACACAATGTACGTACAGAGGGAAATATCATTGGATTTGATTAATGATTGTCGCGTGTTGGCTGGTTTAGAAAAGTGGGAGACTGGACGACCTAAAGAAGCTCGTGAAGAAATAAATATTCCAGAAGATAGTTTAGTACTCATAAAGTACATTGAGAGAGAATGAAACTCTCTGGCTGATTTCATGGCTTCTATTTTTATTAGGTCTGTAACAACACCCAAGAACCCATATATTCTGAGTTATTTTGCTGTTGATTCGAAGACAATTTTTTGGTTTTCTCCAATTTCTTATTTGGTGATTAAAAATTAATAAAACCATAATTATAATACTAGAAATATATTTTTAATGATTTTTTTAGAAAATAATAACAGACTATTTGCTTACACTTTTTAGCTAGTTTTTAACATATAGCAAGTGACACATAATTTAAAAACAGCAAGTGACACATAATTTATAAATATTTCAAATAAGAAACAAATAACACATGCATGATAAATCACACATAACATATGTTTGCATTCACTAATAATTTTAGTATTAGTTTCATTCATACAATACATGTGCACCTAATGCACAAAATAACTATATTTTATTCAAGTGGAAACTTTTTTGTGGTCGGCACATTTGTATCTATTGTAATTAATTTATAAGTCATAACACACTACATGTTAATATTGCTTTAATATTGCTAACATCAAGTAAGAATTCAATCTTTGAAAAACATTCCAGCTAGATCTCACTGAAAAAAAAAAAAAATTTAAAGAGTAATGCATGGTTCATTACCCTTTGCTGCTTGCTGTTTAATCGGCACAATAAGATAACTTATGTTATGATTTCAAAAAAAAAAAAAAAAGATAACTTATGTTAAATTTAAGCTGGTTTAAACAAGTTTCAGATAGGTCTTACGTACAATTCAATATTGAAGTTACCAGTGGATAAGTTACTCGCATGCTCTATATCAGAATTTTTTTTAGAAACCATAAATAAAAAATGAAGATTTTGCCAAACCAACTTAGTTACTTTAATTTTTACAAAAAACATATATAATTACCGAGATGCCATTTCGGTTTCAAGAATTTTTTTTCTCATACTGAATTGTCATTTCGATCTGATTTGTTTTCAGAAATTTTACTTCAACAGCTACATCATATTTTTTTTTCAAAATCAGTGAAAATGGCTAGGAACGAAATGACATTTTAGTCCCAAAAAAAAATACTTCGGACCGAAATGACATCTTGATTGTTTCTGTCTAGTATGAAATGAAGTTTAGTGTCCGAAGTACAAACATTTAAAGTAAAATGGTGAAAGGGCATAAACATTTATGACTGTATAATCCCAAACAATCTCTCTATTAAGACTGTATCAGAAAACAAACATTTATACATCTGTTATTATACACAGTAAAATGGAGAAAGGGCATTGCATTACAATTACACAGTTAGTTTTGAAGCACAACTATATGTATGATTTACCTGAACAAGCCTTTAGTTGTTCCTCTTGTTCTTGAATTTCTGTGTGTAAACCATATAGGTAAAAATTAACAAGATTTAAAAAAAAATCATTATGTATGATCAAGTTCAGTATAGTATGAAATTTTGTGTTCATGGATGATAACAGTTTGTGTTTAAATAAGTGAACACCCTGTTTTTTTCTTCTTAATTGTGAAAAACAACCTTTATAATTATTTCATGCTTCCACATCTGAATACGTACTTTTGAAGAAAGACCTAGAGGCCTTCACTGTTACTGGCTTTATTGACACCATATATCTGTTCTTTATTTTTCTTTTTCCCTACTTTTTGTATTACAATCGGATATTTCATATATTTCGTTACTGCTATTTCTGTGTATCTTTTTCAATAAGTCATCACAAGCACCAGTTTACAGCTGACAAATTTTTTTGGTTAGATGAAAAATAAAAATATGGAGAACAACTTGGTTGTAAAAAAGATATGCCTTTGTAATCTCTAATTAACAACATAATTACCTCTATAAAAATACATATCTCATGGACAACTGTTAAAAGTTTAATTTGAGAACTCCCTTTATTAGTGAACTTGGTGGGAGCCATTATTGAGCCTTGTAAAATTGTTGGTTTCACTATCTCTAATGTATCCCTAATGTATCTCTAACATTTTCTGTTATATTATCAATTGCATTGTTGCTGCTGTTTTTATGAAACCAAACTATATTACATGACTAATTGTTGGAAATCTGAAGTCTCCAAATTAAAGAAGGTGTGCTCAAGTATTTACCTGAGGGAGAGTTCAATCGCAAAGAGGGGGTGGTGATTGGCCGGTGGCAGAGGCAAAATCGCAAGAAAAGCGGCCTGGTGGAGAGTAGTGGAACGGTGGCGGAGAGAAACAGCAGAGCGGTGATAATGAAAGGATTTGATGGAGGGGAAATGAAAGAGAATGGGGGAAAGTCAGCTGCATTCCACACAAAAATAAAACTTTTAATTGAGTAATACTGATTGATACATTGAAATCCATATTATGTTTAAAAATTTAGAATGCATTTAAGTTGTCATTCTTATCATTTTTCATAGGCATGCAACATCTAGAGGGCTAATAATTTACAGTACATTATTATTGTAATGGTTTATTTTTGGGCTTATTACTTCCAATATGAAAAAATTTCAATCTTTGAAAATTTCCAGCTAGATCTCACTGAAAAAAAAAAAAAAAAGATTTTAAAGAGTAATGGTTCATTACCCTTTGCTTGCTGTTTAATTTGCATAATAAGGTAACTTATGTTAAATTTAAGCTGGTTTAAACAAGTTTCAGATAGGTCTTACAATTCAATATTGAAGTTACCAGTGGATAAGTTACTCGCGTGCTCTATATCAGAATTTTTTGTAGAAACCATAAATAAAAATAAAGATTTTACTAAACCAACTTAATTTCTTTGTTTTTTTACAAAAAAAATATGAACCGAGATTCCATTTCGGTTCGAAGTATTTTTTTTTTCCGTACCGAATTGTCATTTCGGTCCGATTTGTTTTCAGAAGTTTTACTTCATTAGCTACATCATATTTTTTTTTAAATCTACGAAAATGGCTCGGACCGAAATGGTATTTCTATCCAAAAAAAAAAAACTTCGGATCGATATGACATCTCGGTTCTTACGATTTTTTGTAAAAACCAAAGCAATCAAGTTGATTTGATATTTTTTATTTATGGTTTTTAAAAAAAAATTATCTAATCACGCGTGGATATCTCTCTCCTCGCCCCAATCATTTCTCCTTCAAACTCCCTATAATCCAAAAATCTCCCCAATCCAAAACCTTTAAAGCGAAGTACGCAGTTCTGGCTGTGTTTCTGATCACTATGGCAGTGGCAGTTCTGGTCACTGTGGCGGTGGACGTTCTGGTCAAGACATTGTACTTGATAGCGGTTCTGCTTCTAGTTCTGGTCACAACAATTTACATAGTGGTAGCGATTCTCACAGCGATGAATCAAAATTAAGGTGGCGATTCTAGTCAGATTACTAGCTTAAGTTGTTTTTCACCTATTTCTAATAAGCAAGAAATGGAGTCATCCATTTCTTGGTAATTGTTGGTTGGTAGAAACAGGTTAGGAGCAGGGTTAACGGGTTAACGGGTTGGGTTTAAAAGGCTGATTGTTGGGGGATCTTTTTTGGGTTGGTTAAAATAACCGGGTTTGAGTTTGGCTATGAAAGCTGCTGGAGAAGACAAAGACGGGAGAGAAACGGCGGTCTGACATTGTGGAACTCACTGTCTAAACGGTGGTGGACTAACCGGGTTTGTGTTTGGCAATGAACCAGATTCTACTCATGTAAGCCCACTCACACACACACACACACATGTAATCATAGAACAAAAAAGAATATAATTGCATATTAGAAATGACAAAGCAACGACCAATGTATAAATGAACTTGATTTCGCTATATGGAGCTCACTGTCTAAATCTCTATATGTAATAAATGTAAATAAAACAATTCTATGGGCTGAAATGCATAAAACACATATCTGAAATATAATCAGAAACTGAACCCCTGCTTTCTGTGAATTTTATTATTTGATTTTCTTGATTTCTTTCGAACTCATAGACGCTCTATAATTAAAAATATAGAAGTTCTAATTAATTATTATATATGTTTCTTGTACCAATCTCCTCATGCGGTACCAACCATAATGTGCACCTAACATAGTGAGAAATGCACAGACATTCCAACCGGTACAACATAATCACTTGAAATATGTCAATATATAGCAATTGAACTGATAACCATAGCTATGAAATCATGAAATGTCCCCAAATTGAACTCACAGCTAGAGTATAATCTAACAAACAGTACATGGCTTGGTTTAATTTTCTATTCATGGATATTTCCAAAGATTGTTTTTTTTTTTGAAAACCCGATAAAAGCTATCAGGGAATTTCCAAAGATTGTTAAGACTCAGATTGATGAAAGCAAAAACTGCATGGTGTACTGTGAACCGACACAAAGTTATCCTCACAAAACACCCTATGTTAAACTAGGTTCCAGGCCTCAATTTTTATTTAACCTGATAAACATAGTGATTTAAAGAAACTAAATTTTCATGTTGCCAATCAATTGTGATAGTTTTTCAAAGCTGATTGTGCAAAGGGAGAAGTAGTCATGTCCTATGAAATTAATAAAATTGAATATGATAATTTACAGGCAAATTTGATAAACGATCAACATAGAACCCATAGTATAAAGTCATGTTGTGCTACCGAAATTTTTATTAATATACAAAAGAAATAATAAATTTAACAATCTATACAATTTATTTATAAAATTCACAATCTATCCAAACCGATAACATTGTCATCGGTTTAAGTCAAGCACGATTTTTGATGCTTTCTGCATATTTTTTGAAACAACAAACGACTCATATTAAAATACTGTTTGTAATGATTACAGAGTTGCGCAAATTTTTGTTAAATTTTTATTTTTTCAAAAATATAAAGACTATAATATTTTCTGTATTTACCTAGAAGTGACTTTTGAACCGGAATCAATAATTCAGATTCAAAACATTTTTATTTTTTTTCTAATAACACACAAAGAAATATTTTAATTTTTCTTACAGCCATGAAAAATCCGATCTGAAAAATATTCTCTGATAGCAAAAATGCAGTTAACGCTTTCAACTATGGAGAATTGTCTTACCAGGAACACAATGTACGTACAGAGGGAAATATCATTGGATTTGATTAATGATTGTCGCGTGTTGGCTGGTTTAGAAAAGTGGGAGACTGGACGACCTAAAGAAGCTCGTGAAGAAATAAATATTCCAGAAGATAGTTTAGTACTCATAAAGTACATTGAGAGAGAATGAAACTCTCTGGCTGATTTCATGGCTTCTATTTTTATTAGGTCTGTAACAACACCCAAGAACCCATATATTCTGAGTTATTTTGCTTTGTTGATTCGAAGACAATTTTTTGGTTTTCTCCAATTTCTTATTTGGTGATTAAAAATTAATAAAACCATAATTATAATACTAGAAATATATTTTTAATGATTTTTTTAGAAAATAATAACAGACTATTTGCTTACACTTTTTAGCTAGTTTTTAACATATAGCAAGTGACACATAATTTAAAAACAGCAAGTGACACATAATTTATAAATATTTCAAATAAGAAACAAATAACACATGCATGATAAATCACACATAACATATGTTTGCATTCACTAATAATTTTAGTATTAGTTTCATTCATACAATACATGTGCACCTAATGCACAAAATAACTATATTTTATTCAAGTGGAAACTTTTTTGTGGTCGGCACATTTGTATCTATTGTAATTAATTTATAAGTCATAACACACTACATGTTAATATTGCTTTAATATTGCTAACATCAAGTAAGAATTCAATCTTTGAAAAACATTCCAGCTAGATCTCACTGAAAAAAAAAAAAAAATTTAAAGAGTAATGCATGGTTCATTACCCTTTGCTGCTTGCTGTTTAATCGGCACAATAAGATAACTTATGTTATGATTTCAAAAAAAAAAAAAAAGATAACTTATGTTAAATTTAAGCTGGTTTAAACAAGTTTCAGATAGGTCTTACGTACAATTCAATATTGAAGTTACCAGTGGATAAGTTACTCGCATGCTCTATATCAGAATTTTTTTTAGAAACCATAAATAAAAAATGAAGATTTTGCCAAACCAACTTAGTTACTTTAATTTTTACAAAAAACATATATAATTACCGAGATGCCATTTCGGTTTCAAGAATTTTTTTTCTCATACTGAATTGTCATTTCGATCTGATTTGTTTTCAGAAATTTTACTTCAACAGCTACATCATATTTTTTTTTCAAAATCAGTGAAAATGGCTAGGAACGAAATGACATTTTAGTCCCAAAAAAAAATACTTCGGACCGAAATGACATCTTGATTGTTTCTGTCTAGTATGAAATGAAGTTTAGTGTCCGAAGTACAAACATTTAAAGTAAAATGGTGAAAGGGCATAAACATTTATGACTGTATAATCCCAAACAATCTCTCTATTAAGACTGTATCAGAAAACAAACATTTATACATCTGTTATTATACACAGTAAAATGGAGAAAGGGCATTGCATTACAATTACACAGTTAGTTTTGAAGCACAACTATATGTATGATTTACCTGAACAAGCCTTTAGTTGTTCCTCTTGTTCTTGAATTTCTGTGTGTAAACCATATAGGTAAAAATTAACAAGATTTAAAAAAAAATCATTATGTATGATCAAGTTCAGTATAGTATGAAATTTTGTGTTCATGGATGATAACAGTTTGTGTTTAAATAAGTGAACACCCTGTTTTTTTCTTCTTAATTGTGAAAAACAACCTTTATAATTATTTCATGCTTCCACATCTGAATACGTACTTTTGAAGAAAGACCTAGAGGCCTTCACTGTTACTGGCTTTATTGACACCATATATCTGTTCTTTATTTTTCTTTTTCCCTACTTTTTGTATTACAATCGGATATTTCATATATTTCGTTACTGCTATTTCTGTGTATCTTTTTCAATAAGTCATCACAAGCACCAGTTTACAGCTGACAAATTTTTTTGGTTAGATGAAAAATAAAAATATGGAGAACAACTTGGTTGTAAAAAAGATATGCCTTTGTAATCTCTAATTAACAACATAATTACCTCTATAAAAATACATATCTCATGGACAACTGTTAAAAGTTTAATTTGAGAACTCCCTTTATTAGTGAACTTGGTGGGAGCCATTATTGAGCCTTGTAAAATTGTTGGTTTCACTATCTCTAATGTATCCCTAATGTATCTCTAACATTTTCTGTTATATTATCAATTGCATTGTTGCTGCTGTTTTTATGAAACCAAACTATATTACATGACTAATTGTTGGAAATCTGAAGTCTCCAAATTAAAGAAGGTGTGCTCAAGTATTTACCTGAGGGAGAGTTCAATCGCAAAGAGGGGGTGGTGATTGGCCGGTGGCAGAGGCAAAATCGCAAGAAAAGCGGCCTGGTGGAGAGTAGTGGAACGGTGGCGGAGAGAAACAGCAGAGCGGTGATAATGAAAGGATTTGATGGAGGGGAAATGAAAGAGAATGGGGGAAAGTCAGCTGCATTCCACACAAAAATAAAACTTTTAATTGAGTAATACTGATTGATACATTGAAATCCATATTATGTTTAAAAATTTAGAATGCATTTAAGTTGTCATTCTTATCATTTTTCATAGGCATGCAACATCTAGAGGGCTAATAATTTACAGTACATTATTATTGTAATGGTTTATTTTTGGGCTTATTACTTCCAATATGAAAAAATTTCAATCTTTGAAAATTTCCAGCTAGATCTCACTGAAAAAAAAAAAAAAAAAGATTTTAAAGAGTAATGGTTCATTACCCTTTGCTTGCTGTTTAATTTGCATAATAAGGTAACTTATGTTAAATTTAAGCTGGTTTAAACAAGTTTCGAGATAGGTCTTACAATTCAATATTGAAGTTACCAGTGGATAAGTTACTCGCGTGCTCTATATCAGAATTTTTTGTAGAAACCATAAATAAAAATAAAGATTTTACTAAACCAACTTAATTTCTTTGTTTTTTTACAAAAAAATATGAACCGAGATTCCATTTCGGTTCGAAGTATTTTTTTTCTCGTACCGAATTGTCATTTCGGTCCGATTTGTTTTCAGAAGTTTTACTTCATTAGCTACATCATATTTTTTTTTTAAATCTACGAAAATGGCTCGGACCGAAATGGTATTTCTATCCAAAAAAAAAAAACTTCGGATCGATATGACATCTCGGTTCTTACGATTTTTTGTAAAAACCAAAGCAATCAAGTTGATTTGATATTTTTTATTTATGGTTTTTAAAAAAAAATTATCTAATCACGCGTGGATATCTCTCTCCTCGCCCCAATCATTTCTCCTTCAAACTCCCTATAATCCAAAAATCTCCCCAATCCAAAACCTTTAAAGCGAAGTACGCAGTTCTGGCTGTGTTTCTGATCACTATGGCAGTGGCAGTTCTGGTCACTGTGGCGGTGGACGTTCTGGTCAAGACATTGTACTTGATAGCGGTTCTGCTTCTAGTTCTGGTCACAACAATTTACATAGTGGTAGCGATTCTCACAGCGATGAATCAAAATTAAGGTGGCGATTCTAGTCAGATTACTAGCTTAAGTTGTTTTTCACCTATTTCTAATAAGCAAGAAATGGAGTCATCCATTTCTTGGTAATTGTTGGTTGGTAGAAACAGGTTAGGAGCAGGGTTAACGGGTTAACGGGTTGGGTTTAAAAGGCTGATTGTTGGGGGATCTTTTTTGGGTTGGTTAAAATAACCGGGTTTGAGTTTGGCTATGAAAGCTGCTGGAGAAGACAAAGACGGGAGAGAAACGGCGGTCTGACATTGTGGAACTCACTGTCTAAACGGTGGTGGACTAACCGGGTTTGTGTTTGGCAATGAACCAGATTCTACTCATGTAAGCCCACTCACACACACACACACACATGTAATCATAGAACAAAAAAGAATATAATTGCATATTAGAAATGACAAAGCAACGACCAATGTATAAATGAACTTGATTTCGCTATATGGAGCTCACTGTCTAAATCTCTATATGTAATAAATGTAAATAAAACAATTCTATGGGCTGAAATGCATAAAACACATATCTGAAATATAATCAGAAACTGAACCCCTGCTTTCTGTGAATTTTATTATTTGATTTTCTTGATTTCTTTCGAACTCATAGACGCTCTATAATTAAAAATATAGAAGTTCTAATTAATTATTATATATGTTTCTTGTACCAATCTCCTCATGCGGTACCAACCATAATGTGCACCTAACATAGTGAGAAATGCACAGACATTCCAACCGGTACAACATAATCACTTGAAATATGTCAATATATAGCAATTGAACTGATAACCATAGCTATGAAATCATGAAATGTCCCCAAATTGAACTCACAGCTAGAGTATAATCTAACAAACAGTACATGGCTTGGTTTAATTTTCTATTCATGGATATTTCCAAAGATTGTTTTTTTTTTGAAAACCCGATAAAAGCTATCAGGGAATTTCCAAAGATTGTTAAGACTCAGATTGATGAAAGCAAAAACTGCATGGTGTACTGTGAACCGACACAAAGTTATCCTCACAAAACACCCTATGTTAAACTAGGTTCCAGGCCTCAATTTTTATTTAACCTGATAAACATAGTGATTTAAAGAAACTAAATTTTCATGTTGCCAATCAATTGTGATAGTTTTTCAAAGCTGATTGTGCAAAGGGAGAAGTAGTCATGTCCTATGAAATTAATAAAATTGAATATGATAATTTACAGGCAAATTTGATAAACGATCAACATAGAACCCATAGTATAAAGTCATGTTGTGCTACCGAAATTTTTATTAATATACAAAAGAAATAATAAATTTAACAATCTATACAATTTATTTATAAAATTCACAATCTATCCAAACCGATAACATTGTCATCGGTTTAAGTCAAGCACGATTTTTGATGCTTTCGCATATTTTTGAAACAACAAACGACTCATATTAAAATACTGTTTTGTAATGATTACAGAGTTGCGCAAATTTTTGTTAAATTTTTATTTTTTCAAAAATATAAAGACTATAATATTTTCTGTATTTACCTAGAAGTGACTTTTGAACCGGAATCAATAATTCAGATTCAAAACATTTTTATTTTTTTTCTAATAACACACAAAGAAATATTTTAATTTTTCTTACAGCCATGAAAAATCCGATCTGAAAAATATTCTCCCGATAGCAAAAATGCAGTTAACGCTTTCAACTATGGAGAATTGTCTTACCGGGGAACACAATGTACGTACGAGAGGGAAATATCATTGGATTTGATTAATGATTGTCGCGTGTTGGTCGGTTTAGAAAAGTGGGAGACCGGACGACCTAAAGAAGCTCGTGAAGAAATAAATATTCCGGAAGATAGTTTAGTACTCATAAAGTACATTGAGAGAGAATGAAACTCTCCGGCTGATTTCATGGCTTCTATTTTTATTAGGTCTGTAACAACACCCAAGAACCCATATATTCGAGTTATTTTGCTGTTGATTCGAAGACAATTTTTTGGTTTTCTCCAATTTCTTATTTGGTGATTAAAAATTAATAAAACCATAATTATAATACTAGAAATATATTTTTAATGATTTTTTTAGAAAATAATAACAGACTATTTGCTTACACTTTTTAGCTAGTTTTTAACATATAGCAAGTGACACATAATTTAAAAACAGCAAGTGACACATAATTTATAAATATTTCAAATAAGAAACAAATAACACATGCATGATAAATCACACATAACATATGTTTGCATTCACTAATAATTTTAGTATTAGTTTCATTCATACAATACATGTGCACCTAATGCACAAAATAACTATATTTTATTCAAGTGGAAACTTTTTTGTGGTCGGCACATTTGTATCTATTGTAATTAATTTATAAGTCATAACACACTACATGTTAATATTGCTTTAATATTGCTAACATCAAGTAAGAATTCAATCTTTGAAAAACATTCCAGCTAGATCTCACTGAAAAAAAAAAAAAATTTAAAGAGTAATGCATGGTTCATTACCCTTTGCTGCTTGCTGTTTAATCGGCACAATAAGATAACTTATGTTATGATTTCAAAAAAAAAAAAAAAAAGATAACTTATGTTAAATTTAAGCTGGTTTAAACAAGTTTCGAGATAGGTCTTACGTACAATTCAATATTGAAGTTACCAAGTGGATAAGTTACTCGCATGCTCTATATCGAATTTTTTTTTAGAAACCATAAATAAAAAATGAAGATTTTGCCAAACCAACTTAGTTACTTTAATTTTTACAAAAAACATATATAATTACCGAGATGCCATTTCGGTTTCAAGAATTTTTTTTCTCATACTGAATTGTCATTTCGATCCGATTTGTTTTCGGAAATTTTACTTCAACAGCTACATCATATTTTTTTTTCAAAATCAGTGAAAATGGCTAGGAACGAAATGACATTTTAGTCCCAAAAAAAAAATACTTCGGACCGAAATGACATCTTGATTGTTTCTGTCTAGTATGAAATGAAGTTTAGTGTCCGAAGTACAAACATTTAAAGTAAAATGGTGAAAGGGCATAAACATTTATGACTGTATAATCCCAAACAATCTCTCTATTAAGACTGTATCGAAAAAACAAACATTTATACATCTGTTATTATACACAGTAAAATGGAGAAAGGGCATTGCATTACAATTACACAGTTAGTTTTGAAGCACAACTATATGTATGATTTACCTGAACAAGCCTTTAGTTGTTCCTCTTGTTCTTGAATTTCTGTGTGTAAACCATATAGGTAAAAATTAACAAGATTTAAAAAAAATCATTATGTATGATCAAGTTCAGTATAGTATGAAATTTTGTGTTCATGGATGATAACAGTTTGTGTTTAAATAAGTGAACACCCTGTTTTTTTCTTCTTAATTGTGAAAAACAACCTTTATAATTATTTCATGCTTCCACATCTGAATACGTACTTTTGAAGAAAGACCTAGAGGCCTTCACTGTTACTGGCTTTATTGACACCATATATCTGTTCTTTATTTTTCTTTTTCCCTACTTTTTGTATTACAATCGGATATTTCATATATTTCGTTACTGCTATTTCTGTGTATCTTTTTCAATAAGTCATCACAAGCACCAGTTTACAGCTGACAAATTTTTTTGGTTAGATGAAAAATAAAAATATGGAGAACAACTTGGTTGTAAAAAAGATATGCCTTTGTAATCTCTAATTAACAACATAATTACCTCTATAAAAATACATATCTCATGGACAACTGTTAAAAGTTTAATTTGAGAACTCCCTTTATTAGTGAACTTGGTGGGAGCCATTATTGAGCCTTGTAAAATTGTTGGTTTCACTATCTCTAATGTATCCCTAATGTATCTCTAACATTTTCTGTTATATTATCAATTGCATTGTTGCTGCTGTTTTTATGAAACCAAACTATATTACATGACTAATTGTTGGAAATCTGAAGTCTCCAAATTAAAGAAGGTGTGCTCAAGTATTTACCTGAGGGAGAGTTCAATCGCAAAGAGGGGGTGGTGATTGGCCGGTGGCAGAGGCAAAATCGCAAGAAAAGCGGCCTGGTGGAGAGTAGTGGAACGGTGGCGGAGAGAAACAGCAGAGCGGTGATAATGAAAGGATTTGATGGAGGGGAAATGAAAGAGAATGGGGGAAAGTCAGCTGCATTCCACACAAAAATAAAACTTTTAATTGAGTAATACTGATTGATACATTGAAATCCATATTATGTTTAAAAATTTAGAATGCATTTAAGTTGTCATTCTTATCATTTTTCATAGGCATGCAACATCTAGAGGGCTAATAATTTACAGTACATTATTATTGTAATGGTTTATTTTTGGGCTTATTACTTCCAATATGAAAAAATTTCAATCTTTGAAAATTTCCAGCTAGATCTCACTGAAAAAAAAAAAAAAAAAAGATTTTAAAGAGTAATGGTTCATTACCCTTTGCTTGCTGTTTAATTTGCATAATAAGGTAACTTATGTTAAATTTAAGCTGGTTTAAACAAGTTTCAGATAGGTCTTACAATTCAATATTGAAGTTACCAGTGGATAAGTTACTCGCGTGCTCTATATCAGAATTTTTTGTAGAAACCATAAATAAAAATAAAGATTTTACTAAACCAACTTAATTTCTTTGTTTTTTTACAAAAAAATATGAACCGAGATTCCATTTCGGTTCGAAGTATTTTTTTTTCTCGTACCGAATTGTCATTTCGGTCCGATTTGTTTTCAGAAGTTTTACTTCATTAGCTACATCATATTTTTTTTTAAATCTACGAAAATGGCTCGGACCGAAATGGTATTTCTATCCAAAAAAAAAAAACTTCGGATCGATATGACATCTCGGTTCTTACGATTTTTTGTAAAAACCAAAGCAATCAAGTTGATTTGATATTTTTTATTTATGGTTTTTAAAAAAAAATTATCTAATCACGCGTGGATATCTCTCTCCTCGCCCCAATCATTTCTCCTTCAAACTCCCTATAATCCAAAAATCTCCCCAATCCAAAACCTTTAAAGCGAAGTACGCAGTTCTGGCTGTGTTTCTGATCACTATGGCAGTGGCAGTTCTGGTCACTGTGGCGGTGGACGTTCTGGTCAAGACATTGTACTTGATAGCGGTTCTGCTTCTAGTTCTGGTCACAACAATTTACATAGTGGTAGCGATTCTCACAGCGATGAATCAAAATTAAGGTGGCGATTCTAGTCAGATTACTAGCTTAAGTTGTTTTTCACCTATTTCTAATAAGCAAGAAATGGAGTCATCCATTTCTTGGTAATTGTTGGTTGGTAGAAACAGGTTAGGAGCAGGGTTAACGGGTTAACGGGTTGGGTTTAAAAGGCTGATTGTTGGGGGATCTTTTTTGGGTTGGTTAAAATAACCGGGTTTGAGTTTGGCTATGAAAGCTGCTGGAGAAGACAAAGACGGGAGAGAAACGGCGGTCTGACATTGTGGAACTCACTGTCTAAACGGTGGTGGACTAACCGGGTTTGTGTTTGGCAATGAACCAGATTCTACTCATGTAAGCCCACTCACACACACACACACACATGTAATCATAGAACAAAAAAGAATATAATTGCATATTAGAAATGACAAAGCAACGACCAATGTATAAATGAACTTGATTTCGCTATATGGAGCTCACTGTCTAAATCTCTATATGTAATAAATGTAAATAAAACAATTCTATGGGCTGAAATGCATAAAACACATATCTGAAATATAATCAGAAACTGAACCCCTGCTTTCTGTGAATTTTATTATTTGATTTTCTTGATTTCTTTCGAACTCATAGACGCTCTATAATTAAAAATATAGAAGTTCTAATTAATTATTATATATGTTTCTTGTACCAATCTCCTCATGCGGTACCAACCATAATGTGCACCTAACATAGTGAGAAATGCACAGACATTCCAACCGGTACAACATAATCACTTGAAATATGTCAATATATAGCAATTGAACTGATAACCATAGCTATGAAATCATGAAATGTCCCCAAATTGAACTCACAGCTAGAGTATAATCTAACAAACAGTACATGGCTTGGTTTAATTTTCTATTCATGGATATTTCCAAAGATTGTTTTTTTTTTGAAAACCCGATAAAAGCTATCAGGGAATTTCCAAAGATTGTTAAGACTCAGATTGATGAAAGCAAAAACTGCATGGTGTACTGTGAACCGACACAAAGTTATCCTCACAAAACACCCTATGTTAAACTAGGTTCCAGGCCTCAATTTTTATTTAACCTGATAAACATAGTGATTTAAAGAAACTAAATTTTCATGTTGCCAATCAATTGTGATAGTTTTTCAAAGCTGATTGTGCAAAGGGAGAAGTAGTCATGTCCTATGAAATTAATAAAATTGAATATGATAATTTACAGGCAAATTTGATAAACGATCAACATAGAACCCATAGTATAAAGTCATGTTGTGCTACCGAAATTTTTATTAATATACAAAAGAAATAATAAATTTAACAATCTATACAATTTATTTATAAAATTCACAATCTATCCAAACCGATAACATTGTCATCGGTTTAAGTCAAGCACGATTTTTGATGCTTTCTTGCATATTTTTTGAAACAACAAACGACTCATATTAAAATACTGTTTGTAATGATTACAGAGTTGCGCAAATTTTTGTTAAATTTTTATTTTTTCAAAAATATAAAGACTATAATATTTTCTGTATTTACCTAGAAGTGACTTTTGAACCGGAATCAATAATTCAGATTCAAAACATTTTTATTTTTTTTCTAATAACACACAAAGAAATATTTTAATTTTTCTTACAGCCATGAAAAATCCGATCTGAAAAATATTCTCTGATAGCAAAAATGCAGTTAACGCTTTCAACTATGGAGAATTGTCTTACCAGGAACACAATGTACGTACAGAGGGAAATATCATTGGATTTGATTAATGATTGTCGCGTGTTGGCTGGTTTAGAAAAGTGGGAGACTGGACGACCTAAAGAAGCTCGTGAAGAAATAAATATTCCAGAAGATAGTTTAGTACTCATAAAGTACATTGAGAGAGAATGAAACTCTCTGGCTGATTTCATGGCTTCTATTTTTATTAGGTCTGTAACAACACCCAAGAACCCATATATTCTGAGTTATTTTGCGTTGATTCGAAGACAATTTTTTGGTTTTCTCCAATTTCTTATTTGGTGATTAAAAATTAATAAAACCATAATTATAATACTAGAAATATATTTTTAATGATTTTTTTAGAAAATAATAACAGACTATTTGCTTACACTTTTTAGCTAGTTTTTAACATATAGCAAGTGACACATAATTTAAAAACAGCAAGTGACACATAATTTATAAATATTTCAAATAAGAAACAAATAACACATGCATGATAAATCACACATAACATATGTTTGCATTCACTAATAATTTTAGTATTAGTTTCATTCATACAATACATGTGCACCTAATGCACAAAATAACTATATTTTATTCAAGTGGAAACTTTTTTGTGGTCGGCACATTTGTATCTATTGTAATTAATTTATAAGTCATAACACACTACATGTTAATATTGCTTTAATATTGCTAACATCAAGTAAGAATTCAATCTTTGAAAAACATTCCAGCTAGATCTCACTGAAAAAAAAAAAAAAAATTTAAAGAGTAATGCATGGTTCATTACCCTTTGCTGCTTGCTGTTTAATCGGCACAATAAGATAACTTATGTTATGATTTCAAAAAAAAAAAAAAAAGATAACTTATGTTAAATTTAAGCTGGTTTAAACAAGTTTCGAGATAGGTCTTACGTACAATTCAATATTGAAGTTACCGGTGGATAAGTTACTCGCATGCTCTATATCGAATTTTTTTTAGAAACCATAAATAAAAAATGAAGATTTTGCCAAACCAACTTAGTTACTTTAATTTTTACAAAAAACATATATAATTACCGAGATGCCATTTCGGTTTCAAGAATTTTTTTTCTCATACTGAATTGTCATTTCGATCCGATTTGTTTTCGGAAATTTTACTTCAACAGCTACATCATATTTTTTTTTCAAAATCAGTGAAAATGGCTAGGAACGAAATGACATTTTAGTCCCAAAAAAAAATACTTCGGACCGAAATGACATCTTGATTGTTTCTGTCTAGTATGAAATGAAGTTTAGTGTCCGAAGTACAAACATTTAAAGTAAAATGGTGAAAGGGCATAAACATTTATGACTGTATAATCCCAAACAATCTCTCTATTAAGACTGTATCGAAAAACAAACATTTATACATCTGTTATTATACACAGTAAAATGGAGAAAGGGCATTGCATTACAATTACACAGTTAGTTTTGAAGCACAACTATATGTATGATTTACCTGAACAAGCCTTTAGTTGTTCCTCTTGTTCTTGAATTTCTGTGTGTAAACCATATAGGTAAAAATTAACAAGATTTAAAAAAAAATCATTATGTATGATCAAGTTCAGTATAGTATGAAATTTTGTGTTCATGGATGATAACAGTTTGTGTTTAAATAAGTGAACACCCTGTTTTTTTCTTCTTAATTGTGAAAAACAACCTTTATAATTATTTCATGCTTCCACATCTGAATACGTACTTTTGAAGAAAGACCTAGAGGCCTTCACTGTTACTGGCTTTATTGACACCATATATCTGTTCTTTATTTTTCTTTTTCCCTACTTTTTGTATTACAATCGGATATTTCATATATTTCGTTACTGCTATTTCTGTGTATCTTTTTCAATAAGTCATCACAAGCACCAGTTTACAGCTGACAAATTTTTTTGGTTAGATGAAAAATAAAAATATGGAGAACAACTTGGTTGTAAAAAAGATATGCCTTTGTAATCTCTAATTAACAACATAATTACCTCTATAAAAATACATATCTCATGGACAACTGTTAAAAGTTTAATTTGAGAACTCCCTTTATTAGTGAACTTGGTGGGAGCCATTATTGAGCCTTGTAAAATTGTTGGTTTCACTATCTCTAATGTATCCCTAATGTATCTCTAACATTTTCTGTTATATTATCAATTGCATTGTTGCTGCTGTTTTTATGAAACCAAACTATATTACATGACTAATTGTTGGAAATCTGAAGTCTCCAAATTAAAGAAGGTGTGCTCAAGTATTTACCTGAGGGAGAGTTCAATCGCAAAGAGGGGGTGGTGATTGGCCGGTGGCAGAGGCAAAATCGCAAGAAAAGCGGCCTGGTGGAGAGTAGTGGAACGGTGGCGGAGAGAAACAGCAGAGCGGTGATAATGAAAGGATTTGATGGAGGGGAAATGAAAGAGAATGGGGGAAAGTCAGCTGCATTCCACACAAAAATAAAACTTTTAATTGAGTAATACTGATTGATACATTGAAATCCATATTATGTTTAAAAATTTAGAATGCATTTAAGTTGTCATTCTTATCATTTTTCATAGGCATGCAACATCTAGAGGGCTAATAATTTACAGTACATTATTATTGTAATGGTTTATTTTTGGGCTTATTACTTCCAATATGAAAAAATTTCAATCTTTGAAAATTTCCAGCTAGATCTCACTGAAAAAAAAAAAAAAAAGATTTTAAAGAGTAATGGTTCATTACCCTTTGCTTGCTGTTTAATTTGCATAATAAGGTAACTTATGTTAAATTTAAGCTGGTTTAAACAAGTTTCAGATAGGTCTTACAATTCAATATTGAAGTTACCAGTGGATAAGTTACGCATGCTCTATATCAGAATTTTTTGTAGAAACCATAAATAAAAATAAAGATTTTACTAAACCAACTTAATTTCTTTGTTTTTTTACAAAAAAATAAGAACCGAGATTCCATTTTGGTTCGAAGTATTTTTTTTTCTCGTACCGAATTGTCATTTCAGTCCGATTTGTTTTCAGAAGTTTTACTTCATTAGCTACATCATATTTTTTTTTAAATCTACGAAAATGGCTCGGACCGAAATGGTATTTCTATCCAAAAAAAAAAACTTCGGATCGATATGACATCTCGGTTCTTACGGTTTTTTGTAAAAACCAAAGCAATCAAGTTGATTTGATATTTTTTATTTATGGTTTTTAAAAAAAAATTATCTAATCACGCGTGGATATCTCTCTCCTCGCCCCAATCATTTCTCCTTCAAACTCCCTATAATCCAAAAATCTCCCCAATCCAAAACCTTTAAAGCGAAGTACGCAGTTCTGGCTGTGTTTCGGATCACTATGGCGGTGGCAGTTCTGGTCACTGTGGTGGTGGACGTTCTGGTCAAGACATTGTACTTGATAGCGGTTCTGCTTCTAGTTTTGGTCACAACAATTTACATAGTGGTGGCAGTTCTCACAGCGATGAATCAAAAGGTGGCGATTCTAGTCAGATTACTAGCTTATGTTGTTTTTCACCGATTTCTAATAAGCAAGAAATGGAGTCATCCATTTCTTGGTAATTGTTGGTTGGTAGAAACAGGTTAGGAGCAGGGTTAATGGGTTAATGGGTTGGGTTTAAAAGCATAGAAGGAAAAATCGGAATCGGAATCGGGATCGGACTTTTGGCCGGGGGATCCGAATCGGATGAATCGGTCAAAATCGGCCGAATCGGATCGAAAACTCGGACTTTTTTGCTAGAAGCATGCCTTCTAGTATATCTGCCATAATAGGTGTCCAAATCCATTTAATACAATATAAAGAAGGCATTCTATTATAATACTCACCTATTATGGCAGATATACTCAGTTGACTTGTCACTGAAACTCGGACTCAAATTCAAACTATATATCTATAAGTATGCCTTCTAGTAGCAAAAGATGCAATGGTGTAGTGGTATTGTTTGTTGTTGGTAGAGGAAAGGCTTGGGTTCGAGTCCAGCTGCACTAGGCCTGCTAACGAGCCGGATCCAACCCAAAACTCGGCTCGGCTCATTTAATCTTTCATTAAAACCCGACTCGGCTCAAATCCAACTTTGAATGATAAAGCTCGACTCGGCTCGGTCCATTAGATTCTCTTAGCCCGGTCTGAACTCGGCTCAAACCCAATAAATTATGTTTAATAGGCTGCTATTCGAACTCGGCTTACACCTTAAGAGGAACTTCAATTTTGTAAAAAGAATAAAGTAAAATTTCTACTGCTACTGTTCGAACAGAGTTTAATTGGCTCCAGTTATGTTTTAAACAGATTAGCATGCAAACATACTAATTACAACCACCAAAAATATATATCATGATAGTAATAGCACTATTAACTTGAACACCAAAAAATTCAAAAATTCAAAGCAAAATAAGAAACAGACTCCCACAATTAACTTGCTGACAAAACAAGCTTAATCACAAAATGCAAATATATCCCTACAGAAAGCAAAAATACTGAAACAGACAATTAAGCACTAAAAACCCTTAAAATTTCTAATTCTCCACTGGCACCATTTGAAGAGCTGAGTGAACACTTCATCTTCCAAAGTTATTCCTTCTCCAATTGCTAAAATTAATATTAATAGAGGAAAACCAAAAAACAAAAACAAAAACATATCAAATTCTAAAATTCTAAAATTCATATATCATATAATTAATATTAATTTAGGAGCTGATAAATAAACTATTTACCTCTAACACCAATCAAGAATTAGGCATGAATGGACGAAATTGGTCCAAGTTGAAGCTTCCATCAATAGAGGCAAACCAATCCTTCGAGCAAATTGGTGCAGCTGCTGCACCAAAAAAAAAAATTTGTTTTCTGTAGAGTGCATTTCACCTCATTTCAGTGAAATAGGACCGTTCCGGCCAGAATTTGACTGAAACGAACGAAATTTGACTGAAACTGTACCGTTCCGGCAGGAATTTGACCAAATGGCCGAAATTTGACTGGAATCAACAAATACCGGGTAAATCGGACTGAAATCGGATTGGCTCCGGCTGATTTCGGTCCGGAACGGCCGATTCCACACCGGAACGGCCGATTTTGCAATCTATGTTTAAAAGGCTGATTGTTGGGGTATCTTTTCTTGGTTTGTTAAAATAATCGGGTTTGAGTTTGGCTATGAAAGCTGCTGGAGAAGACAAAGAAGGGAGAGAAACAGCGGTCTGACTTTGTGGAACTCACTGTCTAAACGGTGGTAGACTAACCGGGTTTGTGTTTGGCAATGAACCAGATTCTACTCATGTAAGCCCACTCATACACATACACACACATGTAATCATAGAACAAAAAAGAATATAATTGCATATTAGAAATGACAAAGCAACGACCAATGTATAAGTGAACTTGATTTCGCTATATGGAGCTGACTGTCTAAATCTCTATATGTAATAAATGTAAATAAAACAATTCTAAGGGCTGAAATGCATAAAACACAGAAATCTAATCAGAAACTGAACCCCTGCTTTCTGTGAATTTTATCATTTGATTTTTTTTATTTCTTTCGAATTCATAGACAGTGCCTATAATTAAAAATATAAAAGTTGGAAGTATTGTATATGTTCCCTGTACCAATCTCCTCATGCGTTACCAACTATAATGTGCACCTACATAGTGAGAAATGCAAAGACATCCCAACCGGTACAACATAATTACTTGAAATATGTCAATATATAGCAATTGAACTGATAACCATAGCTATGAATCATGAAATGTCCCCAGATTGAACTCACGGCTAGAGCAGAATGTAACAAACAGTAAATGGCTTGGCTTAATTTTCAATTCATGGATATTTCCAAAGATTGTTAAGACTCAGATTGATGAAAGCAAAAACTGCATGGTGGACTGTGAACCGGCACAAAGTTATCCTCATAAAACACCCAAGTAAAACTAGATTCCAGGCCTCAATTTTTACATAACCTGATAAACATAGTGATGTAAAGAAACTAAATTTTCATGTTGCCAAACCGTCAGTCGCCCCCTCTCCTTTGCTCCGTATCTCCCCCTCCCATCGGTCGCTGTTTCTCCCTTTGCTCCGTATTTCCCACTCTCTCATTCTCTCCAGTCGGTTTGTATCCTCTTGCTGGTCTCTCTCTCACGCACACACAAGACCCTCTCATCTGAGGGATGCCAAAGCAGTTTACCTGATTATTTCTCTGGGTTTGAAGCATCGGTTTCTGGTAGACCCTTTAATTACCATGTCAAGTTTTGTTTTACAAATTACCTTTCCTTGTTAAATTCTGAATTTAAGTTATGTCTCAACTGAGAATTAAAGCTGTTAACGAAGCTGATGGCAAGCACTGTAATTTTGGCACTTCAGATATCCCTTTTGGGGCTCTTACTTTGTTCCCTGAGATGAAATCCACATAATTTAAATTCTGGCACTGTTGCTGTAAGTCATTGTTTTGGTATCAGTATATCAAAATCCTTGATCAAATGTGAAAAAATGTGGACTGCTTGTGGACAACTAGTTGGTTTGTAAATCTAGGTGGAAGTTCTGGACCCGAAATTGTGCATATATTAGGACCAAACTTTCATTGTTTTTATGATGAAATTGATGGTAATCTTTCAAGTTTTTTATTATTTGACACACGCACCCCTTTTTCATGTTCTGAGTAAGAACTATCTATGAACCAATTAATGTGTGCCTTGATGGCTTACTTTGTAGATTGTAAAATGCAAATTATACCCAAATTAACTCTACTAACTCAACATAGTTTAATAATGTGGTACTTGGAGATCTTTATTTGTTTATTGAAAAGAATCAGACCAATTGGTACTTATCTTTATCTGTTAATACAATAATGCTGGTATATATAAAAAACTGGGATTGCATCATGAGGTTGTTGGTGCATCCAGTATGTACTGGTATAGTTTCAGTACCTTTCAGTACATGCTGGAACCACCAACAGTTAGCTTCAGTGGGATCGTTTCCATTTTGTATGGTTTTGGTATGGCACTTGATACTCATTTTCACCTCTTGATATTTATTTATTTTCAAATTGACAATCAACTAAGACAAAAAAAAAATAGTAATGTCAGTGCTTACATGCATAATTGTGGCAAATCATGTCAAACGAACACTTAAATTGCAGTTGAGGGTGAACTGAAGCATAATAGCATAATAGTTACCAACTGCTAAATTGAAGCTAGCAAAATATTTACTTGCTTGATTTTTGTGCTCTTTGTTCTCAATTTTTTTTTTTTCAGTTATATGTACAGAACTTTTTTGGCCATATAAAAAAGGCCTTTGGTGTATCAGGGAAAGAGGAAGAGCTTTGTAAAGCAAAGGAATTATGAGGTGACGGGAAGTGGGCAACTCGACATTGCTTGTTATTAGCATATATATCTACCTTGAGATCACTAGAGCTTCTCACTTCTCAGGTTATTATCAGTTTTTGAAATAAGCTTTCTCTTATTCATGCAATTGTTGCTAAATCCATGAACTACAGAAATATACCTCCAAAAGTTTTTTTTTTTATTGATATGTTTTAATGCTTGTTTAATTTGTTATTTGTTTTACTTAAAATGGGATTTTTTAAATTATCCCATTGTTTTCCCATGCTTACTGACAGTTTGCATATTTGCAAAGTTTAGCTAGCACTCTTTTTTTGTTATCCTTTGCAAACGACACCCTTCCTCAAAAAATGTCACGTTAAACAAATCTAAGTGACGTACTGCTGGCATTTTCCTGCCAATCCTTAAGTCTTTCTGGTGACTCCTTTTTTGTAGTTGTATCAGGAAGAATAGATGTCATTCCTTGTTCTTTCTTTCTTTAACATCCAAATGATAATATATACATCTAAATTTCACATGTAAGAAGATATGGAGGTCACATATTCTTAATTTTTTTAAAAAAAATACTATAACAACCGTCAAGAATCTCAACGGTTGTCTTGCTACAGTGTTTAAGTCAATTGCGAAGAATCTTGACGGTCATCTTGGAAGACTACCGCCTAGGTTTTGATTGATAGGGGTATTTTAAAACAAAAATTGAGGACATTTGTGAAATTTTTTATTTAATTTAGGATATGAATAATTTTTTTATATAATTCACATATCAGGCCTATAAAAAAAATAATGAGATTCAGTGTATATAATATATATGTTTCACCGCAAGTCGAATCGAATGACTTAAAAAGTGTCAATAACTCCGAATTAACATGCATCAATACATATCTTCAATGCTATAATTGCAATAATTTTAATTAGTAAACTATCTATATGTCCAATATAAGACATGCACCTTTTATTTTTTACAAAAAATATTGTCAAAATACTAAAATAATTGTCAAATGATGTATCCTGAAACTTAAATGGATTGCATAATCCATGGAGGAGATAAACATGGCCTCATTCCATGGTCTTGTACACGTACCACGTGGGTTCGCGAATGGCGAACTATAGATCCGGATTTACTGTTCATCGTTGAAACAAACTGCGAAAATTCAATTAATACATTGGCTGAATATCTTTGTCGATCATTAATTGAATATCTTTGTCGAAAATTCAATTAATACATTATTGGCTGAATATTTTTGTCGATCATTAATACGTTGGCTGAATATCTTTGTCGATCATTAATTGATGGTCCCAGTTCATATATAGAAACATATTGCCAAATTTGCTCCATGTGCCAATAAAGGCACGTGAGTGACTGGTACTTCTGCCGATCTTTTGCATGGATTAATGATGGGAGTTGTGACTTAGATATTTTTCATTTCAAGCTCCAGCACAAGTAGGAATATAATGTTGATATCGTGTTAAGATTCATGAATACTATTTAAGTACGTTAGAGATTTGAATTTGAATCATAGGGGTGAAAACAGAGCATATTTGGAGCGGATAATGTTGATACTATATCTATATTCACATTTCAGTAAGCGGATACGAATACAGATACAGATGTCAAAATGTAAAATCAAATCCATTTTAAACAGATATGGGTATAAAGTGGATAATTTATGAATACGGATTCGAATAAGGAATGAAAACTTGTCGAATAGTTGAATTATATGAATAATTCACTCAAAAAAATTCACTTATATAACATAATACAAATATTATAATCAAAACATATTTTTGTAATACCACAGAAAAGACAAAAAAAGTTGTCGTCCGGTCTCACAACATACAATAAATACTGTTATAAGGTAATATATAAGATAACTCTTCTAGTACTCTTAAGTGATCTTAACTCACGTGATGAGGATGAGTCCCTCGAAAAAGTGTTGCCCTTTCAGAATACTAAGAGGCACTAGATTTTGGAGTGGGGAATCCGTATGCGGTTCAGATCTACATATTCAGAAAATATCTAGATCCGTATTCGGAATTATCCGTATCCATATAATTCGGATCCAAATTATAAACGAATTTGGAGCAAATATTTATCGGATAATCCGGATCCGTTTACACCCCTATATGGGATTAAGGGTGTTACTAGAAAGTGTTAAAGCAATCATAAAAAATTTCGGATCTTGTACAACTGGGTTGGACAGTTTTTGGTCCAAATGAATTACAACCGTCAGATGAACCATTTTTTTGCCAAGAATTTGTAGGAACCATTTTTTCGGTCAAATTGGAAGGTTGATAATTAGTGGATCATTTTTAATACTTCCAAATTGTATGAAATCCAATGACCAAAATATTTTTGTAGAAATGAAATTGGTATTGTGTGGCCATGGGATTTGAACCCATGTCATGTGGAATAGGAGACAGAAGACGTACCACTACACTACAATGAATTTGATGTTATTGTGTTGATTATATACTTTATATACTACAAAACAGTAGTATTTCCAAAACCAATTTTTAATGCGAATTTTTTTCTACTTAAGCACCCATCTCTCTAAGGTGGATTCGCATCTGCTGCAATCTTAAAAGGTGAACAGTAACCGTAAAATTCCTGCGATTCTAAATCCAACTATTGAATTGTTTCGAGATTCGTGCAAGGAAAAATCATCTGCTTTGAGATACGTGCACGAAATTATTGGACAGTCAGATTTGGAATCGCAAGGGATTTTAGAGTTACTGTTCACCTTTTAGGATCGCAGCAGATGTGAATCCCTCTAAGGTATATATCAATAATGGATCTTGCATCTACCTTTTCTTGTTACTAACTAATTCACCAAATTATAATTGTAGTATGGATCGAACGAGGCCGCTTACTCCAACGAGCAAATCGACGATATGAGAGATATGTGCGCAAGGTGGTTTACTTCTGAATTTTGTAATGAACAATAAGAATTTGTATAACTTAATTAGTGTAATTATTAATTTTGAATTGTTATGTTATGTTTTGGCAATTTATATTCTGTTTTGGGCAAAAAAAAATTCTGATTATAAATAATTTAATGGCTAGCAAAAGTGAAGGCTAGCCAAATTTGTCCATGTCATATCATTATTTCAGCACACAAATGGACATGACATGACCAATTACGATGCAACTTTGACATGGACATGACATTGAAAAACGACTTGGCTAATATCAAAATATTTGTTCTGGAGTCTTAGTCCAACTAATTAGTTTTCTGATTTTCAAAGTCCAAATAGTCAATCCAAACTGTTAGATGTGATTTATATATTAAAATGTAATATGAGAACAAATTCTACATTTTTTACTTTTTTTTTTTTTTACTATTTATTAGGTTAGATTTAAAATCAATGATTTTAATAAACTATAAAAATATGTGGATCATTGTAACCAACGATTTTAAAACTGACTTAATAAATAGTAAAAAAAATTCGAAAAATGTAAAATTTTTCTCCAAGCACATTTTAATATAAATTGAATATTAAACATTTTGGATCGACTGTTTGAACTTTGAAAAAGTAAAAAACCAAAGTATTTGTTCCATGGTCTAGGAACAAACATTTTAATATTAGCCAACACACACATGTACACCCACCCACACACACACACACACACACACACATATAGAGAGAGAGGAATTTTTGAAATTTGAAAGTCTAAACAGTCGATCCGAACCGTTCAACATAATCTCCATATTAAAATGTGCTTGGAGACCAAATTTTACATTTTTTTTGGAAATTGTTTATTATTTATTTATAATTTTTGAAAATCGTTGTTTTTCAATGGTTCAGAATTGTCTTGAAACAACAATTTTGTACACATCTTAATAAATACTAAAAAAAATTCCAAAAAATATAAAATTTGGTCTCCAGGCACATTTTAATATGGAGATCATGGTGAACGGTTTGAATCGACTTTTAAGACTTTCAAATTTCAAAATTAACTTATAAACATATGGTGTCAAGATGTGTCACCATAAATTAATAATGGAGTAATTGGATCCCTCCTCAGACACACACGCACGCACGCACACACACACACACACATAGATGGGCTAACTTGCTTTGGGAAGTAAAGAGGGTTCTTTACTTCCCGCTCGTATCTCCATTTTCAAAGTTCAAATAGCCGATCCGAACCTCTTAACATGTTCTCCATATTGAAATGTGCTTGGAGACCAAATTTTACATTTTTTGGAATTTTTTTACTATTTATTAAGCCACTTTAAAAATCGCTCATCCAAAGGTTTCACTATTCAAACAGTGAAATCGTTGGATCAACAATTTTCAAAGTGGCTTAATAAATAGTAAAAAAATTCCAAAAAATGTAAAATTTGGTCTCCAAGCACATTTCAATATGGATTTCACATCTAACATTCGGATCGACTATTTGAACTTTGAAAATGGAGATACGAACGAGAAGTAAAAAATCCTCTTTACTTTCCAAAGCAAGTTAGCCCATCTCTCTCTCTATATATATATAGACACATACATATATATATGTATATACACACATACATATATATATGTATATACACACATACATATATATATATTTAGATGGGCTAACTTGCTTTGGGAAGTAAAGAGGGTGCTTTACTTCCCGCTGAAATCTCCATTTTCAAAGTTTAAATAGTCGATCCGAACCGTTAGATGTGATCTCCATATTGAAATGTGCTAGGAGACCAAATTTTACATTTTTTGGAATTTTTTTACTATTTATTAAGCCACTTTGAAAATCGCTAATCCGGTGGTTCAGAAATTTTTACTGTTCATCCGAATTTTCAGATTTTCAAAGTGGCTTAATAAATAGTAAAAAGTTTTCAAAAAATGTAAAATTTGGTCTCTAAGCACATTTCAATATGGAGATCACATCTAACGGTTCGGATCGACTATTTGAACTTTGAAAATGGAGATTTGAGCGGGAAGTAAAGCACCCTCTTTACTTCCCAAAACAAGTTAGCCCATATATATATATATATATAGAGAGAGAGAGAGAGAGAGAGAGAGAGAGAGAGAGAGAGAGAGGGGTTCAAATGCCTCCATTTTTTGTGCCTTCATCATGCCTTTATTTTTAGAAACATTAATAATTCAAAATTTAAAACTTAAAAGTCATAATAAAACCGTTAGATATGAGTTACATCATTTTATCTATGCACTAGTAAAAAATTATGACATTTTAATTTTGTTTTGTTTATCATCAAGAGCTTGTAAAAATGTACTAATATGAATAATTTCTAGACGTTGATTTTTCAACTTATTGATTCATATATAAACAAAACCGAAATGTGATATTTTTTTATGAGCACATAGAGAAAATAATATAGATCACATCTAATGGTTTTATTTTGACATTTATGATTTAAATTTTGAGTTATTAATATTTTAAAAATGGAGGCATGGTGGAGGCACAAAAAATGAAGGCATTTGAACCCTCCTCAGATATATATATATATATATATATATATGGAGGTGTAGAGAGTTGTACAACGCATCCTGCCGCTAGCTTAGTTTCTTTTTGTTGGCCCAAAGAAAGAAATAATAAAAAACATGTCCAGAAGTGATGAGCAGGTGCAGCTTCAAAGAGTTCTACACATGAACATCGGTGTAGGTGAGACGAGCTATGCCAAGAACTCAACCACGCAAGTACGATTAGTTTCGTTCTCTCATAAAATAATACATGTTTTTTTGTTCCCTCATGTTTTATTTAGGCTTGATTTTATATTAATTTGACGAGGTCTTGAGTCTTACAATCTTAATCTTGAATATATTTTGGCACACTATTACATCCAGAAAAAAACAAAGTTAAAATTTAAGATGAGAGTTCATATTCTATAAGCTTAATTATTTCTTTAAACAGAATGTTATAGCATCTTTTACAAAGTCAACGAGGAAGGATTTAGCGAGAGACTATTACAGGGACCACCTTTCAGACAAGGTGATCATAGCTGATTTGGGCTGCTCCACTGGGCCAAATGCAATACTGATGGTTTCTGATGCCATCCAATCGATTAACTCCTTGTGCTCTGATCTCGGTCATCCACCGCCGGAGTTCCAAGTCTTTCTAAATGACCTTCCGTTGAATGATTTCAACTCTATCTTCAGGTCTCAAATGAATCTTATTGCAAATTCAAATGATTTTTTTTTTTTTTTTTTTTTTTTTGATAAAAGTGGACTAAAGCCCAACGATTTCATTTAACAACGAAATCATACAGAGTTTACTGTACCAGTACCAAACCTCTGGTACCAGTACAGACATAACAAAAGCAACAATATGAAACATGCATATCAAACAACCTTCTACGTACATTCAAGAGAACTACTAAGCATAAAAGATTGCTAAGTTAATACACCCCAACCCTAAACAAACCAAATCAGTAATACCAGCAAAACAAAATTTAGAAAAGCTTATTAAAAAAGAGTGGATTCATGCCTGATAAGCTACTAGCTAGGTGTGTGGCAATTAATTAACAATTCATATGGATTCATGCCTGTATAACTAGATCACTGGGGGATTATGATTTGTCACAAGGCGGGGACACAGAGGGACAGCTTTGCTTTATTTTCGGTGCACCTGGTTCATTTTACGGTCGCCTTTTCCTATCAAGGAGCTTGCACTATGTCGTCTCCTCTTCTAGTCTTCATTGGCTCTCTGAGGTAGCAATTTTATATTTTTAGTATAGTGTGTGTGTGTGTAGTTGACTAGTTGTTATTATGCAAAAGCAGCTAGGTACTATTATACAGTGTTGTAAAACACGGCCTTAACGGCCGATTAATCGGCCGTTTAAACGGAAACGGTGGCCATACCGTCACGCACACTGTTAACGACGGCTGTTTGCGGTTTCGAACGTTTAATCGGCCGTTTTCCATTTAATTGGCCGTTTATTCCCATTTATTCCAGTGAAAAAAAAAAATTTCACATTATTTTTTTTCTATGATAGTGTGTGATAATAAGGTTTGTAAATCATGTATTGTAGTTTTATTTGTGCTTTGATATACATCCAATATTTTTTACATATGTTTTTTTTTTTTTTTTACTTATTTTGTGCTTATGTGTTATGAAGAAATAAGCATAGTGTCATGTTATAATAATAAAACTAACTTAAATTAAGTTTATTTGATAAGTTTAATGAGTTAAATAAATTATGATATATATACATAAATTTAATAAAAACGTTAAATTGTCCGCATAATTCTGATTAATCGGCCGCATACCGATTAATCGCTTGACAACATCCTGTCCGTCCGACGACTGCATACCGTTATTTACAACACTGCTATTATACATGTATTTTGAACAAGGATGTGTTTTCTAGTTAGTCATATTTAATGGGTAAATGTTGTAACAATGCTGTTTTGGTTTCATGCAGCGTACGGATTATGTGTTCATTTCATTCTAACTCTATTGTCCGTACATTGAATGAAGTCAAAACATAGTTAATTAATTTGTAAAAAAGGGAAATGAAAAGTATGTCTTTAATTAATTTGTAAAAATGTCTGAACAAAAAAAACAAATATGTATTCTTTTAATACTTTCTCGTTGTAATTGTCCATTTTTTTTTTACTTATGTTTGAAGGTCCCTAAAGTGCTCCAAGAGGGAAGGGTAGTCAACAAAGGAAGGATATGTTTTACCAAGTCAAGTAATCCAAGTGTATTTGACGCATACAAAAGTCAATTTCAAGCAGGGTTCTCCTTGTTTCTAAAGTGCAGAGGAGTGGAGATGATGAAAGGTGGAGTAATGGTGCTAACATTTATGGCTAGGAGAGGATCAGATCCCTCTACTGAGAAGGATTGCTATACATGGGAACTATTAGTAGCAGCTTTCATGGAATTAGCGTCTGTGGTACACTTACATTTATTTCTTTATGTCTTTTTTGGATTTGACACAACATATCAATCATCGAACTTTTGTATCATTAATTAATTTTTAGGGTTTGACTGAGGAAGAAAAGGTAGATTCCTTCAATATGCCTTTCTATGCACCCTCCATGGATGAGGTTGAACAAGAGATCCTAAATGAAGGCTCCTTTACGATAAAAAAGATAGAACTCTTCGAAAGCTACGATGCACTGCTAGCAGATCAATACTTTGAGGAAGAAAAACAAGAAGAAATAACCCAAAATACATCCAATGGCATCCAGTTCTCGCATCAAAAAGCACGTCACTATGCTGAGTTAACAGCTAGAGCTCACCGGGCTGTCCTCGAGTCGATGATAAGAAACCATTTCGGAGGAGAAATAATGGAAGAACTGTTCAAGAGGTATTGTCATTTGTTAGAAGAATACTACTGTAGAAACAAGCCAGAGCTGACTATTACTAACATGCTTGTTGCTGTGGAGAGAAAGTAAAGCTCATGTGAAGATGTCCTTTGAGCTGTAATAATGTTGTTTCATTTGTGCAGGAAAGCATATCGTATTGTGGTAATTAATACAAAATATATAATAACTGTCGATTGTAAAGTAATCAGTGCCGGTTGTAAGTCCGGCACTAATGTCACTGACACTGATGACATTGAACATCAGTGTTTGTTAAACAACCGTCCCTAATGTTATATTTCAGTGCCGATTGTAAAGCAAGAATCCAACAAAAAATGTCCACATAATTTACCAATAAGTTGCACAAAATGTCTTATGTGCGTAGCAGTGGGTTGTGAAATAAAGAAGTCTGTTATCATATATATATTTTTATTACTACTTCATAGTTGAAATTAATGCACACACCAAACGATAATGGATTCCACATCCAACAAACGAGAATGAGAACATGGTTCTGAAAATCTGATTCGGAATCGGAATCGGTTTGTTGACTATGGAATCGGAATAAGTTGAAATCGGCCGAGTCAAATCGGAAACTCGGAGTTTTCTGGAAAAATCTTTTTTTTTTGTATTAAAAAATAAGAAAAAAATTGTGAAAAAAAAATTGTGCAAAATAATGTTAAGGTCACTTGTTCACCCCTTAAAATAAATAGAAAATAGAGATAGAATATAGAAAAGAAAAAAAAAACCAACAAAGAAAAAGGAAACAGTTAAGAAAAAAAAAATCAGAAAACAATGATGAAATGGACATGGCCATTACCGAAAGAAATGGAGAGGAAAAAGGGGAATGAAGTTTAAATCAGAGGCAACCAGCATCAAAGAAACAGAGAAGGAAAGTAAAAAGAGGGGGTTGAGAGCACGGTACACATTCTTACAGCTGTGGCCCACCTAGCAGAATCACGTTGCTCTAAGAACCTTGACCATGCGGGCTAAAGCACAACATTGTTTCCCTCTCTCTCATTTAATTCGACAAGTAGACCCCACGCCAAGCAGCCAATCAATGCATGCGCACTCCTTGGCCACTCACATTTGCTAGATGGGTCCCATCGTTCATCCTTACATTGTATGTGCACCAAGATTCAAGTAGGTGAGAATTGGTCCAAGTTGAAGAGAATCAGCTCAACTCGGACTAAAACTCGGTTAACTCGGCCTGACTCGGACTAAAAATCGAATAGAGATGAAACTCAGCTCGGACCCGACTGATATCGTTCTGACTCAGCCGATTTTCCAACCCATGAATGAGAATTCTCTTTCTGGTAAGTTTAATTTGCTGACAGAAATGCGAAAATAATTGAGAATAGAGATGATTCAATAGGACTTTAGGAGCATCAAATCCCACTAATTAAGAAATCGCAAGATCCGGGATGAAAGGTCATTTGCATCCTTGTCTTCTCCAACAAGGAAAATTCTTGATGAGAAAAATCAGAAGCCTAAAAGAAGGCAGATCGACGGGATGCCGTGAGAAAAAAGGTGGGGGAGTTTGTTGAAAGTATCAGATCCAATCAAGATCCAATCTGATCCAATTAGGATCCTGATAGCTCTCAATCTTACAATTATAACCCTGTAAATTAGGAAATTCCAGCTGGTGTAAATCTGTTGTAATCAAGCAATACAAACCGCAGAAATTAGATTAGGAAACTCTAACGGCTAGTTGGCCTATATATACGTACTCTTGTAAAGCTTGTAAATTAAATGCTAGTGTGGTGCCCATACTAGTCTACTAGAAAGCAATTATTGAGAAAAAATAAATAATCTATCAATCTAATAGTATAACAGGTTAATTTGATAGTATCTTTTACTAAGGAAAAAAAATTAAATCCACAATTAGCAAAACAAAAGTTACCTACGGATGACATATATAACCACCCGAACAATATAAAAATATGAAAACACAACAGAGAGTTCATAACTAAGCTTCTTTTTTTACCAAAAATAACAGGAAACAGAAAAGAAAATGAAAAATTGGAAGAAACAGCAAGGGCAAATAACCACAAAACAACAAGCATAACTAAATAAAGAAAAAAAAAAAAACCCTTTTGCTGAAACTCCGTTCTCAATGATTTATTTTACAATGGACACTGCTCTTTGCGGATTTCAGCCTTGAAGCATTTAGTTGCTAAATCTACAAAGCACAAACAGGAAAGATAAATCAGTTTTTTTGTACGGAAACCTGTCATATACTGCACATTAATCACAAGCTAAGGGTTGCTCGCAACTTTTCAAAATTAATCTTAACTGTTTCTTCTTTGACTTATATATCTATTTGTTTGCTGAAACTTTATACTTGCATTAGCTCAAGATAATCCTAGTTTAAGTGGTATATATACCTCAACAGAACACAAGTACGGTAATAAATAAATAGTACTAATAACCATAGAAGGAAAAATCGGAATCGGAATCGGAATCGGACTTTTGGTGGGGGGATCCAAATTGGATGAATTGGTCGGAATCGGTTGAATCGGATCAGAAACTCGGACTTTTGCCAGAAACTTGTTTTATACTAGAAAAATAGGAAAAAATTGATAAAAAAATAATTTGGCAAGTTTAGACAAATTATTACAATTAAATAATCCACTAATACAATATAATACAAGATATGCAATGATCTAGTGATTACAAAAAAAAAAAAATAGTTTCGGACTCAAATACAAAATATATACCTCTGAGTATGCTTTCTAGTAACAAGATATGCAATGGTCTAGTGGTATTGTTGGTTGTTGGTAGAGGGTCTGCTTGGGTTCAAATCCTGCTTCAGCCAAAAAAAAAGAAAAATTTGCTTTCTATGCATTTCGCCTAATTTCACTGAAACTGAACCGTTCCAGCCGGAATTTGACTGTGCCGGCCGGATTTTTGCTGAAACTGGACCGTTCCAGCCGGAATTTGGCTAAAATGGCCGAAATTTGACTGGAATCAATACTACCGAGTAACTCGGATTGAAATCGAATCGGCTCCGGCCGATTCCGGTCCGGAACGGCCGGTTTTTCCTTCTATACTAACAACATGTTTTCATCAGTAATCAGAAAACATGCATTTGAAGTATCGCTCAATGCCTAAATTGACCAGTAAGGTGTTGAAATGTAAAAGTAAAATCCTTGGGTTTGATTCATTCTGGAAGAAAACAAGTGCAGAACATAAAATTTATAAAATGCATATAATATATGAAGGCAATACATGATGTTGTCCACCAATAATTCATTTAAGTTTGTATCATGTTTTCTCCCTCAATCTGTTTTCACTTCCATATTTGAAAATAAATACTTGGTGCTATTTTTTTTTTGCACATGGATACAGATTGTTATCAACTAAGATGCTTAGTAAGACCAATCTCTCAGTTTTGTGTTGAACATTTATCAGTTTGATACATTGTCGATAAAAAAACAAGAATGCACAAACACAAAACCTTTGGATGACAGCTGGAGGAAATTTCTTATGTATGTTACGAATCAGATAAATAAGATAGGGTGGTACATTAGATAGCCAGCTAGAAAGAATCATAAGAAAGAGATATGAGGCAAAAACAAAGAAGAAAAGCTTCTCAAAAATTTGCTCAATCAGGATTGTGCTGTATGGTACTGATACAGTTGCATAGGTGTGTTTTGAAATTTGAATTATAATCTAATTAAATAGTTACTGACCTTGTACTTCTATGGGTGCTGAAACTGAATGGTGCCTTTTGGTAAGTAGCATACAAAGAATGGTCCCGTGAGTAAAATTTCACCTTGTGAATAAGAAATAATAAAATAACAATCGGTATATAGTTATTTTGTATTAATTTAGTGAGCAATGATGTTAGAACTTTCCTAGTTTTATTTTGGTTTGCTCATTGTAGCTTTCATTTTACATTTCAAAGAGAGCAAAATAGCTTTAAATTCCAGTATAATTACGGGTAAAACTTGTGGATAAAAGAAAATGCAATAATCCATTCCCACATACATTCCATTAGTTAAATTACAATTACAAAACATGCATGTAATTTGCATTGCATTCTCCACTTTCTAAATTACAAATCAAAAGAGCACAATTAAATATTCTGCTTTCTAAAACCTCCTTTGCTGGAAGGATGTTTAAGCATCTGAGATTGAGAAAATACCTTGCAATTGAATTTTCCATTTCAAGTGTATCTCATCTGCCAAAATTGAGGTACAAATAGACTCCGTTTCCTGTACTAGTCTACCAGAAAGCAATTATTGAGAAAAATAAAAATAAATCCATCAATCTGATAGTATAACAGGTTAACTACCAATTACCAAAACAAAAGTTAACTACCAATGACATACACAGCCACCCGTGCTATATAATAATATGGAAATGCATCAGAGATTTCATAACTGAGCTCCTTTTTTACAAAAATAACAGGAAACAGAAAAGAAAATGAAAAATTGGAAGATACAGTAAGGACAAATAACCACAAAACAACAAGCATAACTGAAATAAATAGAAAATAAAAAATACCCTTTTGCTGAAACCTCGTTCTCAATGGCTTATTTTACCCTCGACACAGCTCTTTTGCAGATTTCAGCTTTGAAGCATTGAGTTGCTAAATCTACAAAGCACAAACAGGAAAGATAAATTATTTTTTTCAGTACGGAGACCTGTTATATACTGCAAATTAATCATAAATTAAGGACTGCTCACAATTTTTCAAAATTAATCTTATCTGTTTCTTCTTTGACCTATATATATCTATTTGTTTGCTGAAACTTTATACTTGCATTAGATAGCTCTAGATAATCCTACAATATATATACCTCTCAACAGAACACAAGCAGGATAATAATTAAATAATACTAATAACATGTTTTCATCAGAAATCAGAATACATGTATTTGAACTATCCGCTCAATGCCTAAATTGACCAGTAAGGTGTTGAAATGTAAAAGTAAAATCATTGGGTTTGATTCATTCTGGGAAAAAAGTGTAGAACATAAAATCTGTTAAATTAATATAATATATGAAGGCAATACATGATGTTGTCCACCAATAATATCATGCAAGTTTGTATCATATTTTCTCTGTCAATCTGTTTTGACTTCCATATTTGAAAATAAATTAGTTGTGCCATTTTTTTACATGGCTACAGATTGTTATCAACTAAGATGCTTAGAAAGACCAATCTCTCAGTTTTGTATTGAACATTTATCATTTCGATACATTGTCGATAAAATAAATACAAGAATGCACAAACACAAAACCTTGGGATGACAGCTGGAAGAAATTTCTTATGCATGTTACGAATCAGAAAAATAAGATAGGGTGGTACATTAGATAGCCAGCTCAAAGTGATTTTTGAAATTTTCAACTAGAAGCTTAGTTAAATCAGGAATCATAAGAAAGAGAAATGAGGCAAAAACAAAGAAGAAGAGCTTCCCAAAAATCTGGCAGGTCAGAACTCTGCTGGTATGGTACTGATACAGTTGCATAGGCGTGTTCTGTAATTACAATGTAATTAAATAGTTACTGACCTTGTGCTTAAATTGGTGCTCAAACTGAATGGTTCCTTTTGGTAAGTTGCATACAAAGATTCACCCGGTGAGTAAATTTTCACCTTGTGAATGTGCTTCAATTTGTTCCACTCAGAACCACCTTCTCTTTGGCTTGCAATCTTCAGCAACAACTCCTCACTGCACCTGATTTTTAGCTTCTGTGGCATTGTGGTGGTCAAGAATTCGGGTAGGAATTTCATTTCAAAATCAACCAATTCCATTGCCTTTAAATCATTAAGGTTCTCTAGAATTTTTAGATTTGGGCATCTTACAATTAAAATTTTTGTGATGCTGGTCAGATTATAAATTCTCTCCAAGATTGGATTTTCAACAATACATATACGTTTGAGGGAGGGAAAGTTCTCTACGAAAGTCAGCTTATCTGCACCCCCAATTTCTAGGTACTCCAAAGAAGTAGCATTATGCAAAAGACCATCCGGAAGTGATCTCAACTGGGGACAAGCTTTAAAATATAATTTCTTTAGCTTAGGCATGGCCTGCTGTTCCTTATTCCACAACCACTCTTTCCAATTGGGCATCCCATCAAAGGTTAAACAACTCAATTTGGGAAATGCTGACTTCGTAATTCGGCTTTGGATACCTCCCCACAAAAACTCTTCGCCCACACTAACGACTGAATAAGCATTTTTTATTCGGAGAAAATCCAAATTGGGGAGTTGGCCTAATGGGGCAAGCCCTTCAAAGCAAACACAAGAATTAATTTCAACATACTGCAACTTTGGAAGAGCTGTTCCCAAATTTAACCAATTAGGAAGGCATCTACCAAAGTAACCTTTAATTGAAATTTTTTCTAAATAACATGGAGGACAAAGCTCATTTACAACATCCTCAGCTGTCATCTTCTTCTCATTAGTTTGGGAAAGTTGCTCTTCTCTACTCAATGATGTGTAAGTTAGTTGTAGTTCTCGTAAGCGGTTTTTGTTTACAAGGTTTGCCTTTTTTGCTATGTTCTTATCCGATATTTTATCTATGTCGTTTAAATGAAGAACAAGTAGCTGTGATAGAGTTTCTATGCCATCTAGGCTACTAAATCCTTCCAAATTATTTTGGGCTGGCTTGAATCCATATAATTCAACAAGCTTATCGAGCTTATTCAACCCTGCTGGTATTGCCTTGACTCCTGAATTGTAAGTACTGAACATCTTTAGTTCTTGTAGATTGGTGATACCATGAGGGACGTGTGATAGATCTTTACAACTTGCAAGATTCAAAAATTGTAGACATTTGAGATTTCCAATGAAATTCGGAAGATTTCTTGTCTTTGAATTACTAACATCTAAGTATCTTAGATGCACAAGGTCACACAAACTATCTGGTAGGTTTGAGAAATTGGAGTAACTAAGTTCTAAGATGCGGAGGTTTGAAAAGTTTTTACACGTATCATCAAGTGGATCAAGTGCATCAAGTGCACTTTCGGATTTAAAACGAAGCAACAATGCTCTCAACCCTTTTCCTTTCCTAATTACTTCATTGCTCACCTCATCATTTCTTATTGATAGACGCCGTACTTTCACGGAACCCACACATCTGGATAAAACTTGTCCCTCAGATAATACACAGTTCTCATCTTTTCCTAATTGGTGAGCAAACGACTGCAAAATATCATGCATTTTGCAATTTTCCCCTTTATGACTTTCTTCATTTACTTCCAAAAGATTTCGCTTGAGTAGCTCCATGTAGTATTCATTCCCCAACTCCCAAAAATCTCTCTTATCATGCAAAAATCCTTCGGCTAGCCACAAATAGATTAACTTTGATTTCCCAAATACAAAATCATCAGGAAAGAGGGAGCAAAAGATGAAACATTCCTTCAAATGCGGCGGAAGGTCCTCATAGCTCAAATACAATGCATGATGGACATTTTCCGGTAGCCCATCCATGGACCACGCATTGCTTCCGAGAACTGCTTCCCAATTGGATTTCGTATTACCCTTTGTACAAAGTACACCGGCTATACTTTTGAGGGCAAGAGGCAAACCGTCACATTTTTTAACAATTTGCATTCCAATTTCTTTGAGATCTTGAATCTCACTCTCAATCCCATTTGGATCTACCTATCAAATATTGAACATGAAGTCAGTCACGTTATAATATATTTCTTTAATTTAAATCTTCAAAATTAATGCCAAGTGTATTAGAAAATTTAGACAAAGAAAAATTAATATTTTACGGTTAATTGCAAGCCATGCATTGGGAAATCTGGAAAAAAAAAATGCTATATCTGAATGCACTTCTTTTCATCCAAGTACATGTAAAACTATACTTGTAACTTTCACTAAGAAGCTAAAAGCAAACCTTTTTTTTCAATTAATAACCCAAATTTTTTTTAATAAAAATAACCAAGAAATTAAAAAAAAAATTAAAACTAATCAAACTGCCCCACTGACGGGTGGTCCACACTTCATCCCATACTGCCCCCCCGTGGGGCGGTCCACTATGACTGCAGAACCGCCCCCCAGGAGGGCGATCCATTAATTTTTTTTTTATATAACCGGATCTCTCTCTAACCAACCCACCCCTAACCTAAACCCACTGCCCTACCCGACCCTAGCCCCCATTGCCACCATCAACCACTCAATCCGGCCACCGTGAAGCCCCGCCACAACCCTCCTCTCTCTCAAGCCACCCCCTCACCCTCTCTTTCTAGGCGGCCACCACCACCGCTGCCCCGCTGCCGCTCCTCTCTAATTTTTTAGTATGAAATTTTTTATTGAAATTGTTTATAAATTGTAATAAATAATTTGTAATTATTATAAATTGTTTGGAGTTGTTAGAAATTGTTTGATTGGAATTGATAAAAATGTGAGTGATTGAAAGTAGATTTTATAACTCGGTTGGAAATGTTAGAAATTAGTGTGATTGAAATTAGATTTTAGAAATCGATTAGAAATGTTGGGAATTAGTGTGATTGAAAATAAGTTTTAGAAATTGATTGGAATTGTTAGAAATTGGTGTGATTGAAATTAGGTTTTATAAATTGGGGTTAAATATTGGTAATTAGTGTGATTGAAAAAAGGTTCTAGAACTCGATTGGAATTGTTGGAAATTTTATTGATTGGAATTAAGTTCTATAAATTGATTGCGAATTTTATTGATTGGAATTGTTAGAAATTGGTGTGATTTGTAGGTTTTATAAATTGATTGGGAATTAGTGTGATTGAAATTAGGTTTTAAAAATTAAATGGAAATGTGGAAAAATAGCGGGATTGAAATTAGTTTTTAAAACTCGAATGTAATTGTTGAAAATTTTATTGAGTTAAATTAGGCTTTATAAATTGATTGGAATTTTTGCAAATTGTTGTACCGAAACTAGGTTTTATATATTTTTTTAAATTGATTGAGAATTAATGTGATTGAAATTAGTTTTTTTTTTTTAAATTGATTTGGAAGTGTTGAAAATTAGCGGGATTGAAATTAGGTTTTTTTAAATTGATTTGGAAATGTTGAAAATTAGTGGGATTGAAATTAGGTTTTATAACTCGATTGGATGATTTGGAAATTTTTGTGATTGAAATTAGGGTTTATAAATTGATTGGAATTATTAGAAATTGTTAGAGTAATGTTGGAAAATATTTGATAATTATTTTAATTTTTTTAGTAATTCAGTAACTTGATATTTTGAAATGCAGTATGGTTAAACCTCGACGGGGACAATCATAAGACATGCTGGAGACCGGAGAGAGTTCGCATACTCCCATCGATCCCAGTCTTAGAGCGGAGAGTCTCAGTGTGGAGGGTTCTGATGCAGAGGCTATCACTGCTCATGCTCCAGACAGGTTCAGTTATCTCCTGTGGGTTCATCATAGCAAGCACCGTGTCTCACTTGCATCGATGGAGATATATTGTGTAATTTGATGAAATGTAAATATTACGTTTTAGGGTTACATATAGTTATTCATTCATACTGACTTCAAAGATACAGTATGTCACACATCCACTAATGGAGCGGTGCATCAAGAATCTCGGCTTGTATTATCTAGCCACCATGCCTAAGCCAAAGCAGATCGATCAGGCGCTCATTTGCAGTCTAGTTAAGAGATGGCGACCGTAGACTCAGTTGTTTCATCTTTTGGTGGGGGAGATGATAGTGACCCTAGTGGACGTGAACGCCTTATGGGGTATGCGGATCGATGTCAACCCGGCAGGGGGGTGTCTCGAATCATCCTGATTTGATAAGGTTGATACTAGAGCTATTGGGGGCCGCTCCAGATGCGGTGACGAAGACGATGAAAAAGAAGGGGGAGGAGGGGGAGATCTAGTATTTCTAGTACTACATCAATTTTAATGTGCTCCGCAATCATGCCTTCTAGAATCGCATTACCCTCAAGATAGAGGACGAGGAGCAAGTCAAGATGTAATCCCAAAATGCATTAAATTAAAATTAGTTTTGAACATAAAAAAATAAAATAGTTATTTACATTGACTTTTTTCATTGTAGGTACGTTAGGGCGTTCGTGCTTGACTTATGTGGTACCACAATATTCGTGGATTCCAGCAGTGATGCAGTCCCGATTATGTTCCTCTAGCAACTTAGGCACCCCGACCGACAATCGCGGTGGAACTGGGGTGGAGCCATGCTCGTCTTTTTTTACTGAGCACTGTGTCATGCTTGTCTCGTAAGTCTATATCAATTAATGTTCTTAATTTTGTATTTAATTTGATAACAATGAATAAATATAAAAAAATTGTCAAGAAACAACCAGCAGTTCCACGGCCACTCCTTCTACTCTAACATTGGTCGTGATCGTACTTACTAGTCTGTCGACCAATTATTTCGGTAGATGTGAGGTGGGAGAGAGGTGACACTGAGATATGCCAAGCATACGGTGCCATATGGGGTGATCACCACCGATAAGAGAATACAAGAAGGGGGAGGACGGTGGGTATCTCCTATGTCTGGGGTCAGCTCCAGATGCTGCGCGATGCTAATGTCGATTGGTTCCCATATCGTATGTGGTTTCGGGCCAACATTTTTCTGACGGGTGACAATGGAGCAGAGGGAGCTCGGTTATTACCCAGATCTAGTTGTTTGCTACTGGATAGTAGAGTATCACTATCCTGATTGGGTGCCTCGTCAGTTTGGCTTGGATGTCTTCATCCCGGATGACCCGATACTCGATGCGGTTGAGACGGAGAAGTTGTACAAGTAAGTAATACATACTCAATTTCATTATTATTTCACAAATTGTATCTAATTAACTTATATTGCAGGACCAAGCACAATAAGGTCAAGGTTGATTGGCGCACCCAATATCTCTACTATTACACACTCGTCGGGGAGCCTACAGACCACTTGTGGGTCTCGCCTGAGCATACGGATGTCGGTTTGGGTGCGAGACCTTAGGCATTGCGATATTCCATCTGGTACCAGAGGTGGTGCATGGCGCTAGTCTACTTACAAGGCTACTATGGTGATACTTTTCGACGGAGACTGATGGGTGATCCGAGTAGGACATACTTGTCGTAGGGCCCAATCAATGCTCACTCCATAAGTATTAAAGATTATTTAAATTATTATTTTTTTCCGTAGTACTCATTTCCTAAACGTTGTGTACTGATATATGTGGGAATCAAAGGTGCGCATGGTGAAGACTGGTTTTCGGGCGTTCGGGTATACTATGCTGCAACTGTTACGTTACGAAACAAAATATTCTAATAGATTTATATATATATGTGTGTGTATATATATTTCTAGACATAAAAATATACCTAAAGGGCTTATAGGTAAATTTTATATAATATGACATGAATTTATTTTTATTCAAAATGAATAGATATTGATGCTTTTGATATTTAGTCAAATAAATCATATATATATTATGCAAAAAGGGGTTTATTCTAATAAATCATATATTTATATAAGGGTTTATGTGCATATATTACATCCCTATGTAATATTAATTAAATTAAGGGGCTTATAGGCAAAATTACCAAGTTTATTAACCTAAACTCTTCCTTCTCCACCGTATAATCCCCTAAAGAAACCGTGTGTTAGTGTGTGTGTGTGGGTGAGTGGCGCAAGAGGAGGAGGAAGTGAGAGAGAGATCAAATTTTCGCGAAATCGATCGATTCGATCTGAGATTCGAGATTCGGGCCAAGTAGATACTCTAATTTTCTTCTCATTTGGTAAATTTCCTTTCTTAATTTATCGAAAACCTAATTCTCGATTTAAATGTCGAATTTTCATTTGAAGTTTGGATTTGGATTCGGGTTTTCGAATTATCGTTAAACTTCGGTTGCTTGAATTGAATTTCTAAATTGAATTTGATAGATATGGATGGATTATTGGATTTAGGGTTTTTGAATTGATTCTAGGGTTTTAGTGATTCAAAGAATACGGATCGATCGATTATTCGATCAAATTAAACCGTTAAGCCGAAATGAACGATCGATGGTTTCAAACCTAATACCGAATTTTATCGACCAAATTAGGAGTTATTTAACCTAATTTAAATTGGGTAAATGAATAAGTATTTATGGTTATATGGTATCGAATTAGGAAATGATGCCGCAATCGACCGTACCAATCCGGTACCAAAAACCTTGAACTTAAGTATTATTGTTGCGGGCCGCAATAGGACCCATTACGGGCTGCATCTTGGTAACCCAAAGTGGTAAGTTGAGTATTGTTAAGCCAAATCGAATGAGTACCGAACCGTAATCGCACTAGCCTTAGTTATACACCATTTATACAGTGTTAAATAACGATTATGCGTATCTTTTAAATAGACTTGGTAAGGTGTCCGGGCCGTGCAGCGCCTGCGTAGGGGGTCGAGTAGGGTATGACACGGTCCGTGTGGATTGTGACTCGGCCCGTGTAGGAAGTCCAGATTGTTGGATTTCACCCTTTCTTCGCCCGTTTCCTACAATAAACAAACAAAAGCGCAGCAGTACCATATTCTACAGGTGCGGGGTTTCTGGACTTGTTTGATATTTTATTTTCAGAATTAAACTGTTGTTTCATTTGTCATGTTGATTACTCTTTGTTGCATAAACTGAATTAGGCATTGCATTTGCATAGCCAATCTATTTCAGTTCGAATTGCTGTAATCTGGGTGATTTGCATGTGGTATGGTTTATTATTGTGTCGATCTATGAGATCTGATCTGTAGTTGAAAGTCACCAGAATTTGATAAATAAACGGATACGTGTCACCGGCGAGTGACAGTCACCTAGTGTGACATTCGCAAAACCTGGATATCTGGTTTTGCAAGGATCTTAAAGCTTTAGGTCAGGCCTGAGTAAGTCCTCAGTACCGGTTGGGGCAGTGGCAAGCGATGTGGTGATGGTTATGGATACAGGTGACTAGTGTGAAACGTCTAAGGCGTTATCCGTTGTGATAATGCAGTTGCAAGGTCTATTGATATTACGTTCTTGAACGATTTCAAATGAATTTTCTTGATATGATCTGAAACCAGAGTTTAGGAAATGGTTAAGCCAAGCGATACAGATGGGTGTCACATAAAGGGTCCAGTAGGGTGGTCCATCTCAGAGGCGTCTGGAACCCTACAGGTGTCGACGGGCTAGTGAGTAGGGTGGAACATCTGTATTTGCTACCAGACGTAATAACATGAGTTAAACCGAAGGTTGTGTTTATTTGAATTTCAGTTTGACAATTCCTCTATTGTGATTTCATTTGTTTACTGTGATCGTATTGATGCACTTTTGTTTAATCATATATTGTTATATATACATGTTAGGTAATTTGTTTATGGTTTATTTTTGAAAATAGAACTTGATTGCAAGTCCAGCAACTTATCTGTGGCAAATATTCGCACTGGGAATTTTATTCTCATCCCGTTTTGGGTAACTCTTTTCAGGTTCCGGGGCGGTTGATCCGGGAGAGGCACGACAGGTCTAGACTCCCAATTACCTGTTTTGTTTGGTATTTGACTAGAGATGTGTATTTATGTTTTTGGTTGTATATATCTATTCTCTATGTCATGAACCATGTCGTATCTGTATGTGATACCGTTCTGTTTATTATGACGTACCTGACTTTGATATCTGATCGGTTATGTATATTGTGCTTTTATGTGCTTGTTTGGGGGTTGGTTTTAGTTTATATCGTAAATGCCTTGTAAGCATATGGGAAACTGTATGTTTACGGCAGGGATCCTGTTGCATTCTGTATCTGATGGCTACGGGGTGTGACAGCAACACACTGCTCCGATCATCGAGGATTCCCAGTTTGATGGGTGCCTCATTGGCATGCTGCGCAACGCTGAGAAGAACATCAATTAGCGTGAGTTCAAGAAGGACTCACCAGTTTTGAACCTACCGAACCACCCCCGAGTCACAGTATCCAATGATGAGATACCGCTAGCCCCCCCCCAAAGGTATTATAAGTTAAAATTATTTTTACATACACAATAATTTTTCTTTAAGAGTGTGTTCTTTAAAAGTTGCACTCAAATTTTGTAGATGACAATCCGAATTGGGCATTCCATGAATGGGTGCTACAGCATAACAAGAAATGGCACAGCTACTATAACAAATATAATGTGCCGGTGCTGCTCGGCGAGATCAGTCGGTTGATCTCTGTCTAATTAAATTTTAGTTATTTGCAAGTAGCAATGCTAACATTATCTAACTGCAGGATGGGGAGCCTATTTGGTGTGCCGATCCACTTTCAGTACGACTAACATGGGCCTCGATGCCACCACCGTAGAGGACCTCACCAGACCCAGATCATCGTACCCACCCCCGAGGCAGCATGACCATGAAGCGAGTGGGAGTGGGGCGCAGATACCTGAGAGTGCTATCTTTGGGACACTGCCCCGACAACGTATCATCATACTTGGAGGGCCGATCCATGAGAGAGGTGTACAGAGTCTGCCACCCAAGAGGATCCATAGGCCGGTTCATGGCCGGGCACACTGCAGGATGATCCATGGGCTACCGGTTCAGGATCGGGCATCCAGGAGCAGATAGATATGGATCATCCTGATGACGAGGAGTCTGCAGTTCTGTAGAGGGGTGTGCAGTCACGCAGGGCGTACGGGGCACCTCCTAGGTTGTCACTGTCCGGTCTTCGCCCTCATCGATAGATTGTTATATTTCATGTTGTAGACTTGACGGTAGTATTTTATGTTTTCATTGCTAAATTTTATGTTGATCAGACATCATTTTGTTATTTTGTTCACTTAGAATTTTGTTGTTTCATTTTGTTTTATCTCATTCTCTCAGTTTTTTTTATGTGATGACGATCAAATAAGCTGCAATTGATTCGTCTTTCAGGGATAAATGTTGGAGAAAACGGCGTCGAATTTGGACTATCCATTTGACTTAACAAATCAAAAAAATAAAATATTCAAAATTGTATAATCATAAATTTGTAAAACACATTTATAAAATAAAATTTACCAAACATAAAAATATAAAACAAAATATATAACAAAATACACGAACAAAAATAACCAAATATATAACAAAATATAAGAAAATACACATACAAAAATAACCAAACGTATAACAATATATAAGAAAATTAAAAATTAAAAAAAATTGGGGAACGCCTTCTTAGGGGCAGTTCTATATTCAAAGTGTACCGCCCCATAGAGAGGCGGTCTAAGGTAAAGGGTGGACCACCCCTCACTGGGATGGTTTGGTTAGTTGTAAATTGTTTTTAATTTCCTGGTTATTTTTATTAAAAAATTTTAGGTTATTAATAAAAAAATCAGAAAAACAAATATATGCAAGTTTACACATCTTATTTTATTTGAAATTAAAAGTAACTTATAAAATATCATCTTAGTTTTCAGTGATACCTTGCTTAATTAATAAGGACCAGCCATCCTCGTCAGATAACTTATCCACTCGATGTGATTTTGTTGCCCTCATTCTATTAGCAACACTTTCATCTCGAGTGGTTATTAGTAACTTACTCCCATGTGATCCGCCACTCATGGGAGTACGCAATAAGTTGTCCCAAACCTCTTGGCTCTCTTGCCAAACATCATCAAGAACAAGAAGAAATTTCTTCTCATGGACGAGCCCCTGGAGTAAAGGCACCAGCTCTGATCTTTCTTCAAAGGCACCATGCTCACCTCCTGCCCCCCGAATCACACATTTCAGTAATTCTACTCCTTTCACCTCTTTTGAGACGCATGCCCAAATTTTCAACTCAAAGTCCTCCTCGATTCTTGGATCATGGAAGATCCTTTTCACTAGTGTGGTCTTCCCAATTCCTCCCATCCCCACAATAGCAACAACGCCAACTTTTTCTGTCACGCCCTTCTCTTCATTGATCAACCAATTCACTAGCATCTCCGTATCTTTTTCAATCTTTTCTCCCACAATATCTTCAAGCACAACCGAGGGATCAGTCTTGCGGCTTATGATTGAGTCCACTCGACGAAATCGATCGGAAGGCCCAGGAAAGATTTGTGATTCGTTTAAACCCAGATAGGATTTTTTCTTGGCAATTCCCTCCAGCCTCGAATTGATATCTTTGATTTTAAATCCAATCTCATGAGCAAAGACCGGATTGCGGAAGCAAGACAGCAAAGAGCAACCATACCGAGCATTTGTAGAGGAACTAGAAATGGAGCCACCAAGGCGCTCCATTGCCTTGATCTGACAGAGGTCGATGATTTCATCAGCATCATACATGACATCTTTGAGCTGCAAGAGCCACTGCTGAATGACACTGCTCTGGCTTTGCTTCCTCTCGGCATCGGCAAGGACGCACTGGATGTCATGAACAGTCTCACCAAGCTTTTCAATTTGGCCAGGGATGCCCAGCAACATGCCCACCTCTTCCTGCACCATTTGTACGAGAAGTTCACTAAACTTTGATAGGAATGCATCGAGTATCATTGCCATCTTAGTTTTGAATGAGAGCTGCAGCTAGTATTCAGAAGGAAGATAGATTGGAAATGGAGATAGTTGGAGTCTTGGAACTAAAGAGTTGGTGGAGGTGGAGATTGGAATGGAGTTGGTGGAGGTAGACACTGAGTTGGAATTCAGAAAAAAGTTTGTCTTCCACTAAGATTTAATCATTCATAGCCAATCATCAAGGTTGCTTTTACTTTAATTAATCTGCGGTACGTGCTACTTTTTTTGGCAATTATAAAAAGCATAGCAAAGTTCGATTTTAAAAGAAAAATGAGTTGGATAATTGGATCAAACTAGGAACTAATTAGGAATATAGCTACATGAAGCACTTCACTACCTGCGCTGATCAATAATAAGGTATTATTTACATGATGACCGGTATATATATCTGTTCAAAATTAATAGAACAATACTTCCTTTTATAATTATCTGGTTAAACAAAAGAGTAGGAAATTTATAATTTTACTTCATCTTAAACTAAATTACCATTTTAATAGATATAGCAGATTATCATATATAGGGTCTTATTCAAAGAAAAAAAAATATAATTAGATATTACACATTAATTATGATGAATACCGTAAAAAATATTTATAATATAATTAGTCATTTTTAAGTAACTATTTTTTCAAGATTTGGTGTTTGCGCTTGTTTTTTTTTTTTTTGGATATAGAAACATTTTTTCTTTCTTCATTATTTTCGGAGAAATGCTTCGTATACAATTTCCGAAATACTTTTAGCTCTAGTCTTCTAGTTAGTTTTACTTTCAAGATTCCCTTAAAGTCAAAAATACCAACAAAAATGCTTGACAAAAGTTCTAAGAGAAGTTATAAATTTTCTGAATAATAAGTTAACTTTTACCTGAAGATCCATTATAAACATATCACTTTTTAAAAAAATTCATAGGTTTGATTTTTTATCTTTTTTTAGAAATAGGTTTTATTCAGAGGCATCCAGTTCCAGTACTGAAGGTCAGAACGAAATTTTTTTATGGGGTTGGATGTGGACCTCCGTGGCTTAGAAAATTATGATAAATATAGATAAAATAACTCTTATAGCAAACGTGACATCTATTCAACCGTTTCAAAAAAATAAAAATTCAAATTGTAACTCGTAAAAACTCGAGCATTTAGTAAAAATTCAGGCTGAGTAAAGATAACGGAGATCAAACATGCATTGTGCTTGTAGTTGAAATTTGAAGCTAATTAATCGGACTTTCTTTTGAATTTATTATTTTTAAAACTCCACAAATAAAACGACATAAATTTTTGGAAAACGTGGAAAAGGGAATCACGGAATATTGGTAAGTTTTAAACAGACATCATTTTTTTGCTAAATATTGATATCTATATGTTTCTTTGTTAGTGATATATGACTCTATTACAAAAATGACAGATAAAGACGCATCACCAACTATATTTCATGTGTAGTGCTTTCACATTGGTTTATTTTTTTTTTAAATATTACTTTTTTATGTATCCTTCATCTCTTCTTAATTTTCTTATTTCTCCTTTTAAAATTCAATATTTTATATATGACCTCTAGGCTCTAGCTCTTTAAATCAATGTTATAAGAACCGGACCAGATGTCGACTCGGTAAATCTCTGTGTCAACGATTTACTGATCAAACTGGTGCATCAACCGATTCAACCGCTGAATTTTTAAAATAATTACAATTTATTAATTTAGAATCTGAAAGTCTAAAATATTATTTCTTGTAATGTACTTGATACATATAACATGACCATTCCATGTTCAAGCTCATCAAAACAGTGAAAAATAATGTTTTCAGTTACATGACATGTTGTCAACAATTGAAATAAAGAAGCAATATCGAAATAAATAATAAATATTTTTCAGTTACAATAAGTAGAATTCTTCTCAGAATAACGTTTTCTTTCCAACCTTTCAACTAATCATATGACCTCTCAGAATAGCTTTTGCTAAAACTTTCCAAGTAATTTCAATATATTATGTTGATTCACTTTTTTTTTTGTTCTAGGAAATTATTTAGTATTTGATCCATTAAAACAATTTAGCAAAATAATTTTAAAATAATTTTTAAGATTCAAAAATTCACTTGAAACTGGATTAGCATTTTAATTTTTTTTTTTTTTGCTAAATTGTTTTAATGGATCAAATATAAAAAATATTTGTTGCAGTTAAAATGCTAATCCGGGTTATTTTGCTAAATTTAATCATTTTAAAATGCTAATCCGGGTTATTTGTTGTAGTTTTTCTAATAAATCACATTTTCAAAGAAATATAAAAAAAAATTAATATTTTAATAAAAAAATCATAATATTTTCTAAAAAAAAGTTTTGAACCGGCCAAAAAATAGCCGGTTGTGAAAAAAATTGGAAACTGGTTATTTTTTTGCCAGGCTAGACATTTTTATAAATACTCAACTTTCGTTGGTACATTTGAAATGTTTTTATTTAATGTTGGATATTAATATAAAAAAGTCGGTTGCTTTTACATAATTAATCTGCGGCGTTATATTTTTCGGCAATTATAAAAAGCATTGCAGAGTTTGGTTTTTAAAAGATAAATGAGATGGATAAATAATTGGATCAAACAACTGAACAAGGAACTAATTAGGAATAGCTACATGAAGCACTTTATAACCTGATCAATAATATATAAGATATTATTTCCAAGATGACCGATATATCTGTTCAAAAATTCCAATTGTCACTCGCAAAAACTCGAGAATTTAGTGAAAATGCAGGCTGAGTCAAGAATGTAACGGAGATCCTACATGCAATCTTGTATTTGAATTTTGAAGCTAATTAATGGAACTCTCTTTTGAATTTATTATTTTTAAAACGCCACAAATAAAACGATAGAATTTTTTGGGAAAGATGGAAAAGAGAATCACGGAATATTGATAATTAAGTTTTAATCACAACAATTTTTTGGAGAGATTAATATCTATATGTTTCTCTATTAGTCCCAACCCAATCAGTACTCTCTGATATAGTGATATAAAAATGACAGACACCAACTCAATGATATAAAAATGACAGACACCAACTCAATGGGTATACTTTTGAGTGCTTTAATTTTTATTGAGTTGGTGTCTGTCATTTTTATACCCTTAAGATTAATACATATGCATTAATTAATACCTTTTGAAAGTTACCAAACTAATAATTTATATTTAATTATAAATATATTGATACCCTTAACAAAATAAAAAATAAAAAACAGAAGCCTGTCAAAAGACAAATTCTTCTTTCGAATTCCCGTTAGATGCTAGAAAAATATTAAGAGCATATTAAACCTCAATAAAAAAAATTAGCGTTGTACTTCTAATATATTTCAATTCTAATGTACTCCATCTATTTTTCTAGAAATAATTTAAGAATATATTAAAATATATGGATTACCTTAGATTTTAAATATATTAAAAGAACCATGATAATTTTTGTATATACTTAGAAGTGATTTTTGAACTGAGATCAATAACTCAGATTCAAAACATTTTAATTTTTTCCATTACGAATAGGTACATGAAGCACTTTAAAGAACTATGGTTGGACACTAGGATTTCTTTTTGTATGACCAGGTTAAACAAAAGAGTAGGAACATTATAATTTTACTTCATCTTGATAAAAAAAAAAAAAAAAACTAATTATCATTTTAATAGATATAGCAGATTATCATAGTTTCTTATTCAAAGAAACCGTAAAGTATATGGTTTATGCGTTACTGACAAATCAGCAACATTAATTGATCAGCATCCAGGGCAGAATTAAAAAATATTGTTAGGGTGGCTAAAAATTAAAATGTACAAATTATGGCTAATGGGAATTGAACTCATACTCTCCACAATCACAACATAAGCTCTTACTACTAGACTACAAGTAAACATGTGATACTTATGAGGAAAGTTGGATTATATAAATTGTTCAAAAAAAAAAAAAAGAATTCAATTAAACTTTAATATATAAAACTAAAATTTTAAAATCATAGAGGTGACTTAGCCACCTTTCGAATAGCTTTAGATCCACCTGTGTCAGCATCCCCTCCATTGATTTACCCTAGACGGAAAGAAGATTTTTGGAAACAGGTTTTATAAAGAGTCATCCAGTATTCAATACTGGAGGTTAGAATGAAACATTTTTATGAGGTTGGATGTGGACTTGTGAGGGTTACAAAATTATGATAATTATAGATAAAACTAATTATAACAAACGTGACATCTATTCAACTGTTTTTTTTTTATTTGTACCATTTAAAAAAAAAAATCAAATTGTCACTCGCAAAAACTCGAGAATTTAGTAAAAATGCAGGCTGAGTCAAGAATGTAACGGAGATCCAACATGCATTTTGCTTGTAGTTGAAATTTGAAGCTAATTAATCGGACTCTCTTTTAAATTTATTATTTTTAAAACGCCACAAATAAAACGATATAATTTTTTGGGAAAGGTGGAAAGGGAATCACGGAATATTGATAAGTTTTAATCACAACATTATTTTGGAGAGATTGATATGAAAAAGGGAATCACGGAATATTGATAAGTTTTAATCACAACATTATTTTGGAGAGATTGATATGGAAAAGGGAATCACGGAATATTGATAAGTTTTAATCACAACAATTTTTTGGAGAGATTGATATCTATATGTTTCTCTATTAGTCCCAACCCAATCACTCTCTGATATAGTGATATAAAAAAAGGCAGACAAAGACGCATCACAGCGCCTCAAATAGGTATATTTGATGGGCAAAATTTACATAATGCAGTTGTTTTTTTTAAACATAGAACAAAATACTCTCTTTCCAAAATTCTTAACAAAGTACTCTTTTAGACCTCATATTTCCTCCTCTTTCCCTCCTCCCTCCCTCCCTTTTACTCCTCCTTATTTACTCTCATTTATTATTCTAAGTTTATACTTATATTTTATATATTTAATATTAGCCGTATAAAATTAAAATTTCTTACATACTTCAAGTCTTGAACATTTAAAATAGTCCAGCATTTTTTCTGTTTCAGAAAATAGTCCACCATAATGATAACAACAATGCACTTCAAGTCTTGAACATTTTCTTTTTAAAACTTTGGTTGCTCACATTTTTTAATAATTGAGTATAAACATCATTTGCTTATAGAACACTTCGTGTAAACTTTGGTTTTAAGTCTGGCACTAATGTCACTGACACTGATGATATTGAACATCAGTATTTGTTAAACTGTCACTAATGTTATAGGTCAGTGCCGATTGTAAAGCAAGAATCCAACACGATATGTCCACATAATTTACCAGTAAGTGGTACAAAATGATTATCCGTGTCTGTTCTTTACAAGAGTCAACACTGATGATGTCTTATGTACGTAGCAGTGGGTTGTGAAATAAAGAAGTCTGTTCATATATTTTTATCACTGCTTCATAGCTGAAATTAATGCACACACCAAACGATAATGGATTCCACATCCAACAAACGAGAATGAGAGCATGGTTCTGAAAATCTAATTCGGAATCGGAATCAGTAGGAATCGGCTTAGTCAACTCGAAAACTCAGATTTTTCCGGAAAAGTATTTTTTTTATTAAAAAATAAGAAAAAAAATTGTGAAAAAATAATTAGTGGAAAGTAATGTTAAGGTCACTTGTTCACCCCTTAAAAAGAAAAAGAGAAAGGAAACAGTTAAGGAAAAAAATCAGAAAACAATTAATGATGAAATGGACATGGCCATTACCGAAAGAAATGGAGAGGAAAAAAGGGAAATAAAGTTTAAATCAGAGGCAACCAGCATCAAAGAAACAGAGAATAAAAGTAAAAAGAGGGGGTTGAGAGCACGGTACACATTATTACAACTGTCGCCCACCTAGTCACGTCACGGAACGTCACGTCACGTGTGTCGATTACGTGACGTGATCGAATTCTAGTGAAAAATACACGTCACATCACATCACGCGAACCAGTCACGTCACGTCACAGTATGAAACATAGAGTATCTAATTTTTTTGTATGTATAGAGTATTCAAATTTTTATTTTAGTGTAAGTTCAGTAATATTGGTACTTATGTAGTACTGATTTTTATTTTCTTTAGTTTAGTCTCATGAATGTTTGTAATTTGAATTTTTAAAGTAATGTCAGATGCAATCTTTTCTAAAAAATAATATTTATAACATTATTTACTTATTTTAGAAAAAATTTATATTTTTTTTCTAAATTTTCAACAATTTAAATTAAAATAATTAAAAAATTGAAATGACTAATTTACGTCACGTCATGTATGGTCACGGCGTGACTACGCGTGACGTGACAATTCGCGTGACGTGACCATCCACCACCATTTTAGTCACGTCACGTGAAAAAAAAGTTGATCATGTCGCGTCACGTCACGTGACCAAATCACGGCGTGTTTGTCATGTCACGTCACGGCGTGTCACGTATTTCCTTCTCTAGCAGGCTAAAGCACAACATTGTTTCCCTCTCTCTCATTTAATCAACCGAAATTTTTATTAATCGAAATTAAATAAAAAAATATCGAAAAAGATGACAGATTCTAAAAAATTTCGAAATCTAAGCAGAACGGGTTAAATTATTCCGTCCCTACGGACGGAACAATTTATCCCGTCTCATTTAATCAAAATTCCGTATCCAAATTCAATTAACTAAACTGAACTAAGTATTAAAAAAAAATAAAAATAAGAGATGGTATAAAACATCCCGTCCATCCAAAAAAAATAATAAATAAAGATCAGGGACGGTACAGATTTTTCCGTCCCCGAAAAATATAGATATTTCTCATTGTTATAGAAGCAAGGTCTTACTGTAAACTAAACTGGAAAAAAAAATACAGAAACAGTAAGATTCCTCCCGTCCCAGAAAAAAGGTGCTGGCCAAACAGGATACAATGCAGGAGGCACAAAATAAAGAAATATTTTTACTACTTAAAAAAAAAGAAATATTTTTAAGCTGCCCAAACAGGGCGCGCACGAGGCACGAAATAAACAAATTATATTTTACCAAAACTTTGGTGAGTACGTATCGCTCTGCAATATCTCAATTTTTGCGACGTGTCTGGTGCCATTTCGGGGCAGCATACGGGGGCCAGTATTATTGGAGCTTTGAGATAGGTACAGAATGTATTTGAACGATTGAGATGTTCTAAAAAGTCGCGCAAAGTTTGAGATATCTCAAACAGTACGAATAAAACTTTGGTGATTGTGGCACGAGCCACGAAATATCAGAATGCTTTTGTCGGACGGGAAAATTAAGATCCCAAGTTCACCAAGATTCAAGTAGGTGGGAATTGGTCCTGGTAGAAGAGAATCAGCTCAACTCCAACTAAACTCGGTTGACTCGGCTTGACTCGGACTAAAAATCGACCCAATTCAACCGAGTTTTGATGAAAAAATCACATGGGTGTGGAACTTGGACGAAACTCGGCTTGGACCCGACCTATGAATGAGAATTATACCCAAATTAACTCTACTGCTACGTACATAAACGGAACTTTGTAGATTGTAAAATGCAAATTATACCCAAATTAATTCTACTAAGTCAACATAGTTTAATAATGTGGTACTTGGAGATCTTTATTTGTTTATTGAAAAGGATCAGACCCCTTTCGGGGATTATCAAACATATACACAGGCTTCGAAGGAATTTTTTATGGAAGAAGAACGAGTCCTGTAAAGGTATAAACTGTCTGGTCAATTGGGAGACAATTTGTGCATTGAAGGAAAATAGAGGATTGGGAATTATTTACTTATCGTACCAAAACGAAGCTTTGCTGACTAAATGGCTATGGGAAATTGACACCAAACCGGCCGGCCTTTGGGCAACAACTGTACATAAACTCTATGGGATTAGAGGCACTATAGAGTTAGCAAATTCATCGGCTAACTCCCCCTTCATCAATTCCTTGGTGGAATTTCTGACTTTCTATTCAGTGTCAATTGAACTGGAGGGAGGGGTGGGATGGAGATGGACGAGCAAGAGATTATTCTCCTGCGCATCGGCTTACAGAATGATTCACCAAAGAGGTATCACTTGTTCCAATTACAGATATATATGGAAATTGAGGGTCCCCATGAAAGTCAGGATGTTCATTTGGCTAATGATTCATGATAAAATTCTGACCCAAGAGGTTCTTTCGAGGAGAGGATGCAATGTGCAGCTGGGTTGTTACCTCTAGGGCTCGAATGAGATGGAGACAACAGAACATATAATGTGGTCATGCCCATATGCAGTAGCTTTTTGGAGGGGTCTATTTCCTCACTACAACATGCGAGTCCAAATCGAAGGAGAAATGAGGGAGAAATGGATTCTGGCACTGCCAGGAGCCGATAAAAACTTACGCATCCTCACCAACAGGGTATAGGCGGCAGGAGTGTGGGCCCTATGGCGGAAAAGGAATAGAAGACTATTCTCGGATAAGAGAAAGCCAGTTCCAGTTTTAATTAATGATACAACATTTGAAATATTAATTTGGTGCCAAGATAGTTGAGTTAGGGTTGGAAAGTAATACAAGAGACTACTGTGCGAGGGACTACTGTGCTCAAACATGCGAGGGACTACTGTGCTCTCTTAGTGGCAATTTTTGATAGTTAGAACCTGTGGGGTGTGTGTGGTTTTTACTTTTCTTAGTGTAAGAACCTATCTGATACCAGTTGGTTGTCGGAGGGTTGTAAATTTTTTTTCCTAGTATCAATACAATGGATCAGAAAAGAAAAGGATCAGACCACTTGGTACTTATCTTTATCTGTTAATACAATAATGCTGGTATATATGAAAATTGGGATTGCGTCATGAGGTTGTTGGTGCATCCAGTATGTATTGGTATAGTTTCAGTACCTTTCAGTACATGCTGGAAGCACCAACAGTCAGCTTCAGTGGGATCGTTACCATTTTGTATGGTTTTGGTATGGCACTGGATACTCATTTTCACCTCTGGATGTTTATTTATTTTCAAATTGACAATCAACTGAGACAAAAAAAATTAGTAATGTCAGTGCTTGCATGCATAATTGTGGCAAATCATGTCAAACAAACACTTAAATTGCAGTTGAGGGTTTACAATTAGAAAGATTGCTATTTTAGTCTTCTAAATTAGCCTATTTTTTATTTGTTAATTAGTTTAAAAAGAGACTTATTAGATTTAAATTTTATCAAATACCTTGACAATTAGAAAGATTGCTATCTGCTTAGTCTTATAAATTTGAGAAGATTGAATATTTTAATTTACCAATTGCAAGGTAGCATCACTAAGAAATATATTAACTTTAATAAGGGCATTGAGGAGGAGGTTTGAAGGAGAGGCCAAAGCTGGTCCCACGCGGGACTCACGTTTGTGCTTCTTTTGCTTCTTGGGTCATGGAAACAAGTAGCTAACGCCAAGTGGCTAACGCAAAAGACATGGTAAGTTACAGAATTTAAGTGAATAGAAAAATCAATTAAATTAATAATAGAATAAATGAAACATAGCAATTTTTTTTATTATTTCAATAAATTTTAGATTTTATACTTTTCTTTTAATTAATAAATCTGTAAAATACAGTACTGTTATTAAGCTGAGCTTGTGTTTTTTTTTTTATCTAAATAACATTAGAAATTGAGCCTTTATCTTTGTGATAAAAGTTTGTGCATAGTTACCAAACTATTTTTTAAAATAAAGATGAAAAACAAACCCGGCCCTCACCCGTAAATATTGACAAAAGATCCCTCATCTGAATTTTGGACATACAACTTTTTATACAAAAATATTGTCTTTAATCACTAAATCAAATGTTAGTTCCCATATGAAGCTGAAGCTAACCTTATTTATGTAAAATGTTATAATTTTTGTTAATTCTCCATGTGTATAAGAAGTATAACTATAACAAATTTAATGAATGTGTCAAAATAACATGAGAGTTCGAATCTAATAATTAGTATTGTTGTACTAGATATACCTGAAGGCTATGGAAACAAGAAGTACTATGAGACTCTTGAACTAAACTAAAGATAGTTAACTTTCTAAATATTTTTCTTGAAAAGGTAAATTTATTTCTCCAAAATGGGAATATCCATATTACAGAAATAGGATCTACAATATAGCGTGACATGCTTTCTCCAGCACAACATTTATAAAGAGAGAATAATCAAATGAAGTTTGAAAAAAATCGAACTAATAATAGAAAAAAATGAAACATGTCAAAGTTTCTTATCTAAACCGTATGATGCTGAACAAATTAATGGTTCAAAATATTTTTGGTCCATTCCATAATTTGCCTAATTACAATTGAGTTTTCACATTGAGAGGTATGGATTGGATTTCAGGGTGGCGTGCGTCGTGCGTACCTAATCCGATGTATCCTAATCTCGTGAACGACATCTCAATCGGGAGAGAGAGAGAGAGGAGGAGGAGAGACTTTGATCAAAGGAGAGCAAGCGATGGAGGTTGACCCGCCATCACCAGTGCCTGAAGATTCGTCTGTTTTAGATCTTGGCAACTACAGCCGACCCGAAACATCTGTCTGGATAGCAAAGAAGGCCATCGCCTACTGGGATTCCCTTCCAAATTCAAGTATGGATTTGTTTTTTCTAGTATATATGGATTTCTTTTCTTCGTTTCTCAAGTAGCTCCGGAGATACGGATCTACGAACTTAAAAGCAAATTAATGTGGTATTCGGTACAGCTTTTGCATGGCCTTGTTAAGTCAGGATTCTACATTTGTTCTTATTTATATCATTTTGACTGCTGCTAAAGCTAATTAATGTTGTATTATCAGCCTTTAATTAAAGAGAAATTTAGACATATACCCGTTATAACTTCATCAATTAGATATTTACCCATCAAAACTTTAAATTTAGTTATTTCCCCATTCAAACCCATTCATTTTATTTATATCCCATTGAGTGATTTAATCGATTAAAAGCACTAATTAATACTAATATAAAAATAAAATTACATTTTTGCCCTTGTCCCTTCATTCTCTTTGGTAATAACCAGTCCTCTCCTTCCCCATTACTCGTTTCTTTATTTTTTTTTTTGTGCAAAAAAAGGATAATGTCCGTAGGATTTTATATAAAGCATAGTTGCAACATTATATCAATTACATGAGATAAAGCTATATGCAGGTCAAAACGTATACAGCGTAGAAAGAAAATCAAAATATGTCTATGCGTGCAGAGTTCAAATCTAGAGTATTACATATGCACATACAACACAAGAACAAAAAATTCCTGATGCATCCTTCATTTTCTAGCAATTCCACTCGTGCCTATAAAGCCACTGGTATAGAGGCAACAACCAAACCCACGCTGGTACTTCAAACCCACACTGGTACTTCACTGGTACTTGTCAGTCAGTATAATGACATTGGATACTGAACAAGTGCCTTCTGAGGAGGAGCTCCTGCTGACATTAAAATCGATTCTAACGTTCGAAAAGAATTGCTATCATTTTTAGCTTTGCTCAGATTTTTCTTTCTGAAAACTTAAGCTGCAGAAAAAAAAAAATGGTTTAATATGGGATACTGGGCCCACAACAAAATTCTTAATTGGTCCAATCATGAATCCTTGATGGAGTATCCTGACAATTATCAACACCTACAGCATAACAAGAGTTTTTAAAGGAAATTACAGAAAAAAGAAAGTGAAAATCCAAAATTTTCAATCAGTTTTTGTTTCTTTCATTAACATTATATTCATTGTTACCCTTGCCCTTTTTGCTTGAAGAGCCAATACTTGAGGATTTCACTTGTCCATCTTGAAGCACATAGTTCTTAAAAGCTATTTTTTCTCAGAAGAACCATAGAAACGAGTAATGGGGAAGAAGAAGAGGGCTGGTTAATAGCAAAGAGAATGAAGAGACAAGGGCAAAAATGCCATTTTTATTTTTTATTAGTATTAAATAGTGTTTTTAGTTGATTAAATCACTAATGGATATAAATAAATTGAATGGGTTTCAATGGGGAAATAACTAAATTAAAGTTTTGATGGGTAAATATCTAATTGATGAAGTTATGATGGGTACATATCTAAATTTCTCTTAATTAAATCGGACAGGTTGTAGCACTATGACCAAAAACACAACAAGTATTTACCATAATAATTATTGCAATTTACCTTTGTGTCATATATATTTTATATAATGAGCATTGCAAAACTTTTTGGATTTCCTGATGCAGATAAGCAGGAGTTCCTGGCTATGCGTGCCATTGATTTTGTCACTTTCTCACGTTTCTTTATCCAGGATCCATGGCTGGCAGATTTCCTATCAGGTGTAATAGCATTCTTTGAGATCCACGGTACATGGGAGACCTATGTCTGTCCCAACCTAGCTTGCTCACGTTTATTCAAGGATGACGAGTCGCTCATCATTCACCTCAAATGCGATCACTTCTCAGATATTCATCCTGTTGCATGGCCACCCCGACGGCACAATCTGGCTGAGGAGCGACAGTGTGCTAATGCCCTCTGTAAGATGGTCTGGAAACCAATTGTTGTTGAGGCCGCATTGGATCTGCTCTCGACAATGTGTCTAAACCATGAACACGTCACTATGGCTGATGTTTATGCTTGTTCTGATCAGCTTTACTCCTTGGATTGGCTGTTTTCTGAGGACCTTGAGAGAAGTAGACTTTTGATTGAATTGAAAGAGGGATTCCAGGTCTTGCTAGCTAAACAAGAGCAGGCTTCTATTTCATTGATCTCTGGTGGATTCTTTATGACAATACTTCCTTGGCTACAGAGCACATTTTTCTTGACCATTTTCCCAGATTCAATTTGTCCTTTCTTCAACGCATTCTGGCGCATTCTGCCCTATCCTTTTGTATGTTGGAGGCAAGACACCTCTCCCGATTTGTTCAACTTGTGAAGGAGATGAGCCAGCTTGTCAAGCAACCTACATTGAACATTGGAAATCAAGAATTCGATTCTGCTGAAAATGATTTTACCGTGACATTCTGGACGCGTTCTCTGTTTCTCTTGGTGAAAACCTTTCATTTTCTTTCCAGGCGGGTTCTCTCAGCCATGGTGGCAAGGAGTCAATATTCTCATTCTTGTGCAGCACTCCGCCCTTTCCCTCAATTAAAAGAGTCCCTAATAAAGCCTCTGTGATCTTTTCTCGTGTGCAGGAAATCCTAGAGCACTTGAAAGAGGGTTGTACAGTCACAAGACTTAATCATCAGATAAGATCGTTTTGGCTTGGTCTTGACTGTCTCCAACCATGGTGCAGTAAGTGCCGGCTGAAGTATCAAATCCGTGGGCCACTTAACGTTCCATGGGGTTTTCTGTTGTCATTAATGGGGGTGAATTTTGATCTTGATTCTACCAGCCGCATTACGTGGGGGCCCTGTTCCTTTATTAAAGTCCCTGACCGACTTATTGAATCTCACTTTTAAGGTTTGTGATCCTAAGATTCCACACTGTCTTTTCTTTTGCCATATAATTATAGATTTCTTTGTTTCTTGTTGTTGATCCACTAAACTACTTTTTGTTTCTAGAGTGAGCTGTGCCATCTTGAACTTGTCACTGAATTGCAGTGCTTGGAATCTCAGCTCCGCAGTCTATGCGCCGTCGACTGTCACAAAATTATTTTACTAGTTATGGGATCTTTCTTACGGGTATGCAAATTAATTTCGAGATTGTTGACATGCTTTCTTTTCCATGCATGTATTGTTTCTTTCTGTATTTGCTCTTGTAAACTTGAAGCGACTAAGACTTATTATGTTGAGCCTATTCAATTGCAGCTGAGATTGTATTATAGCTTGAGATGCCGCAGTCTTAATACGGAAGATGAAAATGCTTTTGAGGTATGTGGAGAAAATGTAGATGACTTGCTCATTTTTTATGAACTTGACGGATACTTCACTTTTATTTTATTTTATTTTATATGTCAAGTCTTATTTAACCCGACAACTATCTAATCAAGTGTTGCTAGGTCTTAGCTGCTTGTTAAGTTTTGCCATGTGCTTATGCAATCCTTGTACAATTATGTAGCCTGGCACCCATGTATACACGCTGCCAGCATCTGTCATTACTGGACCTGACATTCGATGTATCAAAATATACAATGAAAAACCTCTCTGGTAGGTTTTAGGGATGCAAATAAGTGGGGCTCAAGCGCACCAATCCCAACATTGCTTTGGGCTGTTTATTATTTGAATTAATTCAAAGTTGGGCTGAAAATATTTTAAGCTCTTGAACTTTGGCTTCCTTGATATCGTGTCAAGCTCAAGGCCCGTACAAGAAATGATTTTTGACTAGTTTTATGTTGGCTGCACATTGATTCAGCAAATGAAATGCAAAATATAATGTTTGTTTTCTTGGTGAGATCTATTATGCAATTGACAAGTACTAAACCCATCTTATTGAAAAATCATTGATGATTGTGCATTTAAATCTACATTTGCATACTAGATAAATAGCTGGTAGAGTCGAGTTCAATCAGATAAATGCAACTCTTTTATGTGGAAGTACCAGGCTAGAAGTATTGTTGGGTGGTGCCTTACATCAGCTATTATGTTCTTTAATGCAGCGATGCCCAATGATATCACATCAAGAAGAGAATGCTGAACAGAAGATCAGTAGTGACGAGAGCAAATCTGAATACGGTTCTGACTATGACACCGATGAATCCTATTTTAACATGGATTACGGTCTTTGCGAGAGTGAACCCGAAGAAAATTCTGATAGTGAAGATAGTTCCAAATCTACTACCGAGAGCGAACCTGAGACGGAATCCAAACTTGATGACAAACCTTGGAGGGTAGACCCAACCATCTGTAGGTTGGATTCAACCATGAGTGTGAGAGCGACAGGGAAGACCGCAGACACTGGGCCTTTCTTTTGGATGTCTGTCTCTAACATTCTGCGGCAATGTGTGAAGGACCGTAACCCTATTGGACGTAAGAGCGTGCTGGGAGGGATAAGGCGGTTTAGGCTTAATAAGACATGGAAGTACTGGCTCTGCTACAGCTGTGACGAGACTTTCATAGATCGAGAGTCCCATATGGTGCATTTGGAGGACAAGCACCAGCTTTGCCTTGCTCATGATGATTATTGGTTGATACCCAAGCAAGAGAGTCGAGATGAGGTAGAAAAGTTAAGACAAGATGAGGTAAAGAGTGAGCTAGGCTTGGAGGACTCCATCACTCTTGATCATACTTATCGTTATTTTCTCGTGGATTCGACAAATTTCTATCGAATACCATCAGCCAATGAAGAGGAGAAACTTCGTCAGGCAAAGCGTAAAGAATGCATGGAAATTGTTGGTGGTGTGCATTCTAAACTCTGTGACTTGAGCAGCCTTTTCCAAACCAAATGCAAGGACTTGGCGTATTTGGAGGTTGTGAATGCCCTCGTTCCCGTGTTGTTTAATGGAGATCAGCCCCTCGCACTTCTTATGATCTGGCTCCGCAAGCTTTCTGCCATGGACTGGCGTACTGGCACCACCCACCAATTGCAATTCCGATTTCTCTCTCAACTTCTTTGTCAAGCTCATGATCAAGGCTATGGTCCTTTAAGCAACTCCTCTGTGCAAAATGCTTTTCAAAACATGAGGGACGATCTCATTTCCAAGGTTTGCTATTATTGTTCCTTCCTCTTGCCTCTCTTCTTTACCTCATCTCTTTCTTATGATTTAAGTTTGTCCTTTCAGATTGATTGGCAAGATGAGAAAATTTTGGAAGCACTTGTTCAGATAGATGACTTAAAGCGCAACCTTTCCAACCTCTGTGTCTATGACTACAGGACAGAGATTGTGCCTTGTGTCAGCTCATTCTTGCATGTATGCAATCTCCATCCGTTAATGTCTTAATGTCCCTGCCTTGGCCTTCTATATATATGTTTTGATATGTAATAATTTTTTTTGAATTCACCATTTGTTTAATTTGCTGCAGACAAAGTCTGGGTTTGATGATAGCCTTAGGTCCCTTGGATGCAACAATATGAAGGTACGCATGACTGCTGCTTATCTTAGTATATTTTTTTAAATTTCCATGTTCTTTAATATTCCTTCATTGTTAAATGAACTGTTAAAAAATAATTTATTTTAGGAGTTGCTATCTAGTGTCAACCCTGCCTTCCTGGGCAATTCACGCTCCTTTAGTGTGCGGGTACTATCACCTGGTAATGTAAGTGATGTACTTTGATAGAATTTGTAATCTATTGTCTATGTTTTTCCTTTTAACATGTTTCCTTCTGTTCGAGTTCACTAAGTGCATGCTGGCATCCAAATTAAAGGACCAGAATAGATGGTTCCAATGTAAAGATTAGTTTCATTTCGACTCAAAAGGGTGGCCTAATTTCGTTTCTTAATCAATGATTATTTATAAACAGGTGGTTATCAATACTAGTAGGAAGAAGCGGTGTTGGGGACTTGCTTTTATAGGAATCAATCTGGACATTGATGGTGCGAGTTCTATTAATTTTTCTTTCTTTATTACCCCTTTTCATATACATGCTGAAGGTTTTCTTCTCATGTAAGCTTCCAGCTTGAAAGTTTTTTTGCTCTTTCAGGTGAATGGCCATCTAGAATACATAACTGGAAAATCACCGGAATTTTCAAGTATTATGCGTTGTTTACTTGGCCTCCAGGCACGAGTACGGGATTTGGAAGGGTGATGAATTGCAATTGTGAGGCTGATCCGTCCATGCAATCAGCTGTGAGCAGTGTGGAGGATCTCCTGTATTTAGCTGTTGGTGACAAGTTCCGTTCCATTAATTAATGATGAATACTTTAGACAAAATCGTTAGTGATGGGTAGTTGTAATGAGTGTTAATTGACATGGTTGTTCGATGTGAGCATTTTAATTCACTTTGCTAGTATTGAAAATCTGAATCTAAGTTGTGGTATCAAGCTGGTGATCAATTAAATTTGGTTGGTTGGTTTGTTGCGTTTGTGTTGGACGAAAGGAGCGTGGTTTTATCTTCATTGTTGTTTGCTCACTTGCAATGCCTGCAGCTACCAGGTTCTACCAGGTTCTGCTTTCATATATATATATATTTTTTTTATTTTTTTTTTTATTTTTTTTGATACAAGTGAGATCAATCCCACCAATTTCCATTAACAAAATTCTTTTACATTAATTGTTTCTAAGAACGGTACCACCATTATGGTACCTAATATAAAACAAAAGAAATTGCAACGTAACAAATATGCAGACACTATGCAACAAAGACATAACAGTAATAGTAAAGTGGTATCACAGCTGAACCTATTACAACTTATGCAAAAAGGACCTTGCATTAACAATATTCACAAAATCATCATATTACTTAAGCTTCTTCAACTTGTTTGTCTTGGTTCAGTGTGGTTTTGAATTATTATTTTTTTTATTTTTTATTTATATTTAGTTGGGATGGGGGTCGTTTATTTTGAGGTTACACCACCTCTTAGTGAATTAATTCAGTATTATAGTCATTGTGTTATTTTCCTCTTTTAGTCGAAATAGTTTTTTCAAATAGAACTTCAGGGAGACCATATGATTTTTCGAAGTTGAATGGAATCTTGTTTTCTTGTGAAAAACAAAAACATTATTTTATTATTTGTAGGAATTACTCGACAAAGATATTCCAAACTGTCCAATATTCAATAACTTAAGAAGCTTGGAACTCGGGAAATAGGAGAAGATCGAGTTATGGTTGGAATTTAGTGGCTTGCTTTCTCCAGCATTCACCAAATTTAAAGAAGCTCATCTTGAACTTCTGTCAAGTAATACATATTAATATTTTTTTTTAAAATCCCAACGGTCGATTCAAACTGTTTAATATAATTATCATATGAATATATATATTTGCAGACCAAATTTATATTTTTTTTTAGAATTTATTTACTATTTTTTAAGATAGGTAAAAAAATCACATGATCTGAAAATTTTGGACCATCTAAAACAATAATTTTCTATCTTAAAAAGGCAGACAAATTTTATATTTTTAGATTTTATCTACTATTTTTTAAGATAGGTAAAAAATCACATGATTTGAAAATTCTAGACCATTCAAAATCAATAATATTCTATCTATCATAAAACATAGTAAAAAAATATTTTTTAAAATATATAAATTCAATCTACAAGTACATATTCATAGAAAAATCATGTTGAACAGTTCAAATTGACAGTTAGAATCTTAAAAATGAAATATTAATCTGCATTACGGACCAATCCGTACTATGCATAATACCATAGACTCAATCATGTTATCGGATCCAAAAAATAAAACTGAAAAAAATAACAACTATTGTGCTATTTGAATTTCACTTTACTCATTCTAATAAATAAATTATTTTATATTTCTCTCCACAAATAAAAGTTCTTAACCCGATTGCCACAGAGGTCCACACCTTACATGAAATTTGAATAGACCATTGTATAAATTAGCAACATATAACTATTGGTTTGGAAACTTGCATATTTAAAACAAAAATCTACAAAGAATTAAGAAAGTGCAAAACAGACAATAGTAATACAAAAGCAAAAAATGTTTCATGGAGGGGTATAAATGCAAAAATTCAAAATCTACTTTTCATATATTAGCAAAGATACAGTAGTTCTAATAAAAATTATTTTTCCTGTTGACACAATGAATATAGCATATCAGGAAAAATGATTTTTTCTACGAATTCAAAAAGATTGAGTAATTTCCATTTTCATTGTCACAAATATAGAGGAAGAGGATATATGAAACAGAAGAAATCATTTTTAACTGTAGGAATTAGAGATAACTTTAAAGAAAAATAAGGAAACAAATCGTTAGGAATTCATTCAATTTTAATTGTAACAAACTATATAGCAGTATGTGTGACGAGTATGCTTTTAACTAAATCTATACTCCTAAACATAAAACAGATGTATTTAATCAAAAGAAAACAAATTATGTAATTCGAGGGCTGATATTAAATCCGAAAATTTATCTTACAATCTTAGCCGTTGACAGGTCAGAACAACTATGTGCATAATATAAGAATGGAGATATATTAGTAGCCGATGTCAATTTGCTGCCTGTGCAATAATTTTCAAAAGCAAATAAGAATACGTAAAATAATTTATTTTGGATCTCTTTAATAGTTCAGAGTACAAAGGGTCTTGGTACTCCCTAGAGCACCCTAGTTCTACTCTTGTTTCAAACCATATATACGATAGATAATATTAAATACGAGTAAATTAGACATTAAGATGTCAAAGTTTCTCTTAGCTTTCATTAATCTAAATATTAATTGCTCTCCAAATAGCAGCACCTAAAAAAAACACTTGCGCAAACCTTTTTCCTATATATTTGATTCATGCAAGAAAAATATACTACATGTTATACTTTTGTCAAACGCATGATGAGCATTAAAAGAAAAAAAAAATATTTATGATATTACATAATCAATGAATTTATAAGTTTGTTCACGGATGGATTAATGAGCAGTCAATATTCTTTAAAATAAAATATAATTTTTTTTAAAGTAATCAGGTTATGTTAAAAACAGACAGTCAATATTCTTTTGTTTTCCAAATAATTATATGATACAAGTAATTAACTTACCGAGTATTTGTACATAGAATAGAGGAGGTAGAACCGTAAAAGTCGATATTTAAATCAATGTTGTAAATAACGGTGTGCGGTTGTCGGATGGACGGAGTACTACTAAGTAATTAATCGGTATGCGACTAATTAATCGGAATTATGTGGACAATTTAATATTTTTTATTAAATTTATAAATATATATCATAATCATTAAAATTAATTTATTTAAAACATTAAACTTATCAAATAAACTTAATTTAATTTAGTTTTATTATAATATGATGCTACGATTATTTCTTCTTAACACATAAGTATTTTACGTGTTAGTAACATATTTATTTAATGAAAAAAAAAAATTTAAGAATTAAACTTTTTCAAATAAGAATAACATTTTACTTAAAAGAAATGAAACATTCTAACATAAAACTAAATTTAGTTTATGATAACAAATTAATTTTAAAAAAGATATCAATAAGTAAAAAAAAAAATATATGTGATATATAAATAATAGAAGAATTAATCACAAGTAAGATAAAAATAATAAATAAAAAATATTGAATTTATATTCAAGTACAAATAAAACTATAATACAAGATTTATAAATCTTATTATCATACACTTTCACAAAAAAAAGCATTGTGAACAAACAGAAATAAACAAGAATAAACGGAAATAAATGAACGATTAATCGGTAATACGACTGATTAATCGGAAAAAATGGCAGATTAATCGTTTTCACCCGCGAATAGGCATCCGTTAAGTGTATTCCCAACGGTTTGGCTGCTGTTAAAATATATGAGTCCGGATTTACTGAAGTAACTGAATTTTTCATTTTGGATTCGATCCATCCGATCAGATGTGGAATGCAGGGGATCATTAAATATTCGTGGCAAATCTGATCGGACGGTCTGAATACAAACACAAATGTTGAGGTACCTTTACTGTACCCATTTTACTTGGACTGAGCTCCCAAGTCATCTCCTTCCAGTCAAAGAAGATAGAAAAACACTTAAAACCGAAACCCTAAATCAAAGAGCGACAATCATCAATCTCTTTTGCTTCACCTCGTATTGATGAATCGAAGGTTGCACAGAAGCAAACACAAATCCAAACCGACCTCCTTGGAAACTCTCCTCTCCGTCAGGTATGGTCCCACATTCTCTCTCTCTCTCTAGAGTTCATTTGTCCACATTTTAATTTCAACTTATCAAATTTTTTTCAAAATAGCTAATTTCTTGCACAATATTTACTATGTTTTCGTTGATAGGTGCTGACTGTTGCTTGGGATTAGCTTCGTATTCGTTTTATCTTTCATATCTTGATTACAAAATCAAAATCAGCACAAAATAGCTGACATTTTCATCTGACCCCTTGGCTTGGGGCAATGGGGACCCGCCAATTAGAATCATTTGTAAGAGAGCGTTGTAGATCAGGCACTCTTACTGTTAATGAAGCACATCGCCTGTTTGACCGGCTTCTGGCCACCAGCAATCCGGCACCATCCATCTATCCCTTCAATCATCTCTTCACAGCACTAGTTCGCATGAATACCTTAACCAACCATTATGCTACTATCATTTCACTGTTCAACCGATTGGACCAATCTAAACAAATATTACCCAATGTTTGCACATATAGCATCTTGATAAACTGTTGTACCCGAGTGGATCGGGTCGGATTAGCTTTTGTTTTACTCGGACGATTTCTTAAGGTCGGACCAGGGGTTCATTCGGATGTATTCAATCCATTACTAAAGGGTCTTTGTAAGGACAATAGGGTCCATGAAGCTGCAGCCATAGTGCTTGACAAAATGCCTAAGCTGGGCTGCACACCTGATCTCTTCTCCTATACCACTCTTATGAATGGGTTATGTAAGATGGGACAAATTGACAAGGCAGAGGAACTCTTGGATTACATGGTTTCTAAAGGGCTTCAACCTGATGTCGTGACCTATACCACTCTCATAGATGGACTGTGCAAGAAAGGGCTGCTAGACAAGGCAACGCAGATGCTGCAATGCATGATTTCCAATGGCCTTGACCCGAATGTTGTAACTTATAATGCTCTCATGGATGCGCTATGCAAGAAAGGAGAAATTGAAAAGGCAGAAAAACTCTCGGATTTAATGGTTTCTACAGGGGTTCAACCTGATGTCGTGACCTATACCACTCTCATAGATGGCCTGTGCAAGAAAGGGCTACTGGACAAGGCAAACCAGATGCTGCAGTGCATGATTTGCAAAGGCCTTGAACCAAATGTTGCAACTTACAATGCTCTCATGTATATGCTATGCAAGAATGGAGAAATTGAAAATGCAGAAGAACTCCTGGACTTCATGGTTTCTAAAGGGTTTCTACCTGATGTCGTGACCTATACCACTCTCATAGATGGATTGTGCAAGAAAGGGCTACTGGACAAGGCAAACCAGATGCTACAGTGCATGATTTCCGAAGGCCATGAAATGAATGTTGTAACTTACAGTGCTGTCTTGGATATGCTATGCAAGAAAGGAGAAATTGAGAAGGCTGAGGAGCTCCTGGATTACATGGTTTCTAAAGGGGTTCAACCTAATATTGTGACCTATAACATTCTCATTGATGGACTGGGTAAGAAAGGGATGCTAGACAAGGCCGAGCAGGTGCTGCAGTGCATGATATCCAAAGGCCTTGAACCGGATGTTGTAACTTACAATGCTCTCGGACGTACTGTGGAAACAAGGAGAAATTGAGAAGGCAAAATAACTCTTGCATGGCATGGCTTTGGAATTCCAATCATAGCAAAAGGAGCACAGTCAGAAAAGAAGAGCATAACCTGGAGGTTGTGGCTGGTATAAATCATATGCAGTGCTGATGACAAATTGGTATTTTTGCTTTTGTTTGAATCACTATTCTTCATGCTTAAATTTTGCATATTGAGGAGTCACTGGTATCATTATTACCGTATTAGGTAACAACCAAGCTTGACAGTAATTCATAAAGCTTTCGGGTCCATTTTGTAAAAGAAAATAACACATTGATTGTTTAATCTCCCAAGCCTTGATTAGTAGAGGTGATGATTGAGGCATTGAGCTGCTTTTTAGTGTTTTTCCTTTATCTAACGTGCTGAACAAATTTTAAGCTCCTACCAAATTTTGATTTGTTCAGTTCATTCTAGTGAGAAAGGGAGTAGATAGAGAAAGAAAAAGGGAGCAATGCATGTGCTAGAGACTGGAGACCAGTATAAAAGCTTCTGTTAAGAAAAAGAGACTTGGGAATGGAATTGCTGGCTATCCAATTTGAATTGTCGCTGTGGGCCTCGAAGCATTTGCATGGTCAGTCTACAAATTTTGATTCCCACAATCAGCTATTTCTCTGTTAAACAAGGGCAAATTCCAAGTCAAACTTACTGGTAAATAGTAAGCATTAGCAATTGTTCACTAAATCAATCAGAGTTAAATTATTGTTTGCTTTCGGAAAATTTACACTAAATTCATGGGTATGTAGTCAGAAAATTCTATTATTTTCAGTAATATTTCATTCTTAAACAAGTGATGCTCAAGAATTTACACTAAATGCCTTTCCCCTTGGTTAAATAGTAACCATTGTGTATATTTGAACACAGTTTGTAGAATCCCCTTGGAGCTAAGAGGTTCCATCATTATCTCAATTTTCTCAAAAGTTAATGCTGGTCGCTAGCTACCTCCCTCTATTAATTAAGATTGTTATTTCCGTTATTATCTTTTCCCATAACAAATGTATATTATATTAAATTAAGATTGTGACCGACAACTGATAATTAATTCTCAAATTTTACAAGAAGTTTAGGAGCAAAGATGAATCTTCTAGTCAAAAGTCGACTGTGATATGACACTCTTTACTAAGTGATTGGTTAATTATGCAGAGCATCTCGGCCAACCACTTCCATCTCCCAAAAATGCTGAAGATCGACATGCTTCTTTGGTTCTCCGGGCACATGAATGCCCGCTAGATGACCCAATTAAGCATGGAAGGCAAGGCAGAGGACACGAGTACCAGAGAAACCCGCGAAACCCACTAGATATGCTGTGGCATTCTCACACAGTTCCATGGAACATGATACCGCGAGTGTTACATGGAACATTGGGATCTCATAGTGCACATTTTGTTTTTCCCTTTTGTTTTTAAACTCTCTAATTTTTTTTTCTCTGTATAAAAAACATATCTACGTGATGATTTGTGATTGCTTCTTTTCATCGGCAGCGATTAATTCTTTATAGTAATTATAAAATTTGTTTCAAGTTCAACTTTTGAGATGAGTACTTCTCTATATAACTATAATTTTTGAGATACTGTCCTGCTAAATTACCAACAGTGTTTTAAAATTCAGTCTAATTCGGCCGAATATTTGTATTCGGTTGGAATCCGCATAGAAAATAAGTATTCGGTCAATATTCGGTTCCGCATATTCAGTTGCATATTCCTCATATTCCGTCTCTGATGTAAAATCAATCATTTATTAGATACTTTCTTAATTTGCATACAAATTAATATTAATTATCATTTTAAAATTCACATATATAAATTCGGATAAAAATCCGAATATGCAGCTGCATACCATATATGCGGTTTGCGGTGGCCTTTAACCGAATATTAAAACACTGAAACCAACAGACAAAAAGTAATTACTTTGATAATATTGTGCAACAAAGTAATTACTTTGATAATATTGTGCAACAACCTGACATTTTGGATTAATTTCTCTAGATATAAATCAATTTAATCAATATCATTAAAATTAACCCCCATTTGAAATCCAATTCTATATATGGCTATTACTCATACGTGTGTGTGTGTGTGTTTTAATGTAGTTTGAGATCATTTTATGCTCATTTCAGTAGCATTGTAATTGTTTCGTTTTCAAACTCAGAACCATACAATTAAGTCATCTTCTAATATTTATATCACTGTGTAAATATTCTTAGGATTGAAGTGGATTTTTTGCAGCGTAAAATATATGAAATAAGGTATACCATTAACATGCCAAATTTAGTTAGCCAAACATATAAAACTCACTTGCTTGGTGAAGCTATTTTTTTACTGAGGCCCTGTTTGGCACACCCACATAAAATAGTGAAATGCAGTTCAAATATTATACCAATGCCCATTCCTCAATACACGCCGAACAGGATCTGAATTCGTTATTCCACCTGCCATTTGGATTCAATCATTACCAGTTTGTTAAATGAATTATTTTCAATGTGCTTATCTTATATATTGTTTTGTTTATTTAACATTTCTTCTGATATATTTTTTTATTTATTTGATTTGATTTAATTATTATAAAAATTGAATGGACAAATTAACTTTTTATTTCAAACTCTCTCACAATTTTTTTTTTGAAACCTTCGCAGAGACTGCGAAGTCGTGAGAGGGAATCGAACTCTCTACTTTTGAATACAACAATCCTAAGACTTTTTTCTAGCCAACTGTGCTCTTAATGCAGTGACTAAATCATGCTTTTAATGCAGTGTCCTGATTTCAGTTGAAGGTGACCAAGATTGTGTGTAGTTGAGTTCATCTCTTTTTGTGGAAAAGGGTAATAACACGTATTAGGTACTTTGAAATTTTGAAATATGAAGCTGAAAACTTTACTAGTACTGTGTATTTTGCATCAGAGTTAATATAAGTTGGGGGCTTGACCCCTATCTTATTTAAAAAAAAATTAAGTCTGTTCTAACACTTGATTGGTAGTAATTAAAAGGAGAGCTTTTGTTCTATTTATAATTTGTCAGATGCTTCATTTCCATATTTGTTCTGTTACATGGAAAATATTGCAAAAAAGTCATTTTGTATTTCACTTTATTACCACCACTGGCGAGATCATTTTGTATTTCACTTAAGTAGTTTAGATAATATAATTACTAATATTATGTCTCTAAAATTAGTATTTCTTAAAGATTAATATGATATTTTGAGACATATTACTAATTTAATTACTATTCATATTTAAGCGATTAAAATCATAATCATGTTGAATGAGGCTATGGTACCATATGTATGTTACGATTCAAATATGTGTTGTGAGTTTATATATTCATTTTTAATGTCTAAACCGTCTATACCAAACTGCTCACTCAGATATTTTTTTTTTTACCATCTTCTCACAAACAATAAACATGGCAACGACTTCTATGGACATAAGGACCTATTTGTAAAATGAACATATTTTTATTTTCAAAGTTCAAACAGTCGATCCGAACCGTTCATCTTGTTCTCCATATTAATATGTGTTTGGAGACCAAATTTTATATTTTTCTGATTTTTTTTACTATTTATTAAGATGGGTACAAAATTCAATGGTCTGAATTTGATATTTTTTGTACCCATCTTAATAAATAGTAAAAAAATTCAGAAAAATGTAAAATTTGGTCTCCAAGCACATATTAATATGGAGAACAAGATGAACGGTTCGGATCGACGGTTTGAGCTTTGAAAATAAAAATATGTTCATTTACAAATAGGTCCTTATGTCCATAGAAGACACTCTCAATAAACATAACTGAGAAAATTTTCATGAAAATTATATTTTGTTACACATAGGTGTTAGGAAAGAATTTGGATCCTCTAAAGTAATTCAATTTTTTAGTCTTGATTCAGACTGTCCGATTTACTTTTAACATGAATATTAAAGGCCTCCCGGTTCTATCACAGATTAGATTGGTCGAATTTTTGATCGAACATTCCGGATCAAAACACAAAAATATTGCAGGTCCCCAACTCACCGAAGAAATTAACTTTGCTGTAATTGAAATGTTCCAATGCATTGCTGCCTTACCCAAGCAAACCTTTACTTGTTCATTTTTAGACCTATTATTGGTCGAGCCCTTGAATTAAGCAACTCTGTCAAGCTGAGCAAAATTCAGTTTAAGTGTTGGAATGTTCTTGATTTGACAGAACTCCCTTCACTTGAAATGAGAAATTATAAAGATTCCAAAATTCTATTCGGACTCGAACCTAGATTTGTTCGGTACTGCTATGATCAGCATGCTTATTTTGAATTCAAATTGAATTCATGAGAATTTGTCAAGATTCAAAAATTTGATAGTGAAATAAGAAAGTTGAGAATCGATAAAGAATTCTCATTACAGGACGGAATTTGAATTTGGATATCTTTTATTTGTATTTCTAAATAGTGAAAATTCAAAAAATAGGTCAAGTTTTTTCACATTCTGGTATCGAGTTATTTTTCCCCAGAACTTTTCCTACAGGATTTTCACTACTACCTACACCATTTATAAAGAGGTTTTGATTTCTAAGCATGATCATTTGTCTTTTTGTTATATGGGACTCGAAAATGAGCTCAATTCAATATCACCATGTTAATTTCACTCTCTGTGATTAGTTCTCTTCAGGGACACCATTTCTGGTATGAATATGTATTAATACCTGATGTGGTGCATACATAGGATTTCAAGATTTATGTGTGTGTGTTTTTGTAATAGATTGATCTTTTTACTATAATATTCTGCCTATTTTGGGTGATTGTAGTAGGGTAGCAATTTTTGGGTGCCCGTATTTAGTGGTATTCGATACCAAATTTGTACCTGTGGCACCACCAGGTTGCTATTTTGATCAGTTTCCATATTTTTCTCTTTAATTTGATTGTCAAATTGTAGTCAATTTAATTGGTGTTTCGTAAGAGGTCCAAAGCTTATCTATGGCTTAAACAATAATTTATGCTTGGGTAAAATACCACTCCGAATACAATAATTTATGTCTTGTAGTATACTAGTTGTCTAGTTCTGCATTTTGGTCATTAATTGTTTATAATTTGTGCAACTTTTAGTATATAGGTTATAGACAAATCAGTGTTGTAAATAATGGTATGCGATCGTTAGATGTACATGGTCCCATCAACAGATTAATCGAGAATAATCGAGAATAATCAGTCATAATTAGAAATAATCGGCCGATTAATGCAGCACACTAACTAAAGAACTGGAAAACAATTAATCAATCTCCTCTTTTGTAATAACTCTATTCAATTTCTTAAAAAAATGTTAAATCAACAATTAGGTACGCATTCTTGGCTCTCTCTTCTTCCCTCAACTCCTCTCATTTTACTATCTTTAAGAATTTTAAAAATCTTAAAATATTTGGTAGCAGTTTTTTTTTTTTTTTTTTTTATCGTTTCATCGCTATAGCTTAACAATATTATTATGTTTTAATTTTTTAATTAATGGATGCAATTTTTATTTGTTTATTATTGTAAAAAAAAAATCTTGTTAGAAGTTTGAATTTGCATTAATTTATTGGTATTAATATTTCTTGTTGTATTGATAAAATTGTGATTTGGTCACGATCTAATAACATTAGTCACATTTAGCAATTAGTTTTAAAAAAAAAATTAGAAAAATCATAAAGGTTATAAAAAAGGTATGTAAAAATCATACACTAAAAAATGATGTTGCAAGAAATATGTTGAAATAATAAATTTATTTTACGGTTTTTAAATTGAGATTTGTGATTTTTTTTACATCTCGGCAACGTGTGAAAATTTGATTATGTTCATTATTAAATCTCCAAAAATTCAAATTTTTTTTTTAAATAATACAATTGTTTACGGTACATGTAAATATAAAATTTGGTACATCATCATCATGATTGTTTGCTCCACCTCAAAATAAAAATTCCGTAACATGAGCAGATTATACTGAGCATTAATATCCGTTTGCCAAATTCGGTAGGTGTGGAATGCATGGTAAATCTGATCGGACGGTCTGTATACAAACACAAATGTTGAATGTACCTTTACTGTACCCATTTCGCTTGTGCTTGGACTGAGCTCCGAAGTCATCTCCTTCCAGTGAAAGAAGATAGAAAAACACTAAAAAAACCAAACTGGGCCAAAAAGCCCATATAATCACCCTAGATCAAAGAGCGACAATCATCAATCTCATTTCATTCACCTCGTATTGAAGAATCGAAGGTTAGTAGGTTACGCAGAAGCAAACACAATTTAGCTACCAACTTGATCCAAACCGACCCTCTTGGAAACTCTCCTCTCCGTCAGGTATTGTTCCACATTCTCACCCTCTCTCTCTCTCTCTCTCTCTCTCTCTCTCTCTATATATATATATATATATATACCTGTGGAATTCAAATTTTTTTCAAAATAGCTAATTTCTTGCACAATATTTACTATGTTTTCGTTGATAGGTGCTGAATGTTACAAGTTAATCAAAATCAGCACAAAATAGCTCACATTTTCATCTGACTTGGGATTGGCTTGGGGCAATGGGGACCCGCCAATTAGAATCATTTGTAAGAGAGCGTTGTAGATCGGGCACTCTTACTGTTAATGAAGCACATCGCCTGTTTGACCGGCTTCTGGCCACCAGCAATCCGGCACCATCCATCTATCCCTTCAATCATCTCTTCACAGCACTAGTTCGCATGAATACCTTAACCAACCATTATGCTACTATCATTTCACTGTTCAACCGATTGGACCAATCTAAACAAATATTACCCAATGTTTGCACATATAGCATCTTGATAAACTGTTGTACCCGAGTGGATCGGGTCGAATTAGCTTTTTTTTTACTCAGACAATTTCTTAAGGTCGGACCTGGGGTTCATTCGGATGTATTCAATCCATTATTGAAGGGTCTTTGTAAGGATAATAGGGTCCATGAAGCTGCAGCCATAGTGCTTGACAAAATGCCTAAGCTGGGCTGCACACCTGATCTCTTCTCCTATACCACTCTTATGAATGGGCTGTGTAAGATGGGACAAATTGACAAGGCAAAGGAACTCCTGGACTACATGGTATCTAAAGGGCTTCAACCTAATGTCGTGACCTATACCACTCTCATACATGGACTGTGCAAGAAAGGGCTGCTAGACAAGGCAACGCAGATGCTGCAATTCATGATTTCCAAAGGCCTTGAACCGAATGTTGTCACTTACAATGCTCTCATGGATATGCTATGCAAGAAAGGAGAAATTGAAAGGGCAGAAGAACTGCTGGATTTCATGGTTTCTAGAGGGGTTCAACCTGATGTCGTGACCTATACCATTCTCATAGATGGGCTATGCAAGAAAGGAAAAATTGAAAAGGCAGAAGAACTCTCAGATTTAATGGTTTCTAAAGGGCTTCAACCTAATGTCGTGACCTATACCACTCTCATAGATGGGCTGTGCAAGAAAGGGTTGATAGACAAGGCAACACAAATGCTGCAGTGCATGATTTCCAAAGGCCTTGAACCAAATGTTGTAACTTACAATGCTCTCGTGGATATGCTATGCAAGAAAGGAGAAATTGAAAGGGCAGAAGAACTCTCGGATTTAATGGTTTCTAAAGGGCTTCAACCTGATGTCGTGACCTATACCACTCTCATACATGGTCTTTCCAAGAAAGGGTTGATAGACAAGGCAACACAAATGTTGCAGTGCATGATTTCCAAAGGCCTTGAACCAAATGTTGTAACTTACAATGCTCTCGTGGATATGCTATGCAAGAAAGGAGAAATTGAAAGGGCAGAAGAACTGCTGGATTTCATGGTTTCTAGAGGGGTTCAACCTGATGTCGTGACCTATAACACTCTCATAGATGGGCTATGCAAGAAAGGAAAAATTGAAAAGGCAGAAGAACTCTCGGATTTAATGGTTTCTAAAGGGCTTCAACCTGATATCGTGACCTATAACACACTCATAGATGGCCTTTGCAAGAAAGGGTTGATAGACAAGGCAACACAAATGCTGCAGTGCATGATTTCCAAAGGCCTTCAACCAAATGTTGTAACTTACAATGTTCTCATGGATATGGTATGCAAGAAAGGAGAAATTGAAAGGGCAGAAAAACTGCTGGATTTCATGGTTTCTAGAGGGGTTCAACCTGATGTCGTGACCTATAACACTCTCATAGATGGGCTATGCAAGAAAAGGCTACTAGACAAGGCAGAGCCATTGCTGCAGTGCATGATTTCCAAAGGCCTTGGCCCGAATGTTGTAACTTGTAATGCTGTGATGGATATGCTATGCAAGAAAGGAGAAATTGACAAGGCAGAGGAACTACTGGATTACATGATTTCTAAAGGTCTTCAACCTGATATTGTGAGCTATGACATTCTCATTGATGGGCTGTGTAAGAAAGGGCTACAAGACAAGGCCGAGCAGATGCTGCAGTGCATGATTTCCAATGGCCTTGAACCAGATATTGTAAATTACAGTGCTCTTGTATGCACTGTGCAAACACGTAGAAATTGAAAAGGCAGAGTAATTCCTGCATCGCATGGCTTTGGAAATTCCAACCATAGCATAGGGAGCACAGTCAGGAAAGAAGCATCTAAACTGGAGGTTGGGGCTGGTATATATCATATGCAGTGCTGATGGCAAAATGGTATTCTTGCTTTTGTTTGAATCACTATTCTTCATGCTTAAGTTCTGCATATTCAGGAACAATATATGGGTCGCTGGTATGTCTCGTACAACTTGGAAACAATAATGTGTTGTACCAGTCAGACAATTACTATTTGTATGGAATGACATGTGTTGCACTATTCAACATGAAACAAATTACCATTATTTACAGAATTGTAAACCTCCTCTTGCATCCAATTTGAAGATTTGCTGCTCATTGATATTTTATTTTATTATTTTAGGAGAATTTTTCATGTTTGCACTGGATCACAATTTTATAATTGGTCATGTTTTATGTGGAAATTGGAGTTACAATCTACTAAGCGAACTGATGAATTATGCAAGATTTCTTATTATACAATAGGAACTTCTTAAGTTGTCAGATTTATGTAATGGTTTGCTCTTGGTTTTAGGGTTTTGACGTTTTCTACACAATAGGTCACTAGTTAAGCACTAACATTAGTCTTCTTTTGTAAATTGAATTATAACTTTTAAGGATAATTTTTTCTCTTGTTATGTTTGGATTAGATTTTCTGACTACTATTGGGTTTAGTTGTTGCAAATTATAACTTTTAATGATAACATTAGTCTTCTTGCTGCAAATTCCTGGGACTAAAGGCTTAGTTGTTGTTGTTGTTGTTGTTATGTTTGGCTTAGTTTTTTTGGTCTTGTTGTTTTACTGATGTGAGCTATTGTAATCCCCTTGAGATTTTAATTTCATTTAATCAAATTGCTAGATGGTCATTGATACGTCCCTTTCCAGACGCGGACGAGCCGTATAGCTGGACCTTCGTCTTACTGGGCTCGGCCTGTTTCGGATCACAGGCCGAGGTATGAAGGGTGGAGTGTTGTGCTTAGTGCGCGGTGCACCTGTTGTGTTGTGTCGAGTGCCCTGTGTGTGTCTGCGAGGTATATTAGCTCTTCCCTATCATACCTCAATAAGTGTTTAAAAGTCCAACCCCTCATAAATGAAGCTGGGTGCCTTAAATAGGCCAGTCTGTTCGTACGGACGGTGATAACACCGTGCTTACTGTCACGGGAAACAGTCGCGATGAGTATAAGCTGAGGTCGAACTGGGCCTTTCTGGGCTGGCGCCAGGTGAGGCCCAGTTCGGACGTTTCATTGGCCGGGCCTTGTCAAGCCGGATGTTAGGCCGTTCACTGCTCCTTGCTGTTCGGCCTCGGTGCGAGGCCTGCTTTGAGCAGTTTTTCGGGCCGGGATTGTTCATAGCATTCGTGTATGGTAGGTAGGCCCGGACTTTCGCCATGGCTTCGGCCCAGCCCGGATTAGGGTTCCGAGACCGAAGCTTCTTCATTGTCCGAAGCCTGCTATAGTTATGGGCCGTTGGCACAAGGCCCTATCAGTCATCACCAATTAACCTTCAAAAGAAAAATTGTGCAGGAGCATTTGCAGATAAATATTCAAAGAGGCCTGTTGGATCAGAGCTGTTTTGACTCGGTTAACACAAGTTAGGACTCTTAGCCATTTTGCATTTTAGTTCAAGTCGGATCTGAACTTTTGTTCAGGTTAAAACCCTATGGTCGAGTTATTTTTCCCCATGACTTTCCCTACAGGATTTTCACTACTACCTACACCAGTTATAAAGAGGTTTTGATTTCTAAGCATGATCATTGTCTTTTTGTTATGTGGGACTCGAAAATGAGCTCAATTCAATATCACCATGTTAATTTCACTCTCTGTGATTAGTTCTCTTCAGGGACACCATTTCTGGTATGAATATGTATTAATACCTGATGTGGTGCATACATAGGATTTCAAGATTTATGTGTGTGTGTTTTTGTAATAGATTGATCTTTTTACTATAATATTCTGCCTATTTTGGGTGATTGTAGTAGGGTAGCAATTTTTGGGTGCCTGTATTTAGTGGTATTCGATACCAAATTTGTACCTGTGGCACCACCAGGTTGCTATTTTGATCAGTTTCCATATTTTTCTCTTTAATTTGATTGTCAAATTGTAGTCAATTTAATTGGTGTTTCGTAAGAGGTCCAAAGCTTATCTGTGGCTTAAACAATAATTTATGCCTTGGGTAAAATACCACTCGGAATACAATAATTTATGCCTTGTGTAAAAGACCACTCCGAAGACAATAATTTATGTCTTGTAGTATATAGGTTATATGCAAATTAGTGTTGTAAATAACAGTATGCGATTGTCGGATGTACATGATTCTCACCGAGTGATTAATCAGCAATAATCGAGAATAATCAGTTATAATCATAAATAATGGGCCAATTAACTTTTTGGTCACCGCCAATTACTAACCGGCCCATAACATAAATTAGTCTAAACGGATGTTTTTGACAACACTGATGTAGCCTTTTAATCCAGAACAAGGATTACAACAAATATATAGAAGAGGAACACAAATTCTAAGTGGAAGCTTGGATGGGCTTATTGTTGTATATCCTCCTATTGCTACTAGTATTTAATTAGTGCACAATCAAGGGAGTTAGTGGTTAATTGCTACTTTTATCTTTTTATTCTCATTTTTAATGGATTCCAATATCTTGTGTTTCCAACATTTCATAATATTATGCGCCAATGCACATGCGTTTGGTTCTGTAGCTTACATAGCAAATTGTCTTTAACAATCAACTTGACATTTCTTTTTTTATAGTTCTGAGTTCTCCATGGTGGACTAATTAACCAATAAGAATGCAAATTAATTAATTCGAAAAAAAGAAGAAATAAATGCTAATCAGAGCAGGGATACATTGCTCATAAATTAAATCAAATAATTTTAATGAGGAGAGCTTTATATCGGTTAATTGACAATTAATCGACCTCCTCTTTTGTAAAAAAAAAAAAAAAAAAAAAAAAAAACTAATGTAGACAATTAATGTAGCGCATTATTGGAACTAGATAATTAAACATTTTTGGAGATGAAATTTTTTTGGAGATTTAATAATGAAGATAATCAAATTATCATACGTTGTCAAGATGTAAAAAAAAAGACACCGTAAAATAAATTTATTATTTCAACATATTTCTTGCAACATCATTTTTTAGTGTATGACTTTTACATACCAGTTTTATAAATTTTATAATTTTTCTATTTTTTTTAAAACTAATTGCTAAATATGACTAATGTTATCAGACCGTGGCAAAATCACAATTTTATCAATATAACAAGAAATATTAATACCAATAAATTAATGCAAATTTAAACTTCTAACAAGAAAAAAAATTAAATAATAAACAAATAAAAATTGCATCCATTAATTAAAAAAATTAAAACATAATAATATTGTTAATTTATAGAGATGAAACGATAAAAAAAAAAATTGCTACCAAACATTTTAAGATTCTTAAAATTACCCCTTCTTAAAATTCTTAAAGATAGTAAAATGAGAGGAGTTGGAGGGAAGAAGAGAGAGGAGAAAAGTAGAGTCCACAAGAGTATTTTCGTAAGAATTTTGAAAAGATGGCATTTTGTTTTATGTTTTGAAAAAAAAGAAAAATATGTAAAATTTTTCCATACAATGATCTCAAAATACAAGACTAATAGCCATATATAGAATTGGATGTTAAACGGGGGTTAATTTTAATGTTAATTTTGATTAAATTGATTTATATATAGACAAGTTTATCCAAATGCCAGGGTGTTAATTTTGCACAATATTATCAGACCAATTACTTTTCGTTTGTTGTTTTGGACCCATTGTTGATCATAGTATCTTATTTTTATAATTTCATATTAGCTTAACATCAGTTACATCTGCCAAGAATGCAGAACTAATTGTTTATGGTACATGTAAATATAAAATTTGATACATCATGATCATGACTTCATAAGTAGATTATACTGAGCATTAATATCTGTTCGCCAAATTCGGTAGGTGTGGAATGCATGGGGATCATTAAATATTTGTGGCAAATCTGATCGGACGGTCTGGATACAAACACAAATGTTGAGGTGCCTTTACGGTACCCATTTTGCTTGTGCTTGGACTGAGCTCCCAAGTCAGATATCTCCTTCCAGTGAAAGATGATAGAAAAACACTTAAAACCCAAACTGGGCCGCAAAGCCCATATTATCACCCAAGATCAAAGAGCATCTCCTTGCAGTGAGAGAAAAACACTTAAAACCCAACCCTAAATCAAAGAGCGACAATCATCAATCTCTTTTGCTTCACCTCGTATTGAAGAATCGAAGGTTGCACAGAAGCAAACACAAATCCAACCCGACCTCCTTGGAAACTCTCCTCTCCGTCAGGTATGGTCCGGCACTCGCGCTTTCAGCTTATCAAAGTTTTTTCAAAATTGCTAATTTCTTGCACAATATTTACTATGTTTTCGTTGATAGGCGCTGAATGTTACAAGTTAATCAAAATCAGCACAAAATAGCTGACATTTTCATCTGACTTGGGATTGGCTTGGGGCAATGAGGACCCGCCAATTAGAATCATTTGTAAGAGAGCGTTGTAGATCGGGCACTCTTACTGTTAAGGAAGCACATCGCCTGTTTGACCGGCTTCTGGCCACCAGCAATCCGGCACCATCCATCTATCCCTTCAATCACCTCTTCACAGCACTAGTTCGCATGAATACCTTAACCAACCATTATGCTACTATCATTTCACTGTTCAACCGATTGACCCTGACTAAACAGATCTCACCCGACGTCTGCACATATAGCATCTTGATAAACTGTTGTACCCGAGTGGATCGGGTCGAATTAGCTTTTGTTTTACTTGGACGATTTCTTAAGGTCGGACCTGGGGTTCATTCGGATGTATTCAATCCATTATTGAAGGGTCTTTGTAAGGATAATAGGGTCCATGAAGCTGCAGCCATAGTGCTTGACAAAATGCCTAAGCTGGGCTGCACACCTGATCTCTTCTCCTTTAACACTCTTATGAATGGGCTGTGTAAGATGGGACAAATTGACAAGGCAAAGGAACTCTTGGACTACATGGTTTCTAAAGGGTTTCAACCTGATGTCGTGACCTATACCACTCTCATAGATGGACTGTGCAAGAAAGGACTGCTAGACAAGGCAACGCAGATGCTGCAATGCATGATTTCCAAAGGCCTTGACCCGAATGTTGTAACTTACAGTGCTCTCATGGATGCGCTATGCAAGAAAGGAGAAATTGAAAAGGCAGAAGAACTCTCAGATTTAATGGTTTCTAAAGGGCTTCAACCTGATGTCGTGACCTATACCACTCTCATAGATGGGCTGTGCAAGAAAGGGCTACTGGACAAGGCAAACCAGATGCTACAGTGCATGATTTCCAAAGGCCTTGACCCGAATGTTGTAACTTACAATGCTCTCATGGATGCGCTATGCAAGAAAGGAGAAATTGAAAAGGCTGAGGAGCTCCTGGATTACATGGTTTCTAAGGGGGTTCAACCTAATGTCGTGACCTATACCACTCTCATAGATGGCCTTTCCAAGAAAGGGTTGATAGACAAGGCAACACAAATGCTGCAGTGCATGATTTCCAAAGGCCTTCAACCAAATGTTGTAACTTACAATGCTCTCATGGATATGCTATGCAAGAAAGGAGAAATTGAGAGGGCAGAAGAACTGCTGGATTTCATGGTTTCTAGAGGGGTTCAACCTGATGTCGTGACCTATACCATTCTCATGGATGGGCTATGCAAGAAAGGAAAAATTGAAAAGGCAGAAGAACTCTCAGATTTAATGGTTTCTAAAGGGCTTCAACCTAATGTCGTGACCTATACCACCCTCATAGATGGCCTTTGCAAGAAAGGGTTGATAGACAAGGCAACACAAATGCTGCAGTGCATGATTTCCAAAGGCCTTGAACCAAATGTTGTAACTTACAATGCTCTCGTGGATATGCTATGCAAGAAAGGAGAAATTGAAAGGGCAGAAGAACTCTCGGATTTAATGGTTTCTAAAGGGCTTCAACCTGATGTCGTGACCTATACCACCCTCATAGATGGCCTTTGCAAGAAAGGGTTGATAGACAAGGCAACACAAATGCTGCAGTGTATGATTTCCAAAGGCCTTCAACCAAATGTTGTAACTTACAATGCTCTCATGGATATGCTATGCAAGAAAGGAGAAATTGAGAGGGCAGAAGAACTGCTGGATTTCATGGTTTCTAGGGGGTTCAACCTGATGTCGTGACCTATAGCACTCTAATGGATGCGCTATGCAAGAAAGGAGAAATTGAAAAGGCAGAAGAACTCTCAGATTTAATGGTTTCTAAAGGGCTTCAACCTAATGTCGTGACCTATACCACTCTCATAGATGGGCTCTGCAAGAAAGGGCTGCTAGACAAGGCAACGCAGATGCTGCGATGCATGATTTCCAAAGGCCTTGAACCGAATGTTGTAACTTACAATGCTCTCATGTATATGCTATGCAAGAACGGAGAAATTGAAAATGCAGAAGAACTTCTCAATTTCATGGTTTCTAAAGGGTTTCAACCTGATGTCGTGACCTATACCACTCTCATAGATGCACTGTGCAAGAAAGGAAAAATTGAAAAGGCAGAAGAACTCTCCGATTTAATGGTTTCTAAAGGGCTTCAACCTGATGTCGTGACCTATACCACTCTCATAGATGGCCTTTGCAAGAAAGGGTTGATAGACAAGGTAAGACAAATGCTGCAGTGCATGATTTCCAAAGGCCTTGAACCAAATGTTGTAACTTACAATGCTCTCATGGATATGCTATGCAAGAAAGGAGAAATTGAAAGGGCAGAAGAACTGCTGGATTTCATAGTTTCTAGAGGGGTTCAACCTGATGTCGTGAGCTATAACACTCTCATAGATGGGCTTTGTAAGAAAGGGCTACAAGACAAGGCCGAGCAGATGCTGCAGTGCATGATTTCCAATGGCCTTGAACCGGATATTGTAACTTACAGTGCTCTCGGATGCACTGTGCAAACACGTAGAAATTGAAAAGGCAGAGTAATTCCTGCATCGCATGGGTTTGGAAATTCCAACCATAGCATAGGGAGCACAGTCAAGAAAGAAACATCTAACCTGGAAGTTGGAGCTGGTATATATCATATGCAGTGCTGATGGCAAAATGGTATTCTTGCTTTTGTTTGAATTACTATTCGTCATGCTTAAGTTTTGCATATTCAGGAACAATATATGGGTCGCTGGTATGTCTCGTACAACTTGGAAACAATAATGCGTTGTACCAGTCAGACAATTACTATTTGTATGGAATGACATGTGTTGCACTATTCAACATGAAACAAATTACCATTATTTACAGAATTGTAAACCTCCTCTTGCATCTAATTTGAAGATTTGCTGCTCATTGATATTTTATTTTATTATTTTAGGAGAATTTTTCATGTTTGCACTGGATCACAATTTTATAATTGATCATGTTTTATGTGGAAATTGGAGTTACAATCTACTAAGCGAACTGATGAATTATGCAAGATTTCTTCTTATACAATAGGAACTTCTTAAGTTGTCAGATTTATGTAATGGTTTGGTTTTGACGTTTTCTACACAATAGGTCACTAGTTAAGCACTAACATTAGTCTTCTTGCTGCAAATTCCTGTATATTGAATTATAACTGTTGAGGATAATTTTTTCTTTTGTTATGTTTGGATTAGATTTTCTGACTACTATTGGGTTTAGTTGTTGCAAATTATAACTTTTAAGGATAACATTAGTCTTCTTGCTGCAAATCCCCAAGACTTCCCTACAGGATTTTCACTACCTATACCAGTTATAAAGAGGTTTTGATTTCTAAGCATGATCGTTGTCTTAATGTTATGTGGGACTCGAAAATGAGCTCAATGCAATATCACCATGTTAATTTCACACTCTGTGATTAGTTCTCTTCAGGGACACCATTTCTGGTATGAATATGTATTAATACCTGATGTGGTGCATACATAGGATTTCAAGATTTGTGTGTGTGTTTTTGTAATAGATTGATCTTTTTACAATAATATTCTGCCTATTTTGGGTGATTGTAGTAGGGTAGCCATTTTTGGGTGCCCGTATTTAGTGGTATTCGATACCAAATTTGTAATAGATTGATCTTTTCGCCGCCAGGTTGCTATTTGATCAGTTCCCATATTTGTCTCTTTAATTTGATTGCCAAATTGTAGTCAATTCAATTGGTGTTTCGTAAGAGGTCCAAAATTTATCTGTGGCTTAAACAATCATTTATGCCTTGGGTAAAAGACCACTCCGAATACAGACCAGTGTCTTGTGGTATACTAGTTCTTCATTTTGGTCATTACTTATTTATAATTGGTGCAACTTTTAGTATACAGGTTATATACCAATCAGCGCTGTAAATAACAGTATGCGATCGTTGGACGTACATGGTCCCCACCAAGCGATTAATCGATAATAATCGAGAATAATCATTTATAATCCGTAAGAATCGGCCGATTAATTTTTTGATCACCGCCAATGACTAACCGGCCCATTAATTAGTCTAAACAGATGTTTTTTACGACACTGATGTAGCCTTTTAATCCAGAACAAGGATTACAACAAATATGTAGAAGAGGAACACAAATTCAAGTGGAAGCTTGGATGGGCTTATTGGAGTATATCCTCCTATTGCTACTAGTATTTAATTAGATTGCACAATCAAGGGAGTTAATTGTTAGTTGCTACTTTTATCTTTCTATTCTCATTTTTAATGGATTAATACCAATATCTTGTGTTTCCAACATTTCATAATATTATGCGCCAATGCACATGCGTTTGGTTCTGTAGCTTTTGATCGACATAGCAAATTGTATTTCCTTTTTTTCCTTTTGGGTCTTTAACAACAACTTGACATTTCTTTTTTATAGTTTTGAGTTCTCCATGGAGGACTAATTAACCAATAAGAATGCAAATTAATTAATTCGAAAAAGAAGAAAAAATAAATGCTTATCAGAGCTGGGATACATTGGTCATAAATTAAATCAAATAATTTTAATGAGGAGAGCTTTATATCGGCTAATTGACAATTAATCGACGTCCTCCATTGTAAAAAAAAGAAAAAGAAAAAGAAACTAATGTAGACAATTAATGTAGCACACTATTAGAAATAGATAATTGAACATTAATTTGGAGATTAAAAATGTTAAACCAACAATTAGTTATGCATTCTTGGCAGATGTAACTAATGTTAAGCTAATGTGAAATAATAAAAATAAGATACTATGATCAACAATGGGTCCAAAACAACAAACAAAAAGTAATTGTCTGATAATATTGTGCAAAATTAACACCCTGGCATTTGGATAAACTTGTCTATACATAAATCAATTTAATCAAAATTAACATTAAAATTAACCCCCGTTTAAAATCCAATTCTATATATGGCTATTAGTCCTGCATTTTGAGATTATTTTATGGGGAAATTTTACATATTGCTCTTATTTTTTTTTAAAACAGAAAACAAAATGCTCTCCTTTAAAAAAATCTTAACAAAATAGTCTTGTGGACTCCACTTTTCTCCTCTCTTCTTCCCTCCAACACCTCTCATTTTACTATTTTTAAGAATTTTCAGAAGGGGTAATTTTAAGAATTTTAAAATGTTTGGTAGCAGTTTTTTTTTTATCGTTTCATCTCTATAGATTAACAATATTATTATGTTTTAATTTTTTTAATTATTGGATGCAATTATTATTTGTTTATTATTTTAAATTTTTTTTTTTTGCTTGTTAGAAGTTGAAATTTGCATTAATTTATTGGTATTAATATTTCTTGTTGTATTGATAAAATTGTGATTTGGTCACGATCTGATAACATTAGTCACATTTAGCAATTAATTTTTTTTTTAAAATAAAAAAATCATAATGGTTATAAAAAAGGTATGTAAAAATCATACACTCAAAAATGATGTTGCAAGAAACATGTTGAAATAATAAATTTATTTTACTGTTTTTAAATTGAGATTTGTGATTTTTTTTTACATCTTGACAACGTGTGAAAATTTGATTTTTTTTCATTATTAAATCTCCAAAAATTCCAATTTTTTGTAAATAATACAATTGTTTATGGTACATGTACATCCGTAACATGAGTAGATTATACTGAGCATTAATATCCGTTTACCAAATTCGATAGGTGTGGAATGCATGGGATCATTTAATATTTGTGGCAAATCTGATCCGACGGTCTGGATACAAACACAAATGTTGAGGTACCTTTACAGTACCCAAGTCATCTCCTTCTTCCAGTGAGAGAAGATAGAAAAACGCTTCAAAACCCAACCCTAAATCAAAGAGCGACAATCATCAATCTCTTTTGCTTCACCTCCTATAGAAGAATCGAAGGTTGCACAGAAGCAAACACAAATCCAAACCGACCTCCTTGGAAACTCTCCTCTCCGTCAGGTATGGTCCCACATTCTCTCTCTCTCTACCTGTGGAATTCAGAGTTTTTTGTTTTTTTTTTTTTTTTTTTCAACTAAGAGTTCATTTGTCCACATTTTAATCTCAGCTTATCAAAGTTTTTTCAAAATTGCTAATTTCTTGCACAATATTTACTATGTTTTCGTTGATAGGCGCTGAATGTTACAAGTTAATAAAAATCAGCACAAAATAGCTGACAATTTCATCTGACTTGGGATTGGCTTGGAGCAATGGGGAGCCGCCAATTAGAATCATTTGTAAGAGAGCCTTGTAGATCGGGCACTCTTACTGTTAATGAAGCACATCGCCTGTTTGACCGGCTTCTGGCCACCAGCAATCCGGCACCATCCATCTATCCCTTCAATCATCTCTTCACAGCACTAGTTCGCATGAATACCTTAACCAACCATTATGCTACTATCATTTCACTGTTCAACCGATTGGACCAATCTAAACAAATATTACCCAATGTTTGCACATATAGCATCTTGATAAACTGTTGTACCCGAGTGGATCGGGTCGAATTAGCTTTTTTTTTACTCAGACAATTTCTTAAGGTCGGACCTGGGGTTCATTCGGATGTATTCAATCCATTATTGAAGGGTCTTTGTAAGGATAATAGGGTCCATGAAGCTGCAGCCATAGTGCTTGACAAAATGCCTAAGCTGGGCTGCACACCTGATCTCTTCTCCTATACCACTCTTATGAATGGGTTATGTAAGATGGGACAAATTGACAAGGCAGAGGAACTCTTGGATTACATGGTTTCTAAAGGGCTTCAACCTAATGTCGTGACCTATACCACTCTCATAGATGGACTGTGCAAGAAAGGGCTGCTAGACAAGGCAACGCAGATGCTGCAATTCATGATGGTCATTGATGCTGATTAAAAATTGAAATGGATTTATGGGAAACATTTTGTAATTAATATACCAACAGCCAGATATCTAGTTACCACTCCATAGTTAGAGAACAACATTGTTTTATGTGGCTTTTGCAAACATGCTTTTGATGTCTTTTGTGGTCAGACAATATGGGATTTTGGTTATTTTTTTAGCATGTAAGAACTATATGTTTCTTAAATGAAACTTTAATGCCTTTTCTTCTTATTTATACTTTATCCGGGGAACATCGGACTCAAACTGAGTTCGATGGGTTGCATAACCGTCCGATCTGCATTAAGATTTGTGCGCGTCGCTTTAATATCCATGCATACTTACTTTAATATCCTTGCACATGGATCTTAAAACGGATTGGACGGTTATGGAACCTGTCGAACTCAATTTGAGTCTGATGGGCATCGGACCCAAGCTGGTCCCTTTATCAGAACCTTCATTCCATATTTGTACTTTATATATGACAAGCAAAGAAAGTCATTTCATATTCACTTTATTGCACCACTGGTGAGATCTTATTCATTTGTGTTCAAGCTTACTGAAGAAATTAAACATCCTGTGTTCAAATGTTTACATTTCATCGCTGCCTTATCCAAGCAGACCTTTTCTTGTGACTATTTCTTATTCTTGATTTGTTTGGTCCGGTCCTTGACTTAAATTAAATTTAAAAGTGTTTTGAAAATAGAAAAAAAAAAGTGTTTATATATATTTTTATTATTTCAAAGTTACTCTCCTCCTTTATTTCGGACTTGAGACCGACTATGTAAAATAACATAGGCGGAGTTCTAACTTGTTTTATTTTGTTAGTATTTTTTTTTTAAATGAATAATTTGAAAAAAGTAATTGAAATGTTAAAAAATAGTACCATAGGTCTCTGGATCGCATGCATCATCTGAATCATAAGAATGTAAATTTAACATATTAAAAATTCATACAAGGTTTTAATATCTAACAAATATAATTCGGATGCCGCTGAACAAATAAAAGAGAACATAAGGATGTAAGTCACCGTATAAATAAGGATATTATCTTTGTTTTTTTTGCAGAGAACAGAGGCCGCTGAATCATATTAATAAAATGTGATATTTTATAACATTTGATTAGTTATAAAATATGAATTAATTATAAAACAAAAGCAGTAATGTTCTTATAATTTTCTAAAATTATTGACAATTATCTTCTCAAATATATATTAATTAAATAAAATTCTAACAAAAGTTACATGGTTGTAGTAAAATAAAATAGAATAAATATGATTTTACATCTTATGAGTTTAGGAAGACAATATTATAATATCCTCTTAACTACTAGACATATTATTTATTTGACATTCTTACGTCAATATTAGATAGAAATATACTCCAAATATTTTAATATAGCTCCTAACGCCTCTTAATTATTTAACTAACTATTTTTTTCATGTGAAGAGAAACATAATTTTTAACTCTTGGTGCAAGATGAGAGAAAAAAAAATTCTCAATTCATAATTGTCATGAAAACATTTAGAATCAACTAATAATATAAATTCTGTAAAATTATTTAGAAACAAGTCGTAGCAATATTTTAGAATTTAAAATATAGCTGAAAAATATCTACCTTTCTAAGTTTTTTTTAATGGACCAATCTTTGGAACAAATTATTGATCAAGGTTTAAATTTTTGGCTCAAAACGTGACTCACAAATTAATTAAATCAAATAGTTACTGAAGACCAATCAATGACCACAGTAAATTTTGAAAAGGTGGTTCAGCGTTTTCAATTCATTGCTTGAACGGAGAACACAACTACACAAGATGGGTAAGTGTTTATTTGGTAAAGCCTTTGGTCAGGAGTCTTTGGAGGTTGATTCAACAGCAGTAGCGAATTAAATATTCTCACTTTTTTGTCAGCCCTTGTAAAGATTTTTTTTTTTTTGAACTAGCCATTATTTTTTTTCAAATTTTGAACTTTGATTTTGAAAAAGAAAAATTATGTGGTTGGGTACGGATCTAGGCGGGTCCAGGTCCGGTTTTTGGTAGGTCTAGGCGGTTTGGGTCCAATTTAGGTTTGGTCCACCCCGGTTTAGGTCCGATTCTCCACGGGTTAGGTCTGGTCCACCACAGGTTAGGTCTTGTTCGGTCAAGTTTTGCCACGGTCCACAGGTCAAGACCTATCGAGACTAGTCCAGGTCTAGTGGAAAATATTGATAAAAAAATAGTGCTAGACCTGTCAATTTGAATGGTCTGGTAACTATTGGTTTGAACCCTAGTCCGGTCGGGTCCGGGTTTGGTCCACGGTTGATCCGATCCGGTCCTAGAGGACCCAGACCGTGGGAATTTTTTTTCAAAACACCACCTCATATTCCTATATTCATTTTCAAAATCAAAATAGTCGATTCGAACCTTTCAACCTAATATTCATATTAACATGTGATTGGAGACCAAATTTTATATTTTTTATAATATTTTATAATTTTTTAAATAGATACAAAACTCATTGTTTTTGAATGATCCACAATATTTAAAAAATAGTAATTTTGTCCCTATCTAAGAAATAGTTAACTTTTAATATATATATATAAATATAAAATTTAATTTTGAAGTACATTTTAATATGAAAATTATGTTAAAAATTTCAAATTAACTATTTAGATATTGAAAATAAAATTAAAAAGTGAAGTATGATTGGAATATAACTTTTTTCGAAAGCGTATCTCGAAATAACTAGTTTTTTCGTGTACGCATCTCTAAACAATTCGATAGTTAAATTCAAATTGTAAGAATTTCATAATCATGATCTCGAATTAGAGCGAATCTCCATATAAATTAAGAACTTACCCCCAATATCTCCGATTCAAGCGGCTTCGTCTGAACTAGCAAGAACAGAGCTTGATATCTGTGCCGAGTCTTTTGTCATTATCCATCCTATCAAAAGGCAGATAGAGATGCCACCAAGTACCAGAACTGGTACCAGCACCTCGTACCATCTGATATGTGCAGATAGTTGTAAGAATATTCTCAGGATCACCGACCCAACAAGGGATACACCCGCTATTTGTAGGGCCTTCATCCGGACCCATGCAGTACCAGTACCAGTACCACCGAGCTGATTCGGTGTGGTTGAAAGTATGAATAACAAGGAACCAATACTGAGAACAAAGCTGAGGAGAAGGAAAAGGGAATAGATGTTGTATAGGACGACATTTTGGACCGGCTTAGGTGGGTTTGTAAGCAAAGTAAATGAACCAGCGAGAATGGCCGCCGCAATGGCAATTAATATCAGCTTTGAGTCGTCTTGTGCTCGGGTATCTCCCGCGGCATTGTCAGTACTTGTGGTGGCGGTTGGGGCATGAGTAATGCCACTTGTTGAGGGCGTTGTTGGGTCGACAGTACTGGGCAACTCGATTTCTGATGCGGTTGAGTTATTGAAGGAAGTGGAATTGAGAAGGCGTTGGCTGTAGGAAGTCACAGATGAGGAGAAGGAAGCTCCCATGGTTAATTAGGTTTTGGATTTATCGGGTCAAGTAGAAGCGGTACCTTGGATTTGAGGGAGGAGATTACTAGATTAAGAAATGAAAAATCTCAGTTGTGTTATCTGGCTGAGGCCAATTAGTAGAGTATAAATACTGTTAGACGAGGTGTGTGTGTGAGTGTGTGACACTTTGAATCCTTACTAAATTATAAAAAACGAACGCGGAACGGACGCGGATTAATTGCTTGTTAATACCAAAACAACTTAAATCTGTTTACCATAACATTTGAGAAAAGTTACGTTACTGCATCGATCTACTGTACGCCAACACGGTTTTTGAGAAATGTCAAAGTCAACTAGAAACAAGAAGACTGCATGCGACGACAAAAGACATGGAGCTATCACGGTCCCATCCTAGCTAGTTCCTTCCGACTTCCGAGTCAATCGGTATTAGAAAAATCGAAGTGACTTCTTCAAATGTTATGTTCATTTCCCCTTCTAACTATTGTTAATGGTCTCCCGGTTGCGTATTATTAATTAGACTCTATAAGAGTGTGCTCCACAAAAATAGTTTGCAGAGGGAGAGAAAAGAAGAGAAAGAAAATGAGAAGAAGTCCGGCTCCTCTCCGAACAGTAAAATCTACATTATGATTTGAGGGTGAACGGTTTCATCAAAAATCTATACGAGTGTTATCCCTAAAACACGTACAGTATTCTGCTCCATTTCCTCCTCTCCGTTCTCTCTCCAATTGTCCTCGTCTCGAGCGGATGAACTCGTCTGATCAGCCCGAATTTGAGTCCGCCTCACCTTCACTAAGTAAAAAACTCTTCTCCTCCCTCTACATCTCTCTGTACAAAGCACACTCTAAGGATATATACGCATGACCCTTATTTGATTAAAGTGAAAATTTGTTATGTGCCACTCAAAAACTTCAAATTTGTCAAAATGCCACTCAAAAACTAATATTTGTCAAAATGCCACCAAAATTTAAACTCTATTTTAATTTTGCCATTATCCATATTTAATCTCAATTTTTAAATTATAATATTTCAAAATGACCAAACTGCCCCTGTCAGAAATATATATATTTTTTTTCTTTTTTTTTTCTTTTTTTTTCAGAGAGAGCCAATTTATCAAAATAAACTGATTTTTTTCTCAGGACCAGTTCTACCGTTTCTTTGGAAGAGACACCAACTCGTGTAGGCAAGAGACGCCACCAGTTCTACCGTCGCTGCCATCGCCATCGCCCACCCTAGGCCGTCGCTACCCTAGTTCGATAGTTCGTCTGAGACACTGCCATCGCCACCCTAGGCCGTCGCTGACCTGAGCAGTCAGTGCCCATCTACTACTCGCCAAACCTAGGCCGTCGCTCCGTGAGTTCGTCTGAGAAACTGCCATCGCCACCCTCAGCAGTCGCCTCAGCACTCGCTTCCTTGTAGGCCGTCGTTGCCCTGCATATTTGGTCAGTATTTTCTGAACCTTTAATTATCTTTTGTTTATTCGTTGTACTAAATGCAGTAAGTCAACTACGTACCACTAGCTCCTTGAATGAAGTAAAAGATTTGAATCAAAACAGTGGAACAGATTTAAGAACCATTTTGGCCTAATTTCAGGTCATATTTGTTCATTTGCTTCCCTTTTGTACCTGTTTATCTCTAAAGTTCAGATAGGTATCTGACAAAGAATAAAAGAAGACACAAATGAACTAAATTAAGAAAATGAAAAAATAAAGGATCATTTCCTGTAAAATATGATCTGGTGATCTCTTGAATTAGAGATCAAGGAAAAAAAAATTAAAATACATAATCTATTTGACTAAACTAAGCGAATGATTCCCTTATGCATGACCCCTAGACCCTAGTGCTAAGTTTGACAGTGGAAAAAAACTATGAGTAACAACCAAGATTAGTTTGAGCAATGATTATTGATCATTAAAGTAATCACTACAAGTCTAATGACAGTTTGTACCAGTGTCCAGTGGTGGCATGGCCTCTTGATAAGCTTCTAGTTACCATTAATTCTAATCTTAATTAGTGAAGTCATGATCATGCTTTCAATTACTGGGGACCTATCTTGATAAGAATATTCTCTGACTGTCTGCATTAAATATATAATCAAGACTTATAAAATATTCATATAGCTTCCTACTTTTGCCCTCTGACGGCGTATTACTAGCTACCCTTATATTAGCTTATGACAATTATGAAACTAATCATCTTGTATATTATATTGCATAGAGTTTAGTAGTGTATGGTTTGTTTGTGGATTGTGGTCCAGTATAAACAATTAATTGTCAGTGTACATTCCGTAGGGAAGAGGTGTACATTCCAGTACCAATTTTTGTTCTAACAGCTACTATTTGTTACAGTAACTAATTCACTATTCTCGTCTGGAAGCATGCATCGACCTTACCTTGGTCCGAAGCACAGCAGCAATTCGCAATCGATGTCTTCAAGTGGGTCGCCGTCGGAAGTTAGGAAGCGATTCCACTGGAATCCTTCTATTTTCGTCTGCAAGCGAAGGTGGCGTCTCTTCCAAAGCGAAGGTCAGCGCAGTGTCTTCCAAAGAGAAGGTGCCTACACGAGTCCTGGCGTCTCTTCCAAAGAGATGGTAGAACTGGTCCTGAGAAAAAAAATCGATTTATTTTGATAAATTGGCTCTCTCGGAAAAAATAAAAATAAAATAATAATAATAATAATAATTTTCTGACAGGGGCAGTTTGGTTATTTTGAAATATTAGAATTTAAAAATTGAGATTAAATATGGATAATGGCAAAATTAAAATAGAGTTTAAATTTTGGTGGCATTTTGACAAATATTAGTTTTTGAGTGGCATTTTGACAAATTTGAAGTTTTTGAGTGACACATAACAAATTTTCCCTTGATTAAATTAAGGAAAGTTACAATCGTTTTGTAACTATTAAGTCGAAATTACAAAGAAAGATCTCTATTGTAAACAAAATGAAAAAGACCAATTAAGCTAGTTAACAGTAAAAAAGAAGAGTGCAACACCGACATGGAGCTATTAATTAACGTGCATGGCTTCCGAGTTCGTTTTTAGTGTATGCATGCAACAGAGTATTAATTGACGATCGATCACATGCAACAGTTCGGGGAAAAAAAAAAAAAAAGACATTCAAAATGGAATTCGTATCCTCTGCATTAACTCTAAAGACAATCTTTTGAGTTAATGAATATCAACCGTCTAATATATTTTAAAAATCGTGCTGACTAGATCTGCACTAATATTAAAAGACTTCTTATATTATAGTAGTTGGATTGGCTCCGTTTAAAATCAAATAGTTGAGATTCATTAACTCAAAAGATTTCCTTATCTTTTGAATTAATGCGGAGGGTACGCGTTCTTCAAAATGCCTGCTTGCCTTTAAGTAATTATACGCCTATATAAATTATTAAATAAATAAATAAGAATGAGGCTATGCTACAGACGTGCTAGCTATAACAATATGCAAATTACATATCGATCTATACTAAGAATTTATATCTTTAAATATAAAGTTTAAACAAATGATCCTGATCGTTCAACATACATATACATGAAAACCAAATTTTTTTGTTAACTTTAGATAGAAAATCATACTTCGGAAAAAAAAAAATATAAGAAACCATTACTAAAATTTTTTAGATTAAGTTATTTTCTACCAATTTTTTTTGTTATCTTTATAGTACATGCTGATCTATCATATACTAATCATTATAGTTTCACTATAGTTCACTCAATAAAAAAAAAATTAAATATAGTTTGAAAAAGGTCATACCGTAATTTGCAAGAATTATTTCCATCGGTTTCAAGTTTTTTATTTGACAATCCGATGGCTAATCGGTATTATTGAGAAATATTTGGAAAGATACAGTCAGCAAAAAGCACCTTTATCTTTTACAGATAGTGATAGATTTTTGTAGTGCTTGATTTAAGAAAAAATAAATAAAACAGTAAGAAACTATTATTCTGGTTATTAGAATAAAGGATTCATGAATATCTTTGGGTTTTACTTAACTAAGTCTAAAATTAATGCACATACAATAATGTAATGCTGACTTAGTCATACTGACATCAAGCTGGTTACTAAATGCTGACATGAGTGGCGACAAGTCTACATAATTTTTTTATGTTTAGAAATTAAATTAAAATAATAAATCGATCTAGATAGATTTTCTTTCAATTTTAATCCCAACGAACCCCAAAAAAAAACTTTATCTCTTTGGAAATCCATCTGGACAACGGTGTGCAGAGAAAAAACGCCACAGAAGACCTAGACTCTTCATTCTCTCCCTTTTTCTTCTCCAACGGTGGATTAAACCTCATGACCCAGTTAGACCTAGAGTGGAAAAAACGGCACGATAGAACTGGTTTTGTCACGAAATGGCACAGTATATGTGACTATTAATTCCGTGTTGTGGTTCGTGTGTCCCATGCTGTGACTATTCGTGTGTCGTGACTATTTTTTCAAAATTTGGCACGGCACGTGATCACGGAAGTCACGTGTAATTATGACAGTTAGGTCTTGATGAAATATTGAATCTTGAATAAACTAACATAAATTATGAACAAATAATTACATGTGAGAAACTTGACCAGTTACGTTCGGACACGGCATGCGAGTTGTGATCATGACTCACGTACCGTGACCATTCGCGTGCATAATATGATAAAGGTGATTATGATGATCAAAGGTGCATAATTTGAAGCTAAAGATCAAGCACGTGATCATCAAGGTGGAACCAAAAAAAGTTATGATAAAGGTTGAATTTAAAAATGCATAATATTCAGTAGGTGGAATTTGAATTCAAATATTCACATTTACAAAATAGATCTCTAACCATTATATTACAGGCAAAAAAATTATATTTTATGTAGAAGCACTCAACTATATAAATTTTAAAAAAAATATTCAATTAAATTTTAATATATATAATAAAAATTTTGAAGTCATAAGAATAGTTGAGCAACTCTGAGTTTTGCATAGATACACCTCTGATGACGGCATCATCCTCACGTGCAAATTATTTTCAAAAACACTTTTTTAGTTGCAATAGCAATTAAATTTGATAGCAAAAAAAACAAAAAGAAGAAGTTGTTGAGACAACCATTTATTGTAGCAATAGCATTAATCTAATGCATTGAATTTTTATTCGGTTGCTGCAAAAAAGGTCTATTTTGAAGCAGTCACGAAACAACAATTAATGCAAGCCATTAATTGAGGCCTAATATATATATCTATATATATGTGTATATATATATATAAACTTGAAAAGGCCTAAATTTGTTAATCAGATAGTTACAGCTAAAATTTGTTAATAGAATGCTGGTTAGGCGACAATTTCAATGGACAGCCTATATATATCATGGAGCAAGAAATTTTATGATTGGTAGTAAATTAAAAATTCAAATAACGACCAGTGATTGTGATGTATGTTGAACGTATTCAAATAAATAACGACCCGGTCGTATATATAGGACAGCTAAGTATTCAAATAACGACGGTCCAAAGTGAGTGTGATGTAGGGCTGTAAATTAGCTGATTCGGGTCGAGCTGGGCCTTAGCACAGCTCGTTAATTCTGGTCCGAGCTGTTAGCGAGCCAGCTCGTTAACAGCTCGCGAACTAAAATTTCAGTTCAAACTCTTTACGAGCCAACTTGCGAGCTGATTAGCTGGATTTGGTTGGACCTTATTTTAAGAAGAAAATAAATTTTACAAACCTTTCTGGTCCGAGCTAGACCGAGCTGGACCAAACTTGACAGTATAAAATACACATAAATTCATATAAATTCACAAATTGATGCCTAGCCGAGCTAGCTCGAGAGCTATGCCCCAGCTCAAACTCGTTAATTTTGGCCCAAGCTGTTAGCGAGCAAGCTCGTTAACAGCTCGGTCCACTATCAAACGAGCTATTACCGATCGAGCCAGATATGAGTCACGAGCAAGCCACGAGCTACGAGCTTTTTTTGACAGCTCTAGTGTGATACATGTTCCAAACTTATCTTCATAAGATACGTTTGGAACAGAAATTCTGTGACAGAATTTGGTGACCTCATTGTCGCGGTGAATTTCATACTATGGTACAAAATCGAAGGAAAAACATAAATGAATGACTAAGCAGTTTAATTAATCTTGAACTAAAACATAACTACTAGGAGATGACTTGTATGGTTCTACAATGGTTTACAATAGTATCTAAATGAGCAAACAAAATATTTTTGTGAATTCCACTTTTTTTTTATATAGATTAACAATATTATTATGTTTTATTTGATTTTTAATTAATGGATGCAAATTTATTTTTTATTACTTTTTAATTTATTTATTTTGCATGTTTGAGAATTAAATTTGTATTAATTCACTGGTATTAATGTTTCTTGTTGTATTGTTAAAATTATTATTATGTTCTAAGATATTTTAATTAATGGATACGATATTTATTGGTTTCTTAAAATTGTATATATTTTGCTTGGTAAATGTCCCAATTTGCACTGAAATTATGTACACTATTATAATTGAAGTTATGTTATGATGAAATTTTTTAACATACAAGTATATAACGTTAAAATGAGAATTAAATTTGTCGTATAAGTATTGCATATATCATAAATTAAATCCAAACAGAGATTAATGCTCAGTACAATATACTCATGCAGTGTTCTAAATAGCGCGTTATAGCATTTTTGGACCTTAAACGCTAAGCTATGGCATTAAAATGTGCTAATTGAGCTACAGCCGCTATAGCGGTAATAGCGGTGCGCTATAGCTCATAACGTGTAGCGCAAATAGCGTGCGCTATAAAATATGAATTTCTTTTGGACATTTTTATATGAGCTTTAAATAAAAGACTCAGTTGGATTTTAACCAGGAGTTTTTTTGGGCAATTAACGTACTATACTCATTGGTAAATTAAAAAAAAATCGATAGTTTATGATATTACTATGGATATTTTGAACGTAAGTTAGACTTTGTATTGATTCAATATTAATATTATAATATTTTTAGTGAATTTGGTGTTATTTATTGTTATATGAGACTTTAGATAATGTTGATATTTAGTACAAATATATAATATATTTTTTGTAAAAGAAAAAAACGCTATGTGGCATAGCTTCCGCTATAGCTACGCTATTCACTGTAGCTTTTTTTGTAACCTTCCCACGATGACGCGATAAACGCTATTTAGAACCTTGTACTCATGTTACGGAATTTTTATTTTGAGGTGGAGCAAACAATCATGATGATGATGTACCAAATATTATATTTACATGTACCATAAACAATTGTATTATTTACAAAAAAAACTGGAACTTTTTGGAGATTTAATCACGAAGATAATATATCAAATTTTCACACGTTGTCAAGATGTAAAAAAAAATCACAAATCTTAATTTAAAAACTGTAAAATAAATTTATTATTTCGACATATTTCTTCCAACATTATTTTTTAGTACATGATCTTTACATACCTTTTTTATAACCTTTATGATTTTTCTATTTTTTTTTATAAAATAAGTGCTTAATGTGTGACTAATATTATCAGATCATGACCAAATCACAATTTTATCAATAACAGTGTTGTATATAACAGTATGCGGTCGTCGGACGGATGGGGTACTATAGTATATATAACACTATGTAAAATTGTGTATATAAAATTGATAACTGAAATAATATATGAACTGTCTGAATTTATTTTTCAGTGAGTAAGTAATATTTAAAGGATAAATATTATTTTTCTGAACTGATTAGCAATGATAAATAAGTTACTTGGGTGTGATTTATTATCAAATTGATAATTTAAAATTAAGTTTGATTGATATCAACATAAGTTGTTAACTCAAATGTCTAAAATATTTTGGAGTGAATATTTCAAAATTAGAAATGAAAATTGTATGAGATATAACGTAGATAGAAATATAGGATTGAATGCTTGATGCTTGCAATATATACATAACGTTCTTTTAATTACTTTTGGACTAATTTGCAAAGTTTGAAAATATGAAGATTAAATATATAAAATGGAAAACTTAAAATAAAGAAAAAAAAATGGCCAAATGGCTAATGCCACGCGACATGTGCCTAGTGAAACACGAGCTATTTAATTAAGATCTTCCTTAATTAAGGAGATTTCTTCTTCTTCTCTCCCGTAAGAGGAAGAAAAAAAAATAAGAAACGAGGAAGGAAATGAAAAGAAAACAAAAAGGAAAAGAGAAGTGAAAAATAAGAAAAAAAAAATAAGAGTTTCTCTCTCTCTCTTATTGGTCATGAGATATGAATTACTAGTCATGGTACTCTCCCTCATGAAGTTCTATACGGTTCTTGCCTTATTAGGTAATTTCCACAATTTCTCTGGATTGTGCTTTTCTCTCTCATGATTAGGGTTCTAATTATAACCTTTGAGAAATGGAGCACACAAGTGCTATCTTGCTGTAAATTGAGTACAACAAGTGATTGAAAGTCTTATTCCTTTTTATTGTCTTCTTATTTAAACCTTAGCTTGGTACCTATGTCTTTTTGGTACTGATTACTACTGGCAACGAGTTGAGACTGATCAATTGATGATTTTGCATCTCTCGACGTCATTGGTATCATTCAGTACCAATGTTTTATTTTTGGTTTTGCTATAGTTCACTATTTAGTGGGCTAAATGGTAAAGTTTCCTAATTGGTAAACTAATTTAGTTAGAGGGACTAGAATGCATAATATAAAATGTTAAGTCATGGCTGATCTTAGGATTTGAGTTAAAGTGGTGAATTGGACTTTGAACTTGTACTAAAGAAATAAATTGATTGAACCTTTTTGAACAAATATGGATTGTTGGACCGATTTAATTAGAATTGGAATGATAAACTAGTTAATCTACATATACCATTAATCTAAATTGATTATTTTATTAATTAAACATGACAGGGGATGATTATAAATGAGTTTCATAATATATGTGTAAGTGAATTTAATTGGTGTCACAAATCACAGTATGGGCTTGAAAAGTAAATATAAGATATTTACATACTGAAATGATTAAAAATATATACATGGGATTTAATATTGAAATATCTGAACTCCTCTGCTTATAACATTATTAAAAATAATGATTAGAACGTGCATACTATTGTTAACGTAGACATGATTACAAAAGAAACGGATGAGACAGATCATTTAGGAAGATCACACTGCTAGTGATCTCACATGTTTCCCTACGATATTAGGTGCAGAGTTATTGAATTAGTTTGAGATTCATAACTAGTAATTAAATCGTAACTTGCTATGCATTTTGAATATTTGATCGACTGCACTGATTGAACTGTTGCACCATATGCATAGCCCAATACAATTGAAATTGAATTACAGGTAAGTCTGTTGACTGTCATGTTGATATTGTTTATCGATTGATTGATTCTTATTGCAAATTATTGATTGAGACCACAGTAATTGAATTGATTAAATATTAAATACTGTAATCCTTAAACTTCCATATAGTGGAGAAAAATAATTAATATATTATAAAGTCTAGCTAGCTACTAGACTTTACTCTAGGACCTTGATGTACATATGGTGAGTGACCCCAACTTAACCCAGTACCGATTGAGTATGGGATATTGAATAAACATGAACTGTAATTATAAGACTAATGAATTGTTGTAATTATCTTATCATTGATTTTCTTTCCGATAATGACAGCATTGTAATATTGATTATGTATTGTTTCTTTTAACAAATTATCAGGATAGTTAGAATAGTATCAGCCTTACACAACAGATATATGATATATGAAAAGGCAGACTGGGTTGTTGGATGGCGTCTACAACGACAAGTCGGATGGTATTTGTTTGTTGTGTTACCATATTAGAAATTGTAAAGTTAGAAAACCAAATATTATCAAACTTTATGGTTTAAAAGATTTAGACTCAAACCATGTATTCTAATAAGATTCTTAGAGTTTTTAGTTATTTATGTAATTTTTATTATTCAATTGGATACTGTTATTAAGCATGTGCATTCGTCATTTTAAAATGAACTGTTAATTTCTCATGCGAAGATTTCATTTTGAATATGGATTTTATTCGAATCCAATAATCTGAGTGGCAATCAGCATTAAGAAATAATTTATTATTTCTCACCCATTTTCTCTTGTGAGTTACATGTATGTTAGACGAAGATTGAAAAATACTTTTGAGATTGTAATTGGCAGCAGGGCTATCTAAAGGTATGAGATTTGAGATTATTTTATCTGATATGGTGCAAAAAAATCATCTAGCATCATCCACTATAAATGGTTAGATAATTCTTGTAAATTAATTGGGATGTTGTAAAAATAATGGATGCTATTGACAATGCATACAAAAGATATACGCCTTATGTTATGTAAATTTAATAGAAAAATAGATGCGGGTTGTCGTTGCACCTCCGGATCGGGGGTGTGACAGGTATTGCCAAGCGATTAATCGGTATGCGGCCGATTAATCGGAATTATGCGGACAATTTAACATTTTTATTAAAATTATGTATATATATCATAATTTATTTAAATCATTAAACTTACCAAATAAACTTAATTTAACTTAGTTTTATTATTATAACATAACACTACGCTTATTTCTTCTTAACACATAAGCATTTTACATATGTAAATAACACATGTATTTAATGAAAAAATATTTGAAAATTAAACTTTTTCAAATACTAATAACATTTTATTTGAAAAAATTAATGAAACATTCCAACATATAACACTAAATTTAGTTTATGATAACAAATCAATTTCATAAAGGAACACGTCGTATTAATTGAAAAAAATGACATCAGTAAGTAAAAAAATACATGGTATATAAATAATAGAAGAATTAATCAATTTTAAAGTAAGAAGAAGAAAAATATATAAAATATTGGATGTATATCCAAGTACAAATAAAACTACAATACATGATTTATAAACTATATTATCACACACTATCACAGAAGAAAAAACAATGTGACAATAAATATTCACTGAAATAAACGGGAATAAACAGATGATTAAATGGTAAAACGGCCGATTAAACGTTTCTAACCGCAAACATGCCTCCGTTAAGGGTATGCGTAATGGTTTGACCATCGTTTTCGTTTAAACGTCCGTCTAAATTGCCGTTAAGGATGTTTTTTACAACACTGATCAATACAACAAGAAATATTAATACCAATAAATTAATGCAAATTTCAACTTCAAACAAACAAACAAAAATTTTAAAAATAATAAACAAATAAAAATTGCATCCATTAATTAAAAAAATTAAAACATAATAATATTGTTAATCTATAGAGATGAAACGATAAAAAAGAATCTGCTACCAAACATTTTAAGATTCTTAAAATTACCCCTTCTTAAAATTCTTAGAGATAGTAAAATGAGAGGAGTGGGAGGGAAGGAGACAGAACAGAAAAGTGAGGTCCACAAGAACATTTTGTTAAGATTTTTTAATAGAGAGTATTTTGTTCTATGTTTTGAAAAAAAATGACAATATGTAAAATTTTCCATATAATATAGCCATATATAGAATTGGATTTTAAAAGGGGGTTAATTTTAATGTTAATTTTGATTAAATTGATTTATATCTAAAGTTTATCCAAATGCCAGGGTGTACGGGTTAATTTTGCACAATATTATCAGACCAATTACTTTTCGTTTGTTGTTTTGGACCCATTGTTGATCATAGTATCTTATTTTCATAATTTTATATTAGCTTAACATTAGTTACATCTGCCAAGAATGTATACCTAATTGTTGATTTAACATTTTTTAAGAAATTGAATAGAGTTATTACAAAAGAGGAGACTGATTAATTGTTTTCCAGTTCTTTAGTTAGTGTGCTACATTAATTTTCTATTTCCAATAATGTTTAACTCTTGTTAATTAACTATTTCTAATAATGTGCTACATTAATTGTCTACATTAGTTTTGTTTTTCTTTTCTTTTTTTTAAAAAAGAGGAGATCGATTAATTGTCAATTCACCAATATAAAGCTCTCCTCATTAAAATTATTTGATTTAATTTATGACCAATGTATTCCTGCTCTGATTTGCATTAATTTATTCTATTTTTCGAATTAATTAATTTGCATTCTTATTGGTTAATTAGTCCTCCATTAAGAACTCAGAACTATATAAAAAAGAAATGTCAAGTTGATTGATAAAGACCCAAAAGGAAAAAAGGAAAAACAATTTGATATGTAAGCGTATGTGGTCATACAATGCTAGTGTCAATCAAAAGCTACAGAACCAAACACGTGCAATGGCGCATAATATTATGAAATGTTGGAAAGACAAGATATTGGTATTAATCCATTAAAAATGAGAATAGACAGATAAAAGTAGCAATTAACCACTAACTCCCTTGATTGTGCAATCTAATTAAATACTAGTAGCAATAGCAGGATATACTCCAATAAGCCCATACTGTTATTAACAACACTGATTTGCATATATATACTAAATAATTAAGAACTAGTAGTCTAGTATACTACAAGACACAGGTATGTATTTGGAGTGGTCTTTTACTGATTTGCATGTTTGAGAATTAAATTTGTATTAATTCACTGGTATTAATGTTTCTTGTTGTATTGATAAAATTATTATTGTGTTCTAAGATATTTTAATTAATGGATACAATATTGATTGGTTTCTTAAAATTGTATATATTTTGCTTGTTGAATGTCCCAATTTGCACTGACATTATGTACACTATTATAATTGAAGTTATGTTATGATGAAATTTTTTAACATACAAGTATGTAACGTTAAAATGAGAATTAAATTTGTTGTATAGGTATTGCATATATCATAAATTAAATCCAAACAGAGATTAATGCTCAGTACAATCTACTCATGTTACGGAATCTTTATTTTGAGGTGGAGCAAACAATCATGATGATGATGTACCAAATTTTATAGTTACATGTACCATAAACAATTGTATTATTTACAAAAAAAAAAGTGGAACTTTTTGGTGTATAATTTTTACAAACTTTTTTTATAATCTTTATGATTTTTCTAATTTTTTTTTAAAATAATTGCTAAATATGACTAATGTTATCAGATTTTGACCAAATCACAATTTTATCAATACAACAAGAAATATTAATACCAATAAATTAATGCAAATTTTAACTTCAAACAAACAAAAAAAATTAAAAAATATAAACAAATAAAAATTGCATCCATTAATTAAAAAAATTAAAACATAATAATATTGTTAATCTATAGAGATGAAACGATAAAAAAAAACTGCTACCAAATATTTTTAATCTATAGAAGTTGGGAGGGAAGGAGAGAAGAGAAAAGTGGGGTCTACAAGAATATTTTGTTAAGATTTTTGAAAGGAGGGTATTTTGTTATATGTTTTGAAAAATAATGGCAAGATGTAAAATTTCCTCATACAATGATCTCAAAATACAAGACTAATAGCCATATATAGAATTGGATTTTAAACAGGGGTTAATTTTAATGTTAATTTTGATTAAATTGATTTATATCTAAACAAGTTTATCCAAATGCCAAAGTGTTAATTTTGCACAGTATTATCAGACCAATTACTTTTCATTTGTTGTTTTGGACCCATTGTTAATCATAGTATCTTATTCTTATAATTTCATATTAGCTTAACATTAGTTACATCTGCCAACACAGATTTAATTTATGACCAATGTATCCATGCTCTGATTTGCATTTATTTCTTCTATTTTTCGAGTTAATTAATTTGCATTCTTATTGGTTAATTAGTCCTCCCTTGATTGTGCATTGGCGCATAATATTATGAAATGTTGGAAAGACAAGATATTGGTATTAATCCATTACAAATGAGAATAGACAGATAAAAGTAGCAATTAACCACTAACTCTCTTGATTGTGCAATCTAATTAAATACTAGTAGCAATAGCAGGATATACTCCAATAAGCCCATCCAAGCTTCCACTTGAATTTGTGTTCCTCTTCTATATATTTGTTGTAATTCTTGTTCAGGATTAAAAGGCTACATCAGGGTTGTAAAAAACATCCATTTAGAATAATTAATGGGCTGATTAGTCATTGGAGGTGACCAAATCATTAATCGGCCAATTATTTCTAATTATGACTAATTATTCCAGATTAATCGCTTGATAGGACCATGTACGTACGACAACCGCATACCGTTATTTACAACACTGATTTGCATATAACATGTATACTAAAAGTTGCACAAATTATAAATAATTAATTACCAAAATGAAGAACTAGTATACTACAAGACACAGGTCTTTTACCCAAGGCATAAATTATTGTTTAAGCCACAGATAAGCTTTGGACCTCTTACAAAACACCAATTCAATTGACTACAATTTGACAATCAAATTAAAGAGACAAATATAGAAACTGATCAAATAGCAACCTGGTGGTGCCAGAGGTACAAATTTGTATCAAATACCACTAAATACAGGCACCCAAAAATTGCTACCCAAAGTAGGCAGAATATTATAGTAAAAATGTCAATCTATTACAAAAAAACACACATAAAACTTGAAACCCTATGCACGCACAACATCAGGTATTAATACATATTCATACCAGAAATGGTGTCCCGGATGAGAACTAATCACAGAGAGTGAAATTAACATGGTGATATTGAATTGAGCTCATTTTGAAGCCCCACATAACAAAAAGACAATGATCATCTTTAGAAATCAAAACCTCTTTATAACTGGTATAGGCAGTGAAAATACTATAGGGAAAGTCTAGGTGAAAAATAACTCGACACCAGAATGTGAATATTTATCTGCAAATACTCCTGCACAATTTTTCTTTTGAAGATTAATTGGTGATAACCTTCTAGCAATTTGACTAAATGAAATTAAAATCTCAAGGGGATTACAATAGCTCACATCAGTAAAACAACAAGACCAGAAAAACTAATCCAAACATAACAACAACAACAATTAAACTTTTAGTCCCAAACAAGTTGTGGTAGGCTATAAATGAAACCCAATAGTAGTCAGAAAAACAAATCCAAACATTAACAAAAGAAAAAATGATCCTTAAAAGTTATAATTAAATATACAGCAATTTACAGCAAGAAGACTAATGTTAGTACTTAACTAGTGACCTATTGCGTATAAATAGTCAAAACCATAAAACCAAGTGCAAACCATTACATAAATCTGACAACTTAAGAAGTTCCTGTTTTATAATCAGAAATTTTGCATAATTCACTGGTTCGCTTAGTAGATTGTGAACTCCAATTTCCACATAAAACATAACCAATAATAAAATTCTGATCCAGTGCAAACATGAAAAATTCTCGTAAAATAATAAAATAAAATATCAATGAGCAGCAAATCTTCAAATTAGATGCAAGAGCAGGTTTACAATTCTGTAAATAATGGTAATTTGTTTCATGTTGAAGAGTACAACACACGTCATTCCATACAAATAGTAATTGTCTGACAAGTACAATACATTATGGTTTCAAGTTATACAAGACACCAGCGACCCATATATTGTTCCTGAATATGCAAAACTTAAGCATGAAGAACAGTGATTCAAACAAAAGCAAGAATACCATTTTGCCATCAGCACTGCATATGATATATACCAGCCCCAACCTCCAGGTTAGATGCTTCTTTCCTGACTGTGCTCCCTATGCTATGGTTGGGATTTCCAAAGCCATGCGATGCAGGAATTACACTGCCTTTTCAATTTCTACGTGTTTGCACAGTGCATCCGAGAGCTCTGTAAGTTACAATATCCGGTTCAAGGCCATTAGAAATCATGCACTGCAGCACCTGCTCGGCCTTGTCTAGTAACCCTTTCTTGCACAGCCCATCTACAAGAGTGGTATAGGTCGTGACATTAGGTTGAAGCCCTTTAGAAACCATTATATCTGAGAGTTCTTCTGCTTTTTCAATTTTTCCTTTCTTGCATAGTGCATCCATTATAAAATATTAACAAAGGATTACTACAGATGTATCTAATTGAAAGATAAAAGTTGCAAATATAGTTATATAGAGAAGTAATCATCTCAAAAATTGAACCTGAAACAAATTTTATAATTAATATAAAGAATTAATCGCTACCGATGAAAAGAAGCAATCACAAATCATCACATAGATATGTTTTTTATACAGAGGAAAAAAAATTACAGAGCTTTAAAAAAAAGGAAAATAAAATGGCACTATGAGATCCCAATGTTCCATGTAACACTGACGGTATCATGTTCCTATTTTAAACTTTAAGATGTTCCAACTTCCAAGCAACAGTTAAATTTGGAACTGTGTGAGAATGCCACAGCATATCTAGTGGGTTTTGCGGGTACTCGTGTCCTCTGCCTTGCCTTCCATGCTTAATTTGGTTATCTAGCGGGCATTCGTACAATTAGACAAAATCGTGCAGGATTTCTACATGTGCCCGGAGAACCAAAGCGTGTCAATCTTCAGCATTTTTGGGAGATGAAGTGGTTGGCCGAGATGCTCTGCATAATTAACCAATCACTTAGTAAAGAGTGTTATATCACAGTCGACTTTTGACTAGAAGATTCATCTTTGCTCCTAAACTTTCGTAAAATTTGAGAATTAATTATCAGTTAACGGTCACAATCTTAATTTAATATAATATAATATACATTTGTTATGGGAAAAGATAATAACGGAAATAGCAATCTCAATTAATAGAGGGAGGTAGCTAGCGACCAGCATTACCTTTTGAGAAAATTGATATAATGATACTCTTAGCTCCAACAGAAGCTTCCACAAACTGTGTTCAAATATATACAATGGTTACTATATAAAAAAGGCATTTAGAACTATCCAACATATTGCTAATTTTCGAGCATCACTTATTTAAGAATGAAGTATTACTGCAAAAAAATAATATAATTTTCTGACTACAAACCCATGAATTTAGTGTAAATTTCCCGAAAGCAAACAATATAATTTAACTCTGATTGATTTAGTGAACAATTGCTAATGCTTACTATTTAACAGTAAGTTTGACCTGGAATTTTCCCTGGTTTGAAAGAGAACTAGCTGCTTGTGGGAATCAAAATTTGTAGACTGACATGCAAAAGCTTCAAGGCCCACAGAGACAATTCAAATTTGATAGCCAGCAATTCCATTCCCAAGTCTCTTTTTCTTAACAGAAGCTTTTATACTGGTCTCCAGTCTCCAGCACATGCATTGCTCCCTTTTTCTTTCTCTATCTACTCCCTTTCTCACTAGAATGAACTGAACAAATCAAAATTTGGTAGGAGCTTAAATTTGTTCAGCATGTTAGATAAAGGAAAAACACTAAAAAGCAGCTCAATGCCTCAATCATCACCTCTACTAATCAATGTGTTAATTTCTTTTACAAAATGGACCCGAAAGCTTTATGAATTACCACAATCACCAGCTATATAAATAAAACTTCAGCATAAAGTGCAAGAAAAAACGCAAAAGTCCAAAATATTAAGTGCGGCTATATAATGCCTACTAATAAACATTTCATATTGGAAATTGTTACCTATAGTTGTGGCTTCTTAATTCCTGTCTAGATCATCTTAGATTAAGCTGGTCAAAACAGCCATCAACATTTTCTGCTCCAGAAAATACTCCTCCGGGGATGCATATTATGCCAGATTGTGAAGCATTTGCTGAGAGCATTAAGTCAACATGAGATATCAGTATAATGATGAAGGGACCAAATTGTACAATTATGTTTTCTTAGCATAAATAAAGATCCATATAAACATCTGTCAAAGAACTTACTGTCTATTGCATTGCTTGTGCTCATTCTTATATTTCTTGTTTGAAGGGACCAAATTGCATCAATTTTGTTTTGTTGATGTCATCATATATGATAGAAACAAAAGAACAACCATACGGATGGTTCAGTGTTTCACTTGAGCAATACTGAGCATAGTCTATATAGTTGAACAATACTTGTTGCAGTTGATATGCATGTATTACCTTATAAGCCTACTTTGTTTTACCCTTATAATTGCATATGCTACAAGACTGTTCTTTATAAGTGAAAAAAAAGTAACATTTAAAAAATAATTTGAACTGCTATAGTGTAGATGTACTATACCTGATACGGTAATAATGATACCGGTGACTCCTCAATATGCAAAATTTAAGCATGAAGAATAGTGATTCAAACAAAAGCAAAAGTACCAATTTGCCATCAGCACTGCATATGATTTATACCAGCCACAACCTCCAGGTTATGTGCTTCTTTTCTGACTGTGCTCCCATTGCTATAGCACTGCATATGAGTTATTCTGCCTTCTCAATTTCTCCTTGTTTGCGTTGTAGCATCTCAATATCCATGAAAGCATTGTAAGTCACAACATTAGGTTCAAGACCTTTGGAAATCATGCACTGCAGCACCTGCTCGGCCTTGTCTAGCAGCCCGTTTTTAACGAGCCCATCAAAGAGAATGTTATAGGTCACAATATCAGGTTGAACCCCTTTAGAAACCATGTAATCCAGGAGCTCCTCAGCTTTCTCAATTTCTCCTTTCTTGTGTAGCATATCCAAGACAGCATTGTAAGTGACAACATTCATTTCAAGACCTTTGGAAATCATGCATTGTAGCATCTGGTTTGCCTTGTCCAGTAGCCCTTTTTTGCACAGCCCATCTATGAGAGTGGTATAGGTCACGACATCAGGTTGAACCCCTCTAGAAACCATGAAATCCAGGAGTTCTTCTGCCCTTTCAATTTCTCCTTTCTTGCATAGCATATCAATGAAAGCATTGTAAGTCACAACATTAGGTTCAAGACCTTTGGAAATCATGCACTGCAGCACCTGCTCGGCCTTGTCTAGCAGCCCTTTTTTAACGAGCCCATCAAAGAGAATGTTATAGGTCACAATATCAGGTTGAACCCCTTTAGAAACCATGTAATCCAGGAGCTCCTCAGCTTTCTCAATTTCTCCTTTCTTGCATAGCATATCCAAGACAGCATTGTAAGTGACAACATTCATTTCAAGGCCGTTGGAATTCATGCATTGCAGCATCTGCGTTGCCTTGTCTAGTAGCCCTTTCTTGCATAGCCCATCTATGAGAGTGTTATAGGTCACGACATCAGGTTGAAGCCCTTTAGAAACCATTATATTCGAGAGTTCTTCTGCCTTTTTAATTTCTCCTTTCTTGCATAGCGCATCAATGAGAGCATTGAAAGTTACAACATTCGGGTCAAGGTCTTTGGAAATCATGCATTGTAGCATCTGCGTTGCCTTGTCTAGCAGCCCTTTCTTGCACAGTCCATCTATGAGAGTGGTATAGGTCACGACATCAGGTTGAAGCCCTTTAGAAACCATTATATTCGAGAGTTCTTCTGCCTTTTTAATTTCTCCTTTCTTGCATAGCGCATCAATGAGAGCATTGAAAGTTACAACATTCGGGTCAAGGTCTTTGGAAATCATGCATTGTAGCATCTGCGTTGCCTTGTCTAGCAGCCCTTTCTTGCACAGTCCATCTATGAGAGTGGTATAGGTCACGACATCAGGTTGAAGCCCTTTAGAAACCATGTAATCCAAGAGTTCCTCTGCCTTGTCAATTTGTCCCATCTTACATAACCCATTCATAAGAGTGGTATAGGAGAAGAGATCAGGTGTGCAGCCCAGCTTAGGCATTTTGTCAAGCACTATGGCTGCAGCTTCATGGACCCTATTGTCCTTACAAAGACCCTTTAGTAATGGATTGAATACATCCGAATGAACCCCTGGTCCGACCTTAAGAAATCGTCCGAGTAAAACAAAAGCTAATCCGACCCGATCCACTCGGGTACAACAGTTTATCAAGATGCTATATGTGCAGACGTCGGGTGAGATCTGTTTAGTCAGGGTCAATCGGTTAAATAGGGAAAATATAGTTGGGTAATGGTTGGTTAAGGTATTCATGCGAACTAGTGCTGTGAAGAGATGATTGAAGGGATAGATGGATGGTGCCAGATTGCTGGTGGCCAGAAGCCGGTCAAACAGGCGATGTGCTTCATTAACAGTAAGAGTGCCCGATCTACAACGCTCTCTTACAAATGATTCTAATTGGCGGGTGCCCATTGCCCCAAGCCAAGGGGTCAGATGAAAATCTCAGCTATTTTGTGCTGATTTTGATTGACTTGTAATCAAGATATGAAAGATAAAACGAATGCCAAGTTAATCCCAAGCAACATTCAGCACCTATCAACGAAAACATAGTAAATATTGTGCAAGAAATTAGCTATTTTGAAAAAAAAATTGATAAGTTGAAATTAAAATGTGGACAAATGAACTCTAGAGAGAGAGAGAGAGAGAGAGTGTGGGACTATACCTGACGGAGAGGAGAGTTTCTAAGGAGGTCGGTTTGGATCAAGTTGGTTGGTAGGTAAATTGTGTTTGCTTCTGTGCAACCTTCGATTCTTCAATACGAGGCGAAGGAAAAGAGATTGATGATTGTCGCTCTTTGATCTAGGTTTTAACTTTTTTCTATCCTCTTTCACTGGGAGATGACTTCGGAGCTCAGTCCAAGCACAAACAAAATGAGTACAATAAAGGTATCTCAACATTTGTGTTTGTATCCAGACCGTCCGATCAGATTTGATCATTTGGAAGTATAATGATGATCATTTATGTGACTTTTGTATTATCATTAGACAAGTCTTGATAATATGTTCTAAACAAAACTAAAAATTTATTTTAAAAAAAGTTTGCCAAATGTTTAAAAAGTAATATTTGGTTATTAAGAGTAACCAGTAGCTCGTTCAATATTTTTAAAAACACATTTATTAATCATATTTTTCATAACTCTATACTAAAACAACTAATTTATTATTTAGTTAACTATGTGTACCAAAAAATTGGTTGAAATAATTAGGCTCTGTACTCATTTTCTTGTGGAGATATATGCAAAAATAACACTTAATATTTTATAAAAATATCCTCTTTTGTTAGAAAATTTAAAAATTTACTACATTTTGTCAGATGAAAACAAGAGAAATCATTGTTCATCTTCTCTTTCTCTTTCTCTTTCTAAATGTCACATAACATTATTATCCTTGTTTTTAAACAACTATTTTATTTTAGTAACATTCGTTCAAATATCAAACATTAAATCATAACTTAAAAATGCCTTAAACATCTAAACATTCCTAAACATCGAATTAAATAGACCTAAGAAAAAAATTTGTTCATTAGTTGGTCGACATTATACATCGGGCAACATCTTTTTTCTTAAGTTTATTTCTTTGCCCTAAATTAGCATCAAATAGACATTTTTTATTTACAATTGACAATCACAAAATCAAAGTACAAATAAATCATACTTCTAATTTGCTCTTTTTTTATTGTTCTCCTTCCAAGATAAGGACACAAAAAAAAAATAAACGAGCATATTTGCCAATTTAATTTTTAAATTAATTTAATAAATAAATATATAAAGCATCAGATAAAATGTGAAATTAACAATAAGACAAGAAAACCGAAAATTCTCCATTTGACCAACGGATATTGATCGAATTCAAATAATATGTATGCAGAAAGACTTTGGAACCGATAGATTCCAATCAAACAAGCAGCATTCTTCACAATAAGTATTATATATATATATATAGAGGAGGGATCAAGTTACAACAATTTTGAGTTACCACAAAGTTACAACAACGGTTATTTTTATTTTCAAAGTCCAAATCGTGATCCAAACCGTTCAACATGATTATCTAAATAAAATGTACCTCCAGATCAAATTTTATATTTTTTAGAATTTTTTTACTATTTATTAAGTTGGATACAAAATTCAATGGTTTGAATTTGACTAGTTTTTGTACCCATCTTAATAAATAGTAAAAAAATTCGAAAAAATGTAAAATTTGATCTGGAAGTACATTTTACTTAGATAATCATGTTGAACGGTTTGGATCGACGATTTGGACTTTGAAAATAAAAATAACCGTTGTTGTAACTTTGTGGTAACTCAAAATTGTTATAACTTGATCCGTCCTCATATATATATATAGAGAGAGAGTAGAACTAGGGTGCTCCTAAGTTCACCAAACCTCTTGTAAAATTGACTCTAAAATATATCGAATCAACTTTAAACGATGAGTTCAAACCATTGAAACCGTTCTACCTAATGAGTGATGCGTCTACATGTGAAAATCTTCAAGTTTCGAATTAATTTAATATAGAGTCAAGTGGTCAAAAGTTTAAGGTTTATAAATTAATTTTAATGCATTCATTTTTTGGACTCCTTTAACCACTTGACTCTATATTAAATTAATTCAAAACTTTAAAATTTTCACATGTAGACGCATCAATCATTAGTTAAAATGATTTCAACGGTTTGGATTCATCGTTTAAAGTCGATTCGATATATTTTAGAGTCAAGTTCACAAGAGGTTGGGTGAACTTAGGGGCACCCTACTTCAACTCATATATATATATAGTAGAACTAGGGTGCCCCTAAGTTCACCCAACATCTTGTGAACTTGACTCTAAAATATATCGAATCGACTTTAAACGATGAATCCAAACCGTTGAAATCCTTCTACCTAATGATTGATGCGTCTACATGTGAAAATTTTAAAATTTAGAATTAATTTAATACAGAGTCAAGTGGTCAAAAGAGTCCAAAAAATGAATGCATTAAAATTAATTTATAAACCTTAAACTTTTGACCACTTGACTCTGTATAAAATTAATTCGAAACTTTAAAATTTTCACATGTAGACGCATCACTCATTAGGTAGAACGGTTTCAATGGTTTGGATTCATCGTTTAAAGTCAATTCGATATATTTTAGAGTCAAGTTCACAAGAGGTTTGGTGAACTTAGGAGCACCCTAGTTCTACTATATATATATAGTGCTCCAATTATGCTCCACATCTTTATCTCCATTTTTAAAATCTGAATAGTCGATCCGAACCGCTTAAAATAATTATTACAATAAAATATGTTTGGAGACCAAATTTTACATTTTTTTAGAATTTGTTTACTATTTTTTTGTAGGTACAATATCGCTTTTTTGGATGGTCCAAGATCTCCTAAAAACTGAGATTCTGTACTTACCAAAAAAATAGTAAACAAATTGTAAAAAATGTAAAATTTGGTCTTCAAGCATATTTTATTGTAATGGTTCAGATTGACTGTTTAGATTTTAAAAATGAAAATAAAGACGTGGAACATAATTGGAGCAAAAACCATGGTGTATTTGAACCATCCTCATATATATATCTTCATTCTATATTAAGCACCTTGGAGTTCCTATCCTGCAACGGATGTGATTGATTGATTTAAATTCGGATTGAATATGAACCCTCCAATTAAATAATCTGACTTCTTTTGATTAAATGTATTCTTTTTATGTGTATAAGTTCATATTTAATTAATAACATATTCGCTATACTGACGGCTACACAATTAAAATAAAAAAAACTGCCCTCCAACGACTGATCGGAAATGATATGTTAAAATTGAAAAGAAAAAATTGCTTCTAGCGACTTCTCTCTAGCGCTCTGATTGGAACGACAAACTGCTTCTAGCGATAGCCGTAGCGCTCTGATCGGACTGGCCACGCCATGGCGCCGCGGGTCCAACGTTGTATGGTGGCCACAATGGATGCGAAGTCGAGCGGGGTGCGAGAGGACTAATTAACCAATCTTATAATATATTCCCGTTGCAACGCATGGGCACGATACTAGTGTGTGTATATATAGACAAAGACTTCTATGGACATAAGGACCTATTTGTAAAATGAACATATTTTTATTTTCAAAGTTCAAACAGTAGATCCGAACCGTTCATCTTGTTCTCCATATTAATATGTGCTTGGAGACCAAATTTTACATTTTTCTGAATTTTTTTACTATTTATTAAGATGGGTACAAAATTCAATGGTCTGAATTTGATATTTTTTGTACCTATCTTAATAAATAGTAAAAAAATTCAGAAAAAAGTAAAATTTGGTCTCCAAGCACATATTAATATGGAGAACAAGATGAATGGTTAGAATCAACTGTTTGAACTTTGAAAATAAAACTATGTTCATTTTACAAATAGGTCCTTATGTCCATAGAAGACACTCTCATATATATATATATATATGACAAATGCTTCTATGGACTTAAGGACCTATTTGTAAAATGAACATATTTTTATTTTCAAAGTTCAAACAGTCGATCTGAACCGTTCATCTTGTTCTCCATATTAATATGTGCTTGGATACCAAATTTTACATTTTTCTGAATTTTTTTTACTATTTATTAAGATAGGCACAAAATTCAATGGTCTGAATTTGATTTTTTTTGTACCCATCTTAATAAATAGTAAAAAAATTCAGAAAAATGTAAAATTTGGTCTCCAAGCACATATTAAAATGGAGAACAAGATGAACGTTCGGATCGACTGTTTGAACTTTGAAAATAAAAATATGTTCATTTTACAAATAGGTCCTTGTGTCCATAGAAGACACTCTCTCTAGGGTTTCAACTTCCAAGTACTTTTCTATTTTCTTTGGAGGCAAATGCTAACGAAAGAAATTTAGAGTTCAGTCATGGCGAATTTGTATCACCTTTGGCGATCCAAAAATATTATGTTTAGATCTGTACCGTCTGATCAGAGTCCGTACGATCATTAAAGTTGTCGTGTGTATTCACTTCGAGCAGAATTGGTTCGGTTTCCGATCGGACGGTTGTGATTTAAATGGTAATATTTTGCTACCGCAGAGGATATGGATTCAGTCCAAGGCACAAGCAAACTTGGTTTAGAATTTTCATTTTTATATTATGCATATAAATGTTCTGATTGTCAACGGTTATGATTGAATGATAAAATTTCGAATTTAATATTAGCTCTCCAATGAAGTAATTTGTCTTCTTTTAATTAAATATATATTTTTTAATATAGAAGTCTAAATTTAGTTAGAAACATATTCATCACGCATACTGCCACACAATATGTTAGTTGTTACAACTAAAATTGAATAGAAAACAAAATTGAAAAGAATATCAAATTATTTATTTCCTTAATTCTTCTCTCTAGCTAGCTCCCATTCCTTATTTTCTTATTTAAGAATTACGACAGATGATCAATTTATTTTTAAGAATATCAAATACTGACATCGTTTAAAATATCTTAGCAGGGTTTGATATCTTATAAGATGATGTGATATCTCCAAATTAAATACTCTACTCAATTTAAACTATATTTAAACTATATTTAAACTATAGTGAATCTTTTTATAATTTTGCTTCTTCAATTTTGATAAGATAAAATATTATTTTTAATTAGTATATTTAGGTTCGTACTTAGTTTTAGTTGTTAATTATTTAGAGAACATATATTGATGAGGTAGTGTTTTGAAAAGAAAAAAACCCACAGTCTAGGACCAGACCGGACCAATCGTGGACCGAATCCGAACCGGAACGGATCGAGGTTCAAATCCGTGGTGGACTAGACCATTGAAATTGACGTGTCTAGCACGGTTTTTGGCCGTTCTACTAGACCGGACGGGTCTTGACTCGTGGACCGTGGCAAAACTTGACCGGACCAAACCTAACTCGTGATGGATCAGATCTAACCTATGAAGAACCGGACCTAAACCGGAGTGGACCGGACCTAAATTGGACTCGAACCGTATAGACTCGCCTTAAACCGGACCTGGACCCGCCTAGATCCGTACCAGACCCCAGAATTTTTTTTTTCAAAATCAAAGTTCTTGGCTAGTTAAAAAAAAAAAATCTTTACAAGGGCTGACAAAAAAAGTGAGAATATTTAATTCGCTACTGCTCTTGAATCAACCTCCAGAGACTCCTCACCGGAAACAAATCTGCTGCGATTCTTCGTAGAATTCCTATTTGTCCAAATTAAACCATTCATTTGTTTCGAGATTCATACATAAAAATTAACTACTTTGAAATTTGTGCATTTCAAAAAATAAATAGTTTGATCTAAAAAAACAGAGACCCTGTGATTCTGAAGAATCGCAGCAGATGTGATTCTGAAGAATCGCAGCAGATTTATTTCCCTCTTGTGTTCTCTGTTCAAGCAATGAATTGAAAACGGTGACCACCTTTTCAAAATTTACTGTGGTCAAAGTTGCTTTGTAATTTATTGGTCTTCACTAACTGTTTGATTTAATTAATTTGTGAGTCTCGTTTTGATCCCAAAATTTAAACCTTCCTCAATAATTATTTATTCCAAAGATTGGTCCATTTAAAAAAGAAATAGAAAGGTAGATATTTTTTAGGTATATTTTAAATTCTAAAATATTGCTACGACTTGTTTCTAAATAATTTTACAGAATTTCTATTATTAGTTGATTCTAAATGTTTTCATGACAATTACGAATTGGGTTTTTTTTTTGCTCTCATCTTGCACCAAGAGTTAAAAATTATGTTTCTCTTCACATGAAAAAATAGTTAATTAAATATTTAAGAGGCGTTAGGAGCTATATTAAAATATTTGGAGTACATTTCTACCTAATTTAAGACGTAAGAATGTCAAATAAATACAATGTTTAGTAGTTAAGAGGATATTATAATATTGTCTCCCTAATCTCATAAGATGTAAAATCATATTTCTTCTATTTTCTTTTACTAGCTACAACCATGTAACTTTTGTTAGAACTTTATTTAATTAATATATATTTGAGAAGATAATTGTCAATAATATTAGAAAATTATAAGAACATTACTGCTTTTGTTTTATTATTAATTCATATTTTATAACTAATCAAATGTTATAAAATATTACATTTTATTAATATGATTCAGCGGCCTCTGTTCTCTGCAAAAAAACAAAGATAATATCCTTATTTTTACGGTGACTTACATCCTTATGTTCTCTTTTATTTGTTCAGCGGCATCCGAATTATATTTGTTAGATATTAAAACTTTGTATGAATTTTTAATATGTTAGATTTTAATTTGTTAGTAATTGTTAAATTTATATCCTTATGATTCAGATGGTACATGTAATCCTGAAGAGAGCGATTTATGATACTATTTTTTAACATTTCAATTACTTTTTTAAATTATTCATTTTAAAAAAATACTAACAAAATAAAAAAAAAAGTTAGAACTCCGCTTATGTTAGTTTGCATAGCCGGTTCCAAACCTGAAATAAAGAAGAATGATAACTTTGAAATAATAAAAATATATATAAACACTTTTTTTTTTCTATTTTCAAAACACTTTGAAATTTAATTTAAGTCAAGGACCGGACCAAACAAATCAAGAATGAGAATTATGAATAAGAAAAGGCCTGCTTGGATAAGGCAGCAGCGATGAACTGTACACATTTGAACACAGGATGTTCAATATCTTCAGTAAGCTTGAACACAAATGAATAAGATCTCACCAGTGGTGCAATAAAGTGAATTATGAAATGACTTTCTTTGCTTATCATATATAAAGTACAAATATGGAATGAAGGTTCTGATAAAGGTGACCAGCTTGGGTCCGATGCCCATCAGACTCAAACTGAGTTCGATAGGTTCCATAACCATCTGATCCGCTTTAAGATCCATTTGCATGGATATTAAAGCAAATGCGTACGGATATTCAAGCGACGCACACAGATCTTAATGTGGATCGGACGGTTATGGAACCCATCAAACTTAGTTTGAGTCCGATGTTCATCGGACCCAAGCTGCTCTCCTGATAAAGTATAAATAAGAAGAAAAGGCATTCAAGTTTCATTAACCTAAATCCCATATTGTCTGACCTCAAAAGCATGTTTGCAAAAGCCACATAAAACAATGTTGATTTCTAACTATGGAGTGGTAACTAGATATCTGGCTGTTGGTATATTAATTACAAAATGTTTCCCATAAATCCATTTCAATTTTTAATCAGCATCAATGACCATCAGAGGCACCTCCTTGCAAACTTCAAGGGAAATGCAATCCATATCCTCTGGCATTCAACTGTCCAATACAAAACAGTAAAATGAATTAGTAAAATCATGGATCGATTGGACTTAACCCTAGAAGTTCTGAGGAAGCACAGTTCATTTCTGTGGGTCCAAACTCCAACCACACCAACACAGCGCACTCATCATAAAAAGAAAGGCTTGTTGCTTGAATTTTGGTAGAGAGTAAGCAAAGAATAAAATGTCCTGTAGGTTATATTCCAATGTTGAAACTCATCATGGCATTTGCCCATCCAGAACCAGATAGTTTTCAGCCAAAGAACATTTTAGCAATAGGTGGTCTACAGTCTCTGGTAAATCACAGAATTGGCAGCTATCTTTGGTCAATATCCTATTTTCGCTCACCAACCACATAGAAACCCTACTTTTATTGAGCACAGGTAAGGTCCACCAGACGGTTTCTGTGGAATAATCCCTCTGAAGTTCAAGAATTTGTAAATTTCTCTGACTGTATAACTCCCTCGTACTCCCCATCTAAATTTCCTCACAAGTATCATCTCGAATTATCTCACTTATAGATTCTCATCAAACTTTGATTCAACAATAAAATCCAGATCAATACTTTAAACTATTCAAACCAAAAAGGTCAAATTTATTCACCGATGTTTTATATTGCAAACATTACCTGAGATTTTCCTTTATATGTCATCATGATAAATCTGTGTAAATCATCCAACTGATGTACGAGACATACCACATGATGGTATCCAAGTTGTGCAAGACATACCAGAAACCCATATATTGTTCCTCAATATGCAAAATTTAAGCATGAAAAATAGTGATTCAAACAAAAGTTACAAAACAAAATATACCAATTTGCCATCAGCACAGTATGATTTATACCAGCCTAAAGCACCAGATTAAATGCTTCTTTTCTGACTGTGCTCCCTTTGCTATGGTTGGATTTCCAAAATCATACGGTGCAGGACTTACTCTGCCTTCTCAATTTCTCCTTGTTTGCACAGTGCATCCGAGAGCACTGTAAGTTACAACATTGGTTCAAGGCCTTTGGAAATCATACACTGCAGCATCTGGTCGGCCTTGTCTAGCAGCCCTTTCTTACGCAGTGCATCTATGAGAGTGGTATAGATCACAACATCAGGTTGAACCCCTTTAGAAACCATGTAATCCAAGAGTTCCTCTGCCTTCTCAATTTCTCCATTCTTGCATAGCATATTCATGAGAACATTGTAAGTTACAACATTTGGTTCAAGGCCATTTGAAATCATGCACTGCAGCATCTGGTCTGCCTTGTCCAGTAGCCTTTTCTTGCACAGGCCATCTATGAGAGTGGTATAGGTCACGACATCAGGTTGAACCCCTTTAGTAACCATGAAATTGAGGAGTTCTTCTGCATTTTCAATTTCTCCGTTCTTGCATAGCATATACATGAGAGCATTGTAAGTTACAACATTTGGTTCAAGGCCTTTGGAAATCATACACTGCAACATCTGTGTTGCCTTGTCTATCAACCCTTTCTTGCAAAGTCCATCTATGAGAGTGTTATAGGTCACAGCATTAGGTTGAAGTCCTTTAGAAACCATGTAATCCAGGAGATGCTTTGCCTTCTCAATTTCTTCTTTTTTGCACAGCCCATCTATGAGAGTGGTATAGGTCACAACATCAGGTTGAAGCCCTTTAGAAATCATTAAATCTGAGAGTTCTTCTGCCTTTTCAATATCTCCTTTCTTGCATAGCGCATTGATGAGAGCATTGAAAGTCACAACATCTGGTTCAAGGCCTTTGGAAATCATGCACTGCAACATCTTCTCTGCTTTATCTAATTGTCGTTTCTTGCAGAGCCCATCTATGAGAGGTGTATAGGTCACGACATTAGGTTGAAGCCCTTTAGAAACCATTAAATCTGAGAGTTCTTCTGCCTTTTCAATTTCTCCTTTCTTGCATAGCACATCCATGAGAGCACTGTAAGTTACAACATCCGGGTCAAGGCCTTTGGAAATCATGAATTGCAGCATCTGCGTTGCCTTGTCTAGCAGCCCTTTCTTGCACAGTCCATCTATGAGAGTGGTATAGGTCACGACATCAGGTTGAAACCCTTTAGAAACCATGTAGTCCAAGAGTTCCTTTGCCTTGTCAATTTGTCTCATCTTACACAGCCCATTCATAAGAGTGTTAAAGGAGAAGAGATCAGGTGTGCAGCCCAGATTAGGCATTTTGTCAAGCACTATGGCTGCAGCTTCGTGGACCCTATTATCCTTACAAAGACCCTTCAATAATGGATTGAACACACATGATTCAGCCCCCGGTCCATCCTTAAGAAACTGTCCGAGTAAAACAAAAGCTAATCCGACCCGACCCACTCGGGTACAGCAGTTCATCAAGATGCTATAAGTGTATTTGTCGGGTGAGATGTGGTTATTTTGGGTTAGTTGGTTAAATAGGGAAAAGATAGTCAGGTAATGGTTGGTTAGGTTGTCCATGCGAACCAGTACTGTGAAGAGTTGGTTGAAGGGATAGATGGATGGTGCCGGGTCACTGGTAGCCAAAAGCCGGTTAAACAGGTGACGTGCTTCAGGGACAGTAAGGGTGCCCGATCTACAGCGTTCTCTTACAAACAATTCTAATTTCCGGGTCCCCATTGCCCGGGATTACTTCAGCAACAGTAAGGCAAATGCTTTCCGGATTCTTAATTGATCTAATGTCAGCAAAGGTTCAGGTGCAAATGTCAGCTAATTTGTGCTGAGTTGGCTAATCCGAAGCAAAGTTCAGCACCTATCAACGAAAACATAGCAAATATTGTAGAAGAAATTAGCTATTCTAAAAAAACTTGGATAAGCTGACGAGAGAAAGAATGAGGTCGAGAGTGGAGATCAACCACAGGTAGAGAGAGAGAGAGAGAGAGAATTTGGGACAAGATAATATATACCTGACGGGGAGAGGAGTGTTCCCAAGGATCTCGTTTTTAATTTTCGATTGGAGGTGAGGCCGTGAGGGAAAATAGGGTTTCAAGTGCTTTTCTATTTTCTTTGGAGGCAACTGCTAACTGCTAATGAAAGAAATTTAGAGCTCAGTAGTCCTGGCGAATTCGTATCACCTTTGGTACCAAAAATATTCTGTTTAGATCTGTACCGTCTGATCAATTTTTATAATAAAAAGTGACTAAATTGTGGGAGAGTTTGAAATAAAAAGTTAATTTGTACATTCAATTTTTATAATAATTAAATAAAAAATATATCAGATGAAATATTAAATAAACAAAACAATATATAAGATAAGCACATTGAAAATATTGAATTCAAATGGTAGGTGGAATAACGAATTCAGTGAAAAATAGCTTCTTGTTGGTAAGTCAGTTTTATATGTTTGGATAACGAAATTTGGCAGTACCTTATTTCATAGATTTTACGCTGCAAAACACCCAGTTTAATCCTAAGAATATTTACATAGTGATAAACATAAAGTGATCATAAAATGATCTCAAACTACATTAACACACACACACACACATATAGCCATGTATAGAATTGGATTTCAAATGGGGGTTAATTTTAATGATATTGATTAAATTAATTTATATATAGAGAAATTAATCCAAAATGTCATGTTGTTGCACAATATTATCAAAGTAATTACTTTTTGTCTGTTGATTTGGACCCATTGTCAATCATAGTATTTAGGGGTGGCAAAAAAAGCTCGTAGCTCGTGGCTTCATCGTAACTCGCATCTGTCTCGTTTGTTATTAGATCGAGCTGTTAAGGAGTCAACTCGTTACTAGCTCGGTTCAGAATTAACGAGTTCAAGTTGAGGCCTAGCTTGCATTTTATACTGTCAAACTCAGTCTGAAAATTTTATAGAATTTATTTTATTTTTAAAACAAGATCCAACCAGATCCAATGAGCCAGCTTGGGCTGGCTTGTCATGATTTTGTGCTGAAGTTTTAACTCGAAAGCTCTAGATCCACCTCACTCGACTGTAACTTTGTCTAGAATTAACGAGCTGGACCAAGACCTAACTCGGACCGAGCCAACTTATTGACACCCCTAAAGAGTATCTGAAATTTTTATAATTCGCAATAGCTAAACATAAGTAACATCTGTCAAGTTCCAAAAATGCATAAATAATTTAGCAGGACAAAGTATCTCAAACATTATAGTTATATAGAGAAGTAATCATCTCAAAAATTGAACTTGAAACAAATTTTATAATTAATATAAAGAATTAATCGCTGCCGATGAAAAGAAGCAATCACAAATCATCACATAGATATGTTTTTTTATACAGAGGAAAAAAATTAGAGTTTTAAAAAAAAAAAAAGAAAAAAAAAATGTGCACTATGAGATCCCAATGTTCCATGTAACACTGACGGTATCATGTTCCTATTTTAAACTTTAAGATGTTCCAACTTCCAAGCAACAGCTAAATTTCGAACAGTGTGAGAATGCCACAGCATATCTAACGGGTTCGCAGTTTGGTCATCTAGCGGGCATTCGTACAATTAGACAAAATCGTGCAGGATTTCTACATGTGTCCGGAGAACCAAAGAAGCATGTCGATCTTCAGCATTTTTGGGAGATGAAGTGGTCAGCCGAGATGCTCTGCATAATTAACCAATCACTTAGTAAAGAGTATTATATCACAGTCGACTTTTGACTAGAAGATTCATCTTTGCTCCTAAACTTCTTGTAAAATTTGAGAATTAATTATCAGTTAATGGTCACAATCTTAATTTAATATAATATACATTTGTTATGGGAAAAGATAATAACGGAAATAGCAAACTCAATTAATAGAGGGAGGTAGCTAGCAACCACATTAACTTTTGAGAAAATTGCTCCATTTTTCTTTCTCTATCTACTCCCTTTCTCACTAGAATGAACTGAACAAATCAAAATTTGGTAGGAGCTTAAAATTTGTTCATGATGTTAGATAAAGGAAAAACACTAAAAAAGAGGCTCAATGCCTCAATCATCACCTCTACTAATCAAGGCTTGGGAGATTAAACAATCAGTGTGTTATTTTCTTTTACAAAATGGACCCGAAAGCTTTATGGATTACTGTTAAGCTTGGTTGTTTAGGCGACATTTACCACAATCACCAGCTATATAAATAAAACTTCAGCATAAAGTACAAGAAAAAACTCAAAAGTAAAAAATATTAAGTGTGGCTATATAATTTCCAACATTTCATATTGGAAATTGTTACCTATAGTTGTGGCTTCTTAATTCCTGTCTAGATCATCTCAGATTAAGCTGGTCAAAACAGCCATCAACATTTTCTGCTGAGAGCATTAAGTCAACATGAGATATCAGTATAATGATGACTCCCTCCTAAGAGCATATGAATCATTGTACAAACTGTACAATTATGTTTTCTTGGCATAAATAAAGATCCATATAAACATATGTGAAGAACTTGTTGTCTATTGCATTGCTTGTGCTCATTCTTATATTTCTTGTTTTAAGGGGACCAAATTGCATCAATTTTGTTTCATTGATGTCATCATATATGACAGAAAAGAAAACAAGAACCATACGGATGGTACAGTGTTTCACCTGAGCAATACTGGGCATAGTCTATAGTTGAACAGTATTTTGTCACAGTTGATATGCATGTATTAACTTATAAGCTACTTTGTTTTACCCCTATAATTGCTATGCTACAAGACTCTTGTTTATAAGTGAAAAAAAAAGTAACATTTAAAAAATAATTTGATCCGCTATAGTGTAGATGTACTATACCTCATACGGTAATGATGATACCGGTGACTCCTCGATATGCAAAATTTAAGCATGAGGAATAGTGATTCAAACAAAAGAAAAAATACCAATTTGCCATCAGCACTGCATATGATTTATACCAGCCACAACCTCCAGGTTATGTGCTTCTTTTCTGACTGTGCTCCCTTTGCTATAGCACTGCATATGAGTTATTCTGCCTTCTCAATTTCTCCTTGTTTGCGCAGTGCATCCATGAAAGCATTGTAAGTCATAACATTAGCTTCAAGACCTTTGGAAAATCATGCACTGCAGCACCTGCTCAGCCTTGTCTAGCAACCCTTTTTTAACCAGCCCATCAAAGAGAATGTTATAGGTCATAATATCAGGTTGAACCCCTTTAGAAACCATGTCATCCAGGAACTCCTCAGCTTTCTCAATTTCTCCTTTCTTGCATACCATATCCAAGACAGCATTGTAAGTGACAACATTCATTTCAAGGCCTTTGGAAATCATGCATTGTAGCATCTGGTTTGCCTTGTCCAGTAGCCCTTTTTTGCACAGCCCATCTATGAGAGTGGTATAGGTCACGACATCAGGTTGAACCCCTCTAGAAACCATGAAATCCAGGAGTTCTTCTGCCCTTTCAATTTCTCCTTTCTTGCACAACCCATCTACGACAGTGTTATAGTTCACGACATTAGGTTGAAGCCCTTTAGAAAGCATGAAATCCAGAAGTTCTTCTGCATTTTCAATTTCTCCTTTCCTGCATAGCGCATCGATGAGAGCATTGTAAGTCACAACATTAGGTTCAAGGCCTTTGGAAATCATGCACTGCAGCACCTGCTCGGCCTTGTCTAGCTGCCCTTTTTTCAACAGCCCATCAATGAGAATGTTATAGGTCACAATATCAGGTTGAAGACCTTTAGAACTCATGTAATCCAGTAGTTTCTCTGCCTTGTCAATTTCTCCTTTCTTGCATAGCATATCCATGACAGCATTGTAAGTTACAATATCCGGTTCAAGGCCATTGGAAATCATGCACTGCAGCATCTGCTCGGCCTTGTCTAGTATCCCTTTCTTACACAGCCCGTCAATGAGAATGTTATAGCTCACAATATCAGGTTGAAGACCTTTAGAACTCATGTAATCCAGTAGTTCCTCTGCCTTGTCAATTTCTTCTTTCTTACATAGCATATCCAAGACAGTATTGTAAGTTACAACATTCATTTCAAGGCCTTTGGAAATCATGCACTGTAGCATCTGGTTTGCCTTGTCCAGTAGCCCTTTCTTGCACAGCCCATCTATGAGAGTGGTATAGGTCACGACATTAGGTTGAACCCCTCTAGAAACCATGAAATCCAGGAGTTCTTCTGCCCTTTCAATTTCTCCTTTCTTGCATAGCATATCAATGAGAGCATTGTAAGTTACAACATTCGGTTCAAGGCCTTTGGAAATCATGCACTGCAACATCTTCTCTGCTTTATCTAATTGTCGTTTCTTGCAGAGCCCATCTATGAGAGTGGTATAGGTCACGACATTAGGTTGAAGCCCTTTAGAAACCATTAAATCTGAGAGTTCTTCTGCCTTTTCAATTTCTCCTTTCTTGCATAGCACATCCATGAGAGCACTGTAAGTTACAACATCCGGGTCAAGGCCTTTGGAAATCATGAATTGCAGCATCTGCGTTGCCTTGTCTAGCAGCCCTTTCTTGCACAGTCCATCTATGAGAGTGGTATAGGTCACGACATCAGGTTGAAACCCTTTAGAAACCATGTAGTCCAAGAGTTCCTTTGCCTTGTCAATTTGTCCCATCTTACACAGCCCCTTCATAAGAGTGTTAAAGGAGAAGAGATCAGGTGTGCAGCCCAGCTTAGGCATTTTGTCAAGCACTATGGCTGCAGCTTCGTGGACCCTATTATCCTTACAAAGACCCTTCAATAATGGATTGAATACATACGAATGAACCCCAGGTCCGACCTTAAGAAATCGTCCAAGTAAAACAAAAGCTAATTCGACCCGATCCGCTCGGGTACAACAGTTTATCAAGATGCTATATGTGCAGACGTCAGGTGAGATCTGTTTAGTCAGTGTGAATTGGTTAAATAGGGAAAATATAGTCGGGTAATGGTTGGTTAAGGTATTCATGCGAACTAGTGCTGTGAAGAGATGATTGAAGGGATAGATGGATGGTGCCGGATTGCTGGTGGCCAGAAGCCGGTCAAACAGGCGATGTGCTTCATTAACAGTAAGAGTGCCCGATCTACATCGCTCTCTTACAAATGATTCTAATTGGCGGGTCCCCATAGCCAGGATTACTCAGTCAGTACTACGGAAAATGCTTTTGGACACTTAATTTGGAGTGATTTTGATTAACTTGAAATCAAGATACGAAAGCAAGAACCGAATCCCAAGCAACAATCAGCACCTATCAATGAATACATATCAAATATTGTACAAATAAACTGAAACTAAAATTTGAAAAACGAACTTTTAGTTGAACTAAAATGAGGTCCAGAGCATCCACAGGAAAAGAGAGAGAGAGAGAGAGAGTGAGAATGTGGGACTATACCTGAGGGAGAGGAGTGTTCCCAAGGAGCGTGGTTTCGATCAAAGTTAGTAAATTGTCATTTCCTTGTACAACCTTCGATTGTTCAATTTGAAGTGAGGGAGGGGAACCAGACTGAAGTTTTGTCGCTCTTCGATCTAGGGTTTTAAGTGCTCTTTTTCTATGATATAGGTAAAGAATGAATTCACATCCTCTGTCTTACAGTACAGGAAATCTTTTACAATTACTAAATCCGAACCATTCATTTTAACTTGGCACGAATCTCAAAGCCTAATAATACTGCCCCCGAATCTCAAATCTCAAACCGTAAATGAGGCCCTGTAAAGAATTTGGTGTGGAGCATTTGAACACAAGAGCAGTATGGGTCCGATGGGCTCCATAATCGTTTGATCTGCTTTAAAATCCATGCACATAATTATTAAAGCAAATTGCACGATATTAAAACCAAGTGCACAGCTCTTAAAACTAATTAGAAGATTATGAAACCCATCGAACTGATGGGCATCGGACCCAAACTGCTCTTCTTGAACACACTTGACCACAAGTAAAACACAGGTAAGGGTGTAGAATTGTTGCAATGTGTGCAGCTAGTCGGTTCGACCTATCTGAATCATAGTGACAAATTAATTATTCGAGTTCGGTTCAGCGAGATCAAAAATTCGTGATTTGGGAATAATTCGGGTATAATTCGGGAATAATTGTATTATTCGGATCAGAGATCTCAGTTCTGTAAGGGAGCAAAAACAAAAAAATAACTAAAAGAAAATTCTGAGAAAAATTCGTAAAATTCGGGAACAATTGGTAAAATTCGCGAATTATTCGGTCAAAGTTCGATCAACCGAATAATTCAGCGTTCTGTTCGGCATCATAAAAAATTGCGAATAATTCCTCAAGAATAAAGAGCTAGTGGATTAGTGGAATTAATTATATGAATTATTGATTTTTTTTTAAATAAAAAGGCCAAAGTACCAAGTTACAAACGGCATAAATTATTGAATAAGCAGATTAATTACTTTTAAATCAAAGCGGAAATATTAAAGAGATGACGTATATGGTTTAGAGTTTTAAAATATAACAATTCCAATGGTATCTAAGGCTGTGCTCCAGAGAAAAAAAGACTTTCATTGAGACTCTGCTCCAATAGATGGATGGATTAAGTGAAACGGATTAAAATGACCTGTTCTGTGAAATGGATTAAACTGATTCGTTCCACTCATTTTTCGAATTTTCAAAATCCTTTTCTCTTTAATGATATATTTTTATTATTTAATTTCGATTAATAAAAAACCGGCCTTAAGTTTGCTGAACAAAATTCTGTTTCATATAGTGATTATTATTTGCGCTAGTATTATATAATTTCAATGATAGTGTTTCATCAAATGTCCTAAAATGTAAGACCGTTACAAAATTGTATTTGATTTGATGAACGTTAAAATAACTCATTAAATTTTACAATTATTAATATGCATGAGGCGCATGCATGATAGACTGTATTCCAACCACCAAATTTGAAGATTACAATTTTTAATTTTGACAGGTAATAAAATTATCAAGTTAATCAATAATTAATGAAGTCTTAACCCACCACCCGAGTTGCTTTCTTACTAAAATTCTTGCTTGCATTAATTTAGAAATTTAAGTTGAAGAATGATGAACAATTAATAGTATCAAATCTCCTAGTTTGACAAGTACTATGTAGGTCATGAGGCCACAACACACACCAAATCTAGACGTGCATTTCATGCTTGGTAGAACACAACCAAATCCTTTTATTATGTATAAGAAATGAAACCCCATGATACATGCCACCAATAATATAATACAAGTAACATCAAAAGCTGAGGAGTCCTTATCGTGGAAGTAGACAAAAATACATTGTTTCATTCATTGACATGCTAACAAGGCCAAGATCTTCTTTATCACATCCATTTCTTAAATTCATTAAATATTTGTCGACTATGGTAAGAGTGTTGTTCTAAAAATAATACACTACAATTTCATGCTCAGTGGGGGATTAAAAAGTACTGCGTCACTATTTACACCAAGTACCCTTTTCCATGGACTATAAAGCGTGCTAGTTCTTTCTTCAATGCTATTTATTAGTGCATTTTTTTTCCTATATATACAACAGTGTACAGTTGGCGAGTCGGTTGTTAAAACTCAAAATTACCATTCAACTGAACAGATAGAGCTGGATTTGTAATATTGTTTAGAGGGGTTTCAAGGCTGATAACTACCCCCGATTTACCCGCATGCCCATTCCATTTCGATCTTCCAATCTGTAAACACAAAAAAATTACAAAGGATTAAGGATTAAAATTAAAATACTCGTAGCCATCTCCCAAATTAAAATTTTATTTTATTTACAAAAATTTGTCAGCTAACAAAAAAATTATCCGACCACCATTCTTCCGCTCTTCCTATTTTGTTCCCAAAGAAAATGTCTCTTACATTCATTCTTGAGTGGGGCCAGTAAGCAGGGGGATTTACAGATACCCCCTTCTTATCAACCATTAACTTCTCTCCAATTCACATTTTCAGCATATTTATCAATGCCAAAAACACAACACAAACCTCAATACTACATTTATGACTGCAAGATAACATTAGGGCCACACTGACATAAACCTTCAAAGAATAAGTCTGATGCCTTGTTACTATTTTATGTTAGTTCTTTTTCATTAGTAAATTTAACTTACAGCTAAAGAAGCAAATGCAGAAGGGTGTGTAGACGAAGAAAAACCACAAATCACATTTATATCCTCTTTGAGGGAATATATCGAATGTACTAGCTCAGCACGAAAACCAGGGTTGCTCCCTCCAAAGGTGGGGCATAAGCTGATTAAAAAAAAAAAAATCTTATTTAGACAAGATTTATCACTTATTATATATTCAACTAATGTAATTGTGAAACATATGCCGGTTAATTATACATCCAGTTGACAACTATGATCAGTCTACAAACCTTAGTTGAACGCTAGGTTTAATCATGATACCATTTTCTTTCCATGCCATGGGTTGTTCGACTCCAACTGAGAATGAATTATCAGGCCATCGTACCATTGGTGTTACCCTGGTACGAAATTTATTCTATTGAGAAAAAAAAAAGTTCAAAAAGTTAGTCCAAGAATGTGAATAAAGATATGAAATTTCATAGACACCAAGCAACATCTCAAAATACCACATACAACCTTATAACAAGAACTAGTATTTACAAAACTATAACAAAAAAGTGACAATGCCCATGTCAAATTTTCTAACTGTTCTTCTTGTTTTGTCTCAATAAAGGGGAGAAATATGAGGGCTGTGTCGATATACTAATTAAGAAGCTAGAATAGGAGGAAAGAATTTTTCCAAACTAGATAAGCATGAAGATCATTTCCAACTTATATCATGTCAAAAGTGATAATTCTCATTCTTCTCAAAACATCCCCCAAGCTCTCAAAATAATGAGCAAAAGAGCAGAACTAATGAGAAGAACTATGGACACTAACCCTGAAAGAGAAGCTAATTCTAGTTTCACCGGGATATTTCCCTTGAGCTTGAAGCAAACCACCTAGAACTGGTACAAAGGCATTAGTTGAGAAGCCTTCGCCGGCAACATATGTGAGCTGCCCATTTGGGCATTGCAAATCCATGAATGACTGCAATATAAACAATAATCAATTCAATAAGTGAATCAACCAAAATGCGGATCTTATTTACTTATAATTACCCTTATGCAGTGTGTGAAAGACAATCATGAACTTCCAGTCAAACAAACCCTCTCAATACAAAAAATATAAATAAATAAGTAAATAAACAAACAAGCAAATAAGTGAATAAATGAGGGAGAGGTATAATTAACTTGAATATGATTGTTTATATTTAGGATTTTCAATATTTTAGTTACGAGCAAGGCTATTATAGTTCCATCAAAAGAAAATAAATATGATAAATGAAAAATGTAATACTCACACAGGCAAGCGGATTTAGACAAATCATTGACATCAGCAACCATCTCCTATGTTTTGACCATACTGCTGGACAAAGAGAATGCAATCCGTTCTGCAACAAAACCAACAGGAAATGAAAATTTATTTATCATCTTAACCCATCGTCTAGCAACTATTCCAATCAACAACAAAAAAAATCACATGGTAACCTAATTTCCACCTACATAGGTTGGTGCTACTGGTCTAAACACATGTTTGATTTACTCCTTTATTAATCGTTTTGGTTGGCCCCTTACATTTACTAATGTTTTATACTTGTAACAATGGGGCACAGTCAATGATTAAAAAGCAACATCACGCCAGAAAACACTTCATCATCCATCAAATATCAGTATAGTAACACGAAAAAACTGTACTAGTTTGGTTATGTACAATTAACTGATTATATTACATCATGATAAAAGGAAACAAAAAAAATCTGTACCTTTCGATCATAGCCATACCAAAGGAGGTGTTGCTTTGAGAGATGAATAGGTAAAAGAAGAGTCGAGTCACGAACAAACAAGACAGGCCCCAGCTGCACGAGGAAAAGAGATGAGCTGTCACCGCCAGATCTAAGATTGCCGCCACGGGAAGCCTCTACTCTCCACAAGTCTCCTCTTGCCATTACAGAGGTTTCTGTTTCCCGATTTCTACTGTCATAGGTTGCCGTTATGTTTACTGTACCCTGTTTTATAATAATGTCATCAGTTGATTACAATGACTTAGTCTGAAGATACCATTCTTTAGCAATCTGCTACTGCTACCAAGTTTTGAGGTTTAGCTGCATGACTAAATTGCATTTGGAGATGGCCTCTAGTGGCTCCAGCATAGGTGATCCAAAGAGCTGGTGAGTGGATCTTCTTTTAAAACAAAAATAAATTCAATCTTTTTTCTTTCAAAACAATTCCATTAGCAATTCTGAGACAGGCAAAACACCATGCACAAATAGAACAACAAGCGCACCACCAATACCATACAGTTACATGTACATGCAAGATAACGCCAAGAGATTCACACTATAAGCATGAAGCATAAGAGCTTGCCATGCAAGAAAGATACACCTAGGAACACAGACTAGAAGTCATTTTACAGAAAATGACCAGTTACCCTGCCACCTGAAAGTTACTCTAGAAACTTAAAGGTCACAAATAAAAAATTCTTCCTTTATGGTAGGAGGGCATAAATAAGATTATCAAAATCTAAACCTACTTTACTGTCAGCAAATTTTCTTACATGAGGTCTCTTGAGTTGCCCAGAAAAGCTGACTTCAGAATCCAATCTTTCCAAGTCTTCATCTCTATCATCCTCTGGCATCTCGCCTACTGTCCCAATTGCCAAATCAGCCACCTGTTCTGTCTCGATAACTTTTTGGTTCCCAATTTGTGCCACAACTAATCCCATATCGGAAACATCCCACCTCCTTTCAACTGCTGAGGGTGAGGTGGAAGAATGAGAAACTAACCTGGCATTACCCAAGAGAAGAGTAGGAATATAAGAATAGAATTTCTTTTACTTACATAAATCAGGATTTTAGGGTAAAATTTTGTTTTGACTAGTTTCTAAATCACCCCAAGGCAGGAATTTGCTTTGTGATTTGGATTGCTTTCTTCCCATACACCAAACCATAAATACTTCTTCAATTATCTGCTTATTACTACTTGAACAATCATATTATTTATTGAAAAACCTAAAGTTCCCAAGGCCTAAATCAATCTCGGTGCTCAATCACTAAAAATCAGATAAGTCTAACCTAATGCCAAGCGCATCAATAGAAGTGATAAACATAATCTTACTCTTGCAAACTATATACTTAAAAATCTTATTAGCAATAACTAGAAGAGAGAAAAAAAAAAAACCTACCAATTCTCTGAGTTTTTGTCAAAATTAACTCAAATACACACCCTTTTCAGTTAAACTTCCCAGTAATCAGAACCTACCTAGGTTCGATGAATGACTGTTCTTCCTCAAGTCGAAAAGGAGGAGGGAGCTGTCTGAAGAACTGTTGCACAACGCCATTGAAGTAATTCCCGATCTCAGCTCCAGCTTCGCCCAGGCGACCTCCGATCTCGTCTAGAACAAATGGCGCCTTTACCGGTGTGGGAGGCCACTGGAACGGAACTGGAGGGGTGACGATCTGCGACTGGATGAATCCAGTGACTCCCTGCGCTACCCTATCCATTAAGTCTTGGCCATGGCGCTGTACCTCATCCCAAGCCTCGAATGACCTCTCCATTAGTCGACCGGATTAGATTCTAGGGTTAGGTCTGGTAGAAAGAAAGAGAGAAGGATAGTAAAAAAAAAAAATCTAAAAGGATTTATGTGTTGCGCGTCGTTTTGGCGAGTTTGAGATTTGAGTTTTTTTTTTTTTTTGGAAAACTTCTTTTTCCTTTTTATTGGGGATAGAGAAATAAATAGATGTTGTCTTGTAAGTTGTAACTCTCGTGTGAGGAGTCCTATCCTCTGAGATAAAGGAATATTTATGTTTATATTTGGACCGTCTGATCAGAATCCGGACGGAGTGGAATGCAACGGAACCTTTAATAATCGTGCGAATTATGATCGAACGGTTTAGATATAAATAAAAATATTCTGTTACCCCAGGTGTTATGAGCCCGTGAGTTGTGAGAGTGAAAGCAGCAAGTCTTCTGCAGGTGCGTATCCTCTGAGATATCTCAATTTTTGCGTGACCGACGTGTCCGGTGCCTATTCTGGGGGACGTAGGGGGCAGTATTATTTGAGCTTTGAGATTCGTGCTGAACCTATTTGAACGATTGAGATATTCCAAAAAGTCACGAAAAGTTTGAGATATCTCAGAGGATAAGAATTCCAAGTCTTCTGCCTAGTGGTGCACAGCGATGGGCTGATGCCTATCCATTATCGATAATTATTATCGATAATTATTGGTGTGCGCTTGTTTTATTGTGACTAGATAAGCCGACATTTGGGCCTTCTTATCTGTTTGAATATGAACCAACCCCAGCTATTCATTTCAGAAAATAGAGGTTCATTTTGGGCCTAAATGGGCCCCTGTGAGGTAAATCTAATGTGGAGATACCTATTTTTTTTTTACCCGGATGGATCAAACTCTAAAAATTAAAAATTTTAACTTCCATGGGGAATCGAACCAGAGCATTATGGGTAAGCACCCTAGCCTATACCACTACACCAAATCATATTTCTTGTTAAAAGAGAGTCCCTATTATATTTAATATATAACTGGGTTATTGTATGATCCCTATTTAAGATTTTTTTTTTTTTTAATATTTAGTAAGTGTTGAATTATTAGTATAATAAAAACATAAAAATAATATATTTAATAGGCATATTATATCCGCATTTTTTTAAAATTGCCGGTATCCATGCAACATAATGATTTCGTACCCGTATCTGATATGTACAATACTCGTATCGTATCGCCCGATACTTGTATCATGTTGAAAATTACCAAATTTCCGTATCTCTTATCGTATCCGATACAATACCATTTACATCTATTCATATTGCAACATAGATCCACGGCCACGATGAAAACAAAGCTACCTGAAAAATAAACTTTACTAGAATGTAACGAATTATTGCTATGTATTTTGGATGAGCACATTGCACCCTCTTCTCTGTCCTCTAATATTTGATCACAGAATATGAAAAAAGTATATAATTAACGTTAATCACATCTCGAAATTGTAAATCACACACAAAAAAAAAGTAATTGAAATATTTTTTTGTTATATTACACCTATATATATAGTATTTTGGATGAGCACATTGCACCCAACCTTGTATTCCTCCCGTGCTTTTAAGTAATCTCCCAACATATAATGCCCGTTTCATCTATTGCGGGCTTGGCATGTCAAATGCACCTGTTTTTGCATGTCACCGATTTCAACATTGGATAGGGCTTCCCTTTGGGCCATATTTACTGCTGACACAGCACTCTCAAACTTGTATAAGAGGTTAATTTGATCTCAATGCTAATTTATCAACGTTCTATAATCCCAAAAAAATAAAATAAGAGAATTCTATATTCCAATAAAATGCTAGTACCAGCTAAGCCACATGGATATAGTTTCCCTTACCTTCCTAGTGCCAACTCAATTTGTGCACGGACGGTAAAAAAAGTATCCCACATATGGCATGCCAAGAAATTTTAATAAACACGGTAGCTTTGACTCAGGAGCAATAACTCTCATGATTGTTTCCTCAGCTTGATCAACTTTATCGAGCCTAAGAAGCATCTCGGCCCTCAATGTCAGGATCTGTAATTAGAGTATTAAACAGATTTTGAGACTTTAATAGAAATAAATTAGTCAAGAGAAGAATGGATTAAATCTAAAATAATTACTGGTCCAGAAGAGTCGACTCCTTCTGCTATCATCGCATCGACATGTTTGAGAGCAGCATACCAGTGACAGTCTTGTCTTGCCTTTTCATCCTGTATCAGGTGGTTCTTCACTTTTGTAATTTTTGCACTTAGGTCCTTTATGCACTCTGGACTTGCCTTAGTCATGTGCAAATCTGCGGCACCAATAAGTCCACGCCTGTAATTCAAATTGCATAGAATGATTACAGAAAATTAACTTAATTACTTATAAATTAAGAAGAATAAGGTGAACCTTTATTCCATAAGTGGCTCATAATTTTTCTCATAGTGTGAACAACATTAAAATCTCAGTTCACCAAGTCTAATGTCTTCGAAAAATAAATCTTTATAAAAATAGACAGTTTGTCTATGGCTCATAATTTCTCATATAATTTATTAATTTTCTCTGATGTCTCATGCACACTTAAAATCATATAAAAATCATAAATATAAGACAATTATTTTTATCACAAGTTTCTATTAAAATATTAAAGTAGACTCTTATTTGATGACTTTTTTTCTTTTGCTTATGTATAAACAGTAGTTTACATCATTTATATAATCCATGATATTTTGAATAAAAACCAAGTAATAATTGCATGACAGATCATTCAAAATCTCTTGTCTTTCTCTCACAACACATGCAAAACTTGTTAGGTTAATTATATTCAATGAAACATCATTCATCGTATTTTGATATTAACTTTAAATAATGCACGTGTAATAAATCCATCTTGTCATAAAATATATATATATAATTTAGATCTTGAAGAAGTAAAAAAAGGAAAATAACATTTAACAATTACAAAGTATTTGTATATACAACTTTTTAAAAATGATGATTATATGCAGTGTTGTAAATAATAGTATGCGTTTATTGGACTGATATGGTACTGTCAAATGATTAATCGAAAATAATTGTAAATAATTGACTAATTAGTCACAAAAATTCGTGACATTTTAATCACCGCCAATGATTAATTGACTAATTAATCAGTCTACAAATGTTTTTTACAACAATGATTATAAGACATCAGTTTATTTTTTAATTATATACATACGAAAGTGTTATTTTTAATCTCTCTTTGTCTATATCTAGTCTTGATCTAGTAGTAGTGTGTCCATTTGTCTAGAAATAAATTTGGTGTGATTTTTTGGAATCACAGGTCCTGCTTTTTAAAACAACTATTTATTTGTTTCGAGATTCGTGTATAAAATCAACTGTCTTTGAAATTTGTGCATTTTAAAAAATGAATAATTGAATTTGAAAAAGCAAGGACTGTGCAATTCCAAAGAGAATTTAAATCTGCTGAAATTCGAGATCCCCTTAAATTTCTGAAATCCTAGATCCAACCGTCGAACTGTTTCAAGATGTGTGCGTAGAAAAATCAGTTGTTTCAGAATGCGTGTACAGAAAAAATTGAACAGCTGGATCTTAAATTTCAGAGATTTCAGGAATTTCGGATTTTCAACAGATTTAAATCCTTAGTTCCAAAAAAATCGCAGGCTCGCAGCAAAGAATCGCAGCAGATTTTATCAACAATTTCAACCATAGCTGGGATCTCATCAACAATCTTATCTGCTACCAAACGTGATGTAATCGTTTTACCTCTAAATATTGTGTTACACTTCCGATCTAGAGGTGCAATACACCTATGCGTCTATTTTTTTATAACAATATACATAACACAAGATACAGATCTTTTGTATACATTGTCAATAACATCCATTATTTTACCACATTCTAATTAATTTACAAGAATTATCTGAACATTTATAGTGGATGATGCTAGATGAATTTTCTACACCATGTCAGATAAAATAATTCCAGATCTCATATCTTTAGGTGACTCTGCTGTCAATTACAATCCCAAAGCATTACTCAATCTTCGTCTAATAGACCTGTAATTAACCCACAAGGAGAAACGGGTGAGAAATAATAAATTATTTTTCAGTGGCTGATTGTCACTCAGATTATTGGATTTGAAGAAAATCCATATTCAGAATGAAATCTCCACACGAGAAACTAACAATTTAATGTATAATTACGAATGCAAATGTTCAATAACAATATTCGATTGAATGGCAAAAATTTCATAAATAAATCAGAACTCTAAGAATTATTCTAGTTTGGGTCTAAATCTTTTAAACCATAAAGTGTGGTAATGTTTGGTTTCTTAACTTTACAATTTCTAGTATGATAACACTGACCGATACCATCCAACTTGCCATCCAGCAACCCGCATCTGTTTTTTCACATAACATATATATGCCATGCTAGGCTTATACTGTTCTTACTATCCTGATAATTGGTTAATGGAAACAATACAAAATCAATATTACAATGTTGTCATTATTGGAAAGAAAATAATTGATAAGATAGTTACAATAATTCATTAGTTTTATAGTCACAGTTTAGTATCCCCTACCCAACCGGTACTGGGTTCAGTTGGGGCCGATCACTATATGTGCATAAGGGTCCTAGAGTAAAGTCTAGTAGCTAGCTAGACTACGATATATTAATCATTTTTCTCCACTATATGGATATTCAAGGATTACAGTATTCAATATTCAATCACTTCAATCACTGTGGTCTCAATCAATCACTTGTAGTAAGTATCAATCAATCGATAAACAATATCAACATGACAGTCAATAGTTTTATCTATAATTCAGTTTCAATTATATTGGGCTATGCATATGATGCAACAATTCAATCAATGCAGTCAATCAAATATTCAAAATGCATAGCAAATTACGATTTAATTCCTAGTCATGAATCTCAGACTAATCCAATAAACTCGCACCTGATAATGTCAGGCAATAGGCGAGATCACTAGCCGTCTTCCTGAACATATCATTTTGTAAGCCTCCATAATTATACCTTTAATTTAAATAAGCATTTGTTTTAATTGAATAGTATCTTTTGACTAATCATTTTTATTTCATTTCTACGTCAATAATATATATATATATATATATGTGGAGTTGGCTAAGGTGCTACACGTAGCATAGAGATCATTCGTGCAACGACTAAATATTTGAGTTTTCAAAATCCTAATGGTCGATCCAAACCGTTCAACATGATCTCCATATGAATATATACTTGTAAACCAATTTTACATTTTTTAGAATTTTTTTAGATAGGTAAAAAATCACTTCATCTGAAGGATACAGAATTTTCAGATCAAGTGATTTTCTGCCTATCTGAAAAAATAGTAAAAAATTTCTGAAAAATGTAAAATTGGATTTGCAAGTACATATTCATACGGAGATCATGTTGAACAGTTCTGATCGACCATTAGAATTTTGAAAACTCAAATATTGAGCCGTTGCACGGAGGCCCTCTATGCTACATGTAGAATATTAGCATTTTCCTATATATATATATATATATATAGAGAGAGAGAGAGAGAGAGAGAGAGAGAGAGAGAGAGAGTGTCTTCTATGGACATAAGGACCTATTTGTAAAATGAACATATTTTTATTTTCAAAGTTCAAACAGTCGATCTGAACCATTCATCTTGTTCTCCATATTAATATGTGCTTGGAGACCAAATTTTACATTTTTCTCAATTTTTTTACTATTTATTAAGATGGGTACAAAAAAATATCAAATTCAGACCATTGAATTTTGTACCCATCTTAATAAATAGTAAAAAAAATGAGAAAAATGTAAAATTTGGTCTCCAAGCACATATTAATATGGAGAACAAGATGAACGGTTCGGATCGACTGTTTGAACTTTGGAAATAAAAATACGTTCATTTTACAAATAAGTCCTTATGTCCATAGAAGACTTTGCCTATATATATTTATCCAACGGTCCAAGTATATATTCGATCCAATCATGTTCATTTTAAGTCCAGCAATCCAAATCCAGTGAAAATCTATTTATTATTGTATATTTATTGTTATTTTTTTTAGCTATTCTGCATATAGCTATATTTGATGTTTTATCTCAAAAGAAAAACACATGAAATTAACAATGGGCTTTTTTTTTCTCCCTCGGAATAGACACTAAAACTGAACTTAGATCAGACTTTAAGTACATAGGATACACAGAAGTATTAAGCATATTAAAACTAAAACTAAAGTTGATTTTTAGAAACTGTGCCAACAAACCTGTAACTTCGGCATTCATATTGAATACAATACAATAGCAAGAGGTACCCACTGGTATTGTGGTACACTATTATAAATCCATATAGTTGAGGGATATATTAGATATAACAAGGAGTACAAGAGTAAATAGAAAACTGAAGAATTTATCAAGGATAAATATAAAATTAACCCAACTATATATAATTGAGTACTTGATGAGTCTCATATGTGTTGAACATTCTACAGGTGGGGCCACTGGACTACTAGAGAGGTAATTTTCAACATAGGTCCCTAACTTTGCTACTATATCCGAAACTTTGAATTGAACTGTCAATTTGTTTAGAGTAACATTCATGTTACTCTATCTCAACAATGGAGAAAAGATGAAGAAGAAGAAGAAAAAGAATGCGTGATGCTATAGATATCATCAGTAAATGCAATAGGCATCTACAACCAACAAAAGCACAAGGTGCAAATATTAATCTTCAACACTGCTAAGATATGTACAAAACTTGGTATAATCTTTCTTTAAGGTAAAAACTAAAAAACAAATTCAGAATTGATTATATGTTAACAAAAACTACATTTTTGCAGCACTAAACACTATCAAAAAAATTATTAACTTTTCTTTAGTACACTATCTGGATTTTTTTTCTATTTTCTTTTCTACTATATTTTAATTCTTTTTCAATCATAAATCTAGTATGCTTTCAATTTATAATCACAGAAAAATAAAATAAGAATCACTGTGAAAATATTTGTATATCATGAAGTTCTTGACTTCTGATCATATCCATACCACAAGAGGTTTGCATACAATATCTCATTCCATGTATCGGGGACGCCTGGCAAGCACCAATGGCTACAGTCTTCAGGTCCGCCAGGTGGCGTTCCTGGTTCACGATGCTTCGAAGGATGACCATCTTTTCGGAATTCTGTCATGTATGTGACATTCAAAATGCTAGCTCTCATGCCATGGTTTCTCATATGTTTTATTGTACTCGATATGATTGGGTTGGTCCATAATTCAGGTCAGAAACTGTTTGTGTTAGTATAGGGATCCGACTCTAATGCACAAGTCCCGTGATGCTTCCATGTACCGTTCCTACAATTTAAACCAACAAATTCAAATTAGAAAAATTGCCTCTTGTTTGGCGAACAATTCTTTTTACTTTCAAGATAACCACTTACATGAAATGAATGGGAGCATAACTCCTAAGAAAGATGTAACTGTTAAATAATTTGGGGTTATTCAAGGCCCAAGATTTAATCGTCTCCATAGATCTTTGGAATGCTTCTTTAATATCCATTGTATGATTAAGAGTTTGGCCCACCTGAAAGTAGTTTCCCCTGTAAAAAAGTCAAGAATTCAGTGCTCCAATTTCCTATTCAAATAAAATTGTTAGCCTAAATTGAAGATTCTGACAAAGAGGTTGTAGTTTAAATGCATGAGAGATTATTACCCCTCATGAAAACTTACATTTTCAAAGTCTTGTCTATGTTCCACCAATGACCAGTATTTAGTACCAGTAAATCTGCACCAGCCCACTTGTAAGCAAAGTGCGGCAGTTTATCAACCCGTATTGCTCCTCGCAAACCAGAAAAAGAGGCATTTTGCGGCTTGAATCGATCAACCACCACTAGATGAGGTGCACGATAGTATTCAACGGTTAGGTTGTAATCCTTGAAAACCATGGATAGGAAGCCTCTGTGCTTAGTTATGGGGTTTCCAAATTGCTCGTAGATATTTGACGGGTTTGACACGTTGGTGGATAGCATACAAATTAGAGATTCCCATTGATTTCTTCCAATTGAGTCTCCAACAAATATTATTCTCTTGTTTGTGCTTCGCTCTAGCATCTCTTTCGCATTGAACCTGAGTAAAGTTAACTAATCAAGTCACTATTGTTTTTATAGATCATTTAAGGCAAGTTTGAATTCTCTATACAAATCATAAGGTGAAAAGAATGCCTGAGGAGAACATATTACACTATTCTTAATCTACATAAATCCTTGTGGTATAACAAATTGGTTTCATTTTTAATGAAAATCAAGATGGTATGTTATGGCCTGTTAAATTTCATTAGACAATGCGTAAACTAAGATTACTAATTCATATAAAGTTTAAATAAGAGGTAATAATTCATTTTCAATATAGACATTAAATTTCAAATCTACAATCAATCACAAAGGAATAATTAATTACTAGATTAATTATGATACTCCAAATTAATTTATATTTAATCATAATCCTCCTTATTCCCATCAAAATAAGTCAGTAAGGTCTTTTCCTGTTTGTGTGTATATATTCATGGGCAGGATATGATGATTTGTAATAATTTTATTTCTTTATTTTAGGTTTTTATTATTTTATTTAATTAGCTTCTAATAGAAAATGCCAGAGCGAATATATAATTTATATTGTTTGAGCGCTTTCTACCTTTCAAACGTTTCGAGCTTTCATTCAATTGTGCAAACAAACTTACATAAATACTGAATTATGCGAAAAAAAAATACTGAAGAAAAAAAATATAAAAAGAAAACAATCATAATTTGTGGAAATACATACAAGGGAAGATCACAGCCATGAGGCTTCCATCTCCAATGGAGAAATTGCGTGTTGTTACGGCCATTCTTCCTGCACTGAAATCCTGGATCGAGAAATTGACAATTCTCGGTGTATAATATATTGCTTCCATTTCTTTCGCTATATATGGAAAATATACGGAATAAGAAGTGTATATTTCTACATTCGATCTTTATACGGATCTATTTCAAATGAACTCCAATTGGACCTTTACTCGCATTAATTATTTTTAAACAAAGAGACCAAATCTGTGTAAGTTCAACTAGTAAATTGCAAGAAAATTTTATGGCACGTACGGATGAATCTAATTTGAAGATAATATTGTTAACTAATAGGAGACTTTTAATTCATTGCAATTTTTACTAATTTGAGATCATTATAATTATTTTGGGTTAAAGATTATATATATTTAACTTCTCTTTTGGTGCAAATGCTTCTTTATTTGAAGCGAAAATCATATTTATAAATAATGTAATAACAATTATAGGAAAATTTTACAAATTGCCCTACTTCCAAAAAATTTCAAACAAAATACATCTCCTCTAAAATAATTAACCAAATGCTCTTGTGGGACCCTCCTTTTCCCCTCCTTCCCCCTCTCCCCCTTCCTTCTATTTACTCTCATCATATTTTAACACCTCCACTTCTTTCGTTGGACTTTAGTTAACGCATAACAAGTAACATAATTTTTATAGATATGCAATAATTTTTCAGTTAGATAATATATAAATATCGAATATATGTTTTTTAGTTAGGCAATAATTTTTTGGTCAAGTTTTCTAAAGTAAAACATATACTCTTATAAGAGAGTCTAGAAAGTATCATTCTATAATCATAGATTATTATATTTAGACATGTTAGTAACCAAACTTAAGTACAAGAATTTTTTATTTATAATAAATATTAAAAAAAAGTGCTTTGTAATTTCATACGAAGTATTATCATAAAATATATGAAAGCTGTGTCTTGTTTCATAAAAAAATAATGTTATTAATACTATATTTAATACATATTTTTCTTATCTGCAAATCCATTGTTATATATTAATTTCGGCACGTAAATAGAACATTGCAAACCACACAAATTAATTTGTGACTATATATATAAATTCATGTGTAAGTTGATATTAAAAAAAAAAATTGAAATTTTCACCATCCAAATGTGAATAGAAATTTTCACCGATCTTATGCCTGTACTTACATCTTGTTACTACAATATGTCTAAATATAATATTCTATGCTTACACAATGATGCTTTCCAGACTCTCATAAGACTATATGTTTTATTTTGGAAAACTTGAGCAAAAAAATTGTTGTCTAATTGAAAAACATATATTTGAGATATATATTATCTAATTGAAAAATTTGTCACATGTCCCACAAGGGCATTTTGTTAATTATTTTAGAGGAGGGGTATTTTGTTTGAAATTTTTTGAAAGTAGGGTAAGTTGGCATAAGTAAAAAGTTGGAATTAAAAATATAGCCGTCATTTTTTTTTATCTCTGTTGCGAGCAATGCATCAAATTTGATGCACTTTGAATATGTTACGTAAAAATACTAAATTGCACAAATTATTTGTTTTGAATTATTTACATAATAATTTCAACATTTCAAAAACTTGATAATCAAGAGAACAACGTACTTAACACCCTTAACGCGCAATATCAGCTACATTTTACTATTTTTTTGAAGTTCACCACAAATCAAAATGTTACAATCAATCAAAGACAATAATTAATTACTAAATTAATTGTGGTTCTCCAAATTAATATATGTTGTAATCGTAATCCTCCTGATTCCCATATCAAAATAAATGTACAAGGTCTTTTCTCATGCATGTGCATGATATGATAAGCGTGTAGTAACTTTATTTTTAATTTTTTTATTCATTTATTTAGCTTTCAATATAAAATACTAAATATAACATAAATTTCATATTATTGTTGAAAGCTCAAGCTTTTATTTCATTTGTAACAGAAACCTATGTGGATAAAAAATATCAAATAAAAAACAATTTGAATGTGTAAATACATACGGAGAAGATCATAACAATGAGGCGTCCATCTCGAATGTAGAAATTGAGTGCGTTATGGCAATTTTTCTTGTACTGAAATTTTGGATCGAGAAATCGATAATCCTCAGTAACCAACAAACCTCTTACCATACACCCATTTTTATTATAATAATCATAAAAACTATTTTCTAAATTTGCATTTGAGTTCAAGAATAGATGGAGAAATTTCACGGACTAAATGAGGTACAAAAATGGAAAAATTAGGAGAGAGAGAGAGGGATGAGGAGGATGAGAGGGAAGGATATGAAGAGCTTTATTACCTTGTGGAAATTCATTGATTTTGGAAGGAAACAAATTTTTGGCTTGTTTAGAAAGATGTATAATATATTGCTTTACCAAAATGTTAATATCTATTGCATCCATTTCTTTGCTAAATATGAAACGCCAGAATATAAAAAATATATAATATATAATTTATTAATTTTTTCTGATGTCTCATGCAAACTTGAAAACATATAAAAATCATAAATGTAAGACAATAATTTTTATCACAATTTTCTTTTAAAAATTTAAAATAGACTCTTATTTGAATATTTTTTTTTATTTTTGCTTATATATATTAAATAATTAGCATCATTTATATAATCGATGATATTTTGAATAAAAACCAAGTAATAATTGCATGACAGATCATTCAAAATATCTTGTTTTTCTCTCACAACACATGCAAAACTTGTTAGGTTAATTATTTCCAATGAATGATCATTCATCGTGTTTTGATATTCACTTCAAATGCACATATAATAAATCATCGTGTCATGAGAAAAAAATAATATATAATTTAGATCTTGAAGAAGTAAAAAAAAGGAAAATAACATTTGACGATTATGAATAAGTATTTGTATAGACAACTTATAAAAAATGATGATTATACGATATCAGTTTATTTATTTAATCATATACATACGAAAGCGTTATATTAATCTCTCTTTCCACCACATAAAAGTCATATATAGCTAGCAGTAGAACTAGGGTGCTCCTAAGTTCACCCAACTTCTTGTGAACTTGACTCTAAAATATATTGAATTGACTTTAAATAATGAATCCAAACTGTTGAAATCTTTCTACCTAATGAGTGATGCATATACATGTGAAAATTTTAAAGTTTCGAATTAATTTAATATAGAGTCAAGTGGTCAAAGGAGTCCAAAAAATGAATGCATTAAAATTAATTTATAAACCTTAAACTTTTGACCACTTGACTCTATATTAAATTAATTCAAAACTTTAAAATTTTCACATGTAGACGCATCACTCATTAGGTAGAAGGGTTTCAACGGTTTGGATTCATCGTTTAAAATCGATTTGATATATTTTAGAATCAAGTTCACAAGAGGTTTGGTGAACTTAGGAGCACCCTAGTTCTACTCTAGAGGCTAATATCAAATCGATTGTTCCTGAGGTCCCTACAACTAAGTCGTTTTTCAATTTTCAAAGTCTAAAAAGTCGATCCAAACTGTCAGATGTGATCTCTTTATTAAAATGTGCTTGGAGACCAAAATTTATACTTTTTTTGAATTTTTTTACTATTTATTAAGTCAGTTTTAAATCGTTGATTTTAATAAACAGTGAAAAGATTTCTAGATCATTCAAAACAATAATTTTAAAACTGACTTAATAAATAGTAAAAAATTATAAATTTTGGTCTCCAAGTATATTTTATTATAGATTGAATGTTAAACGGTTTGGATCGACTGTTTGGACTTTGAAAATGTAAAACCCGAAGCGTTAGTTCCACGGTTTAGAAACAAACGTTTTAATATAGAGATTGGCTATTATCAAAACGTTTGTTCCGGAATCGTGGTGCAACCAATTATCTAGGTTGTCAGTTTTTTGCCTTTTTGCAAAGAGGAGTGCTATTCTACATGCAAAAATTGTAATATCTAACGCTTAGAGAATTTTTTTCCCTTAATAACTATTTTACCCTTCCAATACTTTCTTTCTTCCATTGACTCAATTATTTGTTAATTTTCTCTCTTTTCGAATAACTCAATTAAAGGAAGTAATGCAGACTTTTCCTCTGTTCGACGAGAATGGAAATAAATCTATCCATCCAGCTAGTCAGACAAAAAAAAAAAGAACCAAGAAAAAATATGCTTGGCTGTTTTATTGAACTAGAAGTACTAGTACAAAGTCTAACATTAGAAATCATTCCAAAAAAAATTGGTAGAGCCCTGAATATGAGGTTGCGTAATGAAAAAAAGCTATAGTTGAATGAAATAAGTTGCAAAATGAAACACAACAAGATTTCATCATACAGAGGGAAGAGGATATAGAGACTTATTGTGCTTACATGTCAGTTTGTGCTTTTTTCTTCCCTTATAAACTGGTATAGAGTAAGAGAGTATCCGCAAGAGTAAATAGTAATTATCTGCGAGGGTATACTGATAGAATTCGTCGCGAATAGTGCCCTCGCAGATACTACTTTCACACCATCTTTTGTTTGACAGATGGTCACGCCAAATTCGACAAATTTGAACCGAAACACCGCAAGAAGGTTACATTCTTCATGATTATATAAATAGACATTACTGAAATGATGGGCTAAGCCAATGTCGTAAATATAGATCCAATTACACCATTTTATGGTGACACATCTTGACATTATAATTTTATAAGTTATTTTTGTGATTTTAAAGTCCAAACAGTCAATCCGAACCATTCAACATGATATCCATATTAAAATATATTTGAAGACCAAATTTTACATGTTTTAGATTTTTTACTATTTTTTTAGAATTTTTAAAAATCGTTGTTTTTTAATAGTCCAGAATTGTCTCTATATACATACATATATATTAATATAATCAAGCTTACGTACGTAACAATAAGCTTTTAAGTTATAAGTTATTTTAAGTCAAAATTTTGAATTTTCACAGACCTTATAGCTCATTGCTTAACTCACTTTTGCGGAGAAAAAAAATAAAGCTAATGATGGCTTTGTGTACTACCGTATTGCGTGTAAGAAAAATTTCGTAAAGTTGATAGCTTGATGTTGTTTAATGCGCGCGCGCGCACACACACTAACTATTGTCTCATGATAAAAGATCGCACATATAAGGGGCGGACCAGGGGAGCCGCTTTCACTATTTTGCGAAATGATTTGTACGTTAGTGATATGAATATTAAGCAGAAATAATAAAAACATTTAATTTCTGAATATATGCTCGCAATAAGTCGCAAGCATTCGATTAATTAAGTGAGTTTTGATAGAAAATATTACCAATCTCCTAACAATTAATTACTTAATGTCAACAACTCGCTATCTAATTAATGGGATTGGGTTTTAGACTTTTAGGGTCTGTTCGTTTGTTACGGAATTGTGCGGGATGAGATTTGACAGATTCGGAAATCCACTTTTTTATTTGTGAGAACTCATACTCATAAAAATATACGGAAATAGTTATGGGAATGTATTGAATGGGTGTTCGGTTGTACTGTGGAAATAGTTGTGGGAAATCATATTTTCTTTGTAAAATACTTGATATCAATAGAATAATTATAATTAAATTAAATTAAATCAACAATAAGATTACAATACTTATCAATTATTATTTTATAACGACTTTTTTTACCTATCACCGAAAAATTATTTAAAATTAAATTAATAAGTTGATCATTATAGTGATTAATACATGATTTTCATTTTGCATAATTTTTTAAAATTATAGAATTATTTTTATTAATAAAATTATAATAGTAATTAAATAAAATATATTAAATAGATGAAACATTTATAATAAAAATTATTACTAAAATGGATACAAATAAAATAAGAATTTTTTTATAAATAAATAAAAAAATGTACACAAAATAATAAGACTAATATGCTGGAATTGTTGAAATTAAGAAAATATTGAATTCGTAAAAAAAAAAAAATTGATGTGGTTTGTTGAAAATGTTGTAAAAATGTAGAGCCAATAACTTGGTCTGACATGTTGAGTCAAGTATATTTTGATATGTTCTCTTTGTATTTTTTATTTAAATACGTGACATCTTTTATGATATTTTATTTGAATTCCTGTCCGGCTTTGGACATTGGCATTGTCCCACAATTGACATCAAAATAAAAGATATCTCTCTATATAGTACAAAGTGGGGTTATAGCCTAATGCATATAATGAATGAATGGTAGTGGTTGGAATTCGACCCCCACGTGAGTTAAGAAACAGAATTTGTAGAGAGAGAGAGAGAGAGAGAGAGGAGAGAGAGAAGTTGGGAAGAAAAAAATGATGTCTGAGATTCGGATTTTTGGGCCTAAAATATTTGAACTAAAATGGGATTCGTGGGGAATTCCCAAGATAGATTTTGGGTAAAGAAAAGTCCGCCGAACAGCTACACGAGTAGAATTTCCCATTCAGTCCGAACTCATTAAATTCCCACCTCAAATTTGACTACCGAACAGAGTCTTAGTCTCATACAAAGTAAAAATTAAACTCCTATTTCTTGTTCACCAATCAATGATGTACACGGTAAAGACTTTTATATGTTCGATCGGTCAATTAAGATGGCTATAATAAAGTCACGGCAATGTAAAAAAATTCTAAAAGTCTAAATTGCATGGGCAGTAAGAGCTTGAATCTGGACTAGTCTAAGAGGACATGCAGGAATGCTATCTTAATGGGCAAAATTGTATTTATATAGTTTACCCATTTATTAATTAATTTTTTAAAGAAAGCTAGAGAAGAGATGACTTTTTTAGTACTGTTCAATTTAATAAACAATATTGAAATTTGATCCATAGTAATAAAAAAAATAAGAAATTTCAGATAACATTTTTTTTCCAGTAATAAGAAATTTGATTGGTATAACTATGTATTTATGCACTTATTAAATATATTGTTAATATCATTATTAAATTAATTTTGGCAAGTGACATGCCGGCCCCACATCAAGGAAAGAAGAAGGATAAATATATCTTCTATAAATTAAGACTACTAGCTGCTCTTTTGCATGCATGTCTTCTTGAACTCTAAACCTAAATAAAAACCAAAACCAAAAGCATTAGCTAGCAAGCTAGTTCCATGGCCAAATCAAGCAATGGCACCATTGAAGAACAATCACCATCTGGCCTACCGATAAAACCGATACCGGGCAGCTACGGCATCCCCTTCCTCTCTCCGATCTATGACCGTCTGCACTATTTTTATTTCCAAGGCCACATGGAGTACTTCAAATCACATGTGGCCAAGAATAGTTCGACGGTCGTACGAATGAACATGGCTCCTGGCCCGTTCATATCTCGCAACTCCGGTGTTGTTGCTGTTCTTGATGCAAAGAGCTTTCGCGTACTTTTCGACCCATCAAAGGTTGAAAAGAAGAACACTTTCATCGGTTTATATATTCCGTCCCTCACTCTGTACTCAGGTATCCGTCCATTGGCCTACCTCGACACCACCGAGGAGCTGCACTCATCTCTGAAATCTTTTTCGTTTCACATGTTGGCATCTCGCAAGTCCGAGTTCATCCCTACTTTTCGCAAGGCATACTCATCTCTTTTTGATACGGTTGAAGCTAAGTTAACCTCTGGGCCCGTCGAGTTCAACGCACTTAATCAATCAACAGCCTTTGATTTCACGTGCAATGCATTCCTCGGTGCCATACCGAGTGATGTAATCGGTCCCTCGGCATCTAATAAGGCCGCAATATGGCTGCTTTTACAACTCCACCCAGTAGCAAGCCGCCTCACTAAATTTATCCCATGGCCTATTGAGGACCTCCTCTTGCACAGCTTTCAACTTCCGCCATTTCTCGCCCGTCGTGACTATGAAGCTCTCGAAGATTTCTTCTCCAAATCTGGTGAGGCTTTGCTAAATGATGCCACCGAGAAGTTCGGACTGTCACGTCATGTGGCACTTCACAACCTAATTTTTATGACCTCATTCAATGCAAATGGTGGTTTCAAGATCTTTATGCCGATCATCCTCAAATGGCTCACGCATGCTGGGGCAACTCTTCACGGCCAACTGGCACATGAAATCCGGTCGGCTGTTCAGTCATCTAACGGCATAATTACCTTTGATTCTCTCGAAAAAATGGAGCTCACCAAATCAGTTGTCTGGGAAGCATTGCGCCTAGACCCACCTGTAGAGAATCAATTCGGGAATGCAAGAACCGATCTCGTAATAGAGAGCCATGACACAGCATTCAAAGTGAAGAAAGGAGAGATGATATGTGGTTACCAGCCCCTGGCGATGAGGGACGAGAAAGTATTTAAGAATGCCGAAGAATTCATAGCTGACCGATTTGTTGGCGATCAAGGAAAGAAGTTGTTGGAGTATGTGTACTGGTCGAACGGGCCCGAGACAGTAGCGCCGACAGTGAGCAACAAGCAGTGTCCGGGAAAGGATATGGTGGTCTTGGTTGGCCGATTGTTCGTTGCGAATCTATTCCTTCGTTACGACACATTCTCGGCAGTGCATGATGGGATGCTGCTGGGGCTTGAACCAAAGATCGTAATAAAATCTGTCAAGAAAGCTTCAGATAAATGAACACAAAATATTTCATAATCTCTTTGTTTTTCTTAAATTTAAATTTCTGTGCATGTAATGTTAGCTTTTAATTTGTTCAATAAAAAGTATATCTTCTTTTGTGTGGACATCTAAACCTACTCATCAATATGTATTTTTTAAACGTATGGACTGCATAGTGTGTTAACTTTTGCGCAGAAATCAACTTCAACACCTTCTGCGGAAGTGCTATCGATCACATGCCTTAATTTTGAATGGGTGGTGATTTTTTTTAAATCTTGAGGGGCGGCTGTCAAGTATAATTCATTAAATAAAATAAAAGTACTTCTATTGTTCACATCTACTACAACATCAACACATCAACATCTAACAACTTGGGGTGTAAACGGAGCGGATTTGGAGCAGATAATGCTAATACCATATCCGTATCCGTTTTTCAACGAACGGATACGGATACGGATACGGATACGGATAGTAAGCGGATATCAAAATTGAAAATCATATCCGTCTTAAATAGATACAGATACGGAACAGATAATCCACAGATACGGATTCGAATACGAATATGGAGCGGATAATTGTCGGATATTAAGTAATTCTTAGGGGTGTAAACGGAGCGGATAATGCTAATATCATATCCGTATCCATTTTTCAACGAACGGATACGGATACGGATAGTAAACGGATATCAAAATTGAAAATCATATCCGTCTTAAACGGATATGGAACAGATAATCCACGGATACGGATTCGAATACGAATATGAAGCGGATAATTGTCGGATATTGAGTAATTCTACTAAATTTCATAATTTGAAATTACCTAATTTGATTATCTAAATTGACAAAAATTTAATGGACTTTTTAAGTTTGCACAATGACAATTATGCATGACTAATTGCTTATTAGTTCAGAGAACCAATTTATTATCCTAATAGAATATATGATTTTCCTACCAAAATTCTTCGCAAGAGTGAAATGAATTGAAACCTGCTGAAAGATTAAGTTTCAGATCCGGATATATACGGATATCCACTCCGTTTATATCCTGACGGAATTATCCGTATCCGTATCCGCAAGTATCCGTATCTGTTTAATCCGGATACCGATAATAAGTGGATTCGGAACGGATTATCCGCGGATAATCCGTATCCGTTTACACCCCTACTAACAACCCATCATCTAGATTGTTAACAATACATAAAAACATCTAACAACATACCACAAAATCTAACCTCACAACATCTAGCTACCAACTGCAACTGATCGCCAATCTCCACTGTCATCCACTGCACCAATTGGATGAGGCATCTCCTATTTTTTTGTTTAGAAGAGACATATATTAGGAGTTGTCGAGCAGCGGATCTGACCTCTCTCTCTCTCTCTCTCTCTCTCTCTCTCTCGAAGTCGGAGCCTTCGATCACCAAATCGCATAGAGATACTAGAGAGAAGAGAGCGAGACGGAGGTTATTGTACTGATATGGGTGGGCGAGGGTGGAAGGAGGGATATGGAGATGGGTGGACGGAGAGGGAGGAGGGGAGATGTGTGTTGGTGGCTAGAGTTTGGAAGAATGCGCAAAATGGGTAGTGATCACATGCCTTAATTATGAATTTATCAAGTGATAGCCATAGTGATAAATCAATTATTCAGATTTGGTTCGGCGAGGTCAAAAATTCGTGATTTGGAAATAATTCGAGTATAATTTGGGAATGATTCAATATTATTCGGATCAGAGATCTTAGTTCTGTAAGGGAGCAAAAACAAAAAAAACAAAAAAAAAATAAAATTCTGAAAAAATTTCAAAAATTATTCGCAAATTTTGTCACTACTAACGAGATTCAAATTATTATCTTATCATTAATTAAATTATTCTTCGTACTAAAGAAACAAATTGTTCTCACATGCGAAAGCGAAACAATGGAGCATATATTTATATATGTCAATGACAAATATATAATTAAAACGTACGGGGATAACTACTTTGAATAGTACTGTACCTGATCAACTTTCTTTTTCTTATAATGTCATTTTACAAATATTAGGACCTGTTCGGTGGACCATTAGAAATGGACATATATTTCCTGTCAAGCGGCGCACTATCATGATCTGTTCACAACCAATAACGTTAATTCAGGTTATTTAATTAATCTAGTTCATTTTATATTTAGATAAGTGAGTAGCTGTTCAAAATATATAGATGTTAATTCCAGATATTTCACAATTAATTTTAATCAAATATTAGATTTGCAGTTATTTCAAGTCGCAAATTTCGCTCTCAATTCAAATATACATGAAGTTGTTGTTTTTTTTATGTTTTAATTAATTGAACATAAAACCCACAAACTGAAAGGGTATGCTTGAAAAGAAATCTATACTAAATATTGCAATTATTCTTTGTATAGAAACAATTTAAAACTTGATTACTTCTCGTATAGCGCGTCGATTGAAACCAAGAGGAAGCTCAAGCTCATCAACTTAATTCACGGGAGATTATATATATCCTACTTTGCCTGAATTAAGATCCAGTGCAATACCCTGCAATGAGATCTAAATCGTCAGTTTTAATCTGACACAAATCTCAAAACGAACTCCTTACATCTAAATAGACACTGTATTTACACACTCAGTCCGATATCTGGGGGAATACGGACTTAATAATGCCTATTCTAGAAGTACGATTTTTTTTTTTTTTTTTTAATTTTGCCATGACACATGAGACTAGGGGCAAAAACGGTATACATAATATCTGATTTGTATTTGATCCGTATTAAAAAAATTAAATGTGGTTTTACGTTTCAATTATACGAATAGTAGATATATACCATATATTTTAATATATATTATGAAAAAAAATATGTTATTCACTATTATAATTAGATAAATATTATGAACTTTAGTATTTTTAATAAGTTTTATATTATTTTAATAAATATATAATTCCATCTGAATCCGTATCCATCTGATATCCACTCCATATCCGTATTTGAAAAATTAAAAAGGAAATATGAATATGATTTTATCACTATACGCTCTGTATCCGCTCTGTTTTCACCCCTAAGTAGGCCATGGAATTTTTGTTATAAACCATAATTAGAAAAAATAATTTTTGGGAACCAATATGATTGCTTGGAATTTTACAAAAACCATAAGAACCGAGTTGCCAACTCAATTTTTATGAAAAAACTTGTGCTATAAAAACTGTGTAGCCATTAGTGTAATTTCAGTTTTTTTCAGTCTGGACCGAATTGGCAATTCGGTCCCCATTTTTTTTAAGGATTTGCTTATAAATTATTTTCTAGTCGAGTTAACGCGGAGTTTGAAAAATGAAATATAAAATGTGAAACACAATAACACGAATAACATGGGACATTTGAACTCTATTATTAATGTATACATATTGATAATTACTATAAGCATAATTATATATATAATTAAATGTACAACTAAAGAATTTCTCTAAAACAAACGTCCAACCAAAGAATTTCGACCAATACGATTACTAAAGTAAACCATAATTAAAAAATTCTTCTTTTTCCAAAAGTAAAGCATAATTAAAAAAAATTAGGAATTCTTTGGTTTGGAGAAATTCTTTGATTGGACGTTTAATTATATATATAATTACGCCTATAGTAATTATCAATATATATGCATACATTAATAAGAGGGTTCAATTTTCTCATGATATTCATGTTATTCATGTTATTGTGTTTCACATTTTATATTTTCGTTTTTCAGGCCCCGCATTAAATCGACTAGAAAATAATTTATAAGCAAATCCTAAAAAAATTAAAAAAAAATTGGGGCCGAATTGCTAATTCGGTCCGGACTGAAAAAACTGAAATTACACTAATGGCTACACAGTTTTTCCGTATAAATTGAAAAAAAAAACATCTGGACCGAGTTGCCAACTTGGTCCGTGATAAAAAAAAATTCTGGACCAAGTTGGCAACTCGGTTCTTATAGTTTTTGTAAAAATCCAACCAATTATATTGTTCCCTAAAATTATTTTTTCTAATTATGGTTTATAAAAAAAAGTTCTAAGCCATGACCATGTATCTAACTCGGCCCAAGAAAATTTATTTGGGCGAGACTTAAAACCATAGCAAAAAAATCTAGTCCAATTAGGTTGAACGTAGAGGACCCCACAAAATGCACACTATAATATATTTTTCGGTTATATGTTCCTTTGTTTACATTGTCTTTTGTTATTTAATTCACTTTAAAATATAATAAGAAAGAAAAACTAACAAAATATATAATATATTGCATTTATCTTTCTTTCCAATTTATGTTTATTAATTTGAGTAAAAACAGAGTGATTAAAAAAGGTCATCTTCTTTCTTTTAAAAATAATATCCAGATAAATTTGACATACGTGATGGTGATGAGAAAGATAACTTTTCAAAAATAAGAGAGAGAGAGAGAGAGAGAGAGAGCTAAGAGTTCTACATGATTGGTCATGCATTTGTTGCTTGACTCTTATTTAAAATATCTATAAATATGTGGATAATATTAATTTTCACTTGTTATATACTGGAAAGTAAATAAGAGTTAGCAAAAAAGAATGTCTACTCTCACTCCTAAATAAATTTATTTTATAAATGTATTTATTAATTATATTTATGATATTATGCATTATTAATTTAAAATTAGAAATCAGAAAAAATTAATAGAAAAGAAGCTTACGGAAGACAAATATGTACTTAATTAAGACATTTCATGATCTAGCAGATTGTCACTGAAAATTGAAGGCATAAGAAAATTGCATTAAAATTTGCAATAAGATCCTTCAAATTAAATCTAATATGACAACAAGGCTCTCCTCCAATGTGCTTACTCATACACCCCGGTGAATCTAATTTTACGGTAATGTACGGATGAATCTTATGTTAAGATACTATTGTTAACTAATAGGAGACTTTTATTGCAATCAGTTTCCTAATTTGAGACCATTATAATTATTTTGGGTTATATATTTAACTCCTCTTTTGTTGCAAATGCTTCTTTGAAAAAAGAATCCTATTTATAAATAATATAAGAACAATTATCGTCGTCAACAAATAAGGTGGCAATAAAATGAGAAAACAAAATAAAAGTAAAAAATTGGATATGTCATTTAAGTTTGCATAAGCAAAAAGTTGGAATTGAAAATATAGCCATCAAATTTTTTTTTGGTCTCACTTGAGAGCAATCGATCAAATTTGATGCACTTTGAGTATGTTGCCTAAAAATACTAAAATTCTACAAATTATTTTTTGTAATTATTTATATAATAATTTCAACATTTCAAAAACTTGATAATCGAGAGAACCGTGGACTTAACACCCTTAACGCGCAATATGAACTACATTTTACTATTTTTTGAAGTTCACTGCAAACCAAAATGTCACAATAAATCACGAAAAAAATAATTAATTACTAAATTAATTGTGATTCTCCAAATTAATATATATTGTAATCATAAACCTCCTGATTCCCATATCAAAATAAGTCCAAGGGGAATTTTCTCATGCATGTGCATGATATGATGAGAGTGTAATAATTTTATTTATTTATTTTAATTTTTAATTCTTTTATTTAGCTTTCTATATAAAATGCCAAATAGAACATAAATTTCATATCGTTGAGAGCTCATCAAGCTTCTATTTATTTTTTGATGGGAAGTCAAGCTTCTATTTAATGGTGCAACAAAAATATATTTTAATAAAAAAAAATACCAAAGGAAAAACAATTAAAAAATCATTTGAATTTGTGTAAAATACACGGGGAAGATTCATGGGGCGTCCATCTCCAATGGAGGAATAGCATGTTGTTGTGGCTAATCTTCCTGCACTCAAATCTTGAATCGAGAAATCAACAAATCTTGGTGTACCAACCAACAAACCTCTCATAATACACCTATATTCTATTGAAATAATCACATAAATTATTTTTTTAAATTAGCATTTGAGTTCTAAAAAAGATGAAAAGGTAGTTATTGTAATGTCGGAACACGTAGACAAATTGATACACTGCCAATTTCTATTGAATAATCACATAAACTATCTTTCTATTTTCCCATTTATCTGGGAAATCCTTTTTTCTTATAGTGGTCAACATTAAAATCTCAGTTCATCGACTCTAATGTCTTTGAAAAATCAATCTTTCGAAAGATAGACGGTTTGCCTATTGTCTCAGAATTTCCCATATAATTTATTAATTTTCTCTAATGTCTCATGCAAACTTAAAAACATATAAACATCATAAATATAAGACAATTATTTTTATCACAATTTTCTATTAAAAAACCTGTTTGGTACACATTTTTTATATAAAATAGCCAAATCCGTGTACAATGTGGAGCATAGGATGTCTCTTTTTATAGTAGTGTTATTTGATGATTTTCTTTTCTTTTGCTTATATATAAACAATAGTTAGCATCATTTATATAATCCATGATATTTTGAATATAAACCAAGTAATAATTGCATGACAGGGCATTCAAAATCTCGTCTTTCTCTCACAACACATGCAAAACTTGTTAGGTTAATTATATTCAATGAAAGATCATTCATCGTGTTTGATATTCACTTCAAATGTACGTGTAATAAATCCGTCGTTTCATAAAAAAAAATTATATATATAAGTTAGATCTTGAAGAAGTAAAAAAGGAAAAGAACATCTGACAATTACAAAGCATTTGTATAGACAATTTTTAAAAAAATGACAATTATAAGCAGTGTTGTAAATAACGGTATGTATTTATCGAACTGACAAGATATTGTCAAAAGATTAATAAAAAATAATTGAGAATAATTTACTGATTAGTTAAAAAAATCTGCGACAATTTGATCACCGCCAATAATTAATTGACCGATTAGTCGGTCTACAAATGTTTTTTAACAACATTGATTATAAGACATCAGTTTATTTTTTTTAATTATCTACATACGAAAGCGTTATTTTTAATCTCTCTTTGTCTATATCTAGTATGGATCTAAGAGTAGTGGTTCCATTTGTCTGGAAATAAATCTATTGCGATTCTTTGAAATTGTAGGATCCTGTTTTTCAAAATAACTATTCATTTGCTTCAAGATTTTTGTATAAAAATCAATTGTCTTTGCAATTCGTGCATTTTAAAAAATGAATAATTGACTTTGAAAAAGCATGGACCTTGCGACTCCAAAGAGGATTTAAATCTGTTGAAATCAGAGATCGCTCGAATTTTCTGAAATTCGAGATCCAATCGTTGAACTGTTTCGAGATGTGTGCGTAAAAAAATCATCTGTTTCGAGATGCATGCACAGAAAAAGTTGAACGGTTGGATCTCATTGTTGGGTAATAATAAATGTCAAAAAATTACGTCTTATCTAGAGATCAAATAATTACATCTCATCTAGGAGTCAAACACTTACACCTCGGGGAAGGAGAAACAGTTCCCTTTTGTTGACCTAAGGACCATCCTATGCCAAAGAGATCCAAAGTATAAATCAAAATTACGGAACATAATGCCTGATTTCATGCTGTTTGTCATGGAACATCCAAAGCCTTGGTAGACTAACAACCGTCTCCATGAGCACGAGACAAGTCTTCAATGGCAAGAAGTTTTCCTAGCCTTTATGTCGTATTATCGTGGAATAGGTCTTCAAAAACAGCAAGATATGATCCCTTAATAAATCATCTCTAAATTTCCTAATGAATTTCTCTTCTTTATTCTCTGATAGTGGAAGAAAAGAGAATACACACAGATCTGTATTTTTCTAAAGAGAAAAATATATGTTCAGTTTCTGTAATTTTCTATGTTATCTTGTGCCTTAGGACCAATCCTTATATATAGTAACTTTTCTAGTTATCTACAAATTTTAAAAAGATATTTTGTGTGATTGCATCAAAAACCATATTGTCACATCAAAATCTATGCAGCCGCATTAATATCCATGTGGACCACATGATTCTTTGAAAAGACAGTTTTCTGAATTGCAAATTTCATAATCAGTGCATCAATGATTTAATATTTGTCTAAATTAGTCTACACATTTATGAATCACATCATAATGAATATATTGATTGTCTATTATGTATTACTTTATTTGATAATTTTAATTGACAACCATATATGATAGTAAACAATCCATAATTAAATTACATATATGCTCAATGTTGGCATTAAATCCAACACTCAAATTGCAGGTATTTCAGGAATCTAAGATTTCAGCGCATTTAAATCCTTCCAAATAATCGCAGGCTAGCAACAAATAATCGCAGCAGATCTTATCAACAATTTCAACCATACATCAACAATCTTATCTATTAAATCCTTCCTAATGAATTTCTCTTCCACGTACGTGATGTAATCGTTTTACCTCTAAATATTTTTTTCATTTCGTCTCTTCCCCTATCTCTCTCTCTAGTAAACATCTTATCTCTTGCTTATTCGCTCCAAGCTGATTGATGCAGTGTACATGAGGCAGGTCTTTTTCTATCGCAATCTAGAAACAAGTTTTTTTTTAAAACCTTTGACAATTAATTTTATCCATTGTTCTACATCTAGAATGTCATCCACATCAAACTACATCAACATCAACATCAACATTCAAACATTAACAATCAAAGGTTTGGAGAGGGGGGAGACCAATACGACCTTGACCTCCCCTTTCCAATCAAAGGTTTTGTGTAGCGGGGGTGGTTGGTGGGAAGGTTGAAGGCGCTCGGAGACGGGAAGGCTGACGGCTAGAGCTATTGTCGCCAACTCTCTCTGAAACTCCCGACATGGGTGGAAGAGAATGAGAAGGTGTCAGGGGATGAGAGAGCTAGCAGCTAGAGCTATCGTCGCTGACTCTCTCTTCTCCAAAGAATGTAAAGGACAACGAGGTGCAGAAGTTGCAGTGTGACCGTGGGACGGGGAGGAGGGGGTGACCTGCTGGTGGGAATGGTGGAGCGGAGGGTGGTTTGTTACCGGTCTCTGTCCTCTGCCTCCTTCGGATGGAGGATGGAAGATGGGTTGCTAGCGGAGGTTGTGAAGCGGAGAAGGTGGTGGAACGGAGGGGGGACGAACTGAAGAGAGACGGGGCAGAGCGGAGAAGGAGAGTTGGATGGGGCGGCAGCTGATACAAACTCGTCAATGCAATGTTCATGAAGTAAATCCTATTTTTTCTAATATTGGAGATATATACCTGGAATGTATTGTGAATTCGCATAAATTTTCATCAAATTGGTTCAGCTATCATTAATTTGTGCTGAATTTGGTTGGAAAGTATTCACGAAATTGAGATTGCTTTTTATTATATTCATGGGTTTTCGTCAAATATAATTCGTGAAATTATCAAGTGTTTTTTTTTTTTTATTTTGGTAAAAAGGCGGAAGCCAAGTTTCTATTACGAAACAGACTTAAGTTACAAAATTTTCAAGTGTTTAGCTTAGAACTTTGATTTGTGCTCACAATTCAGGACCAAATTTTACAAATTTGAACTACGAGCCACCATAATGATAATTATAAATTCTAAATTAACGTGACAATTGAAATTTGGTGCTTTAAAACTCTCGATGAAAATTACTTACGCATGTAATTTTAAGAGGGTTACTGACACCATATTTTATTTTCTAGGTTGTCCGCATTTTACAAACTTGAGGACATGATATCAAGCACTGCGAAAATTTCAATGCTTTATATTGTTGTAATTAAATAAAAATGTTCAAAATTATGGTCAAATTAGAGAGTAATAACTATGGTCCAGCATAATTTTCCATATCATAATAATATTTTAGTACAAAAACTTAACGATTATATCTCAAAACTCTAAACACCTTTGTCAGTAATCATGGTTAATATAAAATAGGACCTTGACTCCTATATTCTTTCTAAAAAGAGAGAATATTTTAGTTCCTATTCAGTTTTTTTTACTTCTAGTGTAAATTAGATTAACCAAATGATGGGTATAAAAAAAAAGAAATTAGTCAAATTACATTATTGTTTCCTCGTGTGTACAATGCTTGTAATGAACATATATGATAGGTCTGGTAACAAGGTGTTTAGGAGATGAATTTGATTTTTTATTGAGAATTATTGTTGGGAGAATGAAAGATGCAAGTCTCCTGTCTAAGAATTCAGATCCAATGAAGTAACTCAATTTTTAGGTTTTAGATCGGGACCGTCCGATTCGAATCTGCTGCAATTCATTCGGAAGTAGAGCACACACATACCGGGAGAAGGATTTAGCTCCCGAGCGACATATTCGAATCGGATAATTCTGATCCAAAAACCCAAAAATTGGGTTAATGGCCTGATTCCTTGCTTTCCACTCTCGATTATTATTTGCAGGCTGATGTTTATTGTGGATCTGATAAGTAGACAATTGGTTGTAATTGTAATGTTTATCATTCCGGTATTGCAATCGTGTAAGTGTGTATTAATTAGAAATATTAAAAATGTATGCATTGATGAATATACATGTGTGAACTAATTATTCTATTACTAGCAATTCAAATACATTGATGAATTAATCTTTATATTACTAGCGGTTCAAAGAGGATGTAGCATGAGCTTGTAACCATAGCAGGGCATTGGATAATTTGAACTATTGGTTTCTACTTCTGAGGTCGGATCTTGATTTGTTTATCAGTTGGCCTGTACATTCCAAGTTGGGTGTTGATCTAAGCGAGTTAGACGAAGGTATAACTCGAGTGGATCCTAGAGAGGAGGGTAATGCGTGAGACTGGCTTCACAGAAAATAGCTCCTGCTCTCAACGGTGGAAGGATAACGGACTCGTGCGGTTCAGATCCACTAAAGTTCCAAGAGGGTTCTCACTGGACAGTCATCCTTGAAAAATAAAAATAGTATGCATTGCTGAATATACATGTTTGCGTTTTGACGGTTGGGCCTTTATTTTAAGCCTTTGCTGTTTGAATAGAGACCGGTAGTAAAAGTTATTTTGTTTGGATATAAATTGGATCATATATCAATAGCGCTAATTCAAGTTGTACGGCTATTTTATATATTTTTTAAAATATTTAGATGAGTGATAAGCTGTTCAGGATAGTCATTGCTTCCTCTTATTTCACTATTTTAATAAAAAAATAAAAAATTACGGTTATTTCAAATTACTAAATTAGTCGGAAACATTTTTAACTCCACTTTCAGTGACTCAACACTGAAGTTGCTTCATTTCTCACTAAAAAAGAGGTCCCTTCTTTTTCAGTGAAAGACCAAGTACTTCTAGTACAAACGCCTCAATCCGAAATTTTTATTTTTACTATTGAAAAAAAAAAAGATTAATTAATTTGGTCAAAATTCTATTTTTGATATGGCCACAATGTGATTTCTAACATAAATTATGTGCCCGGACATCAATTTTTTTTTCTCCTACTCAGAGCAAGCAATATCGAGTATGTTTTATGAAGGATTATCTGGTGCGATATATTCTATTATAAATCTCAAATGAGGATTTTGTGGAAAATCCTTATGGGTATGGTTTGAAAAAAAAAGAAGGTTAATCAAGATCCACCTTTTGCGACTTATGCTGGTATGGCTGGCTATTTGTCTACTGCAACTGAACCAGATTCAGAAGGTGGTTTTGTCGAAAACCCCTATGGTTATGGTTTGAAAAAAAATAAGGTTATTAATTCAAATATGCCTGTTGGTAATGCTGGCTCTTTGTCCGCTGCAACTGAACCAAATTCAGACGATGATTTTATTACTTGTACTTTCAAAGTTCGTTTTAAGAAGTAGTATTATTTCAAAGCTAGTAATAATTATTTAGCGTTTATGATGTACATTTCATTGCCATCAATTTATGTAGTATTTGTGTTTATTGTATCAAGTTTTGGAACCGGATGCAACTAAATTAAAAAAATCCATATAAAAAAAAAGTTCACAACATAAGTTAATTAAATAAGTTCACAATATAAGTTAATTAAATAAGTTCACAACATAAGTTTTACTGTTTGGTTAAACTACTGTTGGATCAGCGATTTTCAAAATGACTTAATAAATAGTAAAAATATTCCAAAAAATATAAAATTTGGTCTCCAAGCATATTTTAATATAGAAATCATATCTAGCAATTTGGATTGACTTTTTAGAATTCGAAAATTAAATAACGACTTGATTGCACGGAACTTCAGAAACAATTGATTTGATATTAGCCAACCCCTCCTCTCTCTATGTATACATTTTTTTTTTTTTGTTATCAAAGTGGGATAGTACGTACCCATTGAAACCACAAAAAACTATTTGTAACATAATGCTACCATGATTACATCACTGGTTTTAACATAGCAAGAAGCCAAGAACTAAATAAAAGCTAGATACTAAAGTCTATCAGCGAGAGATGGCAAGTCGTTGACTCTTTGGCATCATTAGGTAGCATGCATTATGGAGAGATTAAAATATGAGTCATTATCATTCTAAAAAAAAGCTCTAGACATTCTTTGTTGTTGTCACAAGTGATTTTTTTTTTTTTAAGTTCTGTATGATATGAAGGATATGATTTTTGTTCTTTCCTGACGAAATACATCATATATGCATTTAATATTTAATTACTATTAATAGGCGTTGAACAATTCTTTTAAAAGTAACACACACAAAATTGGCATGGGTGATGAAAGAGAGTGGAGAGCAAAATTTTGTGTGATTTGTCATGCATATGTTATGTTATTTGGCTCTTATTTATATACGTATGAAAATGTGAATAATATTAATTATTATTTTCTATATATTTGAAAAGAGTCGAAATTCAAATGGAGAAAATCATTTGTTATGATAACATGGATATTAAATATATAGTTGGGTGGCTTGAACTCCAACTTTATTAAAAAAAATAGAGAGTTGAAGTTAGCAAATAAGTCTACTTCCATTTTATAAAATAAAAAATAATATAAAAAGAAGGTATCTATTAATTATATTTATGATATTATGCATTTTTTAATTCTTAAATTAGAAATCAGAGAAAATCAACAACAACAAAATGAAACAACAAAATTAAAAAGAGTGAATATGTATCAAACAGTAGCGCCAAATGGCGTAAAACCAAAAAAACATTAGTTACAAAATATCAGTATACAAAATAATATAGTTTCAATTTAATATATATAGCGAAATATAAATTCATTGGCAGATATATTTTCTAAACATGGTATAAATTCATTGGCGGGGATATATACAGTGAATGCCACTATCATTATTAGGATCGACCAGTGGACAAAATTAAAGTAGTTTATATGAAAGAAATAACCTACAATTTTGTTAAATAAGCAAATTGAATAAATATGATTTAATGTTATGTTATTGAAAATTATTAATTTTGGTTCAAATAATATTTTTGTCTTGTAATTGTTGTTGTTTGCAATAAAAGGAATTGGAGAAATATATTTTTTATAAATAATAAGGTAAAAAGATATTAAAAGCAAACTATCACAATGGACAATACAAGAGCTTTTTGATATACGGTTTGAAAGATTGTATCTTGTCACCTCTAAAAACCAAAATCATATTAAAAGGTGAAATTCGGTAATATAGAAAAATGAAAACAATAAAATAAATGAACCCTTATTGTTTAAAGTATATATATTTTGAGTATTATTTTTCTTTATAATCATAGGATTTGAGTAAAGAAAAAGGCATATTTATATAGAATTAAAAACAATATTTGGGAATGATGATTGATAGAAACATATAAAAAATTTGTAATAGATTATATAAAGAAACAAAAATTAGTAAATTTGCCGAGTTTGCAAAAAAAAAAAATCTAATAGATATATCATAAATTTTTTATTGTGATATTTTCTTAAAAATGTGAACAATCAACACAAGGGAGTGAATGTCGATATGAAAAAAATAATGAAGTGATAAAAATCAATACATTGGAGTGACAATGACCAGTTTATTTGAATGTAAAATATTCTCTAAAATTTTAAAAGCCACCAAGGATATAATTAAAATATAAAGGGAGGAAACTCATAATATTAATTTTTTGTTGTGTTTTCTTCTTCTTAATATTCATATGGTTCGTGCAAAGTGAACAAAAAAAGAATTATAGATTCAGAATGTTGAAAATGCTAGCTATTTGAATGTTAATGTCAATTGTACAGCAACAATTTTATATTTAAAAAAATAATCTAGCCCCAATTTTTTTTAATAGTCTATAAAATATGAAAGGATCATGTAGCTAGGCTCATAGGAGATTGGACTGTACAATGTATACTCGACAATGTCAATGTGAACAAGACCATGCCGCTGAATTTTAAAATTTTAAAAGCATAAAATATTCCAAAACTTTTCAAAAGATGTTCCTAAATTTTTTTAAATAAAAATAAGTCTTGTACTTCCAATATGGAAATGAAGGTTCACTAACTTCTTATAAACAACAATATACAACAAAAAGACATCCATTAACTTTGATTAGTAATTTAGTATTAAAACCTAAATTTGAGTAACCAACTATCTCTCTGTTGCTGCTGCTGCTATCGTTGTCGTTGTCGTTGTCGCTGCTGCTGCTGTTTTATAGTGGCTACCAAGTAATGGGTAACCAACTAACCATCTCTCTCTCTCAGGCTCGATTCCTTAGTTGATATAAACTGATTGATGCAATGTTCATGAAATAAATTTATTTCAAATCTGATTATATTTGATTAACATCGAATTTGGTTTATAACTTATTAATTGAGGTTGCCTTTTGGTATGTTCTCGGACTTGTTTCAAATTAGTTAAAATTTCAAGTATTTGGTTTAAGGATTTTAATTTGGGTTCAAAATGCATGACCAAATTTTGCAAATTTGAACTCCTGATCACCAGAATAGTAATGTAAATTCCTAAACGTGGCAATTGAAAATTGGAATTGGTTGATGCTTCATGACCCTTATTTCAACAATATATAAAATAGGGACTTGATCTCTGTTTTTCATCAAGAAAAAAAAAACTTATTGATGCAATTTACTCACACAGATATAACTTAAGAAAGTAATCGATACCATAATTTTGTTATCTAGGTTGTGAATTTTTTGCCTTTTTTTCAAACTTGAGGACTTAATTATTATCTAGAACCGAGAAATACTTAAATGGAAATGTTATAAAATGATGATTGAATTAGAAATTTCATTTCAGTATAAAGAGGTTCATTTCAGATCATAATGGGTTCGTGATGTGTTTATGATTGAAAAATAAAATTCGTTCTCCAGGAGAAATACACTTATTAGCTAGAGCGCCAAAAACCCACAAACTGAAAGATATGCTGAACAAGAAATCTATACTAAATATTGCATTTATTCTCTGTATAGGAACAATTTAAAACTTGATTCCTTCTCTGACCTTATGCTATCCATAGCACTCAAATCTTACTCTCTCTATATATATAGAGGAGCGATCCACTTACAATATTTGTAAGTTACAATATCTTACAACAATTCAGTTTTTTTTTTATTTTGAAAGCCCAAACAGACGATCCAAACCGTTCAAAATGATATCTATATTAAGATGTGAATGGAGATCAAATTTTACATTTTGTTTGCATTTTTTTACTATTTATTAAGTATTTTACGAAATTGTTGTTTTTTAGTGGTCCAGAATTGTCTAAAAACAGTAGTTATGTAAAAAAAGTTAATAAATAGTAAAAAAAATTAAAAAAAAATGTAAAATTTGATCTCCATTCACATCTTAATATAGATATTATTTTGAATGGTTTGGACTCTGAAAATCTCAAAACTGAATTGTTATAAAATGTTGTAACTTATAAATATTATAAGTGGATCCCTCCACATATATACTACAAGAATGGGAGAGTATCCGCCAGAATAAATAGTAACTATGTGAGGGTATACCGACAAAATTGTACTTTTTCTATTAACAACAGTAGTATTTGCGAGGATATACCGACAGAATCCTTATTATATACACACGCTCTATCGATTCTCAATGTTAAATAATTTTTAGGAGTGTGATGATTAAGACAAACTCGTAGAAAATATGCAATAGTTTTTTATGAAAAAAAATAATTCGCCTAGTCCATGAAAACAAAAAACAAAAAGTATAAGTAGTCAGTGAAAAATCATGGAGTATTTATATATCGTCGCTATTATAAGTTCATAATAAAAAAACTTTAACTTCCATCATAACTTCATTTAGTGATCTTCTGTTATGTTGTCATCTTTCAATAATAAGCGTAATAGCATTAATAAAAACTAAAAAGTATAGGATTCTAATTCCTTTAAATTAGACTGGCCATGGAACCATCATTTAATTTGCAGCCAAACATATTATGTATTATTAAGTGATAAGTAACTTTATATCAATAATATAAGTAAAAAAAATATTCGTCAATTAATTTGGTCCCCTATAATTCATTTTTTTTAGGTTTTATCTATAGTGAAGAAGTATTGAAATGTTATTTTCAAATGTATATTCATTATTAAAGCATGACAAGTACAATTTTAAAAAAAATAATTAATTAATATCATATAGTTATCATTTTAAAGCCTGCTCTATAAATTTTTTTTGTTGTTGTCATAAGTTTTGAATGATTTGTCATGCATGTGTTACTCGACTCTTATTTAAAGTATAGTAGTGAATAAGAGTTGGCAATTAAGTCGGGTTTCATTTCTAAATATATTTAATACAAAATATATCTATATTAATCATAATTTATTATTTTATACATTTCTAATACTCAAATTAGATATCAGAGAAAATCATCAATATTAACTTATTGTATATAATTAGGCGGTGTTATATACAAATCAAATTCAATGAGAATACATTACTATAATTAATAATATAGTTTAATTTTAGTGAAGTATATTATATAAGAACTAATTTTTTTTTTGCTGACATATTTTAAAAAATAGTTGTAAATAATTATAGTTTTATTATTATTTCTTTGCTGACATATGTGGTGAATTCGCACAAATTTGTTCATATTTAATTAACACGTGTTAAATTTGGTTCGAAACTTTGCACGAAATATATTTTGCTTTCTCGTATGCTTACGACCAAAATTTTGCAAATCTTTTCACAGAGTTGATTCAAATTAGTGAAATTTTCTTGTGTTTAATCTTAAGACTTTAGTTTGGGTTTGGGTTCAAAATGCATGACCAAATTTTGCAAATTGAAGTACAAGCCACCATGATGATAACTGTAAATAGTAAAACGTGACAATTGAAAATTAGAATTGGTTGATGATTTAAAGCCCTTGATACATTTTACTCACAAAAGTAATTTGTGATGGTTCATGGCACCATATTTTTTTTATTTGTTTATAGTTGTTATGAATTGAATCAATTATGTTCAGTAATATATGCGGATATCTTGATTGATATTAGAGATAAGCATTTTTATTATTATTTTGTCAATCATTTATTATTTTTTAGTTAGAGATAATAAAGTTGTTCACTAGAAGGTGCTTCAAAATACTTGCAAGTGTGTTATTTTTTAAATTTTGAGTGTGTATTTTTTATATATTGAAATATGTTTTAACTTAAAAATTTGATATGATATGCCTGGTCACTTTTATCATTTATCAAAACACTTATAAGTGTACATTATATCAAAAATCTAATATTCATTTTGATTTATTAAATTTATCAAGTCTTTGAAAGGACCTTCCATTTATTTCAAAAAAAATAATCATCAAATCCGTTGGCTATAATTGTAATGTGTATCATTAGGGTATTGCAATATACATTAGCAATATAATTTGAATCTGCAAACTAATTGGATATACAATCGTGTAAGTGTGTATTAGAAATAAAAAATATATGCATTGATGGATATACATGTTTGAACTAATTATTCTATTATTAGCTAGCAATTCAAATACATTGGTGAATTAATATTATATTACTAATAACTCAAATAGTATGTAGCATTAGCTTGTACCCTTAGCAGGGGCATTGGATAATTTGAACGATTGGTTTCTACTTCTGAGGTCGGATCTTGATTTGTTTTATCAGTTAAACCTGTCAGTTCCAAGTGAATTGGACATTGATCTAAGTGGATCCTAGAGAAGAGGGTAATGAGTGAGGCTGGCTTCACAACGAATACCTCCCGCTCTCAATGGTGGAAGGATAACTAGGTCGTGCGGTTCAGATCCACTAAAGTTCTAGGAGTGTTCCCATCGGACAGTCATCCTTGAAAAAAAATTACTCAAAAAAAAAAAAAAATAGTATGCATTGCTGAATATACATGTATGCATTTTGAAGGTTGGGCCTTTATTTTAAACCATTGCTGTTTGAATAATAGAGACCGGTAGTAAAAGTTATTTTGTTTGGATATATATTTGGATCATATATCAATAGCGCTAATTCAAGTTGTAGGGCTATTTTATATATACTTTTATAAATATTTAGATGAGTGATAAGCTGTTCAAAATAGTCATTGCTTCCTGTTATTTCACTATTTTAATAAAAAAAAATTTACAGTTATTTCAAATAACCAGCAACTCTTTTTAATAAAGAAAAAACTAGAATAGGTATGTTATACCAAATAAAAGAATTGCTAAAGACCCAAACAATTGTGAACCCGAGAAAAGTACAATAAACCAAGAAACATATGGTACTTTTTCATACAAAAGGATAAAGGTTTACCCAATATATAACATATGCTTAATAGAAGAGAAATAGTCCATATTCATTATTATTCTTATGGTACAACACCAATACTAATACCAAGAGCCGAAAAGTCACCAAAACAAAACCCATAAAATAAAAATAAAAAATAAAGAGTGGCTGGCTCTATATCAATAATCTGGATGTCAACAATAACCTCAAAAGAGGTAGCTGGCTCTATACCAATAGGTAGCTGGCTCTATACCAATATATCATTAACAATCTCAAAAATGAAGTCGTTGATCAATAACTAAGATATATCAGTAACAACTTCAAAAGTGGAGTCGCAGATCAATAACCAAAATATACCAGTAATAACCCTAAAAAAGGGGTGGCTGGCCCAATAACCAAAATATGTCAATAAGAACCCCAAAAAGGTGGGGCTAATCAATAACCAATAGGAATCCCAAAAAGGGGTGGCTAACCCAATAACCAAAATACGTCAGTAAAAACTTCGAAAAGGGGTGGATGATCAATAACCGATAAGAACTCTAAAAAAGGGTGGTTGGCCCTATATTAATGACCAAGGTGTGTTGGTAATACCACAAATAATTATACAAGAGCATGTACAACTAGAAATAGCAATACCAAATGAAAAATACCAATACCAATACAAATATGAAGGTCATGAAAAATAAAAATTGATAAGTTTGTAATTGTACAATTACCAAAAAATATAAGACCAATTGGATGTACATAAATATACAAATAAAATACAATAGTGATGATACCATTAGAAATATATTTTCTATTGCGGTAATAAATGTTGAAACCAATATATATACACATATATGGATTATTCTCTCTATCTATCTATATAAGGAAAATAATAATACTAACAATGAGGGGGAGAAAATATTAATAGGTACGAAGAATATCAATGGTGATGCAATAATATTTAAGGATTAGAGATGAGGCAATTCCTCTGGGCATGGAAAAGGATTAAGCCAAAATCAAAACTCAACTCCTTCCACGAAGAGTCAAGACCAATTAGTCGATATCTTCACCAAGTATCTCACTTCAAAGGCGATTGAAAAAATAACAAGCAAGTTAGGATTAACCGATATCTATAATTCTAATTTGAGAGGGAGTGTTGAGAATATAAATAGGTAGAGGGGTTAAATTGTAAAATAGAAAAAATAATAGGAAGTTACTGTTACCAACAGTACAATAAGTCTAGACATTATAAATACCTATAATCTCTTGTAACAAAAAAGATATAATAACTCAACAGAGAAATACAATACAATCATATTTCCACATATTTTCTCCAAATCTACAATCCCTCCTGAGAACCTAAAAAACTAACAGCTTGTTAATTCTGAACCGAGCTATAGCCGAGCGAGCTGAACCTAGAGCTTCCGAGCTAAAACCTTAGCTCAAAATCGTGAGGAGCCAGTCCGAACTTGCTGGGTCTGGCTGGACCTTGATTCAAGAAGAAAATAAATTCTACAAACTTTTTGGACCGAGCTGAACTGAGGTGGACCAAGCATGACAGTATAAAATGCACACAAATTCATACAAATTCATAAATTGATGCCTAGTCGAGCTAGCTGGCGAGGAAGCTAGACCCCAGCATAAACTCATTAATTCTGGACTGAGCTAGTAGCCAGCTGGCTTAACAGCTCCATCCAGTAACGAGCGAGATGTTAGCGAGCGGTCAGAAGCGAGTCATGATCGAGCGAGTCCGATGCGAGTCACGAGAAGACCCAACATGAGTCCATCCAGTCGATGGTTGGTAGGTGACCATACTTCCCGCATGTGTTGTAGCCGATAGTTGGGAGCTGGCCATACTTCCCGCTCGTGATGTAGCCGATAGTTGGGAGCGGACACTACCTATTCTTGAATAGTTCGCAGAGCTTCTCTGATCAGAGCCTGACGATGTGACAGTCGGCAGTCTCATACTGCTAAATAAAAGACGTTCAACTATTAAACTTAATTCATTTTTGTAAGCTCGTTATGTTATAGCTAGAAATAATAATATATTGTTTTTAAAACCTGCTGAGTACGCTTGCTTCGCCTTGACAAGAGGCTCCGCCGGAATAGGAGGATTGGCCGGTGGCTGACCTTCTCGAAGAAGCCATTGATGATCCGATCGATCTGTAATGCAAAATAAAAGTTTGCAATGGTACATACGTTATATAATTCCTGTAATTTGTATTTTATTGAATTGGCAAAATCCTCGCGCAACTAACTTGATTGACAAAATCCTCACGCAACTCCAGTGAATGAGCTTGGTATACGTAGGCGACAGTAACAACAGACAGACAAAATATTAAATTTTTTAAAATATTTTTACTACATATATTTTAAGACAGATGGAAAAATCATTATCTTTTGTCGACAGTAGGACTCCAAACCAATCGAACCGAATCGAACTTATCCTAGTTTGAGATTGGATATTTGAATTAATTTCGAACTAAGTTTTGATTTGAATTAATTTCGAATTAAATTTTTTACGAACTCAATTTTGTCTCTTCCACTTTTGTCTCTATCTCTCTTCAAAAGAGATGAGAGGGGAGAGAGAAATAAGGGAGAGATAGAGAGGAGAGCAGAAAATAACAGTGATTTGAAGAGCAACGGATTTCATTCTCAGCTAGTATGTTGTATTTATATACATAATTCTTTCATGTAAACAACTTCAAAAGAACTTGTCTTTGGTTTAGTGGCAAAGACACATGGCTCTCATGTGAGAGATCATGGGTTCGAAACTTACAAGGTAGAGAAATCATCTATATTAATACATAGAGGTTTGAAATCTGTTGGATGGTTTGACCTAGTGTTGTAAAATGCGGTTTTGTTCATGCATGCGGAAGACCGCTGCATACCACATATGCAGTATGCGGCCGCATATGCGGATTTTAATGCGGACTTATATATGCGGATTTTTTTTATTAAATTTTGATATTTAATATACATATTAAAAAAACAGTTTAATATTTCATACATCTAAGGTATTTGTGAGGATTAAATTAAAAAAAACAGATTTTTTTCATTACCTTAATTATATGTTTTTTGGGTATATTTTGGAGGGTTTAATTATTTTCCATATAGAGCCAATTTATCAAATAATGTCTATTTGAATGTTTGAGAGTAATATTTCATTACTGGCCCAAAACTTCAGCCCATTTTGATATCAGCGCTTATGAATGTTGATCACGTGCAGTCAGGCGTGCAGCGCATTTAATTTTGAGCAACGTCAGTGCACAACTGCACATAGCGGTCCGGTATATAGTAGCATTATTTAGTCCCACATCTTCCAATCAACAAAAACAAACTGTCTGGGAGCCTATAAAACAAGGTGGAGACCAGATAAACAAATCACTTGACTGGATTCCTGAATCCGGATGAGTGTTTGGATTGGATTTCGAATTATAACGGATATCCGGTCCAGACTCATATTCATTTTTTTTGCGGTTGTGGACTGCATATGCGATTGCATTTCGCATATGCATTTTACAACACTGGTTTGATTCTTAATACATATTTAAAAAATGTAAACAACTTCAAATTGATTATTCTCGAATTCTTCTTGAACCAATCATCATCCAATAAGCATAATTATATACAAAATATAAAGTCTAAATTATACCCATAGTCCTTTCTTGTTTACATTTTACTCTAAAGTCTAAATTATATACAAAATTATTCATAAATACAAAATAAAAAAAATGGAGACGCTTGATTAAAGTAAGGCTGGTTCAGATTATAAGGTTATTTTGTATCTAGGACATAGTCTCTATTTAACTACTATAATACAATACAAAATTTAACATATGTTATTATTATTGTTGTTGAGTTACATTGATTTGCCTTACGTACGGTTGAGGTCATGACATGTGTAACTTGTCATTAGATGCCCGTGATCAAGTTTTGGTATTACATGAGACAGGACAAATTCGTAAAGTAGGTATATTATTGGAGATAGAAGTAGGTCCGGTGGGCATCGGACCTACTTTTAGGTTTAATTAGCTCTAACACCGTACGATTATTATTGAGATTTGTGCGCACGGAAACTGAAAAATACTTGCACGGATTTTAATGAGTTCGTACGAATCTTGATGCAAATCTGATGGTCATTCTAGCCATCGAAAAAGATAGGTCCGATGGGCATCGGACCTACTCTCAATTCATATTATCGAGGGTTAAGAAAAAGAGTTGTGCATTATAAGATTGTCAACAAAATTAATTTGTACATATTTGAGTGTCTTTTGAAGCTAATGGCACCAACCATTGTCTTGAAGCTAGTAAGGTACACATGATTGGAGAAGCCCAAAGTCCGTTGTTTGCTTTCTCTCAGACTTCAAGTCCATCTCCAAGAGATATTTCAATTTTATTATATCAGAATTTGATCAGACGGTTACCAGTATTCCCACTTAATTAATCAACCTCCGTTCGTTTGGTATCACTCAATTCGGATTTTCCGTATAATTTTCAAGAAATAAAAAACGCATTCTTAACGAACCGTGTTATTTCCATTTTTTGTTTTTTTAGTAAAACTGGAGGTCAAGTCACCCAACTATTTACTACTCTTGTTATTATAACAAAAGATTTTCTCCATCTGGATTTCAAACTCACGACCTCTCAAATAGAGATCATGTGTGTCATTTGTCACTAGACCAAAAACTAGTTTTTATTTCCATCGTTTTGCATTAAAGTGAAGAAAACAAAAACAAATAAATATGTTTAAGGAGTTGTAAGTCGCTTCGACTTTCTACTTTTTTTTCCCCTCCTTTATCAGTTAATTATAGTCTACCTTTCGCTTCCTTTCAGCTCTGGTATCCTTCTCAAATCTCCTCTCTTATGCAATTATTGCTTGAATAGATTTGCTATATGTTTAAACTACATATATATTCTTCTCTTTCTTATGTTTTGTGAACTTACGGTTAATTTCTAAAGTATATTGGAAGCTTTACAGAACAAATTATTGAAACTAATATTTTTATTGAATCTTTTTTTAGTACTACATGTACAATCAAAAGACTATATTAAACTATGCAACTCTAACAACATTCTAGTTGCTTTTGACTATTGTTATTCAAAAGTGTCATTCAAAAGTTTAAGATAGGAATAGAGGTATTACTGAAGAAGTTTGAAGTATTATATTCTACAGGAGCAGAGGGGTAATTAATTTACAATAATTATCTGACCATTTATAGTGGATGATACTAGATTAATTTTCTGCACCATGTCAGATAAAATAATTCAAAATCTCAATCCTTTAGGTGACCCTGTTGTCAATTACAATCCGAAAAGCGTTTCTCAATTTTCGTCTAATAAACCTGTAACCCACAAAGAGAAACGAGTGAGAAATAATAAATTAGTTCTCAGTGCTGATTGCCACTCAAGATTATTGGATTCGAAGGAAATCCATATTCGGAATGAAATCTTCGCACGAGAAACTAACAGTTCATTTCATAATGACGAATGCAATGCTCAATAACAGTATCCAATTGAACCACAAAAAATACCTAAATAAATCATAACTCTAAGGATCTTATCAGAATAAATGGTTTGGGTCAAAATCTTTTAAACCATAAAGTCCGGTAACATTTGGTTTCTTACATTTACAATTTCTAGTCTGGTAATACTGACAGATACCATAACAAGTATTTGCCGTGTTAGGGCTTATACTGTTCCATCCATCCTGACAATTTGGTAATGGAAACAATATAGAATCAATATCTCAATGTCGTCTGTATCAGAAAGAAAATCGATGATAAGACAGTTCTAACTATCTTGACAATCGGTTAGCAGGAACAATACGAAATCAATATCACAGTACTGTCATTGTCAGAAAGAAAATTATTGATAAGACAGTTACCACAGTTCATTAGTCTTAATTATAGTCACAATTCATATTTATTCAATATCCCCTACCCAACCGGTACTGGATTCAGTTGGGGCCATTCACCATATGCGCATAAGGGTCCTTGAATAAAGTCTAGTAGCTAGCTAGACTTTACGATATATTAATCATTTTTCTCCACTATATGGAGCTTCAAGGATTACAGTATTTAATATTCAATTAATTCAGTCAACTGTGGTCTCAATCAATCATTTGCAATAAGAATCAATCAATCGATAGACAATATCAACATGATAGTCAATAGACTCACCTGTAATTCAGTTTCAATTGTATTGGGCTATGCATATAATGCAACAGTTCAATCAATGCAGTCAATCAAATATTCAAAATGCATAGCGAGTTACGATTTAATCCTTAGTCATGAATCTCAAACTAATCCAATAAGCTCGCACCTAGGGCTGTAAATGAGCTGGATCGGGTCGAGCTGGGCTTTAGCTCAGCTCGTTAATTCTGGACCGAGCTGTTAGCGATCCAGCTCGGTAACAGCTCGCGAGCTAAAATCTCAGCTCAAACTCATGACGAGCCAGCTCGCTCGCCAGCTCACGAACCACGAGCTAGCTCACTGGGTTTGGTTGGATCTTGTTTTAAGAAGAAAATAAATTTTACAAACCTTTTTGGACCGAGCTGAACCGAGCTGGACCAAGCTTGGCAGTATAAAATACACACAAATTCATATAAATTCACAAATTGATGCCTAGCCGAGCTAAGTCGTGAGCTGGCGAGCGAGCTAAGACCTTAGCTCAGCTCGTTAATTTTGGCCCGAGCTCGTTAACAGCTCGGTCCACTATCGAACGAGCTGTTACCGATCGAGCCAGATGTGAGTCACGAGCGAGCCACGAGCTACGAGCTTTTTGGACAGCCCTCGCACCTGATCACGTAGAGTACATAAGAAACCAATTATCACTAGATTCAAAACTCCAGATAATCCCTCCAATTTCCTGCTCGATAGAATCTACACCTATGTTAACATAACTGATATCTCGTTATTTTAACTACATTTCCGACCAAATCTTGTACCAAAACCTGTGTCCAAAACTGTAAAATCATGTTTATTACATTGATTATCTATAGAATATGGTACTGCTGCGCTTTTGTTTGTTTATTGTAGGAAACGGGCGAAGAAAGGGTGAAATCCGGCAATCTGGACATGCCACACGGGCCGTGCAACCTATCACACGGACCGTGCAAGACCCTACTCGACCCCCTACACGGGCGTTGCACGACCCGGACAAAAGACACAGGCACACGGTCCGTACAACATCTCACACAGACCGTGTCAGACAAATCCGGCAATTAATCTAAATTTATAGATTATTGCCTAATTAAAGAAGGACGGTTATGGAGAGTAAAAGGACGACCCCTGGGGTCAGAAAGGAATCAATTCGGACAGAACACAAATTCTAAGAGAGTTTGACAACAACCGACTAGGATACGAAGAAGAGAGAAGGAAATCGAGAGAATTCCGACGAATCTTCTTTGCATTTGCGGTTACATGCCTCATCTTGCCAAACAATATTGTTCCCTCTGGAACATTATTGCTAAAGTTTTTAGGGTAAGATGACCCATGATAAGTTAAAAAGACGTATATTGACAACAAATTATTAATTTCTCCCTCCGGAGGATTAATTAACAAAGTTAGTTGTTTAATATACATAAAGTAAGGTGCATAAAGAAAGGAAATGAGATACTATGTGCTAGCGATGTCTAAGAAAAGCATTTGGGATTTGGTACTTAAGTAGTCCGCTTGTGACTCACCTCCCCCACTTGACTGGCCTGGTCATTAGCATGTAGGTATGTCAATCTACCCTCTGGTAGAGCGACAAAAAGGTTCATTTAATACTTGTGCATAACACCACAATACCTAAGAGTACTGATTGCTCCCTCCGGGGCCTCATGCTGGCTAGTATTGTTGGTTAATATGAAATTTAAATGGAGAATTTCTAGATCTTTTGTCAAAGCCTCTTAATAAACCTTTAAAATTATGATTAAAAATTGTGATGCATAATCTAATAGTTCTCTAGTTCAAAAATTTCCAGGCAACATGACTACCATAAGTCAAATTCCTTATCTTAATGGATCAAATTATAAGCAATAGGAATCAAAACTGAGGCTGTTTCTAGGGATGATGAAATATGATCGTGCCTTATGTTATGATTGACCAAAGCCAGCCAAGCAAGGGGAGGAAACTCCTACTGAAAAGGCTGACATTGAGGGTTGGGATCATAACGACAGGATGTGTTGCATGATCATCAAGTTGACAACCCACGAAACACTTCAAGGTTGTGTACCTGAAAAAGATTCTGGTTCTAAGGACTACATTAAAACTCTAGAGAAAAAGTTTGCCATGAGTAAAAAGGCAGACATTCGTACACTCATGGTCAAACTCAATACTCTGAAGTACAAGGGCAAGACTGGAATTAGAGAGCACATTACTGAGATGGTTAAGCTCCAACGTGCACTTAAGTCGCATAGTTTTGACATCTCAGATGACCTTCTCATAGAATATATTTTTATGTCTCTCCCCTCCTCATACTGTCAATTCAGTATGACTTACAACTGCATCAAGGAAACTTGGTCAGTGACTGAGCTTGAAGCTCAGCTGGTGTAGGAGGAAGAGAGACAGAAGATAGCTAAGAGAGAGGAGGCTCATGTTGCAACATCTAGTACTGGCTCTAAGAATAAGAATAAGTCTAAGCGCAAGAATTATAAGGGAAAAGGACCCGCTATAGAAGCTGCAGACGATGCTAAGAAACAGAAGAAGGACAATACTCCTATGAAATCGGGAGATCAGATCATCTGTCACTTCTGCAAGAAGCCTGGGCACATCAAAATTCATTGTACCAACTACCACTCGTGGTTGAAGAAGAAAGGTATGTGCTCTGCTTTAGTTTGTTCTGAAGTTAATTTAAGTACTGTATCAAGATATTCTTGGTGGTTAGATTCAGGTGCAACATCTAACATCTGTATATCTATGCAGGGCTGCCTAAACCTCCGCAAGCCAAATGAGGCCGAACGCTACATCTATGTAGGGGACGGGAGGAAAGTCGAAGTTGAAGGCATTGGGAAATTTAGATTATTGTGTAGGACTGGGTTTTATTTGTATTTTGATGCATTAGTGGTTCCTTCCTTCAGAAGGAACCTAATTTCTATTTCCTATTTGGACAAAAATGGCTATGTATGTTCTTTTGGTAATGAAAATTTCAGTTTGTATCAGAATTCAAAACAAGTTGCTTCTGGTTTATCTTCTTATGATAATCTTTATTTTCTTGAATTAGACACTTCACACTTAGAAGCTCTACATATTGATAACAGAAAACGTAAATTAACTAATGAGAATTCAGCTGCATTATGGCACAATCTTTTGGGACATATTTCTATGAAAAGAATCGAACGACTTGTATCCAATGATATTCTCAAACCTTTAGATTTCACAAACTTAAATGAATGTGTAAATTGCATAAAGGGAAAACAAACTAATAAACGCAAGTATGAAGCCAAAAGATGTAATGGTGTCTTAGATGTAATGGTGTCTTAGAATTGATACATACCAATATCTGTGGTCCTTTTCCAAAGGCCACTAGAAATGGTCACCGGTATTTTATCACCTTCATAGATGACTATTCAAGATATGGCTATATTTACTTGATTAAAGAAAAGGCTGAAGATTAGACATGTTCCAAAGTTTTAAAGCGGAAGTTGAGTTACAACTTAACAAACGCATAAAGGCTGTCAAATCTGATCATGGTGGTGAATACTACAGCAGATATGATGGATCAGGAGAACAATATCCAGGACCCTTCACAAAATACTTAAAGGAATGCAGAATTGTACCACAGTATACATTGCCAGGTTCACCTACAATGAATGGTGTTGCTGAAAGGCGCAATCGCACTCTCAAAGACAGTGAGAAGTATGATTACTCGTACGACTCTACCTGAGAATTTGTGGGGAGAAACTTTAAAGACTGCAGCTTATATTATAAACAGAGTTCCAACTAAAGCAACTAATAAAACCCCATAAGAGATTTGGTTTGGACGTAAGCCCAACCTAAGTCACATCCGGATTTCGGAATGTCCAGCAGAGACTAGACCTTACAAGCTGACAGAAAAGAAACTGGATGAAAGAACAGTTAGTTGTTATTTTATTGGATATCCTGAAAGATTCAGAGGGTACAAATTGTATAATCCAACAGAACACACAATTTTCGAGTCCGGGTAATGCGAAATTTTTCGAGGATAATGAGTTTGTGGAGGGAGATATGACCATGGATAACATTTTCGAGGAAGAAAGGGATAGTGATTACTCCTCAGGCCTCCGTCCAGGTTTAGTCACTATTCCTGATGATACTTCGGGCCTCCGTCCGGACTCTGTCATTATTCTAATACCGGTAAGCCTTGAAAATGCATCTCATGTCAATAGGCAAACTGCACTCCTTACTCAAATTCCGCAGGATAACGTGAATACAAATGGACCCGAATCAAACCCAAATAACGATGTTGTTATGAACAATGTCAATGGCACTGAGCCTGTGGGAGATCCGGAAGTTGGTAATGATGTTCACGAACCCGTTCCTTATGAAATAATAGAACTAGTAAGAAGATCTACTAGAGAGAAAAGATCTACACAATCGAAGGATTATGCATATACCTTAAGTTTTGTGGGAGTAAATTTACATTTATGGTCTTATATGTTGATGACATACTACTTGCAAGTAACGATAAAGACATATTGCATCAAACCAAGAACTTTCTATTTAGAAACTTCGAGATGAAAGATCTTGGTGATGCCTCATTTGTTCTAGGGATAGAAATACTGAGGAACAGATCCGAAGGTATTTTGAGACTATCCCAAAGAAATTATATCGATAAAATCTTGAGTAGGTATGGCATGAAAGACTGTAAAGCAGGAGATACCCCTGTTTCAAAAAGGAGACAAATTCAGTCTAGATCAATGTCCCAAAACTGATCCAGAAAAGGAAGTCATGAAAGACATCCCCTACGCATCCGTTGTAGGCAGTTTCATGTATGCTCAAGTATGCACGAGACCAGACATAGCCTTCATCACTGGAATGCTAGAGCGATACTTAAGCAACCCAGGTATGGAACACTAGAAGGCAGCCAAGAGAGTACTCAGATACCTAAAGCGAACAAGAAATTTTATGCTCACATATCGGAGGTTGGAGAAGTGGAAAAGTGCTAAACAGACATTGATAGCACCTTCCACAATGGCAGCCGAAATTTGTTGCATGCTACGAAGCCTCGAACCATGGAGTATGGCTCGAGAATTTTGTCACTAGGCTGAAAGTTGTTCCTTCTATCAAGAATCCGTTGAAACTATTGTGTGATAACAATTCAACTGTACTCTATGCAAATAACAACAGAAGCTCGACTAAGTCCAAGTACATAGACATCAAGTTTCTGGCTGTAAAAGAGAGAGTACAAAACAATGAGTTGGAAATAGAACATATAGGTACAGACTCCATAATAGCATATCCACTTACAAAAGGACTACCGCCTAAAAAAGTTTCATGAGCATGTTGCTCATATGGGTGTAGTGCCTGTTTAGGATAGTTAAGGAAAATGTGGGAGTCTGATTTTATTTTAAAGTTCTATGCAATGTAATTTGTAATAAGTTTTGATATATGCAAATTATATTTTGAGTCTCAATTGTTTTCTCTCTTTAAAGTTTTGACCTCACTAAAGTAAAGAATAAGGGCGACCCATTCGGAAATAGGCATGTATAATCACACCTTCGTGTAATTTCTGAACTATATGACCAAAACTAATTCATGTCATCTAATTATATTTGGCATTGTGATTTCTATCGATAAAGTCACGAAGTAAATGTGACAACTGTCGTTTAAGTCCCTTGTTGGTATGATTAGTGGACCGAATTGTTTGAGAAAGTACGAAAAGAAGGACATAAAAGTTAAAGTAATCTGCGCAGATTTAGATATATGTAATCAAAAGGACCACACTTGTCCATGTGGGAGATTGTTGGAATTGAGACGTCAATTCCAATTAATTAAGTTTGGACTACGTGTTATATGATTAATATATCACATACTGTCAATAATATTATGAGGAATAATATAAGATATGCCTAAATGTGATTAACTGAAATAATGGCATAGTACGTAATTTCGCTAAGTTTTGGGGCACGAATGCATATAGAACATAATGTAAATTAATTATAACTGTTGATGGACCAATTGTAATTAATTCAACTAATACTAGTGATAAATGTAAATATGTTATGCATATTTGATTGGTTACCAAAATTGCACAAACAAATATCTTGGAAGGGCTTGCTTGGAAGGACTCAAGAGTGTACCAATCAAGCACCGTCTCAAGACAACTCGGATCAAGTGAAGTTTGCAAGTGAGATTGCAAAGCATGGATCCAAGTAAGTAATTAATGCTTCCGCTGTGTATTTTAATTCTTTTTCTTGCACCAGAGTTTTGATTTTGAAATTGCAATTGCTAATTAATTTAGAAATTCAATATTTGACTCTTTAACCTAAATTGAAATTGCACCCCCAACAAAAACAACTTGCCAAACTGAGGTATTCGTGTTAAATATATTTTCGGTTTCCAAAACAAGATCTTTGATATACAACTCGTCGAATGTTGTGAACCTCATCAGGTCCAGTACTACTCTACCTACCGCTATCCCTTATATTAATTGTCTATAATAAATTTTATTCTTCTTAAGCGCATTCCTCTGTTTTTCTCCTTTTATTTTTTTGGTAGAAAATTAGTTGCTATAAGAGATTTCACCAAGGATAAGTAAGCTTATTTTTTTTACAACATTTTTTTTTTGAAAATCTTCACAGAAGCTGTGAAATTGTGAGGGGAATTGAACTCTCAATCTTTGGATACAACAATTCTAGAACTTTTTCCTAGCCAACTGTGCTACCTCCCATTTCTTTTTTTTTTTACATCATTAGATGCATTCAATTTCATTTTTCTCAGAGATGAATTTTATTCCCCGAAGCATCTATTTTTAGGCAAAATTTACCTAATCGCTCAACATTTCAAACTAGCAAATTCTAATTTATTTGCTGAAACACCAATTTAAATTCTCATCTACCTATAAATCAACAAAAACACTACATATCAAAACTTGAGGAAAATAATTCCTCTAAGCACCCCTTAGAGATTTTTAACCAATGGGTTGTCTAAATTGACAGGTGCTTAGAGAATTCAGATAAGCATGTTTGATCTTGGCAATCTAGTACATGTACCTCAACCTGATCGATGAGACTGACATTTCCAGTTCGTCAATTGCTCCCCGATTCAATCCCGGCCCGCTGCCTTCTTTGAAAACCAAGTGATAAACGGTGATTTGACAATAAACTCGAAATTGTAGGCAGTTATGGTCGCTGCCATCGACATGTCAGGCTTGTACTTTAGGATTCCCATGATAAAATTCTTGCAAAATGCCATGAGGTTGAGGCGTTACTGGCCCAGAGTAGGGCCGACAAGTTGTGCCAGATGTGCGCCTCCAGCTAGGACAGTGAGACGGATTGTCACAGCAACCGAGCAGCACGCTATGACATCTGTCAGCACTGTCGCTGTATGAGGGTTTGTACAAAATAAGTTAACCTTGGTGCAGGAACTCAATATATAAGTAGCATCTGCTCACTGCTAGCAGCAATGACAACATTGGCACTCTTTTGATAAATTTGCGGACCTTTCTTTTTTAAAGCAAGATATATTTGTCAATTTAATTTTTAAAATAGCTAAATAAAAAAATAATGTTAAGTTTTTTAGGGATATTGGATATTACAATTTTTTGTTAGAGAAATTGACTATTTTAAAAGTTTACACGGGCACACAGTAAATTCTCTCTAAAAAATGGAATATATTATTGTTTCCTCGTGGGCACAATAATGCTTGTTATGAATTTAGGAGATGAATTTGATGTGTATAGAGAATTATTGTTGGGAGAGTGGAAGCCCTGTCTGTTGGTGGGAAAAATAAATTCGGTAGAAATTAACAAAAAAAGAGAAAGAGAAATAGAAAGAGTGTACTAGTTCTAATATTGATATTAACACCGGTACAAATTCTACCGGTCTTAAAAATCTCAAAGTTTAGACCGGTAAAATTTTTACCAGTCCTAACCATTTTATTTTTTTCAAAGGTCTACTTGATAAATCCAATTGATAAAAAAAAAAAAAAGTTAGGACCGGTAAAAATTTTACCGGTCTAAACTTTGAGAATTTTAAAACTGAGAGAATTTGTACCGGTCTTACTATCAATATTAAAACACTGCACTCTTTCTATTTCTCTCTGTTATTTTTCATTATTTTCTACCAAAAAAAAAATTTCCATGTTGGTGCACAACAATGGTCTGATTCCTTTTTTTCCACTATGAATGATTATTTGCAGGCTCATGTTTATTGTGTTATCAGATATGTAGACAATTGGGCCTTTAGTTAAGGCCCGCCAACCATGCCAACTTTGTTCTCAATCTTAACGCATGAAGTTCCTCCATAATGGGCTCGTCATATGTAATTATGGTTGAGAAAAATTCTCTCTAGGAGAAATACATTAATAGAGGGACAAAAAAAAACAACAACAACAAAAAATCATGCTAAAAATTAAACCTATACTAAATATTGCATTTATTATTTGTATAGTAATAATTAAGGACTAAGTACTTCACTCACCAACCTTAAAAACAAAAAAAATACTTCTCATACAACGCTTTTGATTGAACTACCAGTAAATACTTCTCATTTAAAAAATGGACGACCCAAATTAACTCTAGCTGGTTCAAACTCAACCCGGTATCTTTGAGAATTGTATCAAGTTAAAAAAATGGTCCAGATGTATCACTTGCGATACGTGAGGTAATACGGATTCCAAGTGGAAGCTCAAGCAAATTGGGCACATATCCCTCGTGTATCGTCTCTACTTCCAACAGTTTAACCACCACAATGCTCACAATATCATGATTCCTTGCAATAAAAAATGCAAACTCATCTGAATAACGGGAGATTATACCTTGTTTTGCCTTGAGTCCCCATTAAGTAAATTTTTTTAATTTACCATGATCCATGGCCATGTTTCAACTCGGCCCAACTTTTTTTTATTTGGGTCGAGACTTAAAGAGCATAGTAAGACAAAGCCCGGTCCAGCCAGGTTGAACCTAGAGGACCCCACAAAATGTGCACTCAATATATTTCTATTATCTGGAGCTTTGTTTACATTGTCTTTTGTTATTTAATTTACTTTAATGTATAAAAAGAAACACTAATAGAATAATATATATTGTATCTACCCATCTTTCAATTTATTATTATAAATTCAAGTAGTAAAAATCGAGTAATTAAAAATATCTTATTGAGAACTAGTCTTTGATCTAGTGACTAAAGCACATGGTCACTATATAAGAAGTCATGGGTTCGAAACCCAGATAAAAAAATTCTTTGTTATAATAATAAAGATATTAAATATAGTTGGATGGCTTGACATCCAACTTTACTAAAAAAAAATAGCATCTTCTTTAAAATCAAGAGAAGTTTGCGTTATGACAGATAAAAGTTTGTGTGATGAGAGAGAGAGAGAGAGAGTGGAGTGAAGAGTTTTGCATGATTTGTCATGCATGTGTTACTCAACTCTTATTTAAAATATATATAAATATGTGAATAATACCAATTAACACTTGCTATATAATTAAAAAAAAAAACAAGAGTTAACAGAGAAGTTATTTGTACTTTCTAAATAAAATTTATGTAAAACTTATTTTATTAATTATATGTATAATATTATGCATTTTTTAATTTCAAATAATAAATTAAATCAGAGAAAATCAACAAAAAACAACTTAAAAAAGATGAATATGTGCTGAAATTTGAGAAAATCAGAGAAGGTTTGTCATTTCATTTGGCGGACCTTGTCTGGTGTCCATCAAATGAAATGGCAGACTTGTCCTGTTGTGTCTGCCATTTTATTTAACAGACATAATAAATTTTTATTTTTTTAGAAGTGTGATATAAAACAAACACCCAGAAATATGCATTGGTTTTTCTTACTTCTAGGCTTGTAGCATAGTAGGCAATTAATGACTTAGTTTCAACTTTCAAGATAATAATTCCTAAGCGGGACCAGGTCTTAGCGTTCGTGGGATTATGTAGCCGTACGTTTCAGAGACAATGAGAGGTTTGTCAGAGAACAAACAATCAAAGCATCTCTCATTACTCTACCAAAACGGGAATTTGATGAGTGATCACCATACAAGAATGATGAATGCACAAAACATTTCTTATAAAATAATAAATGGTAGACACAACAGGGTGGACCTTGTCCGTGTGAGATGTTCTAATGAAATTTGATCGTTTGGTATAATGCATTTATCTGGCAGCTGCTGCCACTTTTTTTCAAAAAAACAAAGAGAGGGAAGGGTTTTAGGCAACCAAGGCAAAGATGATTTGATTGTGGTATATTTCGCATGTACTTCTGGTACAAATATTTCTGAAAAAAAAATGTAATAATTTACTAAGTCCATAAAAAAACAAAATGAACACGTGATCATTGAAAATTAGTTTTATGTTTATTTTTATTTATTTTTCTATTTGTGTATTCCTCTTTGCTATTACTATACGTTCATATTAAAATATTTAACTTACTCATCATAACTAAATTTAGTTATTTTATGTGCAAATATTGTCATTTCTCAATAATATTCATATTAGTATTTATAAGAAGGTTTACATAATTAAAATTTTTTTTTTACATTGAAAACACCGTTTAATTTCTAGATAAAGTCTAGCATATAAGCAATTGAAATTTAATATGTATAGACGTTGAACAAATATTCTTTTAAAAGTAACAATAAGAAAAGTTTGACATATATGTATGATGTAAGAGAGTGGAGAGAAGATTTTTGGATGATTTGTCATGCATAAATTACTTTGCTCTAATTTAAAATATTTATAAAAATGAGAATAATATTAGTTATCACTTGCTATATATTGAAAACAAGCTAACAAAAGTTATGAAAGAAGTCTATGTTTATTTTCTAAAATAAAAAATTAAGTAAAAAAAACATGTCTATATTATTATATTTATGGTATTTATTTATTTATAATTGTCAAATAAGAAATTAGAGAAAATCAATTAACAATAATTAAAAAGAGTGAATAGGTATTAAATTATTATAATCATTAGGCATAAAACTAATAAATATTGTTACAAAATAATTTAATTTAAGTGTAACATATTGAAAGAAAGTTAAACTCATTAGCAGATATATTTTCTCAATTTGTTATAAGAAGTGGATGTCATTGTCTTAGTTTTGATCATATGTTAAAAGAAATTAAAATAGTTTTATATGAATAAAAGAGTTGACAAATATATTAAATACACAATTGAATAAATATGATGCAATGGTAAGTAAGTTTTATTTTTCTATTTATTTAAAATTTAAGATTGGTGATTACTGATTAGGAGATGATTTGCTTTGATGTTTATTGAGAATTGTTGTTGGGAGAGTGAAAGAGGCACGGTGATGGGCTAATGCTTTCTTGTTATTTGGGCCACCAGATAAGTAGACAATTGGGCTTTTATTTTAGGCCTTTGCTGTTTTCATGAAAACCAGTAGGATAAGTTTTTTTGGTTTCTGATATGTTTGAATCACATATCAATAGCACTAATTCATGTATTTTTTTTTTTCTGAAGGTTATTGTGGATAACAATTTTTTATTAAGAAAATGTGAGTTATTTACAAGTTATTCTACCTATTGCTCAGTCTATTATAATACAAGAATATCCAAATTAGATATCAACACATACTTTGTAAAGTTCATAAGAGTAAGAGGACCGAAAATAAAGGAAAATAAAAGATAATGATAAAAAGCACTCAAAAACTAAAAACTAAGAAGCTTCGTTATCTCGAGAAGATTGACTCCAATAGACTGCAGAATGCACCCGCCACTTCTCTGATCCTTAAATGTTTACACAATTTTGTATCTGAGATAGCACCTTCAGTGCCGTATCATGAATCAGGATATTCATTGGCCGCCTCTTATTAGAAAAGAATCTTCTATTCCTTTCTCATTATAATGCTTAAGCGCCTGCTGCCCATGCCGCATTCCAAGTTATTGAGCACTAATTCAAGTTCTTGAGCTATTTTGACACTAATTATTTTTTTGAATATTTGAATGTGTGAAAATAGTAATTAGTTCATGCTGTTTCACTATATTAATTAAAAATAAATTTTACAGTTATTTCAAAATAACTATATTAGTTAATCACAAACGTCGTCAACTCAACACTGAAGTTGTTTCATTTCACTAAAAAAATGTTCATTTCGGACCTTTTTTTAAGGGAAAAACCAAGTACTCCTCATACAATGCCTCAATTGATGAGGAAGTATACTGTATTTATATCAATATTACTTCTCGAGTAAAATTACAAGAAAATCTATTGAAAAACAACATTCATGTAAACAACTTCAAATTAATTCTTCTTGAAATCCTCCTGAACCAATCATCATCAAAGTAGCATAATTTAATTTATTATGTTACTCTCTGAAATATTTCCATTCTGAAAATGTTTACATGATTGTTGTTTTTCAAAACTTCTGAAAATGTTTCTAATATTTTTAAAAAAAATAAAGTTCTTGAACTTCATTATGTTTACTAATAACTTTATAGTTTATATTGTTGTACATAAATAGAAATGTTTCAAATTTATGATAAAAGTTGTCCCATTATTTGGTTTACTCTGATTGCAAATTCGTATTGGATGCATTTAATTTTGTTGAGCATGAATATCGGAAGGATGATTTTTTTTAGCTGATTTGCATGTTTGGAAGAATAATCAAACGATTATTTGATATTAGTCAAGACCTTGAAAGAGAGCTTCTTGACTATATTGTCGATTCTTAGCGTTAAATACTTTTTGGAGTGTGATTACTAAGACAAGCTCGTAGAAAATATACAATAGATTATACAATATATTTTCATGAGGGTTCAAATGCACCATTTTTTTGTGCTCCCATATGCTCCACATTTTTTAATTATCTCCATTTTAAAAGTCTGAACAGTTAATGCAAACTGTGCGCTCAACATGATCTTCATAATAAATATTCTTGGAGTCCAAATTTTATATTTTTTAAAAAAATTTACTATTTTTTTAGATAAGTACAAAATTATTGTTTTAAGGAGATTCTGGACAATCCGATAAAGTGATATTGTACCTATGTAAAAGAACAGTACAAAAATTTTAAAATAATATAAAATTTGGTCTCGAAGTATATTTTATTATGAATATCATGTTGAGCAGTTCAGATTAACAGTTTGAACTTTAAAAACGAAGATAAAAGATATAGAGTATATTGAAGCAAAAAATTATAGTTCATTTGAACCATCCTTATAGATTTTTTTAATGAAAACAAATTAATTCGCCGAGTCCATGAAAAAAAAAATTAATTCCACGTACTATCAAATGCGAACCCATCCGAGTAATTAACATGAAATTATATACTGCTTTGCCTTCGAGTCCAAATTCTAACTGGGCCGTGTTTCAACTCAGCCCAAAATTGTTAGAAAGCGTATATAGCAATACAAAATCCAGTCCTACCAGGTTGAACCTAGAGAATCGCACAAGATGCACGCTCAATATTTTTCGGTTATTTTGTTGCTTTGTATTGCCGGCATTTTTTTTCATAACTAAAAAAAAATAAATAAAGTGATATTAATAATCAGGATTTAAAAAAAAAATTTACCCATAACTAAACCGCCTCTGAAGAGACGGTTTACCCTGCATACCAAACCGCTCCATTGAGGGGCGGTTTACCTTCAAACCAGACCGCCCCCCAGGGGGGCGGTCTACATTTTTTTTTTTTTTTGGAATCTGAATCTAAAAATGAGAAATAAAATAGCAAAATAAAACCGTTACATTTAATCTTTGTTATTTTCTTTATGCACATACAAAACATTACAACATCTCAAATTTGATTTTACCAATATCAAGAGCTTGCAAAATAATCTCCTATGGGGCGGTTTGCTACAATAACATTTTTTCAATCTTACTTACTTAATAACATCATTTAAAAAAATATATCATTAATTACTTAAAAAAATTGCATTAAAATGATTTGAATTGAAAGTTATAAGACTATTATTTTATTGTATGTATATATTATATATAGATTCAACATTGTAACATGAAAGACTTTATATGTATATATTATGACTCTCACAAACAAGAAATGGACCAAGGACCGAAAGCATCATTTTTAAAAAAAAAACTTTAAAGGGCCATAACTTTAGCTAGGAAAGTCGGATTGGCGCGTATGACCCCAATTCGGAAAGGGGGGAGAAGACGGTGACGACCGGCACCTCGGGGTGTAACCCCAAGTATCCGACGAATCAGAATCGCCAAAAAACGTCATTGAGTGCCTCAAAAATTAAGTTTAAGATTTTTAGTGTTTTTAGTGTCTCAACTGAATTTTCTTATGTTGAAAAATACTTTTCAGCACCGAGAAATGCACCAGCAGCAAGTGCAATTGCCACAGGAGAAGTCTCATACAAGCATTTTGTCTTCCGGTTCGATTTCAAGGACTGGAAGATACATGCTCTAGCAAACCATATTAATGTAATTATAATATAGTTTATTAGTTCCGTTGATCCTAAGAAGCGTAGGCGTCTCTTTGCAAATTAGTGGTAGTATAGATAGGAACATTATATGGAATATATCACCTGATTTTATCTTGAAAAGGTAAAGCATGTTTAGATTAGCAAAGATATTAGATTATCACTTTTTAGTTTTATTTTTATAAGAGTAAATAAATTTAAAAAAAACAAGGTTTAGAATTTATCCATATTAATGTATCTTTTTGCAAGCTCATGATATTAGTAAAATCAAATTTGAGATGTTGTAATGTTTTGTATGTGCATAAAGAAAATAATAAATATTAAATCTAACGGTTTTAGTTTGTTATTTTATTTCTCATTTTTAGATTCAGATCCAAAAAAAAAAAATGTAGACCGCCCCTCAATGGGACGGTTTGGTATGCAGGGTAAACCGCCCCCCCGGCGGACGGTTTGATTATGGATAAAAAATAATTTAGATCCTAGTTATTAATATTACTTTATTTATTTTTTTGGTTATAAAAAAATACCGGTTTGTATTGTCTTTTGTTATTTAATTCACTTTAATATATAATAAAAAAGAAAACTAATAAAATAATATATTGTATTTATCTTTGTTTTTAATTTATCTGTTCTAATTTAAGTAGTAAAATAGAGTAATTAGAAATATCATTTTTCTTTTAAAAATAGGATTAATTTTTTTATTTACATCAAGAGAAGTTTGACATGTGTGTTGACCGATGAGAGAACTAATTTTTCATAAATAAGAGAAGGAGAGGAGAGGGAGATGAAGAGAAGATTTTTGTGTGATTCTTCATGCATGTGTTGCTCATTTCTTGTTTAAAATATGTGAATAATATTAATCATTAGTTACTATATATACAATGGAAAGAACTCAACAAGATTTAGCAAAGAATTCTACTTTCACTTTCTAAATAAAATGTATTTAAAACATGTCTTTATGAATTATATTTATGATATTATATGTATTTAATTTCAAATAAGAAATCAGAGAAAATCAAAAACAAAAAAGGCTTATCTTGAAATATAATGTGCCATTACATAAAAATATTAACAATTGAATTACAATAAAATATTATTTTTATCTGACTGTATATAATTGTTCTGATTTAAAAAAAGTTTTGGTGGCGTCCAATTAAAAAAATTTGATTTTTAGTTATGGTGGAAAAGAAATTCAGATGTATTCCTTTAGCAAATATGGCAAATGATTTTTTTAACAATTCAAGTCTCGATTGTTGAATCTGAGTTGGCTTTTAGTGCAGCGGGTTGATTGATGAATCACTTGCGCAACTCTATAGCCATTGAAATCAACCAAGCTCTCATTTCCTAAAAAAAATGGTTTGTCTACTATTGTTTTGATTTGAATTATTTTTTTCAATTCATGCAAGATACCGTGATTGTATTAGAGATAAACATTTTTATTTATCATATTTTTTTCAGATATAAACACAATTTATTATTTTCTTATTTTTGTAAAATAAAGTTATTCACTAAAGGGTATGTCTACTTTAAAATACTTGCAAGTGTGTTATTATTTAAACTGTAAATATGTATTTTGATGTATTGAAGTTTATGTTAACTAGAATAGATCCGAGATGGTAAACCTAGCTTGTTTAAATATTTGTCATAATGCCCATTAGAATTTGTGATTATTTTTCACATTAATGTTTCCGTTTCTAATTTAGATATATTAAATTTGTTTCGGTAGGATAATTTATGCATGTTTCATTTCTAAGATTAAATAAGCACTAAGAAAGAAAATGTTTAAGTTCACATTGAGAAAAAATATTTTTTTTTCTCCTCTTTGCAATATTGGTGTTATTGTTGAAACTTGGAACTTGCAGACTTATTATGAGAAAATTTGATTGCTTTATATTGTTGTACATAATTAGAAATGTTTCAAAATTACGATAAAAGTTGTTCCATTATTGGGTGTATTCTGATTGCAAATCCTTATTGGATCCATTATTGAGCTTCTTGGTATGGCTGCTATATCGTCGATTCTTAGTGTTAAATATTTTTAAGGAGTGCGATGATTAAGACAAACTCGTAGAAAATATATATGCAATAGATTTTTTGTGAAAAAAAATTAAATTCTATACTTCTTTGCCCTCGAAGTCCAAATTCTAGAAGTACATTTTTTTAAAATTTGCCATGAGTACCAATGGACGTGTTTCAACTCGGCCCAAAATTGTTACAAAGCATATTTAGCAAGCCTAAATCCAATCCAGCCAGATGTGTGTGGGGAACCGCATCCTCTGCTGCACTTTTAATCTGGTCCGTTAATTTTTTATCGGACGGACGAAATACGATTTTTGTACGAATTTTAAAGAAAAATTAATACTGCCCCCTCTTTCATCCGAGCACTCACCGGCTGAGATTAAATCTGGACCGTTCAAAAGTGCAGCATCTTGCTACATTTTAAAAGTGCAACGAGAGGATACGGATCCGTGTGTGTGTGTGTGGGGGGGGCGAGGGGGGCGGGTTTTTACGGATCGGATATTATCGGATTTCGTCCATCCAAAAAATTACTTAAATTATTTTATCCGTATTTGTATCAGTAACTATCCATATGTGTATTCATATCTAAAATATTATGACGGATAAAGATACAATTTGATAACTAACTATATGTATCCGACCATTTATACATCTGTTCCACAACGAAGGTAGTCTTTGTTCTTAAATTTCATTTATTAAACTTAATATACATACCAATTATTTATTGAGAGAGGGGGGTGTCCGATGCCCATCGGACCAAAACAGTGTTCGATGGGTGTCCGATACCGTCCGATCTACTTCAAAATCTGTGCGCACGTATATTAAAGCAAACAGCACGGATATTAAAGCGATGCACATAGATCTTAAAGTGAATCGGACGGTATCGGACACCCATCGAACAGACTCTGGTCCGATGGACATCGGACACCTTCCTCTCCCTTATTTATTACTTATATTTATAGTCACATGGTATTGATATGATCTTGTTGAGAAAGTGAAAACAACATATACTGTTGTTTCAAAAGAAACTGAAGTCGCATGATCGTTGATGCAACTGGTTCAAGGCTCTCTATTTTTTTTATCCTAGCTATATGCTTAGAAAAAAATATTAACAATCATAAATTATGAATGAAAAATATATTTATTGTTATTATACATTAATAATAATTTATTTTAATTATCTAAATTATATTTATATTCGTATTGTATCCGTCCGATATCTAATCCGTTGTCGTATTTATTTAATATCCAATCTATATCTGTATCCATATTATATCCGAGAATATTCATATTTGTATCCGTATGAAAAAATTGAAATGGATAGAGATATGATTTGATCACTATGTATATGACCGTATACACCCCCTACAAGACAGCGCACTCAATATTTTTGGGTATTTGTTGCTTTTTTTGTATTGTCTTTAATTTGTTATTTAATGCACTTTTTGATATATAATAAGAAAGAAAAACTAATAATATTTTGTATTGTGTTTATATTTACTAATGTAGGTAAAATGGAATAATTAGAAATATCATCTTCTTTTCAAAATAAAGTTAATTTTTATTTATATTAAGAGAAGTTTGACATGTGTGATGACTAATGAGAAAAATAAGAGAAGGAGAGGAGAGAGAAGGAGAAGAGTTTTGTGTGATTTGTCATGCATGTGTTGCTCATCTCTTGTTTAAAATATGTGAGTAATATTAACCATCAGTTACTATATAGTGAAAAAAAGTAAATAAGATTTAGCAAAGAATTCTGCTTTCACTTTCTAAATAAAATGCATTTAAGACATGTATTCACTAATTATATTTATGATGTTATGTATATTTATTTTCAAATAAGAAATCAGAGAAATCGACAAGAAAAACCTTAAAAGTGAGTGTGTCTTGAAATATAACGTTCTTTGATATAAAAATAAAAACAAAAGTTCGTTACAAAATATCAATTTGCAACTTAAAATGATAAAAAAAATCTTACAAAAAATATTGAATTACAATAAAATATATTAAACAAAAGATAGAATTGTTCTGGTATACAAAAAAATGTTGGTGGAGTTTGATTAAGAAATTTTGAATTTTTGCAATGGTGGAAAAAAAAGTTAGATTTGACTCTACTTTAGCAAAGATGTCAATTTTTTTTTTGACAATTCAAGTCTCTATTGTTGCATCTGAGTCAACATTTAGTCTGATGAGTCGAATGACAATTCACTTGTGCAACTCTACGACCGCTGAAATCACTGAATCTTTCATTTGTTCAAAAGATTGATTTGATTTTGAATTTAATTATTTTTTTCAATTCAGGCAGATATATTGATTGTATTAGAGATATCACTTTTATATCATTTTTATTTCAAATATAAACACAATTTATTATTTTCTTATTTTTGTAAAATATAGTTGTTCACTAAAGGGTATGCCTATTTCAAAATATTTGCAAGTGTGTTATTGTTTAAACTTCTAAGTGTGTATTTTTGATGTATTGAAGTGTACATTAATTAGAATAGATCCGAGATGGTGACCATTTGGTAAACCTAGTCAGTTTAAGCATTTGTCATAATGCACATTAGAAGTTGTGGTCATCTTTCACATTGATATTTCCGTTTCTAATTTGGATGTATTAAATTTGTTTTGGTGATATAATTTATGTATGTTTCATTTCTAGATTAAATTAGCATTGAGAAAGAAAATGTTCAAGTTCACATTGAGAAAAAAAATCCCTTCTCTTTGCAATATTGGTTGTACAAGCTGCAAAATGTTGAAATACAAATATTTGTCAAGAATATTGGTAATGTTGTTTAAATGTTGGTAAACTGGTGGTTGTACCTAGTTACAAATATTTATCTTTCTGTTTGTTTTATAATATAGAGATTTGATATAGTTTGTTCGTTGAGAAGATAATTTACCATTCGAATTTGAAATTAGTTTTTTATAATTCCTTTTATCTGGAACTCTGGTTTTGAGATACTAAATTTTCAATATCACATTAAATTAATCTCTTAAACTTAATCTCTTAAACTTCTCATTTGGAACATATAAAATTCATGTATTCATTACTTAGTCGATGCTTTCTTTTTCTGTTGAATTGTTCAGATCGACTATTTGAATTTTAAAAACGAAAATATTTATTTATAGTATGGACCAATTCATGCTATGCATAATAACATTGTCTCGATCCTATGATTAACAAAAATTACATGGAAATTTAATAGAAAACAAAAATCATGTAAACAACTTCAAATTAATTCTTCTTTAATTCCTCCTGAATAAATCATCATCAAAGTAGCATAATTTAACATCAACAAAAAGTTGATAACCATAGTAGATGTTTCATATAACAATTACATGCATGAAATTAATGACTTGATCTACAAAATCAACAAGGAAATCCTAAGTAAAACAGAGAAAAAGATATATTCATTCAATTAATTTGAAACTATGAAGACCTACTCTTTGAACTACCAAGTGTAAGGTCAAGTTCATCTGACACAAACTCCTCATGTATTCTCTCCCCTTCCCATGGTTTAACCACTGCATTACTCACTACATTCATATCATGATTACCCGAAAAACCGAATGCAAACTCATCCGAGTAATTAACTGGAGAGCAAGTGCCACTTTGTCCCGGGGTCCACATTCTAGAATTGCAACCCGCTTCGTGAAATGGGTTCATGGAAACCAGACTAAATGTCGGGGAAACGGGTTCAGAAGGGAGATTGAGATTTGTCAGCCACTCTGCCCTGGATCGTGGAGAACCGGGTGTAGGGGAACATAATGGAGGGGTCACCGGTGCACTGATTGAATTGAATATGGATAAATTTAGGGGGTTTTGGTTCGTAGTTGTGTGGGTCGGGGTGCCCGGTCGAGTCACATAAGTGGAGGCGACTGGGCTAGGGCTGTAGGAGGCGAACGGGCTTGGTTGGTACGAGGAAGAACATGTGCTAGGGGAGTGAGATGATATGTGCATTTCGGTTGGGTATTGTACCGGCTTTGATCCCTGCAAAGAATGATTGATTATTTTTGTTAAGATGGTTTTGCGTTTATTCAGTAGAAGAAGAAAAATATCATTTTATTTTGTCAAAATAACTCTCTCATCTTCTTTCTTATTTGTTTGAGCAGCCAAATTCATGTCCCTGCTATTATTTCATATGATTTTTTTTCTTATAAGTGGGTATGTACTCCAATCAATTTCATTGAAATCAAAATTTAGACATTATGATATTTAACCAGCTGGTACAGCACTCCTTTGTACAATATCCAAAGTTATTACAAAAAGCATTTCTACTAAAGCACTGATTACAAAAAGCATTTCTACTAAAGCACTGTTGATTGCAGTTCGAATAGAGAGAAATTAACAAATTATTTAAATTTTATTTCCTCATAAATAGACTGTTGATGAGTAAAACTTGGGTGTTCTTAAATTTCATCAAGTCCTTTTGTACACTCAACTCAAAAATCTATCGAATTGGTTTTAAATGACAAATTCCAACCGTTGAAATCCTCCTACTGTATGAGTGATGTGTCTACATGCAAAAATTTAAATTAAATTTGTATAGAGTCAAGCAATCAAAAAAGGAGAAATTTTACAAATTACCCTACTTTCAAAAAATTTCAAACAAAATGCCCCTCCTTTAAAATAATTAACAAAATGCCCTTGTGGGACCCTCATTCCCCTCCTGTCCCCCTTCCTTCTATTTACTATCATCAAATTTTGACATATCCTCCTCTTTTATTGCACTTTAACGAGAGCATAACAAGTAACAAATTTTTTGTAAACATGTGACAAATTTTCAATTAGATAATATATATCTCAAATATATATTTTTCAATTAGACAACAATTTTTTTGCTCAAGTTTTCCAAAGTAAAACATATACTCTTTATAAGAGTCAGAAAAACATCATTGTGTAAGTATAGAATATTATATTTAGACATATTTTAGTAACAAGATGTAAGTACAAGCATAAGATCGGTGAAAAATTCTATTCACATTTGGATGGTGAAAATTTCAGTTTTTTTTTTATTTCAACTTACACATGAATTTATATATACAGCCACAAATTAATTTGTGTGGTTTGCAGTGTTCTATATTACGTGCCGAAATTAATATATAACAATGGGTTAGCAGATGAGAAAAATATGTATTAAATATAGTATTAATAACATTATTTTTTTTATAAAACAAGACACAGCTTTCATATATTTTATGATAATACTTTGTATGAAATTACAAAGCACTTTTTTTTATTTTATAATATTTATTATAAATAAAAAATTCTTGTACTTACGTTTGGTTACTAACATGTCTAAATATAATAATCTATGATTACAGAATGATGCTTTCTAGACTTTCTTATAAGAGTATATGTTTTACTTTAGAAAACTTGACCAAAAAATTATTGCCTAACTAAAAAACATATATTCAATATTTATATATTATCTAACTGAAAAAATTGTTGTATGTTTATAAAAATTTTGTTATTTGTTATGCGCTAATTAAAGTCCAATGAAAGAGGTGGAGGTGTTAAAATATGATGAGAGTAAATAGAAGGGAACGGAAGTGAGAGGGGAGGGGAAAATGAGAGTCCCACAAGAGTATTTTGTTAATTATTTTAGAGGAGGGGTATTTTGTTTGAATTTTTTTGAAAGTAGAGCAATTTGTAAAATTTTCCATCAAAAAACATTTAAAAAATGAATGGATTAAAATTAATTTATAAACCTTCTAATTTTGACCGCTTGACTTTATACTAAATTAATTCGAAATTTTAAAATTTTTGCATATAGACACATTACTCGTAATATAAATAGATTTCAATGGTTTGAATTCGTTGTTGAAAGTCAATTCGATAAATTTTAGAAGTTGAATTCACACTAGAGCTCGGGGAACTCAAGGACACCCTAGTTTTACTCACTGTTGATTGCATATTAAGCAATAGTTCAGACAAAGCTGAGGCAGCTGTGTTCGATCCAAGCCATACAGCTTAATTCGAACGGTCGGATGGCTAGCTAGGAATATTACATCAGAACTATTCACAAGCTGCTAGACATAGGAGTGGTCAGATGGGCACTGGACCTACTTTTATGTACAATTAGCTCTAACACCGTACGATTAGTATTGAGATCTGTGCGCACGAAACTGAGACGAACTGCACGGATTTTAATAGTTTACACGAATCTTGATGCCAATGGGATGGTCATTACACCCATTGAACCAAAGTAGGTCCCATGCCCATCGGACTTCCTCTGAATTCCGAAAATACAAGTTGACTGGTCTCTCGTCAAGTCAGTTTTACTTTTAACCTGACTTGAAAGAATCTACACCTGGATCACAGGCACCTTAATAATCTAAATGACAGTTTGTAGGAAGCAAAGTCGTGCACCTTATCCACGCATCAATGGTGGAGCCGTGGGGGAGCAGAGCACTGAGCACGAGTGTCCTTTTGTCGTCACTCGTGACAATGCACAGGGCCACTTTCGTCAGAAAAAAATTAACTCGAGTACGACCCACGGCGCAGTGACGCACCAACACAACGCCAGACAGGGCCGCGTGGGTGGTGGTCCCCAATGAAAAAGACCGATATACCCCTAGTGCACGCTAATACGCTGATTTCGTCAAGCGCGCACGTGGGCAGACCACTAATCACGGGCAGGAACCCAGATACTTTAATAAAATAATAAATCCGTAGCGTGCACTGACCGTCCCCAATACTTAATTTAATGTATTATGGTATTATACACTGTACCTGTTAACGTGCGCGGTTCGCTTAATTAAATCTTTTTAAGAAATAATAAAATTATATGTAAAGTTCAACTCATGGCGTCCTTGTTGCAAAAATGCCAGAAATCAATTCAATTGCAAAAATTCCCAGCTATGCTACTTTCTATGAACGCGTATACCCTGCATTAACTCAAAAGCGAATCTTTTGAGTTAATGAATCTCAGCCATCCGATTTGCTTTCAGATCCGTGCAAACTAGATCTGTACTAATATTAAAAGATTTCTGTATTAAAATCAAACGGTCAGATTAACTTCGCTCAAAATCAGACGGCTGAGATGCATTAACTCAAAAGAGAATATCTTTTGAGTTAGTGCAGAGCATACATGTTAGCTTTCTATTTCGTTTTTGTTGTTGTTCTGACTACAAATGAAATAACCAATTCTATAATAATGGGATCCAAATTCTCTCCACTAGGATCTTTCTCACTTTACAGTTGAAGATTAATCACTTTACAGTTTAAGATTAAGTCTCAGCTGGTTTGAGATTCTGGATGACCTAGGGGATGTATTATTCTGCTTTGAGAGTCGTGCCAAATTAAAAAGAATGGTCAGAATTCACTAATTGTAAAAGAGTCCCTTGTGCAATATTGGAGAGGATGTGAATTCATAATAATGGCGGGGAACAATCAGATTTGTGAAAAAAAATTAAAATGCAAAAGAACAAAAAATCAATTGTATTATATCCTTGTAGATTAATTTACCAGAAGAACAAACAAAAATTATGATATTTATTTAATTACCTTGCGGTATGTGGTGCCGTCTTCTTCAACGATCCAACCGGCCTCATTGCAGAGAGCCTTGAGGACCTCGTTATTGTCGCAGTGCTTCGGGAGGCTGTAGTTGCCGAACTTCCTCAATCCGGTGTAGATTTTAGCGCCGATTGCACGCCTACGTCGCTCTCGTCTTTTGTTGTTTTCCCTCTCCCGCCATGTTGGCATCCTCGACCCCGTCGCCATTGATCTGAGAGATATAACAGTGCAAGTGTTTGTGTGTATGAGTGTGTGTGTGAGAGAGAGAGAGAGATGAGGAGGAAATTATGTCTTGGGGGGTTGATATATTTCTTGGGGAAATTTTGAAGAAGAAACTACGAAAATGCCATTGCACGAGAAAAAGGGTTGGTTGATTTGGAAAATGGAGTTGCTCAGGTTTGAAAAAGGGTGCTGCACTGCTGCCTGAATGGAAAGATCAGACCTTTTTTTTTATATATATTTTAGTTGAAAGTTCAGTACATAATTATATTAATTTAAAAAGTAACAAGCTAATTGTTATATGATATTAGATAATAAATAACTGTAAAAATATTCCGTTGAAATATTCAGCTGGATGTATTATCTTGATTTTTATTTGTTTGTTGTAGTATTTCTTTAAATTTATTAGTTTAACTTTGACAAAATTGATTATGGATTTGAAATTTAACTAAATAAAAATTTTGAATTCAAAACAGTTGTATTTTTTATATTTTTTACGTCTGCGTAAATTATAACTACTTGAGTATTGTTTAATTCGAAGATTTTAACGACTAAAGCTGCCTTAAAAATCTAGTACAGATATTTGGAGTTCCAAACTTTAATTCCTTCTTAATTTTTAAGGGGAAATTTCATTTTTATTCCTCTAAAATTTGACAATTTCGTATTTCTCTCTCTAAAGTTTATAATATCATATTTTTCCTTCTAAATTTGAAAAACTCATAAATTTATCTATTTTATTATTTTTCTATTAAAATTTATTTTAAATTAAAAAATACCTATTTTACTTTTTATTAATAAAAAAAAATATGTAGCACTTTTCTAAAAATGTTAGTCTCCTAAGTAGTTAGTTTTTGGAGACAAGTGGGTTATTTCTCTACATCTTTTAGTATCACAATGTATCCCTTGGAAGTAGAGAAAAGACCCATTTGTTCTCAAAATGATCAATTAACAGACTGATATTTTTCTAAACATGCTTACAAAGTTTTATTTTTAATAAAGGATAAAATAGATACTTTGTAAATTAAAAATGTGCTATAATAGGAAAAACAACAAAAGAGTAAATATGTGAGTTTTTTACAATTAGAAGAGTAAATATGATATTAGAAGAGTAAATATGATATTATGAGTTTTAGAGGAGGGAATACATAATTTTTATGTTTTTGAGGGGTAAACATGAAATTCTCCCATTTTTTTTAATCTTACTTGGTTGTTTGGCACTGGACTTAAACTAGATTAACCAATCGTAACTAATGAATTTCAAGTCTTTCAAACAGAATCAAATTAGTCCCTTTAAGGGAGAATTTTATGTATACCACACAAAAATAATGAAATTACATGTTGTCTCTTTCAAATTCAAATTATGTAATTACATATTTATATATCATTCTAAATTATAATAATGCACGTATTTATTCAATAAAAATTAAATATATATATATCAAATATATCAAAAACTCTCTTACGATGTGAATTAATTTCGGTATATTTGAGTGACGCTATAAATTCACCATTCCATCTATCAAACTAACAATTTACGAAATAGTGTAAGAATGGCACTATAAATCCAATTTTCCATTCTGATAGCAATATCCACTAGCTATGGTATTTTTTTATTATTATTTGACTAACAGTATTCTAATGTTATTACTTAATTTCTCAAACAAGTCTCACTAGTGGAAAATATACCTTTTGTATCGGATATTTAAGTCCATCAGTATCGGATCTAGGGGCGACACTAATCCAGGCCATACAAATACCCAAGGTTATCTGTATCGGGTATTGACCTGATACAGAAATGACTTTTAGTGTCGGTTAATAAATAGAACCGATACAGATCACAAAATTCGGAATTTTTAAATAAAAATTTAGGAACATATTTGTATCGGGTGAATAGTAGGAACCGATACAAAAAAATATAACTGTATCAGTTAATTATTATAAACCGATACAGATAATCTTTTGTATCGGCTAATTAATAAAAACCGATACATTTTTATTTTTTGTATCGGCTCATTAATAAAAGCCGACACAAATGTATTAATTAGAATAATTGTGAAAATATTTTTGTATCGGTTTCTAACAGAGAACCGATACAGTTTTTTTATTTTATATTAAAAAAATTTATTTATTTTTCTGGCCAGCTCCCACATATTTGGCTGGCCTATATGAAAAACATGCATTCAATCAAACCCTAAATTATGTTGTACACCACCTAAATTGAATTAAACAAATAAATTATTATTACAATTAGATTACACCTCAATTAATTATTCTTACAACTTATCGCATCAATCGATCCTAATTAAACTGTTGTACTTGGTTGCGATATTTCACTTTTGAAAAACCTAACCCACTCGAAACAAATTGAATTGATCTCTGCCACAGAATATGGGGTTGTTTTCCAGTCCTGCATTTTTTAATATAAAAGGAGAGCGCAATGAATTATATATTGAATAAAAACCGAATCAACAACTAAGGTTACATTTGAAAAATATAAATGCATATATACCTTTATTGGCGAAAAATTATCGAGGAAGTGATTGATTATGTCATTCATGAACATCATGACATAATATGCGCATTCCCAGCCTTCCTTTTAATGCGGGCACTATATGAAATTGCACCCAAGCAAAAAGTTAGCAATTTTTAGAAGATGGAATTCAACAATACATAATAAACCGAAATAATTTTGTAAAAATAGTAAATTTTAGTCGTAAGCACCACATTACCTTGTTCCTTGTAAGTTTCAACTTATCGCTTCTTCCGATTCCTCCGGTTGCCTTCTCAACGACCCAGGGACTGTTGAAATATCAGAGAAATTAGTAGTTACAAGATATATTGAAATGGTTTAGCAAGATTTAATTTGAAACACTTACTCCTTGAGCGCGTCGATGATCGCAAGATCTCTTACAAGTCCTAACTTTTCATACTTTGTGCTGGATGAATCGAACAAGTATAGCTCACTTTCATACGGCTGGAGCACGAACAATACCCAATGAGACCTGTAGATTTGTAGCATAAAAAAACCGATACTAATAGGACGATACTAAAAGTCATTTTTCCAATAGTGTAAATATTTGTCTTTTCCTATTTTAATATTTTAAGTTAGTCTCACCTCAAATAATATTTTAGCGTTGTTATGTGGTGGCACGCTATAATCAGCTTGACTGTCATCTTTGAAATTGAATTAGCAAAAATATCGAATAACTCAACAGAATCAAATAGGCTTAAGAAATTTTTTGTTCTTATTCGATACAAAGAGAGTTTAAAAAAACTTTATATATTTAATTGAAATTTTATCATAAGAAATAAATTCTTAAATCTAATGTATAGATGGAGAGAGACGTTATATTAGATTTTTTTTTAGTAAAATATGGAAAGTTCTTCCAAAAATAGATAGAATATTCCTATTATATCTAAATTTTAAAATACTTTATTTATTTTTATAAAATATTGTTATATCTTACTAGAAAAATTAAAAGAACAAGAAAGCAAAACTGGTTTGGATCACAGTGACAAATGAATTATTCGGGTTCGGTTCGGCGAGGTCAAAAATTCGTGATTCGGAAATAATTCGGGTATAACTTAAGAATAATTCGGTATTTTTCGGATTAGAGATCTCCGTCTTCTAAGAGAGCAAAAAGAAAATAATCAAAAAAAAAATTCTGAGAAAAATTCGGGAAAAAATCATGAATAATTGAAAAATTCGGAAAAAAAAATCATAAAATTCGCGAATTATTCAGAATAATTCGATAAAAATTCGTTCAACCGAATAATTCGGCATTCAGTTCGACATCACAAAAAAAACAAATTATTCGCAAATAATTCACAGATCTTGTTACTACTTTAAATCGGTAAAAATCCTACCAATATTTCTACCAATTAAAAATATCATGTACTCTTTCTATTTTTCTCTCTGTACCTTTTCTTTAATTTCTACAATAAAAAAATTCCACTTTGAGTAAAGTTTAAATCACAAATAGGGATGAGAGGCCAAAATGTAAAATTAGAACAGTTATATCAATTCCTGCAACTGCAACGTGCATTTTGAACTGTCAACATGTGAGCTCTGACTCATGACAATTTACATTGCAAGAGAAAGAGATAAGAGCCATTAGCAAGAGCCGCCGTCAACACAGAGTCCGGATCCCCTAAAATAACCCAATCTTTGAGTTTTGGATTAAGACCGTCCGATTCAAATTCGTCGCTCAGAATTGCCTTGGATTCAAATTCTTTCTCGGATGCATGTATTTCAGATACGGATGGATTGTCTCGGATTCGAATCAGACGGTCCAGATTTAAAACCTAAAGATTGAGTTACTTCACTGCATCTGAATTCGTCAACACACGCACGTGTAAGGCGTGTGAAGTAGACCCCCACTAAAATCCAAAAATTTCCAACTTTGTATCTTATCTCTCGCAAGGTGACAGTTCACTAAGTTAGTACCTTACAACTAAAGCGGAACAAAAAAATTCATTATTGATGATTCCATTCGAGTTTAGTTCGAAAAAGTTTATAAAAAATTAATTCGAAATAGTTTGAAATTAATTCAAACTAAACTCAAACTAAATTTGATTTGTTCGAAATAGATTTGCAAACTATTCTAGTTCGAATATCAAAGTAATGTAAACCGTTTAATTTCCGCTGATGACTTAAAACTTACGACAGCTCAGCCTATAAGGCATAACTAGTAAGTCGTAACTCTCACTCTCAGTTCTGAAACTTTTACCTTTTACTCTCGGTGACTACGATCAGGGGCGGAACCAGGATGAAAATTTGGAGGAGGCCGAGCCGCTGAAAGACGAAAGAACAACCGCAAATATAAAAATTACTGATTTTATGGGGGGTGCCACGGGTCCTAATCCTTTCATATACCTACTGTAACTACTGATTTATAGGGGGTGCATGGCTTCCCCTTGCACCCCCCCCTATTCTGCCACTGACTACGATCTCTCTTTTTTGTCGTAAATTTTTTTTAATGATTTGAAATTGAGTTTATAAAAAAATTCGATTCGAAATTAATTCAAATCAAATTTAATTCGAAATTAATTCAAACCAAACTCAAACTGGAATAAGTTTAATTCAGCTCGATTCATTTGCAGCCCTAGTTACAAACAATCGATCGTATACTACCACCATCAAATTAATTAAGCAGTTTGGACGATTAAACATATAAACAATTATAATTTTATTAAAATTCGTGCACTACAATTGAGATTCGCATCGAAACTCCCTTTAAATTCACATCCTTGTGGCCCACATAGCACGAGCTCGCTCAAATGGGCACATGATAAATGCAGGGGGATTTCAATATTACGTATTTTTCTTTTCAAAATTTATAATTATATATTTATTTTTTTAAAATTATAAAAACTCACATATTTGTTCAATTCATCATATTTAATATTAATTTAAAATTAATTTCTATTTTATCTTTGTTACATTTTCCCTTCTTCTCATATTAAATGGATCGGGTCGTCAGGTCTTATTCAGATCGTCAATTTGATTTACTATAGTTGATATAGGTAAGTTATAAAAATTTTAATCCGTAATTAATATATTAATATAAAAGTTAGTCAATCTGAAATTTATATAAATGTACTTGTTATAATAAATAAGTAACAATATAGATAAAAAAAAAAAAATACAAGATGTTCTCACTAACAATGAATATGGAAAAAATAATTATGAAAAATAATGTTAACAAAATATTATATTATTTTTATAACGACATAACTGTTATATTATTTATGAACAAATTTTCTAAATACATAACTGTTATATTCTTCTAAATAGCACATGGTGACACACATATATATCTACCACTATATTCTTCTAAACAAATACTTCTCATTAATTAAAATAATTTCCAATCTCTCATGACTAGTTGGTCTCACCGACTCCCCAAATAAAATAAAAAATCTATTAATATATTTATTACCGACACATAATAAGAAAATGTAAATACATAACTATGACCACATTAAGGGCCAGCTGATCGAGTTTATTTAATTGTCATAATTACGTTTGAAATTAAAGAATAGTCAACTATTCTTATTTGAAACTTGATTCTTATTAAATTGTTTTATCACTATTTTCGAATGGTTTAGGATCTTGATGATCTTAAATAAATAGTTAATAGAAATAAAATAAAATTTAGTATTCAATTCTATTTTTTTATAAAGATTATGTTGAATAATTCAAATTAATTGTTTGAACTGTAAAAATAAATATATTAATTTATATATTCGACAAATGGTCCCATCTAAAATTACGTACACGAGGCAATTTAATTTACTAATGCCAATTCTGCTTTTAGATCGAGCGAAACGATTAGAAATAAATTAAAGCTCAATTATCAATGATTTCAAGTTACGACTTCCAACTACTTTGAAGATCTAGCTTGTAGGATTAGCTAAGCATATCTTCTACAAAATCTTTGAATCTTTATCTTATTCATATAATAATAATTAACAAGTGAAGTAAGATCTCATTACAACTTGGAATTAACTTATAATCCAACCTCTATATAATAGTATAATCTATGAGTAATCTATACCTTTCAATTTGTTGATACAATGACCCTTATAATATTCTCATTTCCCCAGGATTAGCAAACAGTTTGATGGACATTAGACTAAATTCGGTCTGATATTTAATTGAAACCATTTGATCCACATGAACATTCGTATGTACTTGATATTTACAAATAGGAGGGTTCTAATACCTCATGTCTTTCATACTTTATCATACTACATTTTTTATATTTTTATTTTCAAAATTCAAATTATTGATCCAAACTGCTCAACATGATATTAATACTGTAATATGCTTGTGGATGAAATTTTATAATTTTTTTTTTAAAATTACTATTTTTCTAGATATGTTGAAAATCACGGTTATCGAACGGTCCGAAAACAGTGATTTTGTACCTCCGTGAAAAATATAAAAAAAATTCCAAAAATTATAAAATTTCATCCCAAACATATTTTAGTATGGATAATTTTATATTTTTTAAAAAAATTTACTATTTTTTTAGATACGTTGAAAATCACGGTTATCGAACGGTCCAAAAACAATGATTTTGTACTATCTTAAAAATTATAAAAAATATTTCAAAAATTATAAAATTTCATCCCAAACATATTTTAGTATGGATATAACGTTGAGCGGTTCGGATCCTTAGTTTTAACTTTAAAAATAAAGATATAAAAATAAGTTATGATGAGGTATGAAAGACGTGAGGTATTGGAATCTTCCTCATATACAAATTGTGAAAACATTTGTATAAATTTTGATGCGGATGAAATAACTCATATTTAGTCTGATTTCCATCAGACGGCTCCTGATTCGTTTGAGACACCTATGAGGAAAAACAAGATATACCAATATTTTCCAAACTTTTTTTTTTTTTTCACACGGACGCAATGACCCACCAAATGTAAATATAATTGCGCTTTTAATAAATTAAAGTATCTAGATTCTGCCCCAAACGCAAGTAACAAATGTGGAACAAAAACATCATTTTCAATTATGTTATATAAATAAATAAAAAGAGATGAAACAAAATTTCAGCCACTATTCAAAAAATGTAATTATCTAATAGCTACATATATAAATTGAAAATGACCTGTAGTTCTAATTTCAACCATCCACTTGTATCACGTGATTTTGAAAACACAACACAAATTTTGTTGCACGTAAAAGCGGAAAATCAATCCTCGCACGTGTGTTTTTCAAGTTAGATTTTTGAACGCAACTCCAATTGAATTTTTTTCTCTATATTTTCGTTTTCTTTTTTATGAACAAAAGTTATGGGCTCTGAATTCTAATTGGGCTAGGCCTGCAACTTTTACCCACTAATGAATTGGAAATAGACCATTTTTAGTATTAGTTTTGGATTAAGACACCAATCTTTACAATGAGCTTTTTTTTTTTGTTAGGGCCCATACTTTTATAAGCTTTATTTGTTAGGGCCCAAACTTAAAATAAAATAGAGTTACTTGTGTTGTGCATTTGGTGCACGTCCATGATATGAGTGGGTCTAAATACTAAAAATTATTAGCTAATACACACATACATTATGCATGATTTGTCATGTATGTATGTGTTACTCGATTTATATTTAAAATATCTATAAATTATATGCCACTTGCTATATATTGAAAATTAGTTAGTAAGAAAACAAATAAATATATTTTTATTTTATAAATAAAATTAATAAAAAATATTTCTATTATAATTATGATTTTATATTATTTTTAATTTTCATATTAGAATTCAGAGAAAATCAACAAAATGAATTTATAGTATGTAATTACAAGTGGATGACCACATTAACTTATCTAAAAAAAATAAGTATGTTATCTAAAAACAAATAAGTATGTTTTTGTTTTATAAATAAAACTAATAGCAAGTGGATGACCAAATTGGATCTGTAAAATATCAATCCACAACAAATACGTTGAACACTTAGTAGCATTTTCTAAGATTTCAAAAAATTAAAAAAAAAGTTGCAAAACAATTAAAAATATGGTTAAGAATAATATGTTACTAATAATTAATAATATTTGCACTAGTCAAGTAGTGGTTTGTTTGAGGAAAAATGAAAGTTATGACTTTTTTGAAACAAGTAGTCTTTATTGGTGTCATTTTTTTCTTTTCTTATTTCTCTAGAAATTTATTTATGAATAATTGTTCAATATTTAACATTTGTTTCTTTTTCTATTATGTTATACGAACTAAAAACATCGACAAGACAAATATATTTGTTCATTATTTCTTGGATAAGCAGAAATTTATTATGAAATCCCACTTAACAATTGTTTTCATTTGATGACAATTAGCATAAACCAGTACAATTTGCAAACAATCATATATTAATGTCCACGATACGTATTTGCAACTGCCCTGGAATCTTTAATAATAATAATAATTTGATAGGTATGGATTATTTTAATTATTTTGAATTTTTTGGTGTTTTTAATATATATATATATATATATATATATATATATATTTAATATTATTATTTTTATGTAAGTAACTGTTTTTCATTGTGAATCCGCCTCCTGCTAACAATTTTTTTAAATACTACAAAATGGTACCAGACAAAATTACAATTACGTTGATCGCAACTGTTGAAGTATTAGCTAATCATATCTTCTACAAAACCTTTGAATTTTTATCTTGTTCATGTATTAAAAGAAAGCAAGATCTCATTATTACTTAATATATAAAACCCAACCTCTCAGGATATGTTTGGTTGGATTGATTTGGAATAGCCAATTCGGTGTTTGATTGGATTATAATAATTAGAATAATAAATCTAAATTTTTTATCTTATTAGAATAGACTATTATAAAGAATTTTGAGATTTGACTATTCTAATAAGACAAAAAATAATTATTCATAATTTGACTATTCTAACTATTTTTATTTTGCAACCAAATTGCAACCAAACATACTCTCAGGTAATAGTTGATCTATACATTCCAAATATTGATACAGTGCCATTATAATACTATCATTTCCACAGAATTGGCAGCGGTGTAATGGATATTAAATTAAATTTGGCTTGATATCTAATCAGAATAGTTCGATTCGCATATTAACTCGTGTAAACTTGATCTGTGCGAATCATAAAATTATTTGCACGAACTTTGATGCATTTGAAATGATCCCAACCTAGTGTCGAACCTAATTTACTATGTTGCCCATCAGACAACCTCCATTCATTTCCACGGCCCCCATTTCCACATAAACAGAATAACACCTACGAGGACAATACAAGATGAACCCAATGTTTTCCATTTTTTTTTGAATTTTTAAGAAAAAAATAATAATTTTACAGACATTACACACACAACAAATGTAAATAAAATTATGTGTCTAGTGAATTTAAGTATTTAGAACCAATGTGGAACAAAATTAAACCTCTGATTCAGTTATGTTATATAAAAAAGAGGATGAAAATCTCAGCTACTATTCAAAAAAGTAATTGTCTAATAACTACGCATATGAATTGAAAATGACCTGATTGCTAATTCTAAGTTTCCAACACAAATTTTGTTGCACGTAAAAGCGGAAAATCAATCCTCGCACGTGTTTTTCAAGTTGGATTTTTGAACACAGCTCCAATTGAATTTATTTTTATCTTTATTATCGTTTTCTTTTTTATGAACAAAAATTATGGGCTTCGAAATCAAATTGGGCTAGGCCTGAAACTTTTTACCCCCTAATGAATTGAAAATAGATAATTTTTAGTATCAGTTTTGGATTAAGACGGCCCATACTTTTACGAGCTTTTTTTTGTTATGGCCTAAAATTAAATAAAATAGATTTATTTGGGCTGTGAATTAGGTGCACTTGCATGGTATGAGTGGGTCTAAATACTAAAATTTATTAGCGAATACACACATACATTATGCATGATTTGTGATGTATGTGTTACTTGGTTTTTATTTAAATATTTATAAATTATATGTCACTTGCTATGTATGGAAAATTAGTTAATAAGATATAAAATAAGTTTGATTTCATTTTATAAATCAAATTAATAGAAAATATTTCTAGTAATTATAATTAGATTTTATATATTTTTTAATTTTCAAATTAGAATTCTGAGAAAATCAATAAAATGAACTTATATTATAAATTACAAGTGGATGACCACATTGGAGTTGCAAAAAATACATCCACATAAGACACATGGAACACTTAGAAATATTTACTAAGATTTCAAAAAAGTAAAAACAAAAATATTGTAAATAATTAAAAATATGGTTAAGAATAAAATATGTTACTAATAATTAATAATATTTGCACTAGTCAAGTAGTGCTTTGTTTTAGGAAAAATGAAAGTCATGACTTCATTTGAAACAAGTAGTGTCTTTATTGGTATCATTTTTTTATTTTGCTTATTTCTCTGAAAATTTAATGAGGCATAATTGTTCAATATTTAATGATTTTTTATATGTTAAATATTTGTTTCTTTTGTGTTCTGTGATACGAACTAACAACATCGATCAAGACAAATATATTTGTTCATTATTTCTTGGATAAGCAGAAAATTATCATGAAATTGTACTTATCAATTGTATTCATTTTATGAAAATTCGCATAATTGTAACCAGTACAATTAATGACCCAACATTAAGCGCTTCTTAAAATCATAGTATAATTCTCTAATAATTAACCAAATGCACAGTGGACCCATAACTTATATGTTTGACGAAACAAACTTCTTAATTTATATGAAGTAACTCTATAATTAATCACTTGCCTAAAAAAGTTAATTAATTAACTTGCAATATATCCTTTCAGCCTTTTCAGTCTCATGTACACAGTACACCTACACACACACACACACACACACACACAGTAGCATATCGGTAAACATAGATTAAAAATTCTAGATGAAGAAAGTAAAACTAAAGGGAAAATGAAGCTTAAAAACAGAGACCAGCCCCACGCATGTCAACAAAGTCGAAGTATCATAAATATATGCAGAAAGTACTACGGTTCTAATATTAGATATATATGATATATATTATAAAAAATTATGTTATTCACTATTATAATTAGATAAATATTATATATGAACTTTTAGTATTTTTATATTATTTTAATAAATATCGGATCTGATCCGTATTCGTATCTGTATGCGGTTGATATCCGATCCGTATCTATATCCAAAAAATTAAAAAGAAATATAGATATGATTTTATTACTATCGGCTCCGTATCCCTTTCGTTTTCACCCCTAAATGCATGTCATATTATGTGATTTTAGTTCCGTTTTCTCTTTCTGAGCAAAATATATGGGCTTTGAAATCTAATTGAATTAGGCCTGAAACTTTTACCCACTAATGAATTGATAGCAAACGAATTTTACTAAAATTTTTGGGTTAGGAGACTAATCTTGCAATGAGCATTTTGGTTAGGGCCCAAAGTTTTATGAACTATAAATCCTTTGGTTTTTTACTTCTAGCAAATTGGATATTCTAGTTTAATCTATATTCCAGAAACTCAAATGAGTTTCTAAATAACTGTTAATCACTTTTTAAATATTATGGCTCTAAAATTTCTAACTCTCACATCCTGAAATTAATTTTAGAATTTCTATTAAGTCATGTCAGTAATAAATTAAAAAACAAAAATACTTTGAGCCAATTATTTAATTACCAGTGTGGAATTTATAAATAATTTCTTACTAATAAACTTTCCTACATAGTTTCTAAATAAGAAACTCTCTGACATCCCTGCAACTAGATTAAAACCTTCCAAATCATATTAGAAACTCTCATAATATCAGAAATGTAAATGCTTTAAAAGCTTTCTATTTAAAAACTCCACTTTTCATGGGATTAATAATAAGTTAATAACTGAAAAAAAATCACAAAAATATTATATCACAACTGTCAACATACACATTTATGGAAAAAAAAATTATCAAAACTTGAGGCCTAGAAATGTCTAGTTAGTTAGTATTGAAAAATAAATGCAAATGAAATCCTAAACGATGGGCCTCAACACAAGCATGGGCGGACCTACACACAACCAAGGGGGCAGAGGGGCAACTGCTTCTCCTGAATTTTCAAATTCAGTGGAAAAATATGAGTTCTGTATCATTTTGTTTTTTTCTAGAATTTTTTTTACTCTTCTCTAGAACTGGAAAGTCCGCCAGATCAGTCCAAAAGTACGGTTAATGAGAAACTTTATTGTTTTTATAGAAATTTTATAGAAATTTATGGACTGTTATTTTTTAATATGTAAAATAATATTATTTTGTTGTTTTTATTATATAAGAGTATACTATTTGTATTATTTCTTATTGTGTTGATTTTTTTAACTTAGTATCTGATTAGTTAATGAATTTGCATCTGATAAACTATTTTAATTCGATTATTGTCTCTCCATGATAAAAATTCCGCGTCCGCCCTGCCTCTTTGAAACAATTAGTCTCCTAAGCTAAGCTATGATTTAGCGACCACAAAATAATGTGCCTAGCCCAATTATATCTGATAACAGAACCTGTGCATATTACTCTATTATCAGATATATAATTCGAATTTTATGTTTGTTGTTCGCATATTTTATCGGATATATATTTTCCTATAAAATTTTGAGGCCTAGCCCAATTAGATTATTATTTTCAAATTGGCATATGAATTTATACTTGAGATAAGTAATATTAACATGTGGTGTACTCTCACCTATAAATTACAATAGATAAAATATGTCGACGACAAAAACTTCAGTTTAAATAAAATAGATATACTTGTGCATTAGGTGCACGAGCATGATATGAATGGGTCTAAATTCTAAAATTTATTAACGAATATACACATACATTATGTGTGATTTTTCATGCATATGTTACTTGATTCTTATTTAAAATATCAATAAGTTATATGCCACTTGCTATATATTGAAAACAAGTTCATAAGAGTTATCAAATTATTATGTTATATTTTTCTAAAAAAATAATAAAAAATATTTCTACTAATTATAATTATATTTTTATACATTTTTATTGTCAAATTAGAATTCAGAGAAAATCAACAAAATAAACTTAAGTTATGTAATTCCAAGTGAATGGCCACCACAATTAATTGTTATGTAATTCCAAGTGGATGACCACAGCATTTAATTTTATGGTGTCACTGGGCTAGCTTTTTATAAAAGGCATAACACTCCTCCCAAAAAAAAATGAAGTTAAAAAACAAAAAAAAAAATCTAAAACAAAACTTTGACTAACTAATCATATTGCTAGTTTTACAAGAAATAAAAAAAAGATGAATCTCACCCACATTGAAGTATTATATGCTGTTGAAGAGCTAGTGATACTTGTGGGTCAATCAAAACACTCGCTACGTATAATTTATTATTTATTAGTTTCAAAATATTTTATTTTAAAATTTATCGAAAATAAATAATGTTTTATAATTTTTTGTCACATCAATGATTATAGCTAGATTTAGCACATCAACCTCAGCTTTAGTATTGTGTATAACTTAAAGTTAATGGGAAACTCTTCTGTATTTCTAGAATTACAGTGTCTGCATTAATGAAATTCAAATTGTAGTTACAAACTGATATTTTGTAACATATTTTTTTTTTCTTAGTTTTACGTTATGTGGCATTACAGTTCAGCAAATGTTGCACTTGTTAAGTGTTTTTAAAAGATTAAAAATTGAAGTTTTTTTATTAGATGATCCTAAAATATTTTGCAATGATAATATGATTTAATTAAGCTAAGTTGCATAGTTTGAAAGATATCAACACAGTAGTAAATGTAATGAATCTAACTAATACTAATTTGGTAGATGAATTGTTAAATTGAATAGGCTGCAAATGTTATCTTAAATTAGAATTATCAATAGTTATATCATATAATATAAATATATGTTATTTTCTTATCAATATTGTAACTAAATTTTTTGCTGTGATATGTTTCGTTTAATTTTTATTTGTAGCTAACTTGATATTTGTGCGCCAACAGTGTGGATAATTTGAATTTTGTAGACTTTATTTTAAGTGTAAATATACTTAGATGCAAATAAACCTAAATCATATTGCTAGGTGAATAGTGAACTCCAAGGATCAAGATATAAGTAATAACTATCCAACATTTGTTCTATCTTTCTCTTTTTGGTTTATAAAAAGAGTAGAACTAAGGTGTTCTTAAGCTTACCAACTCTCTTTATGAACTTAATTCAAATCTATCAGATTGACCTAAAATTACACATCCAAACTATTATTGAAACTGATCTTATTCATGAGTAATGCGTTTACATGTTAAAATTTTAAATTATTAAACTAATTTAGGAAGCCAAGCAGTAAAAAAATATGATTCATAATTTAATTTTAATAAGTTTGTTTTTCATTATATTTTTACCGCTTGACTTTATACTAAACTAGTTTGAAAAATTACAAATTTGACATGTAAACGCATCACTCGTGAAGTATATCGGTTTTAACGGCTTGAATGTGTTGTTTTGTTGTTTAAAGTGAATCCGATAGATTTTTGAGTTAAGCTCGCAGAAAAATTTAGTGCGCTTAAGAACTAGTTATACTCTCTCTCTAGAAGTAGATCAAGGAACAAAGACCTCGTTTTCAATTATGTTATATAAAAATAAAAATATGGACATATCAGCATCTAATGGAAAATTAATTATCGTATGAATTGAAAATAACTGTAGTTCTAATTTCCAACCATCCACTTATATGGCGTGATTTTGAAAACACAACAAAATTTTGGTGCACGTAAAGCAGAAAATCAACTCGCGCGCACGTGCGTTTGTCAACGCAAACCCCATATTGTGTTTATTATTTTCTTTTTCTTTTCTGAACAAAATATAATGGGCTCTGAAATATAATTGGGCTAGGCCCAAAACATTTATCCACTAATAAATAAATCATTTTTAGTACCAGTATTGCTTTAGAAAACTAATCTTACAAATAACTTTTTGGTTAGGGCCCAATGTTTTATGAACTTTATTTCGTTTGGTTTTTATTTCCAGCTAACACGATATTATGAGCTAAAACCTAAAAGCCTAAAAGCTTTCTATTAAAAAAACTCTACTTTTTATTGGATGAATAATAACTGAAAAGAATCACAAGACACGTCCTTTCAAAAACACTCTACATACACTTTGTGAAAAAAATAATAATTACCCACGTGCTTGGTGTGAATGGGTTTAAATACAAATTTATTAGCGAATACACTCATATATTATGCATGACTTGTCATGTATATGTTACTCGATTCTTATATTGAATATCTATAAATTATATATCACTTGCTATATATTGAAAACTAGTTAGTAAGGGTTAGCAAATAAGCATATTTTTATTTTCTAAAAAGTAATATAAAAATATTTTAGGAATTATAATGATGATTTTACACATTTTTATTGTCAAATTAAAATTAAGAGAAAATCAACAAAATTAACATATATTATGTAATGCCATGTGGATTATAAAAGAATATTAATTGTGGATTAAGTGCAGAAATGGACATCTCAACTGAAGAGATAATGAAGAGATCATGGAGTGACTGTTGTACCCTAAAAAATAGAATTTAATTATTTGGACAATGATGTCATTTAATTAACAAAATTGGCTACTTAACATGTTAACCATATGTTAATTTGATACAATATCACAAAATAAGAAATAAAGTTTACAAAATAAAGTTCATGATTAAATTCTACTTAAATAATCATGAATTTTGATATATTATACATCTCCTAATTAAAAATGGTTGAAATATTATGAAAATATAACTTATTTTGTAAATTAGTTAGCTATATTTATATAGGTTTTAATAAATAACTTAAAATGAATAAGAAATAAAAAATTAGCAATTATAGAAATCAAATAATTAATAAATTATGACAACATTAATTGTCATAAAGGAAAAGAGATGACAACAATAAAAATATTTAATTAAAAAGGGTCAAAAGTGTCATTTATGTAATTAAAGAGATGACTTCCATGTTACGGTTGTAGCCCATATATAATGACATAATCATGTTGGACCAAAATTTTTATTAATACCATTCAAAAAAAAAAAAAAAAACCAAAAACTACTGAAACTGGAGAATTCGATATATATTACAGTCGTAAGGACTAATAGTGGCCCCATTCATGAGAGCCGCCATTTATCGTTGCGGCCCCTCAAAAACCCAAAAAACTCACATATTACAGTGCTTTTTTTAGGGGCCGCAACGACAAATGATATGCTCATTTGTCATTGCGGCCCTGATAAATATCGAATTCTCCAAAATTTGCGGTGTTTTATTTATATTTTGTTGAAAATAGTATTAATACAAATTTTGAGTGGTTGGATGGACGGATACAAGAGTGAGTAGTCCAATATATACGAGTAGATCGAACAAGGGTAGTTCTTAAGTTCATTATCACATCTTTGACGTTTAAAAAAGAAATTTATTATTTCTCAAATATTTTTAATGCAAAATTTTAGTAAACAAATTATCGAATTATTTTTGGTTTAATAAATATTTTCTTTTCCGTAATAAATTTGGAGGAACAATTATAATCAAATGTAAACATCTTCGAATCTATGACATTTCACGACATATATAATTTGCAGCGAGTATAATGAAATATCTATAATTCAAATTCGAACCCAACAAAGATCAATATGTAATACACATATTGATGGAAAAATATATCTTTAAATATCGAAATTTATTAAATAAATAAAAAATAATCTCTTCTAATTTAATTACTTTGCCATTTTCACATTATAATTATCCATTTTGTCCCTGATAATAAAAAAGGTCATCTTAAAGCCATTTGACCAAGTCAATATATTATGATCTCAATTGAATACCGCATCATATATTTTCTAGCCTACATTAAATAACCCTTCTTTATTATCTAGGTACGGGAAAAAATAGCTAATTTTACAAAACATAAAAATAAAAGATAGATCGTTTATTTTATATCCTGTAACACTTTATCTGAAAAAAAAAAGTACGTATCTCCACAACACTATTATTTTTTTTACATTAAGTTTGTATGTTGGGAAAAGTGATGTATTAATATTCCAGAGACCTTTATCTACCGTATCAATTAAGGTTGACTATTCAATATTAATTGTTCACTCCGTGCTAATTTGGACAAGTTCTCTTTGTCAATTGATAATTTTTACTGTTACAATATTTTTGTTACACTAATGAGTTAAAGACAATGAGCTATGCTTCCCCGTATTATTGGGATACTATATATGTTATCCCAAATGTATTCTTCTCAATGAGTTGAGATGATGTGACTGAGAAGTCATGCTTAGTATTATATATCAAGGTGACTAAACAAAAGGGTAATTCCTTCACAGAACAAAGGCCAATTATCACTAACTGGTATGGCCATTTTGGAGTGGTTTGATGACCGACTTTGCTGAGACTATTAAGGCTGTTTGGTCATGCCAGTTGCTACTTAATGTTCTGTACTTTTATTTTTATCAAGTCATTTTACTTTTTTTTTTTTTTTTTGTTTTTGTTTCGGACCACCTATTATATATGATCCTTTTATTTTTATCAAGTCATTTTATTTTTTCAATACATTTATTTTTCTACCCATACCAGGAATGGTACTGGTTTCATTCATTGTTTTTCTAAGTTTTCTTCTCCTTTCTTCTTTCAATAGTGTCGCGCACATAAATTATTGGAGATAAATCCTACTATATGGATGCTCAAATAAACAAAAGATAGGCCGAAGGAAAGAACATGCAGACAGCTCTTTTGATGAAGAGTAAAACAAATTATTCATATACGAAGTTTGTAACTGAAATTTAAATTAATAAGTCGCATACATTTATGACTAATAGAAATCCGATTTAATCTAAGAAAAACTCCTAATATATACATGTAGATAATTTACTAGTTATATCAAAGACCATAAGATCTATGTCATAAATTGACCGATTACAAACCCAATAATCAAGAAGATGAAGAACAGTAACCCAAGTACAAGCCACCAAACCTGAGAGGACCCATGATTTGGTGATGACTGCCGAGACCCGTCTTCCTTTGGCATGGACCTGCTGTTACAAGGTGGCAACGGTAAACCGCATAGACCTGAATTATTTTGAAATGCATATTCTGGAAATGTAATCAAAGAACCCTGTTCTGGTATGGGCCCGCTTAATTGGTTGTTTGACAAATCCAACTCGAACAAGGACAAGGTCGAAAAGGAAGATGGTATCTCGCCTTGTAACATATTATGTGATAAATCGAGTATCATTAAGCTAGTCATGCCTCCCAATTGTGGCAACGGTCCCGTTAGATTATTATGCTCGAGGTACAAGGCGATCAAAGATTGCATTGCAAAAATCTCAGATGGAATTTGGCCATCAAGCTGATTGTATGACAAATCAAGAAAAACTATTGATAAGAGATGAATGTCTGTAATTTCTTGGCCAATTCTGCTAATGTGAGCCGGATTACCTCCCATTAAGTTACAATGACTTGTAGTCGGCATGCGCATGAGGTCGTTATATCTGATACCACCAAACTCCAGAAAGATAAGCATACGGTGGCATAGCTTATTGTCAAATTTAATTCTCTTGGCGAAGTATAGCCAACCATCCACAAGGCCCCCCACAAATTTAGGAGATTGCTTTGCCAAAGCAGGTGGAATGGACCCACTAAGTTGGTTGCTGCTCAAATCTAATAATGTCAGACTCTTACAATCACCAAGCTCTTGTGGTATCGACCCAGTGAACGAATTATTTCTTAGTATTAAAATCACAAGTTTTTCTAGTTTACCAATCCAAGTGGGTATCGAACCCGAAAGACGGTTGCTTGCCAGAGAAATCCAATTGAGGTTGGTGCAATTCACTAACCTATCTGGTATAGTACCAGTTAGGTTATTGTAGTCCAATAGTAGGTTTCTAAGTGACTTAAGGGATGAGAGCTCGGAGGGTATATCACCATTCAAGTTATTTTGCCACATTATAAGATCCTTTAAGTTGAGGAGGGACCTTAGAGAATTGGGTATGGACCCATAAAGCAAGTTCAAGCTCAGATCAAGTGTGATCAGGTTAGTACAGTTGCTCAGGGATTGAGGTATGGATCCGGTAAAATAGTTATCTTGTAAGTATAATAGTTTTAATCTAGAGATACTACCGGTGCACAAAGTTTGTGGTATCAAGCCCGAGAACTTGTTCGCACTAAGATCCAATAACTCAAGACGTGTAAGCTTTGAAATAGATTTGGGTAAACTACCATTGAAGTTATTAAATGCTAACTCTAGAACCTGTAGTCTGGGCATGGAATCCATTGACAAGATGGGAAATATACCAGAAAAATTATTCTTGGAGAGGCTTAGTGTGATGAGATTTGTGCATGCCTCTCTATAGTCAGGTGGGGCCATACCAATAAAATAGTTAGATGAGAGGTCTAGATAAGTTAAATTTGCACAATCATCTTACGAGTGAAATTTGTACACTTAACTCTAAAATCTATCAGATTAATTTCGAATAACCAAGCCAAACCGTTGAAATTCTTCTACCTTACGAGTGATGCATATACATGTGAAAATTTTAAAGTTTCGAATTAATTTAGTATAAAGTCAAGTGATCAAAATTAGAAAATTTATAAATTAATTTTAATGCATTCATTTTTTGAAAGTCTTTTTACCACTTGACTTATACAAATTTAATTTCAAATTTTAAAATTTTCACATGTAAACGCATCACTCGTAAGGTAGAAAAATTTTAACGGTTTGAATTTGTCATTTGAAATCAATCCGATAAATTTTAGAGTTGAGTTTACAAAGAAGCTTCATGAACTTAGGAGCACCCTAGTTCTACTCTATATACACAAACATCACATGTTTTATTATTTGCTCTCGTTCATAAATTAAATTACATTAAACTTTCTGATTTCACTCATTATTACAGTTGAAAGATATTAGAAGACATGTTATCAATTTTAGGTAGCCAGCGCAATTTTTGGATTATTATTTTTTTTTCCCATGGACAAGATTGCAAAAGGCATGGATATTTTTGTTTTGATTGACAAACCTTGAGAAGTCACAAAATAAACAAACTTCCCTTATTAGAAATCACATAAATTTATCCCACATGCATGCCTCCATTTACTCCATTTAAACCAGGAATGACACTACTGAAAATTGAATGAATATCTGTCTGATACTCATCATACAACATCATTTTGGGCCGGTTTCAAGAAAAAGAGAACTGTGCAGTGGAAAGTTTTGGGCCTCATTTTTTCATAGCTGGGACTCTATTGCGTTTAATTTTTATTTGTAGCTAACTCTTGTTATTTCTGCGCCAACAGTTTGGATAGTTGGGCCGGCTCATCACGAGTTTGAGCTGAGGTTTTAGCTCGGAAGTCCTAGATCCAGCTCGCTTGGTCCAGGCTCAGTCCAGAATTAACGAGCTGATCTAAAGTCCAGCTCGACCCGAACCAGCACGTTTACAACCCTACACACATACATTATGCATGACTTGTCATGTATATGTTACTCGATTCTTATATTGAATATCTATAAATTATATATCACTTGCTATATATTCAAAACTAGTTAGTAAGAGTTAGCCAATAAACATATTTTTATTTTGAAAAAATAATATAAAAATATTTTAGTAATTATAATTATGATTTTACATATTTTTATTGTCAAATTAGAATTCAGAGAAGAGAAAATCAACAAAATGAACATAATGTGGATTATAAAAGAATATTAATTGTGGATTAAGTGCAGAAATGAAGATATTGAGTGAAAATACCATGAGAGTAACATATGGTTATTTCCATTAGAAATGGTTTCCTAGAAAAGGAAGTTAAAAAAATATAACTTGTTATCACATTTCGGTGCGATTCATTTTGTTGTTATTCATATCATTTTAAATAAATAGTAGTTTCCATCATCTAATTTGAATTAGATTTTCACTTATTACACAAATGAGTAACTTATCCCAATAAATCAATATGATCAAATTTTGATAATATGTTTACATTCCAAGGTGTAAATAACTACATATACATATTTTCTAGAAGTTGTACAATTAACTAGCTTTAGCTACATATGTAGTGCTTGTGTGCTCATTCATTTATTAATTTAATATTTTTAGTTTTTATAAAAATATTAATATTAAGTTTCCTCATAAAATGATATTATACAAAAGTTTTGGTGTTATTACTTTTGGTGAGATTAAACCAGTGTAATTGCATTTCTTCACTGCGGATGTTAAATCTTCACCCTTCAATTTGTGTTAATTTCTGTTAACATTGCGTGACATCAAAATTCGACGGCGCGTAACACTCCTAATTTTACTTTTTCCCAACAACGCAGTTCGGATAAGATAATATGTAACGGGTTGAATCTCCTGATGCAATGAGTTAAGAATAAGAATATATAGTGCTGCAAATTAATAGCCACAAGTGATAAAAAAAAAAAAAAAAAGTATCTCGTGGATATGATCCAAATCAGCTCCTATCGTTTAGAGATTGACACAAAATGAGAAGATGAGGTCCTTTTATTTTCAAAGAATAGAAACAGATTTGCATTCGGATGGAATGGGCATGATGAGAGATCTCAAACCTACCCTTAAATCATTTATTTTTTCCAAAAATAATAAATTTGAATCATTGAAACCAGTCTATCTTACAAGTGATATGTCTAAATATAATTTTTAATTTTTTTTTTGAATTAATATGATATAGAGTCAAGTGGTAAACAAATGTGAAAAATATTAATGTATTAAAATTAATTTATAATTTTTTTAATTTTGACTGCTTGACTTTATAATAAATTAATTAGAAAGTTTAAAATTTTTACATGTAGACCCATCACTAGTAAGGCAGATAAGTTTCAACTATTTGGATTTATTATTTGAAGTCAAACCGATAAATTTTAAAATTTAGTTCACAGAGAAGATTGGTAAACTTAGGAACGCCCTAGTTCTACTTCTAAATATGATATAATATCATATATATATTTAGCAGTACAATTTATGTAGCTATTATTTTATATTGTAATTTTTTTAATAGAAAGATAGAGATTTAGCCTTAAATTGTTATTTTATTTTACATTGTTTCTGAAATCACCTATCTGATCCCCTTCCCCCTCCCCCCCCCCCCTTTATTTTTTTCTTCTGTTGTATATACACTACTACAAAAAAAACGTCTTCCTACACTGTACCTTATACACGGATTTTCTCAATTTTATAAAAAACGTGTATGAAATAGGATTTTTCTAGTATTGTAGGAATCCTACACGGATATTAACTTATAAATCAGTGTCCGTGTGTAAATTAAGCTTTTATACACGGATATTTCATTAAATATCCGTGTAGGAATGGTGAGAGAGCTACACGGATATTTAATGAAATATCCGTGTAGGAAGGTCTTTTGTACACGGTTTTTTTATTTAAATAGCCGTGTAGATATGTTGACAAAGCTACACAGATTTATAGTTAAATATCCGTGTAGGAAAGACTTAGTAGGGTTTTAATGAAATAAAATAGTTATCTTCCAGCGCCGTTTTAATTAATATTACTCTCTCTCTCTCTCTCTTGTATTGAATATTAGTTTAATTTCTGCGCACTAGGAGGGAATTGGCAAATTCGAATTTTTTATTTCTCCTCTCTATCTTGCTAAGGTTAGTCATGTGTGTGTGTGTGTGTGTGTGTATTTTCTTTACCATTGTTGGGTTATTGAAGAAATTCATTTTTCTTAGGGTTTTGGTAGGTTATTGTCCTCTTTGCCACTGTTGGTTGCTATCCTCTTCGCCACCTTTCCTTAGGGTTCTGGTGCCGGTGCTGTCATTTTAAGCACCACTTCTATTTAAGCAAAATGCAAAGATATACACATGTTGAATTTTTTTTTTTACAAAATTAATTTTCAGTGGTTCATATAAAAGCTATACAGATTCAATTAATTTTTTTTTATGAAATTAATTCAAAACTGAGATTTTTTATTCTCTATTATGTATGTATGCACATATATGTTGATCCTTGTTTTTTTCATAGGAGATGCAATGTTGTTGGAGACATTTAACCAAGAGCCATCATGTCATGGATCACATGCACACACATTTTTTGACATGTTGGATCTAATACGTTTTAGTATGTATACAATTTTGGTCCAAACTAGATCATAGCCATAAGTTTTGACAACATGAGCCCAAAATACTATCTATGTATTAGATCACATGGCTAATAAGTGGTAAGGACATAATTTTTATACAAACATTGTATTAGATCTTGAGGAGTATATGTTACATGTTGGATCAAAAGGATTGCATGTACAAAAGACTATGTATATATATGTGTTGCGAAATGTTATATGTATATACAAAATGCTATCTATGTATTTTTGCAAAAGGCTATGTATATTCAATCTGAAATATATATTATTGGCTAGCAAAAGTGGAGGCTAGCCCAAAAAAAAAAAAGCAAAAATATATATATATGACAATCTTACACGGATATTTAAATAAAATCTGTGTAGGAAGAGCTAAGAATAAAATATTAGTAATTCATAACCTTCCTACACGGTTTTTTAACTTAATATCTGTGTACAAATACTCTTCATAAATTAATATCCGTGTAGGAATCCCTTCCTATACGGATTGTTTAATTAATATCTGTGTAGCTAGGGTACGAGAGCTACACGGATATTTAGTTAATATCCGTGTAGGAAGACTATTCCTACACGGATATTTATTAAAAAACCGTGTAGCTCTCTTGCGGTGGGACGTACTTTGGTAGGTTTTCCATATGGATCTTTACGAATAATCCGTGTATGATTAGTATAATCGTACACGGATAATTATCCGTGTGTAAATGGTGGACTTTCCTACACCCCATTATTGCACACGTTTTCAAATCCGTGTAGCTCTCCACACTACTAAAAAAGTAAGCAATTCTAAGGGCAGGAATTGGCCTTTTCCGTGAGCTGACCCTTGAAAAAAGCCCTGAAATCGCCTTTTCCGTGCGCTACCCTTGGAAATAGTCCGTGGCAAATGGAAATAATATAAACAGATTGCATAAAATATTTCCAAGGGTAGCTCATGGAAATAATATATCTCCCTACTTCCAACTTATTTCCAAGGGTATGGGGCTAGGTATTTCCATGAACTAGTGATTAAAATATATTATCTTATCTGTTTGGCGGGACATGGGTCATGCCAAAGTATTTCCAAGGGCAATATGAAAGATTTCCATGCGCTGCTAGGTGGGATTTCTATGCGCTACTCGTTCCGTGGGATTGTTGTTGGAAATAGTAAGCTGTGTCAGAAAAGACGATTTTATTTCCAAGAGCCTATCCTCCCGTTGGAACTAGCATGAGCTCCCGTTGGAAATGCTGGAATTTCTAGTAGTGCCAGTTAGAGTCCGTGTACAAACCGTATTTTTGTAGTAGTGAGATCTTTTCTTTTCTTTTATCATCCACAACTAAAAGCAGTGTCATTTCATTTTGCAAAATATGTGCAGTATCAATCCTCCATAATATGAAATTTGCGCAAAAATTATATTTGACATAACTATTTTTTCCATAATGACATATGAATTCATACTTGAGAAAAATAATATTAAATGTGGTGTAATTTTGCATTAGGTGCACGTGCATGGTATGAATGGGTTTAAAGGGCTGAAAACGGAGCCGGATAATCCGCTCTGAATCCGCTCCGAATCGGAGCAAGATCCGTATCCGGATAATTTCTGTGTATGGCAAATTGTTCCGAATACGGATTCGGATAATATCCGCGAACTCTAAACAGAGCGGATATCCGCATGTATCCGAATTCATTTTATTTTTGTATGAATATTTTTCGGACCTGCTATCCATTAATTTTTTCAGACCCCGTTACTAAAAGAAAGAAATTTTTGCATAAATGAAGATATTGAGTGAAAATATCATGGAGTAACATATGGTTATTTCCATTAGAAATAGTTTCTTAGAAAAAAATTAAAAAATATAACTTATCTGTAAGTTGTTTAACTATATTTATATGAGTTTTAATACATAACTTAAAATAAACAAGAACTCATTTAAATAAAAGTAATCTTTATTTCTTATATGGTTCTTGTTATGCAAAATATTGAGTCGGTCCAAAATTTTCATGTATACTTAATGCCAAAAAACATAAAATTGATTAGATGAAAAGATATGACAACTATAATAAATTAATAAATTATCACAACATTAATAAATTACCATCAACTAATTAATAAACTATCACAACATAGATACGGTGCCCCTTCAATCTTTGAAAACACTTTGCACATTTTTTTATCCTTGAAGACATGGATATGGTGCCCATGACTACTGCTTATCTTAGTATACGTTTTAACTTGTGATGATAGCCTTAGGTCCTTGGATGTAACAATAAAAAAGGTACGCATCACTGCTGCTTATCTTAGTATACATTTTAGCTTTCCATGCTCTCTAATATTCCTTCATTGTTGAATGAACTGCCAAAAAAAAATTATTTTAGGAGTTATTATCTACTCTTGACCAACACTACATAGGCAATCCACGCTTCTTTAGTACATGGGTACTATCACCCGGTAAAGTAAGTGATCTACTTTGATATAATTTTTAATCCAATTAATGGCTATTTTCTCTTTTTAATATGTTTCCTATTGTTCCATCTCACTAAGTGCATACTGGCATCGAAATTAAAGGACCACAATAAATTGTTCCATGTAAAGATTTGTTTCATTTCATCTCTAATTTTGTTTCTTAATTATCAATGATTATTTATAAACAGATTGGTGCAATCGAGTTCTCTTAAAACAAATTCCATGTTTACCCTTTTTCACATACATGTTGTAAGTTTTCTTCTCATGTAAGCTTCCAGCTTAAAAGTTCTTTTGCTCTTTCAGGTGAATGGCGCCGGCCATCTACATGACACATGCTGAAAATCACCGGACTTTTCAACTACGGTGTGTTGTTTACATGGTCTCCAGGCATGTGTAGAGGATCTGGAAGGGTGATAAATTGCAGTTGCGAGCCTCATCTGTCCATGGAATCACCTAGGTTCAATGTGGAAAATTGCCTTTCTGTTGGTTTGCGTGACAAGTTTTATGCTCTTAATGATAAGTACTTTGAACAAATGGTTGTTTGATGTAAAAATTTTAATTCACTTTGCTAGTGATACTGAAAATCTGAATCTAAGTTGTGGTATCAGAAGAAAATACCTTAACTTTTTTTTCCAGCATAACCTGACAGCCGCTATCGGGATTTCAAAAAAAAAAAATAATAATAATTCCAGCATATATTTATTTTCAGTTGATTCATAATAAAATTGAACATGAAAACAAAATTGAAAGCAAAATCCGTTATCATATAATATATATGATAGACCTATATTTTTATCTTGATTAATTTTGATAGGCTTATTATGAATTCTGACCTTTCATGCTGAATTAAACAAACAATAATAGTTGTCATAATCTGTTTATATATAAGTTCATAGAAATTGTAAAAGAGTTCTTGTTAACAAACAAAAAAAAGTTGTAAAAGAGTCGATGTTCAGTTTTTCTCGACTTTTGTGTACTAATTAAGTCATGAATTAAGGAGCATCTGGCAATTCATAATATGATGTATCATTCTTAAATGCCAAATTGCCAAATCCATAATCCTCATTTGAACGGATAAATTAATAAATTGGGGATGAATTTGTTAGGAATAGTCACAAACAAACAAATACCAACTTTTTTTCTAGAAGAAACAAAAAACAAACATATAAATAACAGCACAAATATTGTACTTTAAACTAATACTAAAAAAATACCCATTTTGTGTCATGTTCATATTCATATATCAACATCATTAATTTATAGATAATTAGTTTTATTCAGATTCAGAACCACATTCATGCACCAATTTCAAGTTTGAATGTCTCATTTCAACACATGGTCAACTTGATGTCACTTAACTACTGCTCTAGCTGGTTTCTTGTTTCTGGTTTCATTATTTTGTGCAATATTAAAAGTTCATAAACTAATTGAAGAAAGTCCTTGTCTCTAGAAATAGAGGCACTAGTTAAAGTTGTTGGTGCCGATGAATGTTGCCTCAGGAAGAGACCAAGAGAAAAGAAAGCATCAAATCATTGTTTTCAATGAAAAGGAGTTGATTTTTTTAATGAGTGAGTCTATGGTACTATGCATATCACGGATTCGTGATATTGGTCAGTAATACGGATCAGTGTTTCCGTTTTAAAAATCTTAATGATCGATCTAAACCGTTCAATATGTTACCATATGAATATCTACTCACAGACTAAATTTTATATTTTTTAGAATTTCTTTTCTATTTTTAAAGATAGTTAGAAAATCACTTGATCTGACAATTATGGACTATCCAAAAACAGTGATTTTCTACCTCTTAAAAATTAGTAAAAAATTATTAAAATATAAAATTTGGTATGCAATTACATATTCATATGAAAAACATTTTGAACAGTTCAGATTGACGTCCATTAGAATTTTAAAAATGAAAATATCGATCCGTATTATGAGCTAAATCGTGATATGCATAGTATCATAGACTCACTCTTTTTTAATTGTATGGAAATTATGTTAGTTGACCTTCTAGTTATGATATGAATCATATATATGGTTATGTGATTACCACACTATAATGTATTTAATAACACTGCTTCTTTGATTCGGACAGACATTCACTTTTGGAAACTGCCATGAGGTTTCTTGGAAAAGGCCATGTGGCAGAAATTGTGGAAACTCAAGCGTTTTAGCATACCTTCTAGATGGTTCTGATATGATTGGGGGTGTTGCAACAATGGATTTGCAATCTAGGCCCATGGGCTGGGCCCCGTAATTGAATATTTTAGGCATATTATTGTCCAATGTCCATTATTTTATGTTGTTTGAATTAACGTCTTAAGTGGTATCTAGTTACTTTTTTTTAAATCCTGCGCCAAGATATACATTGTACGTAATATGAGAGGAGAAAAAAAAAAAGGTATTAAATAACTAAGAGAATGCATAATGAAGTGATTAATTATAAGAAATATGTGATTAACATTTAACTAGATAATGGAGCAGCTAAATACGATTAACATTGTATGAAGGTCACATATATTTTATCATCATTACTATTAAGTGAACTAAAATTCGGTTTATTCGGCCAAATATTCGTATTCGGTAAAACTTCTTTGATCTAGTGAATTTAGACCGTGTGCTTCTGTATTTTTTTTTTCAAAATAATTACCACATAAGGGCCTGTTCGGCCACATTACAATTCACGCAGAAAAAGAAAAATTAAGTTCAATTGAATGTTTTTCTATGTGAACAGTACTTTTTAGTTCAATTTCTGTGTTCATGCTCATTCTCAATTGTCAACCGAACAGGCCCTAAATCTTATGTCTTTCCTCTTATTTTTTTCTCTCTTTGTTATTGCATTGTGATATTGTAAGGCTTCATCGACTTTACACAGATTGTGTGCATGCTAGCGTCCAATCTGTTCTTGTTTAATTTGTCAATTAAATTGCTTGTTTTACAAACAAATTACTGCACAAAACGAGTGCAAACCACACGATTTTGACAACGTAATCTGGTATACATGATGCTGTTCAAGTCTCCCATCTAGAAGGTCTCCTTGTTTTTTAGACAAAAAGGTTTCCCTTCTAGAAGGTATTCACTGGTTACAATATGCTCATTGCTCACACATTTTTAGGATAAAATTGCTCAAAAAATGATGTCATGATGTGTTTATCTTGAATTTGCCCCAATCACTATCAATAAGAAAGACCCAGGAAAAAACACCTGAACTTCTTTTATCTACTTCAATTAGTAATTTATGCATCCACATTATAGTACTAAAAAGGACCTTTTCAGAAAGACCAAATTTTAATGCCCCCAAAATGGTGTTGCATTTCACATCAAGTGAATTTTAATGCGCACTTGAGTGAATTTATTTTATAAATCATAATTAAAAACAATAATTTTATGAAACCGACGTGATTATTTTTTTATTTTACAAAAATCATAAGAACCGAAATGTCATTTCGGTCCATCAAATTTTTTTTTTCGGAACGGAAATGATATTTCAGTCCAGTGTGATTTTACAGTATTTCATACAAGCGGACAGAGAAAATCACAGAGGTCAAAATGCCATTTTGGTCCCTGAAAGAAAAATAATAGCGGACCGAAATGGCATTTCAGTTCTCATGGTTTTTGTAAAAAATAAAGTAATCAGGTTGGTTTCATAAAATTATATTTTTTAGTTATATTTATAAAAAAAAATCCAATTGAATACTTTCTTTTCACAAATTATATACCAAAAGAATATTCAAATTGCAAATTTTGTTTATTTTCGCCAATAAATCTAAAATCAAGCCAAATAAAAAGAAAAATTAACTTTCTGTAAGATTTACAGGGTGGCAATAATTTTACAATTGGTTGGATGATGAGATTACTCATTAACATGTTGCTTCTAAACTTGGACAAAGTAATTAATATATCATATGTTGCTTTTTTTTTTTTTGTAAAATTAAAAGGTTCTCTCCACTAGGGCTGTAAATTAGCTGGCTCGAGCCGAACTGGGCAAAAGCTCAGCTCGTTAATTAGCGAGTTAGCTCGTTAACAACTCGCGAGCTAAAATCTCAGCTCAAACTGGTGACGAGCCAGCTCACGAGCTAGCTCGCGAGCCACGAGCTGGCTCGCTGAGTTTGGTTGGACCTTGTTTTAAGAAGAAAATAAATTTTACAAGCATTTTTGGACCGAGCTAAATCGAGCTGACCCGAGCTGGACTGAGCTTGACAGTATAAAATACACACAAATTGATGCCTAGCCAAACTAGCTCACGAGCTGGGCAAAAGCTCAGCTCGTTAATTTTGACCCGAGCTGTTAGCGAGTTGGCTCGTTAACAGCGAGGTCCACTATCGAACGAGCTGTTACCGATCGAGTCAGATGTGAGTCGCGAGCAAGGCACAAGCTACGAGCTTTTTGGACAGCCCTACTCTCCGCAAATAACAAAAAGTGTGAGGGGTATTAGTGAAAATTTATCGTTATTTTAAGCTATGCATGACGACCGTACTTACGTTAGTATGATCAGTCAACTATCTAAAGAGAATTGTGGAAATTTGAATAAGATAGAAGCGTGTCATTAGAAGCTTCCATGAAATAATTATCTCATTAGATCATATAATTTTAACCTTAAAAAAAGTAAAAAAAAAAAAAAAAAGAACAAAAAATCTGATTTTTGTTATATCAATATTTCTTTATTTTTTATATGTACCTTATCCATTGACTAGAATAGTTGAATTCCAATTGAAAGGGTACAAAAAGGAAAAATGATAGGGATTGTTGATTGTTTCAAGATCATTCAATGCATGTTGCAATATTTATGATGGCACCATAATTATTGTATGCAATCCGATGCGTCTGATTCAGATCGAACGCACACAACATAATGAGAATTTTTTAAGAATGTTTTGAGATTCGTGCGGAATGTACAACATACGATTTAGATTGGGTTCAATATCAAATGACCAATATATAAAATACTTCTATGATATACATATTTACAATTTAATAATTTTTATTGTTATAACTAGAATTAATTTAACTAAAATTAAGGGTAAATTTCACTACAGCTCACTAAACTTTATCATTTGTCACAAATTGGTCACTCAAGTTTGATTTGTTTATTTTTAGTCACTCAACTTTATCATTTGTTCCAATCAAGTCACTCTATACTTTTCTATCTAAAATCTTAACATAATATTCTCATTCCGTCCAAAATATTAATAGAATATACTCATTCTGTCCAAAAATACTAACAGAATGAGTATATTCCGTCCAAAATACTAACGGAATGAGCATATTCTGTTAGTATTTTGGATGAAAAAGTATAGAGTGACTTAATTGGAACAAATAACAAAGTTGAGTGACTAAAAAAGGACAAATCAAAGTTGAGTGACCAATTCATGACAAATGACAAAGTTTAGTGACCTCCAGCGAAATTAACCCAAAATTAATATTGCCAATATACGTTTGGAGTTTTCATTATGTAAATTATAAATGTACTCTCCTCTTAAACCTTCCCAAGGCAACTCAAGAGATAAATTAAAAAGATTGATCGAATATCCATTGCCAATAATTGGCGATCCTATGAAGAAAATAAATATGTTGTAATTCCGAAATCAGTAAACAGTAACTCTGAAATCTCTGCAATTCAAATCTAGCCATCAATTTTTTTCGAAAATGTATCTCGAAACAGTTTGACGGCTGAATTCATATTGCAAAATTTTCAAAATTACTATTCACTAGTCTTGAATTTCAGCAGATTCGGATCCATACTCTTGAAACAATCCAGAGCTACCAAATACAATTAACTATTAATCTATTATATATTTATAACATAACATGGATGGCTGTCAACATCAAATGTTCAAATGGCTTATAAAACATGAGATAGGAGTAGGTCCGATGCATGAGATGGGCATCGGACCTACTTTTAGGTTCAATTAGCTCTAACACCGTACGATTATCATTGAGATTTGTGAAAACTGAAACTGAAAAATACCTGCACGTATTTTAATGTGTTCGCACGCATCTTGATGCATATCTGATGGTCATTTCACCCATCAGTCGGATGGGCATCGGACCTATTCTCAATTCATAAAACATAATTTAGTTAGTGTTAGCAAATGAAATCTAGTTGACACGTGGCTAGTCTTGGTTTGCTGCACAGGGAACAAGACAATAGGATATATAAGATATATTACAAAAAACAATTTTTAAAGATAATAGTTCATTTCATGTTGTATATGTGACTGTGCAGAACTGCAGATACATTGCTCCCTGTTCACACGCCTTTTTTTTTTAAAATTAGATTCTCTATGGATGGCAATATTATATCCTCTAAATATCTTCTTTTATCCTCTAAATATCCTCACTTCTCATTCAATACTATATGTTTTTATATGTTTTTGTATTTTTACACACAAAAAGTGAATTCTGATAAATTCGTAGATGTTCATGCTTAGTTTCAAGGGAAAATTGCTTGTATACCCCTCAAAGATCTCAAAATTACGTTTTGTTCCTCTGAAATTCATAATATCATATTTACCCTTCTAATATTAAAAAACTTACAAATTTACTCAATTTATTGATTTTTTAACTAAATTTCGTTTTAAATTTATTTATACCCATTTTAATTTATTAAAAATAAAAATAAGTAGTCAATGTAAGAAAAATGTTGTATTCAAACTAATCAGTTTCTTGAGGACAAATAGTTTATTTCTATACTTGTGACGCTTACACAATGGTATTCAGACATTTGCTCTCCAAATTGGCCAATTAGAAGAACAAATATTTATCTTACATATAATAAAGGGTAAAATTGGTACTTTATAAATTTAAATTGAGCTTTTGATATTAGTTTAATAGAAAATTCAATAAATTAGATACATTTGTTCGTTTTTTTATATTTAGAGGGTAAATATGATATTATGAATTATAGACGGGATCGAGATTGTATTTTTGAGATTTTTTAGGCGTATACATGAAATTTCTCCTAATTTTATATTTTGATAGAATGATATTATTTTAGCAGAACGATATGAATGGTTAGCAAGTTCGAATCGAAAATACTAGACAGTTTTCTCTTTTATTTTTGAAAATTCTATGTATATATATTTCAAAAATCTAAAATTACGAGCTTTTACCTCTAAAATTTATAATACTATATTTATCTTTTAAAAATCACAAATTATCCAATTATATTGTCTCTCCTATTAAAACTCATTTTAAATTTATAAACTTTCTAGTTTTACCCTAGATTTTATATATATATATATATATAATAAGGCTACCGTGCATTGCGAATTAAAGTTGGTGTTTTAATTCATGCTCATATCACTATTTTCAAAGTTCAAATAGCTGATCTGAAACGCTCAACATGATCTCCATATTGAAATGTGCTTGGAGACCAAATTTTATATTTTTTGGAATTTTTTTACTATTTATTAAGCCACTTTGAAAATCGCTGATCCAACGGTGGCTCAACCAAATAGTGAAACCGTTGGATCAGCGATTTTCAAAGTGGCTTAATAAATAGTAAAAAAATTCCAAAAAATGTAAAATTTGGTCTCCAAGCACATTTCAATATGGAGAACATGTTGAGCAGTTCAGATCGGCTATTTGAACTTTGGAAATAGTGATATGAGCGCGAATTAAAACACACACTTTAATTCGCAATGCACGGTAGCCTTACTCATATAGAGTAGAACTAGGGTGCTCCTAAGTTCACCAAATCTCTTGTGAACATGACTCTAAAATATATCGAATCGACTTTAAACGATGAATCCAAACCGTTGAAATCCTTCTACATAATGAGTGATGCGTCTATATGTGAAAATTTTAAAGTTTCGAATTCATTTAATATAGAGTCAAGTGGTCAAAAGTTTAAGGTTTATAAATTAATTTTAATGCATTTATTTTTGGACTCCTTTGACCACTTGACTCTATATTAAATGAATTCGAAACTTTAGAATTTTCACATGTAGACACATCAATCATTAGGTAGAAAGATTTCAACAGTTTGGATTCATCATTTAAAATCGATTCGATATATTTTAGAGTCAAGTTCACAAGAGGATGAGTGAACTTAGGAGCACCCTAGTTCTACTATATATATATATATATATATATAGCACTTCGGCTGAAGTGCAACCAAGTCATTTTTTAATTTTCGAAAGTCGGTCCAAACCGTTAGATGTGATCTCTATATTAAAATGTAGTTTGAGAACAAATTTTACATTTTTTGAAATTTTTTACTATTTATTAAGCTACTTTGAAAATCGTTAATCCAACAGTGACTTAATCAAACAGTGAAACAAGAAGCCACAGTTGGATCAGCGATTTTCAATGTGGTTTAATATATAGTAAAAAATTCAAAAAAATGTATCATTTGGTCTCCAAGCACATTTTAATATAGAGATCACATCTAAAGGTTTAGATCGACTTTTTGGATTTCGAAAATTGAAAAACGACTTGGATGAACTTCAGTCAAAGTTAAAACGCGCACACACAAGTATGTGTGTAAGTATGCATCGAAAGTTACGTAGAAAAATAATTCATTTGTCCATTATTACATTCTTTTGTCTATTTTGATAATAAAAAAATTAAAAAATCAAGATAGAGAAAATACATGTTATTTTGATAATAAAGAAATTAAAAAATCAAGATAGAGAAAATACATGTTATTTTGATAATAAAGAAATTAAAATAGCTAGAATATAGCAAGCTATTCAAAAATAGTTGCTATTCGGAATAACATTGTGCATCCAAACGATATTTTTGTTATTCGGAATAGCGAGAATAACTGCTATTCTCTATTCGTTGGAAATTTTAGAATAGCTACTATTCGAAAGTGTGAATAGAGAGAAAAAATATTTATTACCATCAACATAGTTCCGAAATTATAAAATTGGCACCACTTATTTTATCTCTATATCGTGATAATTCATTGTAGACCCCATTTACCTATTTTTTTTTCTCTTGATAAGTACCTTATTAACACTATTATTTATCAGTTACAGCTATTCACTATTCCAAATGTACAATCCAAACAACATTTTTACAATTTCGAATAGCACCATTTTCACACTATTATGAAAATCACTATTTTTTTATTATTCTTATCTACTATTCTAAATAGTAGCTATTTTAGCTATTTTAGAGTGCATCCAAACGAATCCAAAAATTGAGGACTTTGAGATGTATGTTAACATCATCAAGTAAAGCTTCCAAGGGTAGCAACAATATTTATTTATTTATTGACAAATTAGATGGCGAAATATGGAATCCGAGGCAGTACAATGGGCATTAGATCAATTCAGTATGATGCTAGATTAGAGTTGTTCAATTTATATTAATATTTGTGTAGACGAGATGGAGCGATAGCACAGTTGGCTTGTTGTTACTCAAATATCAAAATCGAGCTCTTCTCACAACTTCACAGCTTCTGTAAAGCTTTAAAAAAAAAAAACAAGCATAGGCAACTTTAAAAAAAACGTTTGTGTGGATCAAGTGGGCACTAATCTTGATACATATTAAACAGCTCTGACTAGACATCAGACTGAATTTGATATGATACTCATCTCGGATCGCCCTCACTCCGCGAAATATACAATCATTCAAAAGTGAGAGAAAAAATATCTCATAAATAGTCATAATTTGCTCAATTATAGCACAAATTGAGCTACAAAACTCACTAAATCTCAAGAGAACATATGATAATGAGCTGAAGGTGTTAATTAAGGCTCAAATTTATTGAGTAAAGGTACAAACTAAGAATCTTTTTTACCCTACTTAGTGTTGTAAATTTTCACAAAAAAAAAAAAAATTGCATGGCTTTTTTTCAAGACATCTTTGAAATACCAAGTCATAGTTCAAAGGTGAAAAGATCTAATATTTTCCATGCATATTTGTATTTTGAAATGTACTAATGGTCTCATTTTGACTGACCGTTATTTTGGAATAACAGTTGAAAGAATAAAGTTTTTTTTTTTATAAACTGGGTAATATAAATTTCAATATGTGAAGAAAATGACACCCTTTAGTCTTCAGTCTTTGGTCAAAATAAAAAATAAGAATAAAATTCAATTCAATAGAGAAGATATGAGTTTTTATTTGAAATAGTAAAATAAAAGACAGAGGAAATATTCATTGTTGGTCAGGATTAAAAAATTCTAAAATTTCATTATATTTACAAATTGATCACTGATTATTAAATTTAGTTTTTTTTTTCTTTTTTTTGCTGAAAGGTACAAGCAAAATTAACAATACATAGATAGAACAAAAATTTCATATAACCACAAAATCATGAGGTTGTTGTAGAAGAAATCAACGTTCTCTCGTACACTCTTGATTTTGATAGAAATTTCATGACGCGATTTGAAGAATTTTCAAATCAGAGACTTATTCTATTTCACACTTAGTGAGGAACAATTTCATAAATTAAAAAAGTTTACCGTAATATTTTCACAGTCACTTACTGGCCGAAATTTTTATTTATACCATTTTAGAAAAAATAAATCAAATTACCGCTGAAATTGGAGTCTGCAACTTGAATTGGGGGACTCAAATCTGCAGCGATTCTTTACCCATAAACAGTACCATACAATTCTTGTTTTTCCAAATCCAGTTGTTGAATTGTTTCGAGATTCGTGCATAGAAAAATCAACTGTTTTGAAACATGTGCACATAAATTATTAGACAGCTGGATTTGGAATATTTTAGAATTATTGTCCATACCATTCGGATCGCAGCACCCATTAATTCCACTGTAATATATTGAAATTAGAGTTTTTGGGGTCCACCAATTCAATCTGCGGACCTCCATTAATGAATTGAGAGATTAAATTGACGACTCTGGTATTTTTTAAATTCTTCATATTTTGTAGTTTTTTTTTAGTTTTTGTTTATTTTTTTTTTAAATTATGGTATAAATAAAAATTTCGTCGCTGGTGAAATATGAAGTCAACCATTCAGGAGAGACCCATGAGCCCCTTATCCGGTTATCCCTGTTCCACTTAAAGATTTTGTTGCGAGTTATTCTTGATGCGGGTCATATAAACTGAATTTCTAACCCGCTACATATAAAAACATAGTAGTTTATTTTTAATCCAGTTAATTTGTCTTTAATTTACTCAGCTTCTAGAAGATTCAACATTTCCAGGTAACTCTTCTTCATCACTAAAAATGGTTCAGATTCTCTGCATGGTGGATTGGTGGTTCTCTATTTGTTTAATTTATTCATTTTTGGTTTTTTTTTTTTTTTAAGAATTGGTGTTTAGTCTCCATTTGGGATATTCTTTTCAGAGATCTAGTTGAATGCCACGTGCCCCTATGTTATTTTATTAAATTTTTTCGCTTTCATGTTTTTATTGAGTAACTGGTTCACAAAAATAAAAAAAAATTCCTTGGTTCACCGTCCCATTCTCTATTTTTTTTTAAATGAAACTATATTTTTTTTGTAAACCAAGGAAAATAAAAAACCTTGGACCAATTATACCATGCCACAATATTAAATTTTTTATTACCATCAAAAATTTTATAAAAGCGTATATTATATTGCATAGTAATAAGGGACATGTTTTATTTGCAAATAATTCGTAAAGAAAACGACTTTTCTTTTTTACTTTTCCGAACTGAACATCAAATAAAAAACAAAAAACATATTACATGTTTTAGTTGCAAATAAAATGCGGGAAAATGTATTCTACATTTTATACACGATTAATACGTGAATTAATTCGTGAATAAAACAAAAAAAAAACTAAAACAAAAGTTAGGTTTTTTTTTTAGATTTTTTTTTGCTTCCTTATGATACCAAATTATTCTTAAATTGCAAATTTTTTATCTCGTCAAATCGAATCCAAATAATTCATTTGCCGCGATGGTATATAGTAGAGCCAACCAGAGTCTTTCAGATAATTTACAGTTTACACCAGGGTTCTAAATAGCTAGCTAGAGCTACACAATAGCTGCGCTATAATTTTCTCGGATCTCAAAAGCTATAACGCTATTAACTATTTTTTTATAATGATTCTAAATAGCTAACTATGATTGCGCTATAATTTTTTCAGACCTTAAAAGCTATAGCACTATAATCACTATTTAGAACCTTAGTTTACACTAATCAAGTTACTCGTGCAATAATAATTCTAGGGGAATGAATAACAGAGGAAATCGAATCCTGTTACTTATAAAGACCCATTGGTCGTTACACCTTCGACAACATCGCCGCCTTGTTATCTCAGAAAATTCTCATGCTCGCCAACTGTTCGACGAAACTCCCCAGTTAGCTCTGAGTTTTATCTCCTTTCTTCTATTCGACAACAATTGAGGAAAGAAGTAGGAACTTTTGCTTTACAGATTGGGGGTTGGGAAATTGGCTCCAGTTGGTGAATTGTTGGAGATCCTGCTCTGTTTCTCGCTTCACCTCATACCCAAGAAAAAAAAAAACCACTTTGAACTTGGTAGGTGTTTGGCAAAAAATTCTCTTTGTTTTACCTCTTTGTTTCCCTTGGGTTTAATAAGCTGATTTGGGGCAGATTATTCCAAATAATTAGTTCGCAATTTCTATCTTTTGATCATTTAAAGCCTATTTTGCTCTGTTTTTTGTATCAGGAATTTCAGATTAGTATTGGTTATTTTCCAGCTGTGAAATAATATTGGTTAAACATGGCATATCAGGAAATTGCACCGTTCTGCTATTCACAGCCCATTGCCGGAATGGATAGCTCACAGAATGGATCTGGTGGGCCCCCGCCGTTCCTGATGAAGACATATGAGATGGTGGAGGATCCGTCGACTGACGACATTGTCTCGTGGGGACCCACCAACTCGAGCTTCATAGTGTGGAACCATCCGGAATTTTCGAGGGATTTGCTTCCAAAATACTTCAAGCACAATAATTTCTCCAGTTTCATTCGCCAACTTAACACCTATGTAAGTAAGCCTTTCTCAAATTATTTGTCAGATTGATTGAATAACAAGAGCCAAGAGATGTATTTGACCAACATCTAATATGAAATGTTTGATGAACAATTTGGCAATTTTGAAAATTTTGCTTGAGTCAATAATTTGAAAAATCAACTTTCTCTCACTATAAGTTTTATTATGCAAAATGGTTCTGCAAATACAGTGTACTGCCTTTGTTTGCATGGAGTTGTTTTGGATAGAGAAGTATCTTTTTTTTTATGTAAATAATTATAGCTTTGGGGATAGCTCTAAGAGGATAAAATAAGATTTAGTTACAGAGGATAAGAAAATGGCACACATAACATTGAAAGCAAAGTTAAAGTTACATAATTTAAATTTCAGAAAGTAAAATATATGTGAATTGATAATCAGTTCTCAGGTGGTTTTATTAACTTGTTTTATGTGTTTTTCCTATTTCATGCTGATTAGTCAGTGAAAGGGACAGGAAACAACTACTTACAATATTACATTATTTTTTTCCATGTTGTGATAACCATAAGCCATAAGGATGTTTACTATTTTATTAATTTAGTAATGCTTTGGATTTTTATAAAAATGCAATTATTCATGCACCAGCTTTTCTACACACAAAAAATGTTTATACTTCATTTTTGAGAGGTGTTTATAGGTTTTGACAAATATGTTTATATCTTATTATGTATGCAAATTGAGATTGCATGGAAATTTATATTGCATACAGTCAGTTAAACAAGTGTTTACACCTTTTATACAAAATATAAGCAACTTTTGTCATTAGATATAAACACTTTTAAAAAATATATATAAATATATTTTGGGATGCAAATAAGGATATCAGATATAAGAGTGTATATCGTTATCATATCCCTATATATAATTGACTTATCTTCTCATGCCTTATAGCTCAAGAAAGGAATGAATACTAGTATTAATAAACAAATTGGCTAGTTGACTAATTAATTTATGCTAATAAATGAAGTTTGTTAACCATCAACCTCTTAATTCATTGGGGAAGCATACTTTTATTTAAAATTCAATAATTTATAATGTGAACATCATAACTTTATTCTAATGACTTTTTCATGTGAAATGACCAATAACTGAATGACAAATTTTCCTGTTGCTAATGCCTGTGAATCACTTTTATGTTGATATTTATTTCAAATAATTGTTCCTTTTCTTTGTTTCTGTTAGTTGCAGAGCGATTGTATTAATTTTAATAATGTTTCTCATTTGCCTGTTTAATTTGTATATTTCTGGTTAATTATCTTTTTTATTTTATTCAAGTAAATATTCATTGGATGATTTATATGGATATTATTTTGATAGGTTGAACATAAATTTAAATAACTTGTCTATCTTTTCTTTTAATTTATCTACTTGGTTAGACACAGACCCTATCAAAATCTTGTATTTATAAAGTAGTTTTGGTTTACCAGAAAAAAAAAATGCTATGACACTTGAATTAAGGAGATAGGAGTAGGTCTGATGGGCATCGGACCTACTTTTAGGTTCAATTAGCTCTAACACCGTACGATTATCATTGAGATTTGTGCGCACGGAAACTGAATTATACTTGCATGGATTTTAATGAGTCCGCACGAATCTTGATGTAGATCTGATGGTCATTTCATCCATCGAAAAAGGTAGGTCCGATGGGCATCGGACCTACTCTCCATTCTGAATTAAGGAAACTAAAAGGAGTAAATTAAACCAGAAAGTACTTCGAATAACCCAAAATATATATAACAAAGGAAAAAAAAAAAGAATCAAACAAAATTTTGATACTTCTCCTAAAAATATTTTTTCTCATCTCTTTTTCAGGGTTTCAGGAAAGTCGACCCCGACCAATGGGAATTCGCCAATGAAGATTTTATTCGTGGCCAAAAACACCTCTTGAAAAACATCCACCGAAGGAAACCTGTGCACAGCCACTCGCTAAACAACAACTCACAGTTAGCTGATGAGGAGAGACATGAACTGGAGGATGAAATCGAGAGGCTAAGACGTGAAAAAATTTCTCTAATTGCCGATCTCCACAAACACACCGAGACCCAACAAAACATGGATCGGCGAATGCAATACTTAGAAAACCGCCTCCAAGCCATGGAAATGCGCCAGGGAAATTTGTTAAATTTTGTCAGCCAGACCATACAAAACCCGGGCATACTTACAAGTTTCGAGCCCCACAGCAAGAAAAGACGTCTCCCAAAAATTGGATCGAATTACGACCAGACACAGATCGTCTCTTCATTTTCGGCTTTTGAAAAGATGGAGACATCACTGAGTTATTTAGAAAATCTCTTTCGAGGTGTAAGTCAGGCTTCGGGTGAAGATGTTTGTTACTATGACTGCACTGAACCATGTGCACCTTCAGTTGTGTTAACTGAGATTGATCAGGTGCAGTCTGTTGAGGCTGACAAGTTTCTACTGGGACCCACTCCTGAACTGGAGGCATCCAGTTATGATGCAAGTACCACAGTTTCTCTGACAGAGTTACCAGAAATCGACATGAACTCAGAGCCTGAAGGACGTGGTAATAGGCAAGTGGAGTTGCAGAGAGACCGAGTTGCTGGAATTGCAAATACAAATGACACTTTCTGGGAGCAGTTCTTAATGGACCCAATGAATTGTGTTGAGGTGAAATCAGAGGAGAATTATGATGTAATGATGTCTGAAATCGGGAATGTTTGCTCGAATAAGAGTAGTGTCGATCGAATTATCGATAAATTGGGGCATCTCACACCAGCTGGACAAGCATGACAGTGTTTTTTTTTTTTAAATATATAATTTGAATTATGATTAGGTTGTTCATTATGTGTTTAATTTTTTTATGAGATGTTTTGTATGTATATATATGTTCTCTACTAAATCATTGTATAAAACGTTATTATTTTATCATTTTTGTAGGTTCACAGTAGAGGAAAATTGTCTATTATCAAACCAAGAAATATGGATTTTCTTGGTTTTTTTATAAACCAAGGCTCTCATGTTTGTTAAATTGTATTAATTTTTTCAAAATTAAAAAGGGAAGGCTTTTAGAGAAATTTTCATTGGTTGCTTCCTGATGAACTCTGTTTTCTCTTAGGAAACAATGTTGTACTAAAAACAGCTCAAGCTGACATATGCACAAACAAACTTAGAATAGTTATATACTAGGGTGCTCTTAAGTTCACCAAGATCCTTTGTGAACTCAACTCTAAAACCTATCGGATTAATTTCAAACGACGAATTCAAACAGTTGAAATCCTTCTATTTTACGAGTGATGCGTCTACATGTGAAAATTTTAAAGTTTCGAATTAATTTAGTATAAAATCAAGTGGTCAAAATTAGAAGGTTTATAAGTTAATTTTAATGCATTCATTTTTAGGAAGACTTTTGACCACTTGACACTATACAACTTTTATTTCAAATTTTAATTTTTTTTTGCATGTAGACACATCACTCGTAAGGTAGAAGGATTTCAATAGTTTGGATTCGTTGTTTGAAGTCAATCTAATAGGTTTTAGAGTTGAGTTCATGGTGAACTTAGTAGCACCGTAGTTCTACTCCATTCTAATAACCAAACAACATATTAAACTAACAATAAGAACATCATTAATTATACAACACTATTACTACAAGAAATAAACAAACCCAACATTGCATAAACATCATTTTTTTAAAATTACGTTGATTCAAAACATAATTTAGAGCACTTTAGAAAATTATAAAAATATATAATTTAATTATATTACCATTTGAAAGGGGGCTCTTTTTTTTTTTTAGATTTCCAAGTGGTCCTAACAACTCTTTCTCAAATAGAAAGAAATCAAGACATTAATCCATGCATGCAAATGACATGATCATGTACAACAGATAAAATAAAATATTGAAATGGATCCATCAAATACCCAAGTTGATAAGATAAACATTGAAGTAGTTTTCTAATGAAATTTGAACTAGATGATGACATATATTAATTTTTCTGTATTGGCGCTGTAATTTTACACTGTATACAGGTGTATATATATATATGAATGCAATTCTACATTGGAGAAAAATTAAGGAAATTATATATAGCACATGATACAAAAATTCTACCATCAACAAGAAAATTCTTGCATAAAAATACCTTAACATAATATGTACAATTGTATATCCTTGGTAGAAGGCCTCTCTTTTATTAACTTAATATTCTCTCTTTCTTGCATAAAATACACTAATAGCTACAACACTACTGATGAACATACACAAAAATTGATCCTTAAACCTTCAAATATGACAAAACATCAATGCCCGACACCAGGACTCGGTACCGATCGTAGTATCCTCTCATGTTCACTCAACCGTTGCGTACCAGTCTTCCTAAAGCTAGGAGAAGATATCCGAAGAACCAAACCGCCTTTGAAATATTGTACCTTTGCCTCCTCCTCCTCCTCCTCCCTACTTAGTAGCATTCTCCCTTGAGCAACAACTGTCAATATCAATAGAACATGAATCAAAAGAAGGCCAAGTCTCATTCTAAAATGGAAGATGCAAAAGAGGATAATGACTTTAGAGAAAGAAGAAAATAAATGAAGGGCATGAACTTTCAAGGGAGGTGTGGTGATGATAGTTGGTTATAAGGCGCAGTCAAATAGGAATGCGTCAGCACTTCACCTGCTTCTCTACTCGCTTTATTCCAATTGGGCCGTTGAAAACCTCCTATAAATAAATTAATTAATTAATTAGTGAGAAATGTTTCCAGTTACAAAAAAATGTACTTCAATAAACTGCTTGTTGTGCATAGTGTATTGATAACAAAAAAAAAAAGAATTCAAGTTATTCGAAAAAGGAGCAGTAAAGGATCATATGAATGATTATGTTAAAAAAAATTGGACCAAATTAATTAATTTGATTTTTTTAAACAATTGATATAAAAAAAAAAATTATATTGGACCACCCCGGGTTTGAGACATCCCCTCCAAATTTGGATTGCCTAACCCGGATCGTGCGGACTCGTGGACCGGGGAGATCCGTGGATCGGAAAGACCCATGGACTGGAAGGTTTTGATCCGGACCGAACCGATCCGTTTGCATAACTAGTTGTTGTACAACTATAATCTACCCTCTTTTTTTTGTCAATTAGTTAGGATAGGATTATGACTTAACTTCTTGACAATAGTAGCAACCAAATCCAAAGCGCTCTTCAAATGAAAAGTGTATATTGTTAATTTTTTTCTCCCTTATTTAGAATTGTGTATAAATGAGATGCAAATTGTCATAGTGTTAATAAATTTGTTTTGTATATAGAGCCTACACCTCTAAAGTATGTCTTGAAATAGTGTGTAGTGTATATGATTTAGTATATCAATTTGATGTATAGTTTATAATTGTTTTGACAATTATAATTTTTTAAGATATAGCAAAAAAAAAAAAAAAATTGGTGTATAATCAATTATTTTTCCAATCGCGGAAGCAACACATATTCAAATCTAGTTCTTACAAAGATCAATTCAATATTTATTGCCAAAAATGCATATATTGTAGTTTTAATTTGATTGCTAAGAACATTAATTGTGGTATATTTTCCAAATTTTATGTTTTATGGAGAAGAATGAGAAGATACATATGTTATAATTGTTAATTCAGGTATGAAAAACATTAATTGTGGTAATTTGTTTGGAGATAATTGATTGATTTTTGTTAGGCATATAGGTTTGGTTCTTTAATTTAATTTTTTCTGTTATTAACACGCTACTCCTCTATTTACGGATCTGTAACTGTTGCAATTCTTTAGCTGTGAACAGTACACTAAAATTCCTGTTTTTCCAAATCTAATTGTTGAATTATTTCGAGATTCATGCACAGAAAGATCAGCTATTTTGATATACGTGCACATAAAATATTGGACAAATTTGAAAAAACAGAGATTTTAGGATTACTGTTCCTAAATTCGGATAGCAGCAGATTTATTTCCTCTATTTACATATTTTGACCTTTTACAAGTGTTTTTGCTTTGAGGTACATTAATTGTGCTTTGGTTATCAGCCCTCAATTACAATTGATTTAAAGAAAAAACAAATCCTCCTACATTTCAGTGGATATATTTGCTAATTAATGCTCAGTCTAAAAGTCACCTAGCCGCACGGCGAACCTTTAGAGATCCATTTCTTATGCCTTTTCTCAATGTCACTTTATGTAGCGAGTAATGATTGTGTGATAAAATGACTCGCTACAAGTTCTGTTGAAGAAAATTTATCAAGAACAAACAAACTAAACATCAAAATGGGGTTTTAATTTGTCTGTCCTTGAATTTATGCACATTTGAAGATTTGTAGATTAGATCCTAGACCAAGGGGATTTGGAAAAGCTGTCGGCGTGAGGATTAATTAAAGATTGGTGTTGAAATTGGGACAAAATCCAACAAAAAAATTGGCCTCTGCTTTTCAATGTTGTTGAAAATTCCTGTTTGCAATGAACGGTCAAGGGGAAAAGTAAGAGTGTTGGTTTGCACATGACATATGACATGACTTTCCTTAGATTTTTTTTCATTTTTGGTTGTTTATTAGCTTGACTTGTAAGTTGTAACTAAATTAATTCGAGAGAAGTGTGAACTGGGGAAAGAATTTTCTTATGAGAATGTTGTAGAGTTGTGAATTTCCTCAAATGGTGGGTTCAAATTTGAATGGATATGCTAGATTCCAGACACATGATTGATGTTTACATTCCGGTTTCAATTAATTTGGGGGAAAGTAACAAGTGTCGAAGAAATGTAACTTCAGAATAAGCATTTTTTTGTCATATCTCTATTTTTATATTTTGCACGCCAACAACTGAAATTAAAAAATAAATTTTCAGATTTAATATCATACTTTCAATCATATAATATGTCTTATTTTGATTAAATATATCCGTTTTATGTGTAGAAGTCTCAATTCAATTAAAAACATACTTGTCACACATATTGCTATATAGTTTGTTACAATTAAAATTGAATAAATTTCTAGTGATCTATTTCCTTATTTCTTCTTAAATCTATATCTGATTCTTGCAATTAAATTATTTTCTTATTTCTTCATTTCTCCTCTTCCTCTTTATTTTCGACAATAAAAATGGATTTTTTTTTTATCTTTCTAACTCTGTAAAGAAAATCATTTTTTCTGATATTCTACATTCATTTTGTCAAGAGAAGAAATAATATTTATTAGAGCTACTGTATCTTTGGAAATAGATGAATAGCAGATTTTGTACTGATTGAAACAATTATATATTTCCGATCTGGAGAGAAAATGAAGAATATATAAAACTTTCGTGCAGAAAAATGTTCTATAGAGAAATTTTCTTTTTTAAAATAATTTTCATTAAGAATATATTTGTAGAGAAAATCCTTATTTGAATCATTTAATCATATATTTCCCAATTTTGTTTTTTAACATATCATTTCTCCTCTAAATATTTAAATCATTTAATGATCTGTCTTGCTTATAAAGAAAATTAGATATTAAATCGTATTGTGCTTTGTGTTAAATTTTCCAACTCCACGGCTAACATAAGACGAGAAGCATTGTGCAATGAAACTTATAAGTTAAATTTAATAATTTTTGAATTGGAGTGGTATCAATTCCTTCGTTGCTTACTGGTACAGTTATCCTCATCAACTCTAATTTTTGAATTGTGTTAAATTAGAGGATTACACTGGCAATGATACTTCGGAAATTATTTTTTTTTTAAATAATTCCTCTTGTTATCCTCATCATATTTTTTTTTTCAATAATTCTGAATATACTTTTTTTTAGAAATTAAAAGAAATAATTCTTCGGAAATGGAGTGATTATTTTTGTCTTCGAAAAATAATGAATACCGGTAGTGTAGTTCTAATGTTTTTCAGACATTGTACCACATCTTAACTCCAAATTTGTCCGAAAATTATTGAGACAGCATCGTTGGTGCGGTTTCATCTATTTTTCAAATAAAAACAATAAATTTCTTTTCGAAGATTTGATTTTTTTTTTCTTTTACAAATTTCTAAAAGAGTTCCTTAATTAATATTCTCTTTGGCAATCACCATTGATTCTTGTGTATAAATATAGCATATATTCAGTTGCTTGATCCTTTGGAGCTCAAGTTGGATCCCAATTTTGTGATCCTCAACTTACAAATTTAGCATTCGAAAATTTCCAGCATATTGTTGTACTTCTCTTGGATTCAAGTCAATAATCTCAAGATAAATCTTTATATAGCATATTCATTTTAACATTTAAATTTAATTTTATAGTTTTGTAGTTTAAAAATAAAAACATAATAAAAACACACACAAAAATAAAAATAAAAAAATTGAATCCTCCTTATTAACCATACACTTTTCATCAATTTACTCACGCGTAGTGCTGCACAATAAATTTGTAGTTCGTGATTCGATTCGAGTTTGATTCGAAAAGAATAAAAAAATCGATTTGAAATTAATTCAAACCAAACTCAAACTGGACCTGGTTTGTTCGAAATAGGTTCGCAAACTATTCAAGTTCAAATCTCAACGTAGCGTGAACCGTTGATTTCCGCTGATGACTTATGTTCGCTGATTACTTAAAAGTTAAAACATAAGACCGTTCAGCCATAAATCATAACTCATAAGTCGTGATTCTTGTTCTCAATTCTAAAACTATAGACGACTATCACCTCTCACTCTCGGCGACTATGATTACTCTTCTTTGTCATAAAAAAGTTTACAAACAATTCGAAATTGAGTTCGTTAAAAATTCGATTCAAAATTAATTCAAACTGAATTTAGTTCAACATTAATTCAAGTCAAATTCAAATTGGAGTAAGTTCGATTCGATTCAATTCGTTTGCAGTGCTACCCACGTGGCTTTATTTTTTTTTTTTTTCATGTTTCAAACCAAGAAAATCTCCATAAATAAAAAATCCTCTTCTCATCGCGTTGTTGTCGGTACAGGTAAGCTTGATGGTGAACCAAACAGAAGTTTGGAAGCATCACACATGTCATATAAGTCCTCCATGTAATTAACCAGTGTTGTAAAAAACAGACTTAATGGCCGATTAATCGGCCGTTTAATCGAAAACGGCGGTCAAACCGTTCCGAATACGCTTAACGGATGCCTGTTGGCGGAAAAAAACGATTAATCGGCCGTTTATTCCCGTTTATTCCCGTTTTTCCGTTTATTCCAGTGAATTTTTTTTTTTATTGTGTGTAATAATAAGGTTTCTAAATCATGTATTGTAATTTTATTTGTGCTTGGATATTCATCCAATATTTTTTATATATGTTTTTTTTTTCTTCTTACTTACTTTGAAATTGATTAATTCTTCTATTATTTATATACCATTTTTTTTTACTTACTAATGTAATTTTTACAATTAGTAGACATGTTTATTTATGAAATTATGTTATTATCATAAATTAAATTTAGTGATTTTATGTTGGAATGTTTTCTTTCTTTCAAATAATATGTTATTAGTATTTGAAAAACCTTAATTCTCAAATTTATTTCTCATTAAATAAATGTGTTACTTACACATGCAAAATGATTACGTGTTACGAAGAAATAAGCATAGTGTCATGTTATAATAATAAAACTAACTTAAATTAAGTTTATTTGATAAGTTTAATGAGTTAAATAAATAATTTTTAATAAATTATGATATATATACATATATTTAATAAAAACGTTAAATTGTCCGCATAATTCCGATTAATCGGCCACATACCGATTAATCGCTTGGTGGTACCCCGTCCGTCCGACGACCGCATACCGTTATTTACAACACTGTAATCAACACCTTTCTTTTGAAACTACCTTCTTATCATCCTTCTTTTCCCACAATTTCACATCATTATCATGAACATGACATTCTTATGATGAAGATGATTTAGTTACTTACAATTGAGATAGGAGTAGGTCCAATGGCTTATAGGTCTAATTAGCTCTAACACTATACTATTAGCATAAAGATATGTGCGCACGGAAATTGAAATAGACTTGCACATATTTTATTGTAGTTTGCATAACTCTTGATGCAGATCGAATGGTCATTACACCCTTGAACCAAAAGAGGTCTGATGAGCATCAGACCTGCTCTGAATTCCTTACAATTATCATTATAATTGTTATTATATTCTTTTTTATATGATTATTATTTACATCATTGTTATTGTTACTATTTTTTATCATTATTATCATTTCTGTTTTTATCATTAATGTATACTAACAATTTGATTGTAAAAATTGTATTTACAACGAGTTATGTAATTCTAATATTATTATATCCGTTTTAATGGTCCAACCCAGTATTAAAAGCTTATTTCGTTTTGATCGACCCATAGTCCTATTATGTAGAATTGAATAATTTTTCAGAAGTTGTCTTTTTTATTAAGGTTCTAAATTGTAATTATCACATCATCGCGGAAAGACTAAATAAAAAGCTATCGTGAATAGCATAGTTATAACAAAAGCTATCATACATACGTTTTTTTGTTTAAAAAAAGTTTTGTTTTATATTTCTACTAATTATCAACATTATTTAAAGTCTCATATAACAATAAGTAACGTAAAATTAATTAAGGAATTAGAATATTCATATTGAACCAATACAAAATCCAAATTACTATTCAAAATATTCTTAATAATATTATAAATCATCTATCTTTTTCCATTCAAAATAACTTAAGCATCATGACATAACTATATATCTTTTTCTATATAAAATAAAAAGCAATTCAAACTTTGAAAAAAAAATTGATCCTTAAAAAAAATTAGTTCGGACCTTTAAATAAAAGCCTATGTACCATAGCATGCGCTATAGCGCGTAGCATGTAACGCAAGTAGCGAACTGTTATTACCGCTATAGCGGACGTAGCTGAAATAGCGCACTTTTATTCCATAATTTAGCGTTTAAGATCCGAAAATGATATAGCGCACTATTTAGAATACTGTTTTTTCACTCTCAAATGCTTGGGGCAACATTGACTGTTGCAACACTCTTCAGTTCATGAAATCCCTTGGATTTAATGAAAAAAGATCAGTAGAAAAAAAAGGTCGCGTTCATTTAATTTTGAAAAAGCAAATAAGTAGTATAATTTTATTTGATTAAATTTTGGATTGGTAAAAATTCTACTGATTCAAAGTTTTTTTTTATCGAGTCATCTTGAATCCCCTGATGTCGAAAAAACTTTCGCCTTCGAACAATAGTTACCATCAAATTTCTTGCATTTGTTGCCACAGAGGATCTCAGGCAAGTTTTTTAGAATTTGGTAGAATTTCTTACATTTGGTAGAACTTTTTCCTTAAATTATTTTATAACATTTTCTATAAATAAAAAAAAAAACTCCCTGAGGTGGGTTCTTCTGAATCGGCGGTCCCACCTGAATTTGACAATCTACGGTACTTCTTGTACTATTATATTGAGGCCTGTTATGAAGTATGACTGTATGAACCATATATTATTTTCATGAATTTGCAAAAATGACTCTATATTTTCCTAATTTCAAACCCCTGCGGATCTGGCAAGCAAATCTCATCGCGTGATGTAATTATCAGTACAGGTAGCTTGATGGTGAACGAAACGGAAGTTTGAAAGCTTCACACATGTCATATTAATAAGTCGTCCATGTAGTCAACACCTTTCTTCTCGCGTTGTAGCACTTGAAACATTCTGACCTCAAATTCCTCATCCATCACATCATCTACAAACCCACTTAATTAAGGGTGCGTATCCTCCGAGATATCTCAATTTTTTGCGTGACCGACGTGTCCGGTGCCTATTCGGGGAACCATAGGGGGGCAGTATTATTTGAGCTTTGAGATTCGTGTAGAATGTATTTGAACGATTGAGATATTCCAAAAGGTCACGCAAAGTTTGAGATATCTCAGAGGATGCGAATTCCTTAATTAATTAGATCACATATTAGACAGTTTTAGCACTTCATCTCTAAGCTTGGACCTTTCTTCGTTGCTACCTATGTTGTATGGACACAGACTTATCAGATACGAAACAAATATACTGATATGTAAATTTTTAAAAATTCTGAATACCATACGGCTATTATATATATTTTATTTTAATCATTTTATTAATTTAACATTTGTTTTATATAATTAAACAATATTAAAAATCAACACAAGTAAATGTTAAATATAAAAGTTAGTAGTTTCAAACAACAAAAATGCTATAGTGCTGTGAGAAAGTGATATGTTAACCAGTAGATCATGGGTTTGATTCGTAGTTGGTATAAGAAGAAAATTTTGTCATATGTGGTGCACCATGGTATTTCGACCGTATCATTCCGTTTCAATACGTATCAGAGCCGTATCAAACTATTTCAATCCGTATCGGAGTTGTATCAGATAGCCAGAAATATGTCAGTTGGTGTATCCAGTACGTACCGAGTCTGTATCGTACCCGTACCACAGGTCCCAATTTGAAGTATATGAGTAATATAGATAATTGCTACCTACTTTCACTCAATTTCATATCATAATCATCAACATGATAATTATTATGAATAATAATAATAGTTAATTACAATTATTATTATGTAAAAATTGGTTAATTTTGCAGAAGTTGTCCTTTTACTCTCAAATGTTTGGGACATCATTAATTAATAATTAAAGAAAAAAGGTCAGTAGAAAAAAAAACAGAGTGCTTTCTTGTAATATTGATTTTCTTAATAGGGTGGTTCATGGTTGAGTTGCTAACTGGTAAAAGCTCAATTTTATATATCATGCAGCCGGCCTAGTGCTAGCGGTACTTTTCCTTTTTAAGTTTTAACTGATAAAAAAAAACAAAATGAAACCAATGGTAGGCCATCATAGATAAAGTAGGCCATCATAGATAAAGTAGGCCTGATCACCTTTTTGGGCCCATTTTTAGTCGGTTACTGCTTACTAGAGTGCACACTATTTGTAGTCTCGTAATTATCTATATTTTCTTTAATCGTACACTTTCTAGTTTCTATTATATCTATTAGTCTAAAGACATATGAAAGTGTGTTATATTATAAAAAGGAGGGATTCACTTACATTGTGTTTTGTCGCAACGGATTACATCTTATATTTTTTTTAATTTTCAAAGTCTAAATAATTGATCTAAACCGTTTAATACAATCTCCATATTAAAATGTTCTTGGAGACTAAATTGTATTATTTTTTTATTTTGTTTACTATTAATTAAGTATTTTACAAAATTGTTGATTTCAAATCATTGAATTATTGTATCCATCTTAATAAATAGTATAAAATTAAAAATATATATATAAAATTAGCACATTTAAATATATCCATCATGTTCAATAGTTTGGATAGACTGTTTGGGTTTTGAAAATACAGAGTATAATCTAGTGTTACAAGAAATCAGTGTAAGTGCATCCCTCCTCTATTATAATTTGGCAAGTCTTAAATCCAGGGGCGTACCCAACTTAGGGAGGAATTTATAGATACGGACTGATTTTTTTTTTTCTGAATTTTTTATTTGTAATTAATGTTAAATTTAAGATTAAAATTATGATAAATTTCTTAAATTCTGACTGGTAATTAGAATTAGAAGTTAGAGAATTGGAAATTATAATTTAGAGCATTGAATAATTAGAAATTAGAGTATTATTTTTTATCTAGTAACCGATTAGCTAATGAATTTGAACCCGATTAACAACTTAAATCTAATTCACTATTTTTTTTTTACTTCCTTGATAAAATTCTGAAACCGCCCCTACTTAAACCTATTTTTATTAAGTATATAGTCCGCCAATTGATTAAATATTCTTTTAAAGGGTTTTAGATGCTTTATTTATTTTTCTCTTTATCTTTTTTTATTTTCAAAAAATAATTATCTTTATCATACTTCCACTTGTTAACATCATAAAAAAGTAAATTCTTTAAATCTAATTAAAAGAATTTTTCTGACGCGGTCAGCTTGTAGAACCAAATATATGAAATCAGTTCACTTGCAAATTTACTTAAAAGGTCTCAAATGTTATATATTTCGAAGACAACATAAACAAATACCATTTTGAAAACCAAAATTTCCTAATTAGTTCTCACAAGATGAGGACTCATTCTTTAGTTTGAACCATAGTGACAAATCAAAAGTTCGGATTCGGTTCAGTTCGGCGGGATCAAAAATTCGTGATTCGGGTATAATTCGGGAATGATTTGGTATAACAAGGAAGCAAAAAAAAAAAAATCACAAAGAAAACCCCTCAAAAAAAATCTAAAAAATATATATATTTGTTGGCATATTTTCCGTGATTTATTGCTAATAATTCGTGATTCACGTTTTATTCGCGCATCATTTGGTAAAAGTTCGGTTAAACGTTTAATTCGTAGTTCGTTTCGAAAATCCCTAAAAAATATTATATACGCAAATTAATTCGCATTTTAAACACGCACCTTGTTACTATGGTTTGAACAGTGATCTAAAATTGCATGTTTTATGATGACGTTATTAAAGAGAGCGGAGCATGTCCAAAGCTCTTTGGATTGCATCATTGTCCAAAGAGTTCTTTATATTATCTGATTAAATTCAAATTTGATGGATTGTGATTATGAATTTATTTCTCTTCAAACATGAAAGAAAACCATTTATATTTTGTTTATTCTGAAAAGCGCAATAGAGTTACTGGACATCTCTTTTAACAATTTTCCTTGTTCAACATCATAAAAAATAATAATTAAACGAGTAGAACTAGGGTGTTCCTAAGTTTATCAAACTTCTTGTCAACTTGACTCTAAAATATATCGAATCGACTTTAAACGATGAATCCAAACCATTGAAACTCTTCTACCTAATGAGTGATGCGTCTACATGTAAAAATTTTAAAGTTTCGAATTAATTTAATATAGAGTCAAGTGGTCAAAAGTTTAAGGTTTATAAATTAATTTTAATGCATTCATTTTTTGGACTCTTTTGACCACTTGACTCTTTATTAAATTAATTCGAAACTTTAAAATTTTCACATGTAGACACATCAATCATTAGGTAGAAAAATTTCAACGGTTTAGATTCATCGTTTAAAGTCGATTCGATATATTTTAGAATCAAGTTCACAAGAGGCTGGGTAAACTTAGGAGCACCCTAGTTCTACTCTAATTAAACAATAGTGTGCACCTATTTTTTGAAGAGTAAAAAAGATAGTGTAGAATCTTTAACAGCAGCATAACAATTTCTTTACTTAATTTTTATGTTTTTTTTACATTATTAATTTCCAAAAGTTTCTCTCTCATATAAAAATATCTTAAAGGTCTATAAGAGTTTGCTTTTCATATTATTTCAAGCTAATTATATTTATCTAAAAACTAAAAAACAAGAAAAAATAATTAAAGTATTGACAAATATATATTTTGTTCATCATTTTCATAACTCACAAATACTAATATATTTAACTAGTTAATTAGAGTAACAAAAAAACAACCATTGATAAAATTGAAAATTTATTTACTGAAATATTAAATTCGATAAAGTTGATTTCATGTTACTTTATTTTTTGTATAATATTGGTTTTTTTTATTTAATAGAAAATGAGAATTCGAGAAATTATTGAAGGCTTTCATTTATTAGAATAATAGAGATATTTAATATAAGATTGTATTTTGAATTTTTAACTGATAAAATTGGATATATTTATTATTTCATTAAAAATCAATTAATATAGATGTATTTATTTCAACAATTGATTTTTCTCTAACATCTTATTTTATTAACATTTTAATGAAATTGTATAAAATATTATTATATAGTCGTGCATTTCTTTTTACCTATAATTTTCACAAAAAAACTATATTTATTGTAACAAGTTTAATATATATACTATACATATCATGAAATTTGTGTGATTTAAACAAATTATACTCACAACTAATAAATGAGTTATTCTTGTTGGCAGTATGTTTGAATGTTTATTTTGCATGAAATAGATTCATGAGATAGTGCATGTATGAAATGAAATTTGTTTGTCTTGACTTGTTATTTTTATTGCTTTTCTATTACAAATTTATGTCTAATAAATTCGGATTAATACAAACTATGGTTGTGGCCAGTGTTGTAAAATGCAGTTTATGCGGCCGCATATGAGTATGCAGTTCGATTCCGAATAAAAATTTCCATGCAGTTTCAAATATGCGGTTTCGCATATACGGCCCAATAAGCATATGTGCAATTGAGCCGCATATGTCCGCATATGTGCGAATTTATTGTATGAATAATTTTAATGGGAATATATTGCATGTTTTGAGTGCAAATTAATTAATATATAGTTTAAAATTCACATATATAAGTCCGCATGAAATTCCGCATATGTGGCTGCATACCGCATATGCGGTTTGCAATGACCTTCTGCATTCATGAATAAAACCGCATTTTACAACATTGGTTGTGGCTTCCTTCAAATTCTTGGAGTGACCAAGTCAAAAGAATGTAACGAAGTTTTCAGAAAGGAAACCAAGGAGAAAAAAAAAAAAAACTAATATATATTAAATTCTTATTAAAAACCCAAAGATTCGCATATCTAATTTATTAAACAAAAAAAGGATTATAACTATTTATAAGGTAATAGTTTGCAAACATAATTGTTAAAGAAAAATCACCACAAACACAAGGAAAAGAAGATGAAACATTTTGAAAAATAAATTAAAATATAAATCCTAAATAACTTACAAAAGAAATGTATTTTACATTAGATGGTATTCCAGAAGGAATCAGGCCTGCTTGTGTTCATGCATGATGATATTATTTAATTCACCTGCCATTTTTTTCCTATAAATTTACTAGATTTATTTGTATGAGTGTTGTAAAAAATGAACGTTAATTAAGACTGATTAATTGACTGATTAGTCATTGGCGGTGATTTTATGTATTTTTCCGACTAATCGAATGATTATTTCCGATTATGGCTGATTATTTCGGATTAATCGCTTGGTAGTATTTTGTTTGTCGGACGAGCGCCTACTGTTATTTAGAACACTCATTTGTATAATAGCCGTTAATTATTTTGTCTGGAACGAAGGAATATATTTACGCTTGATCGCAAAGAAACCGGACCTTCCATCAAACCCGCAACACAAACTCTTACAAATCGCTATAGATGGTACGTAACATGAGATCTAGAAAATGCGAATTCGAATCCTCTGAGAAATCTTAAACGTTGTGGGACTTTTTGGAATATCTCAACCGTTCAAATACGTTCTGCACGAATCTTAAAGCTCAAGTCCCCCAGGCTGCCCCCGACACGTCGGTCACCCAAAAATTGAGATATCTCAGAGGATATGGACTCTGAAAATGCACCGCTGAGGTTAAATGGCGGGAGTAAATTCAAAACGGCCGAGGTCACACGCGGAGTGCATTCCCAACAAGTCCAAATCTTATCTGAATTAATACCAACCACCTCCGTAAAGCGAATCATTACATTCGGGGCATAGTCTTGCTACATAGAAATAAATTTTGTATCCGGCATAGAAAATCACATTGCACTCCGTCTTCTTCAAGTTCTTCACACAAGTTCACGCACACATCCCAAACAGCAAGTCAGCTTTGAAATCGTCCCCAGTCACGCCTCTCTTTCTTCGTTTCTTGGATTCACGCTCCATTTATTCAATCCTTAATTGCTATCTCTTTATCTCTTTATTTAAGAAGATTTTGCTCCAATTCAGAAAATCTCAAATTTAGTAAATCCCAAAAGGAAATATGAGGTGGGAACGAAGAAGAAAGCAGATTAGCCCGGATCAAATTCCAGAGCAAAAACCAGAGAAAGAGTTCTCTTTGCTTTCCTGTTTATTATCCACATTATTATGCTTTTCAATTCCATGCTCGCCCAAAGAATCAAATCAACAACACCCAAAACCCCAAATTCCTAAACCTGATTTGAATCCAGAAACAAAATCACACTCTGTTCCAAATCCAAAGGCCAGACCTCATCCTCGGCCCCGATCGGCACAACACAATTTTGACATAACCAGAAGATCAAAAGTCAGTTACAGGGCTCCAAATCGTTATGGCCCGGCAGTCATATACGGTCTTGATCCGACGGTTCAGAGACGACGAAGCATCGGTGAAAAGGCAGCTAAGGTTGATGAGAAGGATTTGGAAGGGTTTGCTGTTGCCAAGAAATCGAGCAATCCTGAGAAAGATTTTAAGGAATCGATGGTCAGAATGATACGTCTGAAGCGTATCAGTCGGGCAGAAGATCTTGAAAATTTGTTAGCTTGTTACTTAGTTTTGAATTCAGATGAGTATCATGATGCGATTGTGAAGGTTTTTCGACAAGTTTGGATTGAAATCAGTTCTACGAGGCTGAGGTCAAGGCGGAGGCCGGTTCATGCAAACCGGCGTGGATAATAATTGTGTGTTTGTGTGTGTGTGTTTTTAATTTTGCTTTGTTTTTTTTTTTTTGTTAGCTTCTACTTAGAAGTTTATTAGTGAAGCCTTGTTTGAAGTGGCTTTCATTTTACTTATTCAATTTCTAATTGGTATAATTAAGCTAGAAAATGTAGCCGTGTATGTAGAGAGAGGGGGGTGTCCGATGCCCATTGGACCAGAACAGTGTTCGATGGGAAGTTCTACCGTCTGATTTACTTCAAGATCCGTGCATATCACTTTAATATCCGTGCTATTTTTCTTTAATATCCGTGCACACAGATTTTGAAGTAGATCGGACGGTAGAAACTGCCCATTGAACACTGTTTTGATTCGATGGGCATTAGACACCCCCTCTTCCGTGTATGTAAGGTTTCAATACAATTGAGCGTTCCACTTGTGCTAATAGAAACTTTTTACTTTAAAATTTTATCATTTCAATTGAGTGCATGACATACTTTATTATTTAGAAAAATTTACATCTAAATTTTGAATTCTCAATATCTTTTGACATTTTAATCAAATAATATAGAAAGTTTATTTAAAAATATAATAGACGAAAATGTTGTTGATTGATGAAAATGCTTTTTTTTGTGATTTTGATTAAAATAAAATTATAACAATCTCACAAAAAGATATGTGTATATTATATGTAAATTTATAAAAATAACTAAATCATATTTACGTAATAAATTTATTATTAAAAATGCAATATTAATTAACAAAAGTTAATAACTGAAATATGAAATATGATTAGATGTATTTAACTAATGAGATCTAAATCAATTACACTTGTAATAATAAAAATTATATTATACTTTAATGTTCAAACTAAGGTGGCAATGAGTCTCCTTTCAGCTCTTATTGACTTACATATATAATCCACTTATGGTATGGTTTTTGCAGTTGACATTGTTAGGGACTGACCCATACCACAGTGAAATCACTCAAAATGTGACGTGTGTCATTGTGAGATTCGAACTCAATCCTTACAAAACATACATAACAGATGATTATGATAATGGCATGAAATGAATTGAAATGAAAATTCTGTGGATATACAAATTAAAAATTATATTCATAACCATATTACACAAATTATGACTGTATCACCCGCTTGGAAAGTTGGAACCAAAACTAGAAAAAAAAAGACAAACACACTAAAAAATTGATATAAAAATGAGAATACAATTAAAAAAATGCATAATATTACTATTTTTTTTAACCCTTTGATTTTCTCTGCTTTCTAATTTGAGAATTAAAAATGCATAAAATCATAAATAGTTATATAAACATGCCTTCTATACAAAAATTTCTTTTAGAAAATATTATTGTCAACATTTTACCAATATGTAGCAAGTGATAACGAAATATTATTTATATAATTTATAGATATTTTAAGTAAAAATTAAGTAACACATGCATGACAAATCATGCAAAACTCATAGCACATGCCAAATTTGTGTTGATGTTACTTTTAAAATAAGGCTTGTTCAACGTCTATTGATATTAAATTTCGAATATATATATTAAATTTGGAAAATACCGGGGACCAAACTTGAAAAATATACAATTTTTTTATTTGTTATCGATATAAATTAATTTATTACTTTTACTACAATACATAATTATTTTACATGTTAAGTTAAATTATGTTTTCAGTGTAAATTGAAATTAGAAAACTATACTTTTTATAAATACTAATATGCATATTATTTAAAAAAAATGACAACATATGAACATAAGATCGTTAAAAGTCAAGTAATACTTGCTTTTTTTTTGGGCCTTCTCTCATCATTTCTTCTTCTGCTTCTTACAACAAAATTGGATTCTTTGGTGATTTTAGTATTGAACACACGTTAGATTTCAGATATGCTTTGCTAATCTTGTAAAACTTGTAAATTTATCATAATCTTTGCAAGATTCACCACAGATAAATGAAAAATATATTATTTGAGTGAGGCTGTGGATATATATCGCTATTTTTAAAGTTCAGACAATCAACTCGCTGTTAAATTAACATAATCAACATGTTAAAATATACTTGTAGAATAAATTTTACATTTTGTAGATTCTTTTTACTATTTTTTAAGATAAGTTAAAAATTATATCCGCTTTTGAAAGGTCCACCATTTATAAATTTTTAAACGATTTTATCTAAAAAATAGCAAAACAAATCTTAAAAAAAAATATAAAATTTGATCTGCAAATATATTTTTATATCAAAATCATGTTAAATGGTTCAATCGATTATTTGAATTTTAAAAACAGATATATGAATCTATAGCACACACCACTATGTAATATACAATATTACTATAGCCTTATTTAATTTTATGAAATTATCGGAAATTAATTGGTACAAATGTACTATTCATTCGATTTGGTATTATAGAATATACTATCAGCGTTCTAAAAGGTTGTTTGGAATATATTTGTGTAAAGGTACATATAGCATAACTTCATATACAAATTTATTTGCGACATAATTCACGTCATACAAAGAAGATTAAATTAAATATTATATTTATCATAATAAAGATGTTATTATTTCTTGAGCATTTGCCAGTTCAACAGATATATTTTGTGGCCGGTATCATATATATATATATATATATATATATAGACTGCATACATATTTTATTATACAAATAATGGACTGCATAAGCATATGCTCTTCATACCACCGTATTTTAAAACTTTGTATTCCACTAAATATACTTTTAAATTTTATATTTAAGTATATTACTTGCTAGAGGCCTGCCCCCCTTCTTCCTCCCCTTCTATAAATAATTATTAATTTGATTTTGTCATGGTGTTTTTTGTTTTAGAAAATATAGGAAATAATAAGTATTAAATGAATTAAAGAGTAAGTTAGTCATGGTTGATGATTTTATAAAATTTGACAGTAATGTTAATAACACCACCTTTAAGAAAATTTGTTCTTTGTTTTAAATATTATTATATTTTTGCCATTTGTCCTTTAACAAATTGATCACATTTTACATAATTTTTTTTAATAACTGTAAGAATAAAAAACACCATAAAACAATTATAAACAAACACGGTATAAAAAATCAATAATTTTAATAGTGCATGCGTCATAAGAAATAGCAGAATAAGCCTCGTACAAATAAGTAGAGAAATACAATTAGTGGTGGCAATAAAACTAGTACCTCGTGGCTCTTTTGTGACTCGTATCTGGCTCTCTCGCTAACAGCTCGATCATTACTGGACTGATTTGTTAACAAGCCAGCTCACTACTAGTTTGGTCTAGAATTAACGAGTTCAAACTGGGACCTGGTTTGCTCGTCAGCTTGAGCTCGGCTAGGTTTCAATTTGTGAATTTGTATGAATTTGTGTGCATTTTATACTGTCAAGTCCAGTCTAACTCAGTTCAGCTCAATCCAACTTGGTTTAAAAAGTTTGTAGAATTTATTTTATTTTTTAAATAAGGTCTAGCCAGACCCAGTGAGCCAGCTTGTTAGCTCACGAGCTAGTTCGGGCTAGCTAGTTACGAATTTTAGCTGAAGATTTAACTCTGAAGTCCTAGTTTCAGCTCACTCGGTCCAGGTCCGGCCCAGAATTAACGAGCTTAGCTAAATCTAGCTCGGTCCGAGCCAGCTCGTTGACAACTCGAAATACAATTATCAGTTATTTGAGTTAATTATAACTTGTACTCGGTAAAGATTTGAAATGAATTCTCGTGGGACTTGGGCCTTCTTCCTGGCCCTTTTTCTGAATTAATATTACCAAAAGTACCACAAATTTTGAGTTTAGATCTGGACCATCATATCTGTTTTAGTACGAATATTGAAAGAACTCCGTACATCATAGTCATAGACCAATTATCAAATTGGTCTGAATTAGAATCAGACGGTCAGATCTAATCTCAAAATTTAAGTTACTTGAGAGCATGAAGAATTCATTTTTCCCCACCCAACAAACAATCGGAAACGAGAAAAGACAATGTCAATAAAACCGCCGACCTTTAAAAATCTTGTTGAAATCTGACGATTAGAAATAGTGACAATTTCATAGAATCTCTTTAATTATGTTTTAAGAAAAAAAAAATGTGACAATAGGTGGGATTAGAGGGGTAAAATCGTGTCTGATTAAGTGCACTGTCACACGTACCGTGTCAATTAAAATATCGAAGGTGGTTACGGCACGCCAAAACGTGCTGTATCCAAACGTGACACGTTTGTCACGTTTAACTATTTTTTTCATAATTTAGATTAGTTTATTCAAGATTCACTATTTGATTAAAATCTAACGGTCCTAATTGTACGTGACTCATGTGACTACGTGCTGTACCGTGATCAGATATTTCGTGTGATGTGCCGTGCCTACTAAATTTAAAAAAAATAATCACAACACGTGAATAGTCACAACACACGACCAGATATTTCGTGTGATGTGCCGTGCCTACTAAATTCCACTCTAAATTCCACTCTAGCTGGGATAAATACTATCTGTGTGTTGCGTGTGTGAGTGTGTTGGGTGCGTGTGCGCGTGTGATCAAAAGAATATAACTTATGTTTGCTCGATCCTTGACAGGATAAGTAGAAAAAACAACGATGGGAGGTGAGTAAAAACTTAAAAAAAAAATGTCGTCTCCTAAAATCCCTTTGATATTTGTAAATATTGTTTAAAAAAAAAAGATATTTGTAAATATTGTGGTCACAAAAAACGACGTTGTACCAGGAAATTTGGCTTGAAATTGGTACAGTATTTGTTTCGTGCAAGGAAAACTGGTGGCTTTCAAGGCACCAATGTCAGCATGGCTCCATCTACTACTTTATTCTTGACGATTCTGTTGTCCCCACGGAACCATCGTGGGACCCGCGATTGATGTTACTTTTTGAGAACCCGGTTTACAATTATTTTATGAAGCCGTGTATGAAACAATTGAAAGTAAATTTATAATTAATACTTTTAAACAAATATTTCGACTATAAAAAATAAGTACAATTAAAATATTTAAAATTGTGACAAAAAATATTCTAGATAGTTCATATAATTATTGTCTTATCTAGAAGAATATAATTTCATATAGTATGAAATATGTTTGTATTCTTATTTTGTAATTACAGTTTTGTGTTTTCTTTCCAGATTATTAAATATATTTTTTCAAGTTAGACAAAAGTAATGTATACATAAATTTTTATTTATATTATGTTGTTACCGTTAACTCCATTCGTTCGTATAAAATGTATCATTAGTACATCTCGAATTTTACCTTCAAAGCAATTTCATACACTGATTTGACAATTGCAATGCTAGTTGCAAATATGTCAAATAACTGATTGTTAATTAACAGATAGAACTTACAAATTACTCTGTTAATAATCGTGCGGAAGCAGATCTTGTAAGCGTAGCAGTTTCACTGGTTCTGCAAGGAATCACAAGCCGAAACCGGAAGCTTTGCGTTTTTCACAGCCTAAAACCTTCTTGTCTTAACAGAGTGCTTCTTGGTGCTCTTTATCTTTTCTCTCTTATTTTGGCAGTCACTATTTATACGTTTTTCTCATCTGTTAGTGAAGAGAGATAAGGATAGAGTTTATATAATATTGATGCACTTTTTTATGAAGGGTCTACACCCTTTCATAACAGGTCACATTTTGAATTCGGGTTTCCCATAATGGATGTACCAATTAATAAATCCAACACTGATAAATTAACAACCTTACTAAAACTGCTAAAGACAATTAAAATTGTAAGAGATCGAGATGATACGAAATTTAGTGAAAGATAATTGTTAAAATTTCCAAAATGATTATGTTATTAGAACATGAGTAGAACTAGGGTGCTCCTAAGTACACCCAACCTCTTGTGAACTTGACTCTAAAATATATCGAATCGACGTTAAAAGATGAATCCAAACCGTTAAAACCCTTCTACCTAATGGGTGATGCGTCTACATGTGAAAATTTTAAAGTTTCGAATTAATTTAATATAGAGTCAAGTGGTCAAAGGAGTCCAAAAAATGAATGCATTAAAATTAATTTATAAACCTTAAACTTTTGATCACTTGACTATATATTAAATTAATTCGAAACTTTACAATTTTCACATGTAGACGCATCACTCATTAGATAAAAGAGTTTCAACGGTTTGGATTCAACGTCTAAAGTCGATTCGATATATTTTAGAGTCAAGTTTACAAGAGGTTTGATGAACTTAGGAGTACCCTAGTCTACTCATTAGAACATAATGTAATGGCTTAGAAGTTCAGTCATACACTTGGTCTTCCTAGAATAAAACAAAGGGTAGTCGGTTAGCAAAAAATAATGATCGGCAAACACTGTAGTCTTACATAGCCACTCACTTGGAGTTTACAACTTTTAACGTAGCATTGAAATCCGAAAAATCCAACAGCTATTTATCTTAATAAGTGCTCCCACGTCAGTATTATGTAAAAGTTCGTAAAGTCCAGTTGAACTACGCAGAGAGTGAAAAGAACTAAACACTTGATTTTTTTTTTTTTTTTTTTTTCGAAAACACTTGATTTTTCCTGGTTAGTTAGAGACTGGGGTGCAGAAGGAGAGATCAGAGAAGTCGAGCGAAGACGAGCAAAAGCAAAAAAGGGGGTAAGAATCACATCTCGTCTCTTCCTCGATGGCGCAGCTCCTGTCGCCACTGTGCGCCGATTCTCTCTTCAATTCTAGAAGTCTTTGTCCCTCCTTCAGTCGGTGGCGAACTGGTGTCAGAAGCGGGCCCCACAGCTTGAATTTCGGGTTGAGGAGGAGAGATGTGTCGGTGGCTGCTGTCGCTGGAGAGCCCAGTTCGACGACGAATGATGTCGCCGATGACTACTATGCTGTTCTTGGTGTGGTATGTATTTGTTACTTTTCCTTGAGAACAAGATTAGTTCATTTCCTTGCCTTGATCTATGAGTAAATTAAATATTTGCTGAGGAATGCGGGGGTCCTTTTTCTCTGGATCCAATTTATTTCAATTCTAAAGTACTTCTTTAGAAAATTGATCATGGCTACTCAATGCCTTCATATCTGTCATGATCTAAGAAAGTACTGATAAAAAGGAGTGATTCTTTTTTCAGTATTATTAATGGCTTAATTAATTTTGATATATTAATTATTTTCTTGACCAGTTTTAATTAACTGACATAAATGTGTTGTAATTAGATGCCAGATGCAACTCCTCAGCAAATAAAGAAGGCTTATTATAATTGCATGAAATCGTGCCATCCCGACTTAAGCGGGGACGACCCTGATGTGACCAACTTCTGTATGTTCATCAACGAGGTCTATGCGGTAAGATTCACAATGCTCTCTTCTGAACATTGATATTTCTTAATTAATTTCTTTTGGGATAACTTCCTGTGCGCCCCACCCAAAATTTTAATTTATATTGTTATTACCTATAATGAACGGGACATAAATCTGCTGCGATTCCAAAGGATCGCAGGGTCTGCAATCTCAACCTTTCATTTATTAAAATACACGAATCTCGAAAGAAGTTAATTTTTGTGCACGAATCTCGAAATATATGAACGGTTGGGATTGGAGTCGCAGGGAGCCACCCTGTGATCCTTTGGAATTGTAGCAGATTTATTTCCATAATGATTAATGAACGACAATTATCATACATATATGCCCCTGGAAACAAGTACAAGTCAGGCATCTCCGATCTAATTTGCTCTAGAAGATTATCTCTGCTTTGATCCAGGCTTTGTATCTCAAATTCTCAATATGCACTTTGAACAAGGGGTTTGGAGTTTTATATTGGGCATGGAGAGCCATATCAGGTGCAATTGACCCCATTGGATTTGCAAAAATCCCCCTAAAATATATGAATTAAAGAAAGCCTCCAAGTCTCCTGAATTGACACCAACCAACCAAAAATATTGCCTCTGCCCCTGATTTTGGGTACTCAAGAACAAAAGATGCAGAGCATTTATTTGCAAGAATCTGCTGAGAAGATAATTTGCATTTTTGGAAGGTTGTGTTGGATGTTTGAATTTTGCAGTTTGCACAGGAAAATTTTCCGATTAGGTGTGACCTGAGGAAGTGTTTAACATGGATTAGATGAATTTGAGCAGGTATTGAGTGATCCAGTACAAAGGATGGTGTATGATGAGATACATGGTTATGCATTGACTGCCATTAATCCTTTCCTGGACGACACTGCCACCAAAGACCATGCTTTTGTTGATGAGTTTAGTTGCATAGGTAATTTTATCATGATTTCTTTTTCAGTAGTTTAGTTATCGCTATAAATACAAACTGATGATTTTATCTTTTGGGACAACAAAATAATTATCAATTTAACAGAAGATTAATTTCATAAGTGGAAGCATTGCTGGAATTTTTAACGGGAATTGACTAATATTTCAACTAATTTCTTATTGTTCTTTTCCTTGTAGTAAGTTTTTGAATAAATAGTTGTTGCTTATATGGGAGGATTTTGAGTTATGTATAATGATGTGACTTTCTTTCATAATTGATATGGAAAACACAAATTAAATCACACTCTTTTGTTCTGCTCTCTTATGAAAAGATAAAAGAACAGAAGGCAGCCAAAGTAGGGTACTTTTATATTAGGAACTGTAAATAACTGCAGGTTAAATAGAAAGCCCAAATAGTTTTCTAAAGTTATTTCTGTTTTTTTTTTTCTTATAATTATATTGAATTATCTATAACTCATGTCGTATAATTTGTCTTTATGTCTAAATAGGATGTAAAAATTGTGCAAACATTTGCGGTGACGTGTTTCGAATAGAAGAGGACTTCGGCCGAGCCCGAGTGCATTGCCAATCTGGAAATCCCAATTTGATTACAGAGGCTATTGAAAGTTGGTGTGTTTTTATATATATTTTGAAAGACTTCAATTTTTCTTTTCTAATTTCATTTTATTGAAGTTACTATCTAAAGATCAATCCAGTATGCAGTAAGTTTGACTACTATCATATTTGCATGTACGGATTTGGGCTTTTCTTATTTCCTTCAGAGCTTAATTATGAGTATAATTGGGGTCTTAACGGATTTGTTGGAGATAATATTAAACCAAAATAAATGAGAACACATTAGTAATGAAAGCACCATTGTGATAAAAAGAACTATAAAGCTAATCTATATGTATTAATTAAAATTTCAGCCCAGTCGATTGTATTCACTGGACTTCGGCTGCACAAGTCTCTCTCCTAGAAGATGAAATGCGTCGGGTGGAAAGAGTTAATGTGAGTTATGTTACAATTTTACCTCACCTTTATTTTACTTGGAAAATTTGTGTTCAGATTGAAATAATTGAATGACTTTGCCTTTTACTTTGTAATATAAGAAACGGATTACTTTACAATCTGGACTATAGACGTCAAATTATGCACCTATGTCTTGAATTGAGAATGTTGGGATAAATTACTATGCTTTATGAATTGTAGAATGAAAAAGGTGATTGTTGCCTTTGTTTTCACAGGTTGGGCTAATGCTGGCTGGAATGGGAAGTTCAATTGATGTTTTTCGAATGGTAATCATGATTATATTTGTTATAATACATTTGTTATTTGTCACAAAACTTAAGCCACTGTCACTCTTGCTGGGTTATTCAAAATCTACTTCTCTTCAACGTAATAATGCAAAAGAAAAATTCAAGAGTCAGTACCATGCTACATTCATATTTTCAAATCACTTGGGAAGATTACCATAATTGTTTTCTCACTATTTTGTTATATGTCAAAATAGACCAAGATATAATTACACACTTTAGGACCTACATGTTTCGTAACATTCTTGTTCTGTTACAAGACCTAAATTGTTCTGTTATGGAAACTAAAGTTGGGTACAATCCTTGAGACTATCATTGATATTAAATAAATATATGATCCAATTAAGCTTGTTATGAGTTGCTCAATTTATTATTTGTAATAATTATTATTGTACTTTGTTATAACTGTGACAGGCGAGCTCAAGGTGGGAGAGAAGGCAGTCTAAAGTCTTGGTAAGTTTCCTTGACCATTTCCTTTTGTATTATTTTTAATTTGCCTTTACTGTTTTGGTAGCTGTAAGCTGAATTACTGAATTACAGTTATAACCCAAAATGCATAATTAATGCAGGAAAAGGCAAGGGCTAGCATGATGAAGAAAAAGGATTCAGAGAAAACGGGCTCATGGACTGGGTCTTGGAGTGATGTTTGGGGAAAACCAAATGAGTACCCAAAAACTACAGGTACATCAAAATATTATTGAAATTACTAGTGCTGTTAGTGGATTATCCAGCCATAACCACCTTGATTTGAACCTGGCATAATGAACCCTTCTTTTGTTTACGTATGTTTTTTTGTGTACTTCTGGATAGGGGTGTTCATTGGGTCGGTTCGGCTAAAAACAAATTAAATAGTCAAACCAAAGTTTTATTCGGTTTTAATAAATATGACCAAACCAACTGAATAACAACTGAACCAAAATGACCAAATTAAATTTTGGTTTGTTTGGTTGAACCGAAATAAGAAAGATTGAATTTTTAGAAGGTCAAAATTCGAAACATACACAAATACATTTAATAATCATAGAAATAAATATGAATTTTATATAGAAGTTGTTGGCATTACATGCACTGTTCAATTCCATACGAAATATGTAGATGTTCTAAAATATCGAAACCAAAATATAAGTTGTTGATGTTACATGCATTATATATATAACATTGATTTCAATAGAGAAGGAAATACGTGACACGCCGTGACGTGATGTGACAAACACGTCGTAATTTCGTCACGTGACATGATCAACCTTTTTTTTTCACGTGACGTGACGTGATAAAAATAGTGGCGGATGGTCACGTCACGCGTAGTCACGTCGTGACCATACATGATGTGTTCACACGTGACGTGTCGTGCCGTAAATTAGTCACATTAATTTTTTTTTATATTTTAATTTAAATTATTGAAAATTTAGAAAAAATATAAAAAATATGAAAATTTCTAAAATAAATAAATAATATTGCAATTTTTTTTTGAGGAAAGACTATTGGACACCTGACATTACTTTAAAAATTCAAATTACAAACCTTCATTAGAATAAACTAGAGAAAATAAAAATCAGTACTATATGAGTACCAGTATCATTGAACCTACACTAAAAGAAAAATCTGAATACTCTATATATACCAAAAAAGTTGGATACTCTATATTTTATGTCGTGACGTGACGTGACGTGACCATGTGACGTGACATGACGTGACTAGTTCGCGTGACGTGACGTGACGTGTAATTTTCGCTCGAATGCAGTCACGTCACGCGAATGATCACGTCACGCATCACACGAATCACGTCACGTAATCGACACACGTGACGTGACGTGATGTGACGTTCCGTGACGTGACTAGTCACGCCGTGACAAATTTCCTTCTCTAGATTTAAACCATATAGAGCTCAGTCAGATTGATCTTTTCGGTTTTGAAAAATCTAAACCGAAACAAATATAAAAAACCGAACTAATTCAAAAATTCAACAGAACCAATTAATTTAAACCTAAAAACCGAACTATTTAATTCATACTTTTTCAGTTCGGTTGAAAACCAAATAAACCGGACCCAACACCCCTACTTCTGGACTCTGTTTTGGATACCAATATATGTTATTACCAGGTAGAATTTAGATTAAAATATACAATATGATATATGCTCTCAGAAGAGGAGGCAAAGGAAAGAACTAAAAGAGCTGCAGCGGCATCCAGGAGGTGGAGAGAATATTCCAGAAAAGGTGCTGATCGACGCCCGACCTTCAAACTTCCCGAGGCCATGTCCTCGAAAGACAAATGAGGGGGACAAAAAAAAAGGTTTTATAGTGATGTATATTCTAGAACTCTTTTCTCAGTTCCTAATTTCTGAAGAATGCTCATTATTTGCAGAGAGCTTGAAATTATAGTTTTCTTCATGCTCTCTTGCTTTTGTTATTAATTTACCATTATTGTGTAAATAAGAACACATCATTATATAGTTGTTTATAACATTTTCTTCTTGAAAAACGTAAAACTATTACAACTTTCCAACAATTCTCAAGTGAACTTATATGAAAAGAGAAAAAAACACCTATATTAATATTTCATTTATCTACTAATTACTTTAACTAGGCACTAAGTCTTGCGTTGCTTGCGTTGGAAGTTATATATATTTTTATTTTTTTCATTATAGGAATGAGCTTTTCAAGTACATATTGCCATCTTTTAATGTAGTATTTTTAATATCCTGTAAGGAAATAGCGAAATTTTCTTGAAAAAGTGGGAATAATTTTGGACATCTATAGCTAATTATGACTAGAACGGGTCAATATTTTTTTTTTCAATGATATATTATAAAGAATACTGGTAATTTAAGCATCAGGATATCATCTACCTTGAATACAAGAAAATAAATTTCCTGTCATTTTTTAAAATAATATCACTAATCAACAAAATATAATAAATCATGATACAAATCAAACTGCATAAGCCCATGAAATCAGAGAAAAAACGCTGAAACTTAAAAAGACCTCTCACCTCACTGAGCAAGCAACAGCATAAGCCCACGACCTGAGTTGATCCTTCATTGCCAAATCATCTCTTACCAGAGGTGGCGTTTTCAAGCGCCTAAACTTCGAGTTGATACCACTCCGCTCATTGCTTCTGTTATTTCTCATTTGACAGTCGTAGAGCACAGCAAACGGTGTTCTTTCTTCCCATTGCATTCCAGCAGAGCTCTGTTGTATCCATTTTTGTACTCTGTTTTTGCTCCTTCTTCCTTTCCTTTTTCCCCTTCTCTTGTCTACACCTGTTATTTCTATGCAATTGCCATCTTCTTTTGCCTTTTGGCTGGTATCTGTTGCTGCAGTTTGTTCTCCCACTGCTTGCTCTTGCTTCTCAGTATCTCTATATTCATGGCTCTTTGTACTGATTTGATCTATTTCAGTGAGAAGCTGGGAAGACGGCCTGAGAACACTAGAGAAGAACCAAAGTGAGTCAATCTTTTCTAAGAGTTTCTGATTCATTCTCTCAGTCTCTATTTGGGAATTAAAGAAGAGAGGTGATAAGAAGAAAAGCATATGAGAGATTGGTCACGGTAGTCAATGTAATTTGAATTTGGTTGGTGGACCTCAACGGCTCCATAATGGAACACCTTTTCACAACTGTTAGGTTGGAATCCATCTCGGTTTGTGACCCAGTGGGCCCGGGTGGAGGTAAAATTATTTTCCTAAACCTGGTCTATTTGAGGTGGTTTAGCTTTTGGAAACAAAACATAGCCGAGAGGCCCGAGACAGAAAGTAACAATAACCCGACAAAGGATAGTGATTGTAGTCTAACGGTCTAGGTATTTAATGCTCTGTTACTGTACTCCCGAGTCACGAGTAAGTAGCTGTACAACTTGAATTTGGTTCGTATTTGCCGGTCAAAACTTAGTCCGAATAAGAACCGTTTTTTTTTCTTTTTATATACCCTAAAAAAAAATATAAAAAATACTCTCGATTTTTCAAAAATAAAAAAAATAACTCTCCACTGTGGGGGCGGCATGCCTCAATACCAAGTCGCCTCATAGTTAGAGACGGATTCAGAAATTCGATCAGGAATGGGTACAAAATACACACTTTTTAAAATTTCAATGTTTGAAATTAGCACATGAGAAAATAGCAGTCTATACAAAACTAGCATGGAAAAATAGAAAAATAATTATAAAATTATAACTTGTAAGAAATTTTTAATAAGACAAAAGACAAATCTCAAATATTCACTAATATAATATAATATAAAATTAAAAATAAACTACAATATTTAAAGTTGTTTAAATTGAATAAAAAAAAATTGACCCCAATATAATATTAACATGGCCCCATGTCAAAATTTGAAACAAAGAACTTAAAACTAATCAGTAAATTAAAACAAAAACTGATTCCAATATAATATTATGACGTCCCAATATTAACACGGCCCATTCAACTAAATTGAAAACAATTGTCCCACCTGTCACATTCATTCTCCTTTCTTTCTTTCCATCTCCTTTCTTTCTATGGTTAATACAACATTTCCTTCTTCTTTTCAATGATTTTTCCATTTTCTTCTAATTTACCTCACGCTTCTAACCTTTAAACACAAACACATTATTGAAGTGCTTATATTATGTAAAATAAAATAAAGGGAGCGATTAATAGTCACCTCCATTCTATTTCCTAAATGTCTCCCCGACTAACTTATCCATAAAGTACAATGGGGACTACTAACTAATTTAGGAAAACAATAACTACTTGGGGATCACTTAAATTTGAAAAACACTTATGTGCACAAGTATTCCTATATAAATATATCAAGTATTCATACCTAAGACATCTAGTATTTAAATAAAAAAACTGAACATTAACTTTTTTTTCTCTCTAGTCACACACCTATCTTTTACACATTTTTAGAAGAGTTTTTTTTTTTTCCGTTTAATTTCGTCAATATTTCTTACGATCTGTGAGGAATTTTGCAAATCTAAAACCACGAATGTTTTCTACATAATTTTCTCTTCAAATGAGATCCATGATGAAGTACTTTCGGGTTCTTCGTCGTTCAAGTATTCATACCTCGGTGTGCAAGTATTCATATTATAACTTTCAAAGTACCATTACTATAAAATATTTAAATTACAAGGTATTCATACTAAAACATATAAAATATTTATACTAGAACATTAGAAGTATACATAACAAAATCAATAAAATTAATCTTACTAAAACAATGTAAGTAATCACACTATAAGATTGAAAGTATTCATACTAGAAGAGGTAAAATATTCATACTAGAACATTGCATGTATACATATACATATTAGCAAATATTCAACGTATAACATATTCAAACTACATAGTATTCATGCTAAAACATATAACATATTCATACTAGAATATTGAAATTATATATATACATACCAACAAATATTCAAAATAGAAAATATTCAAATTACAAAGTATTCAAATTACAAAGTATTCATACTAAAACATATAAAATATTTATACTAGAAAATTGAAAGTATACATATCCAAATCAATAAAATTATTCTTACTAAAACAATGTAAGTATTCATACTAAAAGTAGTAAAGTATTCATACTAAGATTTTGCCTATCAAGTAAAATTATTCTTCTATCCTTTGATCCCAAATCAGGTATTCATACTTACCCATTGAAACGTGAATTTTTATATTGTAAAATATTCATGAGAAACTCCTAAATTATTTACACTTCGTCGAGCAAGTATTCACCACAATGCCACAATGAGCAATTATTTACAACTCGTAATACAAGTATTTATACTTAAGATACCTAATATATTTCTAAAAAAAACTAGACACAAGTACGGATGCTTATGCCCGCAAGTCTTAATTTATAATATATCAAGTATTCATACATAAGATATCAAGTATTTATAATATACAGTTGTCATTTTAAATTGCTCTCCTTCCAACATAAGGTCACACAAAATAATTAAAAGAGAATATTTTGCTATTAAAATTTTAAAATAATTAAATAAAAATATATCAGACAAAATGTTAAATAAACAAAAACTTAACAATAAGATAAGAACACCGAAAATTCTTCATTTGACCAATTGGTATTCATTGAATCCAAATAATATGTATGCAGCTAGGGGTGTTTAACCGGTCGGTTTGGTTCAAACCGAACTAAAATAAACAAATCAAACTTTTTTTCAATTTTTTAAAATCCAACCGAACAGACCGAACTAAAATAGCAAACCGAATTAAAACCAAATTGATTAAACCGATTTAAACTTCGGTTTGATCGGTTGAACCGAATAGAGAAATTCAATCTCAGAAAATCGAAACTCTATACACCAATACATTCAGAATTGCACAAAAATAACAATCAAGATACGATTACACAGGTTCAATTTCATACAAATATCATTACACAGGTTCAATTTCATACAAACACGTAGATTCAAATCCGAAAATGAACCAAAACAATATACGAAGTCTCGAACTATTAACAAAATCGGTTGGTTCAGTTTATTCGATTTTGAGAATCTAAAATCGAACCGAACTATTTAAACTAAAAAATCGAACCATTTAAACCAAAGTTTCCTGGTTCGGTTTAAAACCAAATAAACTGAACCATTTGAACACCCATATATGCAGCACAACTTTGAAACAGTTAGATTCCAATTAGACAAGAAACATTCTTCACAAAAATTATTTGTATGCCAACAATTCTCAATGCCAGATTCATATCAAACCGCATGTATTCTTCACTAAGAGCATTAAAACCATTGCGCAATGGAGATAATCGTCATTGCTTTTCTCGTAGAAAGTTAAATTTGGGCGTGAGACCTATCATAATTCTCTGTTGACTGATTTGACAGTCAATCGTCTGACATGCCATAAATGACCTAAATGAGCACTCTTGAACATAGAGACCACATAGGAAGGTTGCATAGATAATTCAGTGATCTCATTGTTGGCGGTGTGTAGGAAGTCAGTTTGACTTTTTTCAATGACTAAATTAAATACATTGTATTTTGACAGTTAGCGGATATGTTTAGAGGACTAAAAGGTGGAGACAAAATCTTTACTCTAAAATAAAATAAGTTAGAAGCTTGAGGTTGCAAAATTAGAAACTTATTTAAAAATTTGTAGTCATTTTAAGTATCACAATAAAGACGTATAGCTTATATATATGTTTGAAAATTTCAAAATTTCAAAATTATTTGAAAATTTGACTTCAATTAAATTAATTTAAAAATATGTTTGACTGACACAAATATTTAGACTTACATATAGTCTATAATGACGGTTAAAGGAAATTATTTGCTAAAAATATTTTGTAAATTAGCTAATATTATGTTGTCAATTTTAGCTTATTTTATTTTATTTTATTTTACATAATATAAGTACTTTAGTACTGTGTTTGTGTTTGAAGGTTGGAAGCTTGGGTTGCAAAATTAGAAACTTATTTGAAATTTGTTGTCATTTTAAGTATCACAATAAAGGCGTATAGCTTATATATATGTTTGAACATTTCAAAATTATTTGGAAATTTGATTTCAATTAAATTAATTTAAAAATATGTTTGACTGACACAAATATATAGACTTATATATATATATTCTATAATGACAGTTAAAAGAAATCATTTGTTACTATATATTTTGTATATTAGCTAATGTTATGTTGTCAGTTTTATTAGATTATAAGATCTGCATTAAAAAGAAAATTATACAATAAAATATATGCACTCGTAAGTTCACAAAATTTTCATATAGTATTAACCCTCCATTTCAAATAAAAAGTTGTAGGAGTGAACAAGAAAAAATGAGATGGAGAGAAAAAAAGAGAAAAATAGAGTCCACAAGGACATTTTATTAATAATTTATGAGTAGAGGTATTTTGTTTGTTGGTTTGAAAATGAAAAACAAATTGTAATTTCTCCAAAAAATTGAGATCTTTCAAAAAGAAATGAGGAACCCACAGGAAACAAGCAAGCCCACCTCTTTTGTTTCTTGGCCCAAATTTAATTGTAGAATCAGATAAGGCCCATTTTTTACGCCTGGTTCAGTCGAATTCAAATACCCTAATGTCACACAATATTTCTGTTTAAATATGGGTCGTCAATCAGAATCCGCACGAATTAATATTATAAGCGCACGGTCCTCAGAAGTTATGTACTGGGTTCCGTCTCCTTTTCCAGTTGCATAGTATATATACCACACTTTAATCACGCGAGCGAAGGCGCTCAACTCAACACAACTTGGAAATTGCAAAGAAGTTCGATAAATTTTCGCTCTTCTTGATTAAAGGATTTCTTCTTCTTTATTTGAAGAGGAGGGAATTAACTCATGGTCGATAATCGAGGATTTCTTCCTGGAGGTTAGCTTCTTTCTGCTTTTGTCTCTTTTGATCTCTCTATATCTGATTTTCTGATTGAAATTAGATTACGGCCTTGCTTTAAAATAAAATGCAAACACTGCCAATTTCTACTTCCTAAAGTAAGAAAGAAAAAAATAAAAAAATAAAAGTAAAATAAGTTTCCTTTTGTCCTTCGAGTGAGGCTTAGGGTTTAGGGTTTAAGGGTTGAGTGAGGGTTGGTGCTGGAGCCTCTCTACTTTTATTAAATTTGGATTATTAGCTTTACAAAGGTCGATTCCAACCCCACAACAGGAATAACCAGTAAAATCGATTTTTTATTTTTTATTTTTTATAATATTGGAGAATCTATCTGCACTTTCTTATGTGCATGAACCTTCTCTTAGTTTTTCCTGGTAACTGTTTGATTGTTTGATTGAACCAGATCAGTACTGATAATGTTTTTGGTCAATTATGCTGTCTGTTGTTTATGTCTGTTCATACTACTGCCTAATTTAAATCAAAAGTATATAAACTTTTAGTAATACTGTAAGTTACCGCTACCATTGCCAAAGCTTGATGAATACAATCTGAATGAAAATTGATGCTCAAATATGCCCAAATCTTTGACCAGAATATCCTTAGTTCTGAATCAAAGGCCAATTGCAAATATTTATGTAACATTTACAATTTGAATTGATCTGGTACAACAACTGATATTAGATTGCATATGTGGTACCATTCCACAGCAAACTTCCCCTTATTAAATTCTTTTCCCAATCCAGGGCTGTCAAATTTGAATGGAGTACCGCATTCACTAACAGGCAACTCCACTTCCCTTGGTGGTGCACCGTCACGCCCTCTCTGGTGGCTCTTGATCAGCCTAAACATCTTCTTTTTGTTAGCGGGTCAAACTGCCGCAACCCTGCTTGGCCGGTTCTATTACGACCAAGGAGGCAATAGCAAATGGATGGCAACCCTAGTTCAAACAATTGGCTTCCCCTTTTTGTTTATTGTTCTGCTGTTCTTCCCCCGCTCTAATACCTCCAGGTCACCCTCCAGTCCGTTCCTTCACCTCTCTCTTATATACCTTGTCTTGGGCCTCATTATTGCTGGTGACAATTTAATGTATTCTTATGGCCTTTTGTACCTCCCCGTTTCTACCTATTCTCTTATCTGCGCTAGCCAATTGGCTTTCAATTCAGTATTTTCGTACTTCATTAATTCGCAAAAATTCACGGCTCTGATATTCAACTCGGTTGTACTACTAACCTTCTCGGCTGCATTACTTGGCGTGAATGAAAATTCTGACGGGTCATCCAATCTGTCGCACAAGTATTATGTACTTGGTTTTGTGTTAACACTTGGTGCATCGGCCATATACTCTCTAATCCTTTCCTTAATGCAACTGTCATTCGAAAAGGTGATAAAGAAAGAAACTTTCTCGGCTGTACTTGATATGCAAATCTATACAGCCCTTGTTGCCGCATGCGCATCAGTTGTTGGTCTATTTGCAAGTGGTGAGTGGACAGGATTGAAAGGGGAAATGGAGGGGTTCAAATCCGGCAAGGTGTCTTACATCCTGACACTGGTGGGGACAGCCGTGTCTTGGCAAGTTGCATCAATTGGTGTGGTGGGTTTAGTTTTTGTAGTCTCCTCCCTTTTCTCGAATGTGATCAGTACACTGGCTTTGCCGGTTATACCAGTTTTTGCTGTGATTTTTTTCAAGGATACGATGGATGGAGTGAAGGTTATTGCTATGTTGATTGCAATTTGGGGCTTTGCATCATATGTGTGTCAGCATTATCTCAATGATTTGAAAGGGAAGAGAGATGCGGAAGAGAATTGTAGGGATGTTAGTCAGGTTTAATTTTTTTTCCTCTTTTTTTTTTCGTTTTGTTTTTAAGATAGGTGTTTTTTTGTAATGAACTTGAATGCATTAATCACTTGTTCCTAGTGTGTCCTGTAGCCAATAAGATATGGTCATGAATTGCTCATTATAATGGCTTTACATTTTATTGTACCAATATGCAGGAACTGTGGGAAATTGACAGGTGCATACCTCTAAAAGATTCTAATTTAGTAGAATTGATTAGAGGGGCTGTGTTATGGTTTTTATGGTTAAAAAGAAATAGAATCATCTTTAGAACAGGTCAAGTAAGAAATATATATAAAGGGTATTGGTGCACAGATCTTATCTACTGCACATTTTTGGTGTAAGAACCAGAAATATGAAGCTTGTTCTGATCTAAATCTTATAGGTGTTGTTCGGCTGGAGAGGATTAAGCCTCCTTAAGGCTTAATCCGCTTCCTTTAGCTTCCTTAGCAACTTAATCCTGCCGAACACCGATTCCTTAGCGCGGATTAAGATTACCTCCTTTTGCCCGGATCTTAATCCTCTGTCCGAATTTTAAGGCACCCCTCCCCCTTCCTTAAGCGCTTAATCTTTCATCCACGGATTAAGACAAACCGAACATCGGTTCCTTAGCGCTCTTTAAGCTCTTATTCCTATGTTGCCGAACGACCCCATAGTGCCTTGTGATGTGGACAGGATACAACCCATATGCATGGGCTAGAGATGACTATATTTGAAGAAGAGGTAGAAGGCATTACTGTTGCTGTTGAAGAATGACTTGCTATTTTTAGTTTTTATTAGGGTCCTTCATGCTTATCTACTGTCGGTTCAACCGTTCATGTTTATTTTTAGCATTTGAATCAAGAATCTATATATAATAAAACAAATATGATTAATATAGTTCACGTTGAATGTTCTTTTAGCACGAAGTACCTTTCGTCATAGTTACAGTAACTCTAACAGACACACAAGCTAAAACCGTAAAAACCAAAAATAGTTATGCTTTTTTTACAGTGGTGTTAAGTTTACTATTAGAGGTATTATGATTTATAATTCAAAGTGATATTTTTTTAGATTTATGATAATTTCATAATTAGCAAATTTTCTTTAAAATTGAAATCACTTTCTGATTGTCACACTGACATAATTATAGATTCTCATTCGATTGTTAATTGCTAGTGTGCTACCAATTCTAATTCTTAATCCAGCATGACAATTTTTAGTTAATTTTTAAAATAAAGATGCTCTATTGACAATTATATTTAATTATATTCTAATTTTGATTGATATAAATGTTTTGGTTCTTTCTTAAATTATAGAAGATGACAAATTCTCAATTATCACGCAATTAATGTAGGATAAGTTTGTAGAAAGAAAAACTGCCTTGTGCTTGAGGATAGTTCAAAATAGTACTTCAATAATATTCCTCCTTTGAACTAATAAGAATTAGGTGGCAAAATATCATTCTTAGATTGACAAATTAAATGCTAGTGGTACCCAAATGCATTCCTCACATAAAGTCACCCCACAATTGGCCGTTTGATCTTTGATGTATTGTCAATTATTTATATATTTTTTTTATTTTATTGAATAAGAAGATCAAGCCCACAAGAAAGGCAATTTCAAATTTTCATCAATCATGTAATTCTGAACTTTTTATTAGAGAGTCCAGTCAGTAAAAGATCTAAACCTTGAAACATCAGGATTCACATCTGCTGCGATTCAAAACTGAGGACAGTGTTCCTAAAATTCTTGTTTTTTCAAATCCAACCGTCCAATGTTTTCTGTGCACGTATCTTGAAAAAACTTATTTTTCTGTACAAGAATCTCAAAACAATTCAATAGTAGTTGGATTTAAAAAAACAGAAATTTTAGAAACACTGTTCATTCACATCAGATTCGATCCTGGAACGTCATCTCTCCTTTCTGTTCTCTCTCGATCTCCCAGCAATAGAGTTGCATTTCTCTTTCCTTCTAGATTTTGACGCTGAAAAATCCATCACAATGAACTTTACATATCACAAAACATTACTTTATGCAATAATGGGTATTGTGCTAGACCAGCAAAGAATACAAGCAAAATACAAATGTCAGAACCCCAACTCAGCCCCTTTAAATAACTATTTTATTTTCTCAGAACAAAAATTCCGATTTCTTTCTTTTATCTAGAAATTCTAAAATAAAAGCAATGGACCTTTGATAAATTTGGAGAAGTGTTTGTCTTTCAAAAATATCAGAAAACGCAGAATCTAATATCATCATGAGTGACAGTATCTCTTCAAACTATCCACAAAGAGGTTGAATCACTCATGTATCTCTTGAACGCTGTCATACGTACCTCTTGCCATACTAATGAAAACGATAGTACGGTATAAAGAAGTGTCGATCTGAACCATTCAACATGATATTCATACAAAAATGTACTCGCAGAATAAACTTTTAAATGTTTTAGATTTTTTTTACTATTTTTTAGATACATATAAAATCACTACTTTTGAATGGTCTAGAATTTTTAGATCAAGTGATTTTCTACTTATCTAAAAAATAGTAAAAGTTTTTGATCTACATGTACATCTTCATATGAAAATCATATTGTTAGAAATATATTTTGAAAACACAAAATTTATATAAATAAATACTTATTTTAATATTAGCGTTTTAATCTTTATGAATTATGGAGCCATTTGTGAATTAATTCTTTTGATTCAATTTCTGGATAGAAGCTCATTATGCACCGCTACAGAAAATCAAATCAAATATATATTGGATATGAGCTGTGCCTAGCATCAATGCTGTCTGTTATTCATTTTAATCAATTGAAAAGAATAGGACAGCACCTTGCGCAAACAATTAAATCAATTTCCGTTTGAGCTATACATGATGACCATTCATTCCTCAAATTCAACCATCAATTTCTTTAATACATAGAAATAGTAATAAGGAATTAATGGGTGTTTAATTGTCATAAAATACACAGATTTATCTATGTTAATATTATTTGCCTATAAATAACACATGATATTTGAAGAGCTAATCATCCAAAAATCATTCAATAATCCATTCAATAATTCACATACTCTCTTGTTCTTTCTCTTAGCTGATCTATAATTCATAAAGTTCAATTTCAATTCTCCCACAAACAAATATTGTCTTCATAGTAAAAATATTATTTTTCTACTATTGTTGAAAGAAGCTGCATCAACCTACCACAGTTGCACCCGCAGACAGAGGAATCCGGCGTAACTTGGGGCAAGCTTAACCGATTATTCATGCGTTTAGGACAGGAAGTGTCTTAGGTCTGCATTTTGCAGCTCCGAGTAATAAAGTTTTAATTATATTCTTGATTATATCTTTTAATATAATTGTTATTTATTTAGTAATCAAAATTCAGATTTAAAACTAATTGGTTAGTTAATATTTTTCCAGCACATATTGAATAGTTAAGATTGACTCTTTGGACTTTGAAAACATAAATATTGATCGATATTACATATCAATTTGTGCTATGCATAGTACCATAGCCTCACTCATACTACAATACAATCCAGAATAATACATAACCCAAATTATAAAAGAAAATTGGAAGATACTGGTACCAACACTGACCCATTACAGAGCTACAATATTAAGCAATAATTAAGAAGATCTCTTCATTTCAATACCTAATACCGAGGATTAAAGCAGCCTCTCGACGGTCATCTGGCGCTCAATCCCTATATTAATTGAACTATCAATTTCCATTCAATGCTATATAACAACAAGATACTGACAGCGGCAAATCTGAGAATAGAGGATTCATAATAGCGGGAATGTTCTGTAGAGCAAGTGATGAAGATGCCAAGCATCTATTCAATGACTGCAATCAATCGAAGGCGGTTCTCAGAGGAGTTATACTCTCTCTACAGATATCAGAGCCTCCAAGCAACAATCAAGGCTATTTAGAACTGATGGTTGACAAAATGATTCCAGACAGAACGAGGGAGGCCATAATAACAGCAAATTTCATTATTTGGAGAGAACAGTGCAACAGGATCTTCAGGGGCACAGGCAAAACAGTACAGCAATTAGTGGATGAAGTAGTTGAAATGCTCAGATTGGAAGAGAGACGGCATGAGACAACAATATAGGCCATGGAAGACAAACATTTAGTTTAAAATAAAGGTATGCAAAAAATAGCAATTTTTATCCTTTTAGTTAGGCTTTTTAATTTACTCTTTATCTTTATTTTTTCTTTCACCTTCCTGGACACGTAGCACCCTGGCCTCTAGGATTCCCTTTTCTTCTGGTTTTTACATTTTTTTTTAACACACACATCACTAGGTTCTCACTCTAAGAACCTCCACACCTGTAACCGATTATGATTAATATAAAGTGGGGCTAGACCCCTTTTGTTTCCTCAAAAATTTTCCATTCAATGCTTTTCCGAAAAGCAGTGTTTCGTGTGTCACTTTAATAGTTGTGTTTGTTTGTTTGTTGTGAGTGGTTTTCCTGTTTTAAACAACCACAACTAACTTCTGAGCATGGTTCTGAAACTCGGAATCGGAATCGGAATCGGGTTCTTGACTGTGGAATCGGAATCGGATGATTCAGCCGGAATCGGGCGAGTTGACTCGAAAACTCGGTTTTTTTTGGTAGAAAGCCTGTTTTGTAGCCAAAAGGTCCAAAACGTAGGAAATAATTGGTAAAAAAATAATTTGTAATAAAATTATATTAAGACAAAATATTACACTTAAATAATTCACTAATTATATAATGTAATACAATAATTAAAAATTAAACACACTTTTTATTGCCAGAAGTTATGCCGAGCTGGCTGAACTATCTCATCGTCCTCCGTATTAAAATAAAAATGGAAATATTGTTGTACATGACCTGTTATAGTCTAAAAATCTAGATTTAATTAAATGGACTAATGACTAAAACTTACAACTAATTAAAATATTAGTTAATTAAACAGATAAATTAAAATTTTGTCTAGTAGTAGTAGTAGTAGTAATAATAATAATAATAATAATAATAATAATAATAATAATAATAATAAATTTAAATAAATACCAACTAAACTAAAATAAATATTTATGATTAATGTTTAAACAAAATTGTATAACATCAGTGTAACGAACAAAAAATTTCACTTATAAAGCAACACGTATTTACGTTTGGTATCAAAGAAAAACTAATTAATCAAGTGAGAAAATAATTTAGCAACTTTAAAATAAATTAACAGCATTTTAGAAACTTCATTACGAAGTTTTAAACCAAAAATTTATTTAACAAAATAATAAAAACGATCTAGCCACACGAAAGACCACACGATCTCACTCACCCTTCTTTCCTTTCCTCCCCTTTTTTTTCTCTGTTTCACTTATCAACAGGCCCCACTCCCTTTAATTGAATTTCTCCCTTCTTTCTTCCCTTCCTGGTGAAGAAACTCTCCTCTCTTTGCTATTTCCTTCTCCTGCACGCTTCCCTCTCTTCGTTGCTCTTGGAGACCATATCGGCGCTCTTCTCTTTCGTTGCTCCTAGAGAAGGAAGCCAAGAGATTCTCCACTTCTCGGCTTTGTCCCGGTATCTCTCTTTCTTTCTCTGATTTGGGTTGCCTGTCTTTTGCTTTCGCTCAGCCGGACTCGGCCAAAAACTCGAAAACTCGGCCGAGTCAGATACTGTTCATCCGAGTTTTACTCCAAAACTCGCAAAGGCGAGGAACTCGGGCATAACTCGGCTCGGACCAGCCCGATTCCGAGTTAACTTGGCCGAGTTGACTCGGAATCGGTCGAGTTTACGAACCATACTTCTGAGCCAATTGAGGCTTAAAATAGCCACAACTTTCTTATGTTAAGCAGTTTGGCAAATAAAGAGAAAAAAAAAGAACTTCATTTAGAAAATTGGGTAAAGATGATTGATAAACATTGGATTAAAATATATCGAGAATGTATTTTTGCATTGGTTGTTGTAAAAAGGAGGTTTGATATCAACCTAAGAGCATCTATTCCTTGGGCAATGATTTTGGGTTGATTTTGTCTAACACCATTTGACACATTGAAATGGAGATATCTTAAAATTAAAAGTTTGTAAAAGAAGTAGAAAAAAGTTTTGGGTTCAATGAAAATGATTAAAACAGACTTTCAATCTCTATGGCACGAATAACGCGAATTGAGGTTGTTAAACACACAAACAAGGGCAAATGAGGTTCCTCAGCACAAGAACAAGTGCAAATGAGGTTCATAAGCACAAGATCAAGTGCAAAAGAGGTTGTTAAGCACACGAACAACGCGAATTGAGGTTGTTAAGCACACAAACGAGGGTAAATGAGATTCCTAAGCAAAAGAACAAGTGCAAATGAGGTTCATAAGCACAAGAGCAAGCGCAAAAGAGGTTGTGAAGCACACGAACAACGCGAAATGAGGTTGTTAAGCACACAAACAAAGGCAAATGAGGTTCATAAGCACAAGATTAAGCGCAAAAGAGGTTGTTAAGCACACGAACAACACAAATTGAGGTTGTTAAGCACACAAACAAGGGCAATTGAGCTTCCTAAGCACAAGAACAAGTGCAAATGAGGTTCATAAGCACAAGAGCAAGCGCAAAAGAGGTTGTGAAGCACACGAACAACACAAATTGAGATTGTTAAGCACACAAACAAGGGCAAATGAGGTTCCTAAGCACATGAACAAGTGCAAATGAGGTTCATAAGCACAAGATCAAGTGCAAAAGAGGTTGTTAAGCACACGAACAACGCGAATTGAGGTTGTTAAGCACACAAACGAGGGTAAATGAGATTCCTAAGCAAAAGAACAAGTGCAAATGAGGTTCATAAGCACAAGAGCAAGCGCAAAAGAGGTTGTGAAGCACACGAACAACGCGAAATGAGGTTGTTAAGCACACAAACAAAGGCAAATGAGGTTCATAAGCACAAGATTAAGCGCAAAATAGGTTGTTAAGCACACGAACAACACAAATTGAGGTTGTTAAGCACACAAACAAGGGCAATTGAGCTTCCTAAGCACAAGAACAAGTGCAAATGAGGTTCATAAGCACAAGAGCAAGCGCAAAAGAGGTTGTGAAGCACACGAACAACACAAATTGAGATTGTTAAGCACACAAACAAGGGCAAATGAGGTTCCTAAGCACATGAACAAGTGCAAATGAGGTTCATAAGCACAAGATCAAGTGCAAAAGAGGTTGTTAAGCACACGAACAACGCGAATTGAGGTTGTTAAGCACACAAACGAGGGTAAATGAGATTCCTAAGCAAAAGAACAAGTGCAAATGAGGTTCATAAGCACAAGAGCAAGCGCAAAAGAGGTTGTGAAGCACACGAACAACGCGAAATGAGGTTGTTAAGCACACAAACAAAGGCAAATGAGGTTCATAAGCACAAGATTAAGCGCAAAAGAGGTTGTTAAGCACACGAACAACACAAATTGAGGTTGTTAAGCACACAAACAAGGGCAAATGAGGTTCCAAAGCACAAGAACAAGTGCAAATGAGGTTCATAAGCACAAGATCAAGCGCAAAAGAGGTTGTTAAGCACACGAACAACACGAATTGAGGTTGTTAAGCACACAAACAAAAGCAAACGAGGTTCCTAAGCACAAGAACTAGTGCAAATGAGGTCCATAAGCACAAGATCAAGCGTAAAAGAGGTTGTTAAGCGCACGAACAATGCCAATTGAGGTTGTTATGCACACAAACAAGGGCAAATGAGGTTCATAAGCACAAGATCAACCGCAAAAGAATTTGTCCAGCCTACGAACAAAGCGAATTGAAGTTGTTAAGCACACAAACAAGGGCAAATGAGGTTCCTAAGCACAAAAACAAGTGCAAATGAGGTTCATAAGCACAAGATCAAGCACAAAAGAGGCTCTTAAGCACACGAACAACGCGAATTGAGGTTGTTAAGCACTCAAACAAGGGCAAATGACGTTCTTAAGCACAAGATCAAGCGCAAAATAGGTTGTTAAGCACATGAACAACGCGAATTGAGGTTGTTAAGCACACAAACAAGGGCAAATGAGGTTCATAAGCGCAAGATCAAGTGCAAAAGAGGTTGTTAAGCACACGAACAACGCGAATTGTGGTTGTTCAGTACACAAACAAGGACAAATGAGGTTCCGAAGCACAAGAACAAGTGCAAATGAGGTTCCTAAGCACAAGAGCAAGCGCAAAAGAGGTTGTGAAACAAACGAACAACACGAAATGAGGATGTTAGTCACACAAACAAGGGCAAATGAAGTTCCTAAGCACAAGAACAAGTGCAAATGAGGTTCATAAGCACAAGATCAAGAGCAAAAGATGTTGTGAAGCACACGAACAACGCCAATTGAGGTTGTTAAGCACACAAACAAGGGCAAATGAGGTTCCTAAGCACATGAACAAGTGCAAATGAGGTTGACAAGCACAAGATCAAGCGCAAAAGAGTTTGTTAAGCACACGACAACGCCAATTGAGGATGTTAAGCACATAAACAAGGGCAAATGAGATTCGTAAGTCCAAGAACAAGTGCAAGTGAGTTTCATAAACACAAGATCAAGCGCAAAAGAGGTTGTTAAGCACACGAACAACGCCAAATAAGGTTGTTAAGCAGAAGAACAAGTGCAAATGAGGTTCATAAGCCGAAAAACAAGCGCAAAAGAGGTTGTTAAGCAAACGAAAACGCGAATTGAGGTTGTGAATCACGCAAACAAGGGCAAATGAGGTTCCTAAGCCCAAGAACAAGTGCAAATTAGGTTCTTAAGCACAAGATCAAGCGCAAAAAAGGTTGTTAAGCACACCAACAACGCCAATTGAGGTTGTGAATCACACAAACAAGGGCAAATAAGATTCATAAGAACAAGATCAAGCGCAAAAGAGGTTGTTAAGCACACGAACAACGTGAATTAAAGTTGTTCAGTACACAAACAACGGCAAATGAGGTTCCTAAGCACAAGATCAAGCGCAAAAGAGGTTGTTAAGCACACGAACAACGCGAATTGAGGTTGTTAATCACACAAAGAAGGACAAATGAAATTCCTAAGCACAAGAACAAGTGCAAATGAGGTTCATAAGCACAAGATCAAGTGCAAAAGAGGTTGTGAAGCACACGAACAACGCGAAATGAGGTTGTTAAGCACACAAACAAGTGGAATTGAGGTTCATAAGCACAAGATCAAGCCCAAAAGAGGTTGTTAAGCACAGGAACAACGCGAATTGATGTTGTTAAACACACAAACAAGGGCAAATGAGGTTCCTAAGCACAAGAACATGTGCAAATGAGGTTCATCAAGCGCAAAAGAGGTTGTTAAGCACACGAACAACGCCAATTGAGGTTGTGAAGCACACAAACAAGGGAAAATGAGATCCATAAGCACAAGATCAATTGCAAAAGAGGTTGTTATGCACACGAACAACGCGAATTGATGTTGTTAAGCACACAAACAAGGGCAAATGATGTTCGTAGGCACAACATCAAGCGCAAAATAGGTTGTTAAGCACACGAACAACGCGAATTGAGATGGTTAATCACACAAACAAGGGCAAATGAAATTCCTAAGCACAAGAACAAGTGCAAATGAGGTTCATCAGCACAAGATCAAGCGCAAAAGAGGTTGTTAAGCACACGAACAACGCCAATTAAGGTTGTTAAGCACAGAAACATGGGCAAATGAGGTTCCCAAGCACAAGAACAAGGGCAAATGAGGTTGACAAGCACAAGATCAAGCGCAAAAGATTTTGTTTAGCACTCGACAACGCCAATTGAGATGTTAAGCACACAAACAAGGGCAAATGAGATTCGTAAGCCCAAGAACAAGTGGAGATGAGGTTCATAAACACAGGATCAAGCGCAAAAGAGGTTGTTAAGCACACGAACAATGCCAAATAAGGTTGTTAAGCACAATAACAAGTGCGAATTAGGTCATAAGCCGAAGAACAAGCGCAAAAGGAGTTGTTAAGCAAACGAACAACGCGAATTGAGGTTGTTGATCACGCAAATAAGGGCAAATGAGGTTCCTAAGCCCAAGAACAAGTACAAATGAGGTTCATAAGAACAAGATCAAGCGCAAAAGACGTTGTTAAGCACACGAACAACACCAATTGAGGTTGTGAAGCACACAAACAAGGGCAAATGAGGTTCATAAGCACAAGAGCAAGCACAAAAGAGGCTATGAAGCACACGAACAACGCGAAATGAGGTTGTTAAGCGCACAAACAAAGGCAAATGAGGTTCATAAGCACAAGATCAAGCGCAAAAGAGGTTGTTAAGCACACGAACAACGCGAATTGAGGTTGTTAAGCACACAAATAAGGGCAAATGAGGCTCCTAAGCCCAAGAACAAGTGCAAATGAGGTTCAGAAGCGCAAAAGAGGTTGTTAAGCACACAAACAATGCCAATTGAGGTTGTGAAGCACACAAACGATGGCAAATGAGTTTCATAAGCACAAGATCAAGCACAAAAGAGGTTGTTAAGCACACGAACAACGCTAATTGAGGTTGTCAAGCACACAAACAAGGGCAAATGAGATTCGTAAGCCCAAGAACAAGTGCAAATCAGGTTTATAACCATAAGAGCAAGCGCAAAAGAGGTTGTGAAGCACACGAACAGCGCGAAATGAGGTGTTAAGCACACAACCAAGGGCAAATGAAGTTCATAACCACAAGATCAAGCGCAAAAGAGGTTGTTAAGCACACGAACAACGCGAATTGAGGTTGTTAATCACACAAACAAGGGCAAATGAGGTTCCTTTGACCAAGAACAAGTGCAAATGAGGTTTCTTAGCACAAGAGCAAGGGCAAAAGAGGTTGTGAAGCACATGAACAACGCGAAATGAGGTTGCTAAGCAGACAAAAAAAGGCAAATGAGGTTCATAAGCAGAATTTCAAGCGTAAAAGAGGTTGTTAAGCACACAAACAACGCCAATTGAGGTTGTGAATCACACAAACAAGGGCAACTGAAGTTCCTAAGCACAAGAACAAGCGCAAATGAGGTTCATAAGCACAAGATCAAGCGCAAAAGAGTTTGCTAAGCACACGAACAACGCCAATTAAGGTTGTGAAGCACACAAACAAGGGCAAATGAAGTTCATAAGCACAAGATGAAGCAGAAAAGAGGTTGTTAAGCACACGAACAACGCGAATAGAGGATGTTCAGCGCACAAACAAAGGCAAATGAGGTTCATAAGCACAAGATCCAGCGTAAAAGAGGTTGTTAAGCACACGAACGACGCGACTTGAGGTTGTTAAGCACACAAACAAAGGTAAATGAGGTTCGTAAGCACACAAACAACGGCAAATGAGATTCATAAGCACAAGAGCAAGCGGAAAGGAGGCTGTGAAGCACACGAACAACGCGAAATGAGGTTGTTAAGCACACAACCAAAGGCAAATGAGGTTCATAAGCAGAAGATCAAGCACAAAAGAGGTTGTTAAGGACACGAACAACGCGAATTGAGATTGTTAAGTACACAAACAAGGGAAAAAGAGGTTCCTAAGCACAAGAACCAGTGCAAATGAGGTTCATAAGCACAAGATCAAGTGCAAAAGAGGTTGTTAAGCAGACAAACAATGCCAATTGAGGTTGTGAAGCACACAAACAAGGGCAAATGAGATTCATAAGCACAAGATCAAACGCGAAAGAGGTTGTTAAGCACACGAACAACGCGAATTGAGGTTGTTAAGCACACAAACAAGGGCAAATGAGGTTCCTTAGCACACAAACAACGGCAAATGAGGTTAATAAGCACAAGATCAAGCGCAAAAGAGGTTGTAAAGCACAAGAACAACGTGAATTGAGGTTGTTCAGCTCACAAACAATGACAAAAGAGGTTGTTAAGCACACGAACAATGGGAATTGAGGTTGTTAAGCACAGAAACAAAGGCAAATGAGGTTCATAAGCATAACATGAAGCACAAATGAAGTTGTTCAGCACACGAACAACGCGAATTGAGGTTGTTAAGCGCACAAACAATGACAAATGAGGTTCCTAAGCAAAATAACAAGTGCAAATGAGGTTCATAAGCACAAGATCAAGAGCAAAAGAGGTTGTCAAGCACACGAAAAGCGCTAATTGAGATTGTTAAGCACACAAACATGGGCAAATGAGGTTCATAAGCACAAGATCAAGCGCAAAAGTGGTTGTTAACCACACAAACAAGGGCAAATGCGGTTCGTAAGCACAACATCAAGCGCAAAAGAGGATGTTAAGCACACGAACAACGCGAATTGATATTGTTAAGCACACAAACAAAGGCAAATGAGGGTCATAAGCACCAGATCAAGCGCAAATGACGTTGTTAAGCACACGAACAACGCGAAATGAGGTTGTTAAGCACACAAACAAAGGCAATTGAGATTCATAAGCACAAGATCAAGCGCAAAAGAAGTTGTTAAGCACACGAACAACACAAATTGAGATTGTTAAGCACACAAACAAGGGCAAATGAGGTTCCAAAGCCCAAGAACAAGTGCAAATGAGGTTCATAAGCAGATCCAGCGCAAAAGAGGTTGTTAAGTACACGAAAAACGCCAAATGAGGTTGTGAAGCACACAAACAAGGGCAAATGAGATTCATAAGCACAAGATCAAGCGCAAAAGAGGTTGTGAAGCACACGAACAACGCCAATTGAGGTTGTGAATCACACAAACAAGGGCAAATGAAGTTCCTAAGCACAAGAACAAGTGCAAATGAGGTTCATAAGTACAACATCAAGTGCAAAAGATTTTGTTAAGCACACGAACAACGCCAATTGAGGTTGTGAAGCACACATACAAGGGGCAATTGAAGTACATAAGCACAAGATCAAGCGCAAAAGAGGTTGTTAAGCACAAGAACATCGCGAATGGAGGTTGTTAAGCGCACGAACAAGGGTAAATGAGGTTCATAAGCACAAGATCAAGCGCAAAAGACGTTCTTCAGCACATGAACAACGCGAATAGAGGTTGTTAAGCACACAAACAAGGGAAATGAGGTTCCTAAGCGCACAAACAAGGGTAAATGAGGTTCATAAGCACAAGAGCAAGCGCAAAGGAGGTTGTGAAGCACACGAACAACGGGAAATGAGGTTGTTAAGCACACAAACAAAGACAAATGAGGTTCATAAGCACAAGATCAAGCGCAAAAGAGGTTGTTAAGTACACGAACAACGCGAATTGAGGTTGTTAAGCACACAAACAACGGCAAATGAGGTTCCTAAGCACAAGAACCAGTGCAAATGAGGTTCATCAGCACAAGATCAAGCGCAAAAGAGGTTGTGAAGCACGCGAACAACGGGAATTGAGGTTGTTAAGCACACAAACAAGGGCAAATGAAGTTCCTAAGCACAAGAACGAGTGCAAATGAGGTTGACAAGCACAAGATCAAGCGCAAAAGAGTTTGTTAAGCACACGACAACGCCAATAGTGGTGGTGAAGCACACAAACAAGGGCAAATGAGATTCATAAGCACAATATCAACCGCAAAAGAGGTTGTTAAGCACACGAACTACGCGAATTGAGGTTGTTAAGAACACAAACAAGGGCAAATGAGGTTCCTAAGGGCAAGAACAATTGCAAATGAGGTTCATAAGCACAAGATCAAGCGCAAAAGTTGTTGTTAAGCACACGAACAACGTGAAATGAGGTTGTTAAGCACACAAACAAAGGCAAATGAAGTTCATAAGCACAAGATCAAGCGCAAAAGGGGTTGTCAAGCACACGAACAACGCGAATTGAGGTTGTTAAGCACACAAAAAAGGGCAAATGAGGTTCCTAAGGGCAAGAACAATTGCAAATGAGGTTCATAAGCACAAGATCAAGCGCAAAAGATGTTGTTAAGCACACGAAAAACGTGAATTGAGGTTGTTAAGCACACAAACAAGGGCAAATGAGGTTCATAAGCACAAGATCAAGCGCAAATGAGGTTTTTAAGCAAACAAACAATGCAAATTGAGGCTGTTAAGCACACAAACAAGGGCAAATGAGATTCATAAGTCCAAGAACAAGTGCAAATGAGGTTCATAAACACAAGATCCAGCGCAAAAGAGGTTGTTAAGCACACAAACAAGGGCAAATGAGGTTCCTAAGCACAAGAACCAGTGCAAATGAGGTTCATAAGCGCAAGATCAAGCGCAAAAGAGGTTGTGAAGCACACGAACAACTCGAATTGAGGTTGTTAAGCACACAAACAAGGGCAAATGAGGTTACTAAGCACACAAACAAGGGCAAATGAGGTTCACAAGCACAAGATCACTCGCAAAAGATTTTGTTAAGAACACAACAACGCCAATTGTGGTTGTTAAGCACACAAACAAGGGCAAATGAGATTCATAAGCACAAGATCAAGCGCAAAAGAGGTTGTGAAGCACACGAACAACGCGAATTGAGGTTGTTAAGCACACAAACAAGGGCAAATGAAGTTGCTAAGCACACAAACAAGGGCAAATGAGGTTCATAAGCACAAGATCGAGCGTCAAAGAGGTTCTTAAGCACATGAACAACGCGAATTGTGGTTGTTAAGAACACAAACAAGGGCAAATGAGGTTCCTAAGCACAAGAACAAGTGCAAATGAGGTTCATAAGCACAAGATCAGGCGCAAAAGAGGTTGTTGAGGACACGAACCACGTGAATTGAGGTTGTTAAGCACACCAACAAGGGCAAATGAGGTTCATAAGCACAAGATCAAGCGCAAATGAGGTTTTTAAGCAAACGAACAATGCAAATTGAGGTTGTTAAGCAAACGAACAAGGGCAAATGAGGTTCATAAACACAAGATCAAGCGCAAAAGAAGTTGTTAAGCACACGAACAATGCCAAATGAGGTTGTTAAGCACAACAACAAGTGCAAATGAGGTTCATAAGCAGAAGAACAAGCGCAAAAATGGTAGTTAAGCAAACAAACAACGCGAAATGAGGTTGTTAATCACACAAACAAGGGGAAATGGGGTTCCTAAGCCCAAGAACAAGTACAAATGAGGTTCATAAGCACAAGATCAAGCGCGAAAGAGGTTGTTAAGCACACGAACAACGCGAATTGAGGTTGTTAAGCACACAAACATTGGCAAATGATATTCATAAGCACAAGATCAAGCGCAAAAGAGGTTGTTAAGCACACGAACAATGCGAATTGAGGTTGTTCAGCACGCAAAGAAGGGCAAATGAGGTTCATAAGCACAAGATCAAGCGCAAGTGAGGTTCATAAGCACAAGAACAAGAGCAAATGAGGTTCATAAGCAGAAGATCAGGCGCCAAAGAGGTTGTTAAGCACACGAACAACGTGAATTGAGGTTGTTAAGCACACAAACAAGGGCAAATGAGGTTCATAAGCACAAGATCAAGCGCAAATGAGGTTTTTAAGCAAACGAACAATGCAAATTGAGGTTGTTAAGCACACAAATAAGGGCAAGTGAAATTCGTAAGCCCAAGAATAAGAGCAAATGAGGTTCATAAACACAAGATCAAGCGCAAAAGAAGTTGTTAAGCACACGAACAATGCCAAATGAGGTTGTTAAGCACAACAACAAGTGCAAATGAGGTTCATAAGCAGAAGAACAAGCGCAAAAATGGTAGTTAAGCAAACAAACAACGCGAATTGAGGTTGTTAATCACACGAACAAGGGGAAATGGGGTTCCTAAGTCCAAGAACAAGTACAAATGAGGTTCATAAGCACAAGATCAAGCGCAAAAGACGTTGTTAAGTACACGAAAAACGCTAATTGAGGTTGTGAAGGACACAAACAAGGGCAAATGAGATTCATAAGCACAAGATCAAGCGCAAAAGAGGTTGTTAAGCACACGAACAAGGGCAAATGAGGTTCCTAAGCACAAGAACGAGTGCAAATGAGGTGGACAAGCACAAGATCAAGCGCAAAAGAGTTTGTTAAGCACACGACAACGCCAATAGTGGTGGTGAAGCACACAAACAATGGCAAATGAGGTTCCTAAGCACAAGAACAAGTGCAAATGAACTTCATAAGCACAAGATCAGGCGCAAAAGAGGTTGTTAAGCACACGAACTACGCGAATTGAGGTTGTTAAGAACACAAACAAGGGCAAATGAGGTTCCTAAGGGCAAGAACAATTGCAAATGAGGTTCATAAGCACAAGATCAAGCGCAAAAGATGTTGTTAAGCACACGAACAACGTGAAATGAGGTTGTTAAGCACACAAACAAATGCAAATGAAGTTCATAAGCACAAGATCAAGCGCAAAAGGGGTTGTCAAGCACACGAACAACGCGAATTGAGGTTGTTAAGTACACAAAAAAGGGCAAATGAGGTTCCTAAGGGCAAGAACATTTGCAAATGAGGTTCATAAGCACAAGTTCAAGCGCAAAAGATGTTGTTAAGCACACGAAAAACGTGAATTGAGGTTGTTATGCACACAAACAAGGGCAAATGAGGTTCATAAGCACAAGATTAAGCGCAAAATTGGTTTTTAAGCAAACGAACAATGCAAATTGAGGTTGTTAAGCACACAAACAAGGGCAAATGAGATTCATAAGTCCAAGAACAAGTGCAAATGAGGTTCATAAACACAAGATCAAGCGCAAAAGAGGTTGTTAAGCACACGACCAACGCGAATTGAGGTTGTTAAGCACACAAACAAGGGCAAATGAGGTTCCTAAGCACAAGAACCAGTGCAAATGAGGTTCATAAGCGCAAGATCAAGCGCAAAAGAGGTTGTGAAGCACACGAAGAACTCGAATTGAGGTTGTTAAGCAGACAAACAAGGGCAAATGAGGTTCCTAAGCACACAAAAAAGGGCAAATGAGGTTCATAAGCACAAGATCAAGCGCAAATGAGGTTTCTAAGCAAACGAACAATGCAAATTGAGGTTGTTAAGCACACAAACAAGGGCAAATGAGATTCGTAAGCCCAAGAACAAGTGCAAATGAGGTTCATAAACACAAGATCAAGCGCAAAAGAGGTTGTTAAGCACACGAGCAACGCGAATTGAGGTTGTTAAGCACACAAACAAGGGCAAATGAGGTTCCTAAGCACAAGAACCAGTGCAAATTAGGTTCATAAGCATAAGGTCAAGCGCAAAAGAGGTTGTGACGCACACGAACAACGCGAATTGAGGTTGTTAAGCACACAAACAAAGGCAAATGAAATTCCTAAGCACACAAACAAGGGCAAATGAGGATCACAAGCACAACAGGAAGCGCAAAAGAGGTTCTGAAGCACACGAACAACGTGAAATTAGGTTGGTAAGCACACAAAAAAGGCAAATGAAGTTCATAAGCACAAGATCAAGCGCAAAAGGGGTTGTCAAGCACACGAACAACGCGAATCGAGGTTGTTAAGCACACAAACAAGGGCAAATGAGGTTCCTAAGGGCAAGAACAATTGCAAATGAGGTTCATAAGCACAAGATCAAGTGCAAAAGAGGTTGTTAAGCACACGAAAAACGTAAATTGAGATTGTTAAGCACACAAACAAGGGCAAATGAGGTTCATAAGCACAAGATCAAGCGCAAATGAGGTTTTTAAGCAAACGAACAATGCAAATTGAGGTTGTTAAGCACACAAACAAGGGCAAATGAGATTCGTAAGCCCAAGAACAAGTGCAAATGAGGTTCATAAACACAAGATCAAGCGCAAAAGAGGTTGTTAAGCACACGAACAACGAGAATTGAGGTTGTTAAGCACACAAACAAGGGCAAATGAGGTTCCTAAGCACAAGAACCAGTGCAAATGAGGTTCATAAATACAAGATCAAGCGCAAAAGAGGTTGTGAAGCACACGAACAACGCGAATTGAGGTTGTTAACACACAAAAAAGGGCGAATGAGGTTCCTAAGCACACAAACATGGGCAAATGAGGTTCACAAGCACAAGATCAAGCGCAAAAGATTTTGTTAAGCACACGACAACGCCAATTGTGGTTGTGAAGCACACAAACAAGGGCAAATGAGATTCATAAGTACAAGATCAAGCGCAAAAGAGGTTGTGAAGCACACGAACAACGCGAATTGAGGTTGTTAAGCACACAAACAAGGGCAAATGAAGTTGCTAAGCACACAAACAAGGGCAAATGAGGTTCATAAGCACAAGATCGAGCGTAAAAGAGGTTGTTAAGCACACGAACAACGCGAATTGAGGTTGTTAATCACACAAACAAGGGCAAATGAGGTTCCAAAGCTGAAGAACATGTGCAAATGTGGTTCATAAGCACAAGATCCAGCGCAAAAGAGGTTGTTAAGTACACGAAAAAGGCCAATTGAGGTTGTGAAGCACACAAACAAGGGCAAATGAGATTCATAAGCACGAGATCAAGCACAAAAGAGGTTGTTAAGCACACGAACAACGCGAATTGAGGTTGTTAAGCACACAAACAAGGGCAAATGTGGTTCCTAACCACAACAAGAAGTGCAAATGAAGTTCGTAAGCAAGAGAGCTTACGCAAAAGCGGTTGTGAAGCACACGAACAACGCAAAATGTGGTGGTTGAGCACACAAACAAGGGCAAATCAGGTTGATAAGCACAAGATCAAGCGCAAAAGAGGTTGTTAAGCACACGAACAATGGGAATTGAGGTTGTTAAGCACAGAAACAAAGGCAAATGAGGTTCATAAGCATAACATGAAGCACAAATGAAGTTGTTCAGCACACGAACAACGCGAATTGAGGTTGTTAAGCGCACAAACAATGACAAATGAGGTTCCTAAGCAAAAGAACAAGTGCAAATAGGTTCATAAGCACAAGATCAAGAGCAAAAGATGTTGTCAAGCACACGAAAACGCAAATTGAGGTTGTTAAGCACACAAACATGGGCAAATGAGGTTCATAAGCACAAGATCAAGCGCAAAAGAGGTTGTTAACCACACATACAAGGGCAAATGCGGTTCGTAAGCACAACATCAAGCGCAAAAGAGGATGTTAAGCACACGAACAACGCGAATTGATATTGTTAAGCACACAAACAAAGGCAAATGAGGGTCATAAGCACCAGATCAAGCGCAAATGAAGTTGTTAAGCACACGAACAACTCGAAATGAGGTTGTTAAGCACACAAACAAAGGCAATTGAGATTCATAAGCACAAGATCAAGCGCAAAAGAAGTTGTTAAGCACACGAACAACGCGAATTGATGTTGTTAAGCACACAAACAAGGGCAAATGAGGTTCCAAAGCCCAAGAACAAGTGCAAATGAGGTTCATAAGCAGATCCAGTGCAAAAGAGGTTGTTAAGTACACGAAAAACGCCAAATGAGGTTGTGAAGCACACAAACAAGGGCAAATGAGATTCATAAGCACAAGATCAAGCGCAAAAGAGATTGTGAAGCACACGAACAACGCCAATAGAGGTTGTGAATCACACAAACAAGGGCAAATGAAGTTCGTAAGCACATGCACAAGTGCAAATGAGGCTCATAAGTACAACATCAAGCGCAAAAGATTTTGTTAAGCACACGAACAACGCCAATTGAGGTTGTGAAGCACACAAACAAGGGGCAATTGAAGTACATAAGTACAAGATCAAGCGCAAAAGAGGTTGTTAAGCACAAGATAAACGCGAATGGAGGTTGTTAAGCGCACGAACAAGGGTAATTGAGGTTCATAAGCACAAGATCAAGCGCAAAAGACGTTCTTAAGCACATGAACAACGCGAATAGAGGTTGTTAAGCACACAAACAAGGGAAATGAGGTTCCTAAGCGCACAAACAAGGGTAAATGAGGTTCATAAGCACAAGAGCAAGCGCAAAGGAGGTTGTGAAGCACACGAACACCGGGAAATGAGGTTGTTAAGCACACAAACAAAGACAAATGAGGTTCATAAGCACAAGATCAAGCGCAAAAGAGGTTGTTAAGTACACGAACAACGCGAATTGAGGTTGTTAAGCACACAAACAAGGGCAAATGAGGTTCCTAAGCACAAGAACCAGTGCAAATGAGGTTCATCAGCACAAGATCAAGCGCAAAAGAGGTTGTGAAGCACGCGAACAACGGGAATTGAGGTTGTTAAGCACACAAACAAGGGCAAATGAAGTTCCTAAGCACAAGAACGAGTGCAAATGAGGTTGACAAGCACAAGATCAAGCGCAAAAGAGTTTGTTAAGCACACGACAACGCCAATAGTGGTGGTGAAGCACACAAACAAGGGCAAATGAGATTCATAAGCACAATATCAACCGCAAAAGAGGTTGTTAAGCACACGAACTACGCGAATTGAGGTTGTTAAGAACACAAACAAGGGCAAATGAGGTTCCTAAGGGCAAGAACAATTGCAAATGAGGTTCCTAAGGGCAAGAACAATTGCAAATGAGGTTCATAAGCACAAGATCAAGCGCAAAAGTTGTTGTTAAGCACACGAACAACGTGAAATGAGGTTGTTAAGCACAAAAACAAAGGCAAATGAAGTTCATAAGCACAAGATCAAGCGCAAAAGGGGTTGTCAAGCACACGAACAACGCGAATTGAGGTTGTTAAGCACACAAAAAAGGGCAAATGAGGTTCCTAAGGGCAAGAACAATTGCAAATGAGGTTCATAAGCACAAGATCAAGCGCAAAAGATGTTGTTAAGCACACGAAAAACGTGAATTGAGGTTGTTAAGCACACAAACAAGGGCAAATGAGGTTCATAAGCACAAGATCAAGCGCAAATGAGGTTTTTAAGCAAACGAACAATGCAAATTGAGGTTGTTAAGCACGCGAACAACGGGAATTGAGGTTGTTAAGCACACAAACAAGGGCAAATGAGGTTCCTAAGCACAAGAACGAGTGCAAATGAGGTGGACAAGCACAAGATCAAGCGCAAAAGAGTTTGTTAAGCACACGACAACGCCAATAGTGGTGGTGAAGCACACAAACAATGGCAAATGAGGTTCCTAAGCACAAGAACAAGTGCAAATGAACTTCATAAGCACAAGATCAGGCGCAAAAGAGGTTGTTAAGCACACGAACTACGCGAATTGAGGTTGTTAAGAACACAAACAAGGGCAAATGAGGTTCCTAAGGGCAAGAACAATTGCAAATGAGGTTCATAAGCACAAGATCAAGCGCAAAAGATGTTGTTAAGCACACGAACAACGTGAAATGAGGTTGTTAAGCACACAAACAAATGCAAATGAAGTTCATAAGCACAAGATCAAGCGCAAAAGGGGTTGTCAAGCACACGAACAACGCGAATTGAGGTTGTTAAGTACACAAAAAAGGGCAAATGAGGTTCCTAAGGGCAAGAACATTTGCAAATGAGGTTCATAAGCACAAGTTCAAGCGCAAAAGATGTTGTTAAGCACACGAAAAACGTGAATTGAGGTTGTTATGCACACAAACAAGGGCAAATGAGGTTCATAAGCACAAGATTAAGCGCAAATTTGGTTTTTAAGCAAACGAACAATGCAAATTGAGATTGTTAAGCACACAAACAAGGGCAAATGAGATTCATAAGTCCAAGAACAAGTGCAAATGAGGTTCATAAACACAAGATCAAGCGCAAAAGAGGTTGTTAAGCACACGACCAACGCGAATTGAGGTTGTTAAGCACACAAACAAGGGCAAATGAGGTTCCTAAGCACAAGAACCAGTGCAAATGAGGTTCATAAGCGCAAGATCAAGCGCAAAAGAGGTTGTGAAGCACACGAACAACTCGAATTAAGGTTGTTAAGCAGACAAACAAGGGCAAATGAGGTTCCTAAGCACACAAACAAGGGCAAATGAGGTTCACAAGCACAAGATCACTCGCAAAAGATTTTGTTAAGAACACAACAACGCCAATAGTGGTTGTTAAGCACACAAACAAGGGCAAATGAGATTCATAAGCACAAGATCAAGCGCAAAAGAGGTTGTGAAGCACACGAACAACGCGAATTGAGGTTGTTAAGCACACAACCAAGGGCAAATGAAATTGCTAAGCACACCAACAAGGGCAAATGAGGTTCATAAGCACAAAAGCAAGTGCAAAAGAGGTGGCGAAGCACACGAACAACGCGAAATGAGGTTGCTATGAAGACAAACAAAGGCAAATTCGGTTCATAAGCACAAGATCGAGCGTAAAAGAGGTTGTTAAGCACACGAACAACGCGAATTGTGGTTGTTAAGCACAAAAACAAGGGCAAATGAGGTTCCTAAGCACAAGAACAAGTGCAAATGAGGTTCATAAGCACAAGATCATGCGCAAAAGAGGTTGTTGAGCTCACGAACAACGTGAATTGAGGTTGTTAAGCACACAAACAAGGGCAAATGGGGTTCATAAGCACAAGATCAAGCGCAAATGAGGTTTTTAACCAAACGAACAATGCAAATTAAGGTTGTTAAGCACACAAACAAGGGCAAATGAGGTTTATAAACACAAGATCAAGCGCAAAAGAGGTTGTTAAGCACACCAACAATGCGAATGGAGGTTGTTAAGCACAACAACAAGTGCAAATGAGGTTCATAAGCAGAAGAACAAGCGCAAAAATGGTAGTTAAGTAAACAAACAACGCAAATTGAGGTTGTTAATCACACAAACAAGGGGAAATGGGGTTCCTAAGCCCAAGAACAAGTACAAATGAGGTTCATAAGCACAATATCAAGCACAAAAGACGTTGTTAAGGACACGAAAAACGCTAATTGAGGTTGTGAAGTACAAAAACAAGGGCAAATGAGATTCATAAGCACAAGATCAAGCGCAAAAGAGGTTGTTAAGCACACGAACAACGCGAATTGAGGTTGTTAAGCACACAAACATGGGCAAATGAGATTAATAAGCACAAGATCAAGCGCAAAAGAGGTTCTTAAGCACACGAACAACGCGAATTGAGGTTGTTCAGCACGCAAAGAAGGGTAAATGAGGTTCATAAGCACAAGATCAAGCGCAAATGAGGTTCATAAGCACAAGAACAAGTGCAAATGAGGTTCATAAGCACAAGATCAGGCGCAAAAGAGGTTGTTAAGCACACGAACAACGTGAATTGAGGTTGTTAAGCACACAAACAAGGGCAAATAAGGTTCATAAGCACAAGATCAAGCGCAAATGAGGATTTTAAGCAAACGAACAATGCAAATTGAGGTTGTTAAGCTCACAAACAAGGGCAAATGAAATTCGTAAGCCCAAGAATAAGTGCAAATGAGGTTCATAAACACAAGATCAAGCGCAAAAGAGGTTTTAAGCACACGAACAATGCCAAATGAGGTTGTTAAGCACAACAACAAGTGCAAATGAGGTTCATAAGCAGAAGAACAAGCGCAAAAATGGTAGTTAAGCAAACAAATAACGCGAATTGAGGTTGTTAATCACACGAACAAGGGGAAATGGGGTTCCTAAGTCCAAGAACAAGTACAAATGAGGTTCATAAGCACAAGATCAAGCGCAAAAGTCGTTGTTAAGTACACGAAAAACGCTAATTGAGGTTGTGAAGTACACAAACAAGGGCAAATGAGATTCATAAGCACAAGATCAAGCGCAAAAGAGGTTGTTAAGCACACGAACAACGCAAATTGAGGTTGTTAAGCACACAAACATGGGCAAATGAGATTCATAAGCACAAGATCAAGCGCAAAAGAGGTTGTTAAGCACACGAACAACACGACTTGAGGTTGTTCAGCACGCAAAGAAGGGCAAATGAGGTCCATAAGCACAAGATCAAGCGCAAATGAGGTTTTTAAGCAAACGAAAAATGCAAATTGAGGTTGTTAAGCACACAAACAAGGTCAAATGAGATTCGTAAGCCCAAGAACAAGTGCACATGAGGTTCATAAACACAAGATCAAGCGCAAAAGAGGTTGTTAAGCACACGAACAACGCGAATTGAGGTTGTTAAGCACACAAACAGGGGCAAATGAGATTCCTAAGCACAAGAACAAGTGCAAATGAAGTGCATAAGCACAAGATCAGGCGCAAAAGAGGTTGTGAAGCACACGAACAACGTGAATTGAGGTTGTTAAGCACACAAACAAGGGCAAATGAGGTTCATAAGCACAAGATCAAGCGCAAATGAGGTTTTTAAGCAAACGAACAATGCAAATTGAGGTTGTTAAGCACACAAACAAGGGCAAAAAAGATTCGTAAGCCCAAGAACAAGTGCAAATGAGGTTCATAAACACAAGATCAAGCGCAAAAGAGGTTGTTAAGCACACGAGCAACGCGAATTGAGGTTGTTAAGCACACAAACAAGGGCAAATGAGGTTCCTAAGCACAAGAACCAGTGCAAATGAGGTTCATAAGCACAAAATCAAGCGCAAAAGAGGTTGTGAAGCACACGAACAACGCGAATTGAGGTTGTTAAGCACACAAACAAAGGCAAATCAAATTCCTAAGCACACAAACAAAGGAAAATGACATTCCTAAGCACACAAACAAGGGCAAATGAGGATCACAAGCACAACAGGAAGCGCAAAAGAGGTTGTGAAGCACACGAACAACGTGAAATGAGGTTGGTAAGCACACAAACAAAGGCAAATGAAGTTCATAAGCACAAGATCAAGCGCAAAAGGGGTTGTTAAGCACACGAACAACGCGAATTGAGGTTATTAAGCACACAAACAAGGGCAAATGAGGTTCCTAAGGGCAAGAACAATTGCAAATGAGGTTCATAAGCACAAGATCAAGCGCAAAAGAGGTTGTTAAGCACACGAAAAACGTGAATTGAGATTGTTAAGCACACAAACAAGGGCAAATGAGGCTCATAAGCACAATATCAAGAGCAAATGAGGTTTTTAAGCAAACGAACAATGCAAATTGAGGTTGTTAAGCACACAAACAAGGGCAAATGAGATTCGTAAGCCCAAGAACAAGTGCAAATGAGGTTCATACACAAGATCAAGCGCAAAAGAGGTTGTTAAGCACAAGAACAACGCGAATTGAGGTTGTTAAGCACACAAACAAGGGCAAATGAGGTTCCTAAGCACAAGAACCAGTGCAAATGAGGTTCATAAGCACAAGATCAAGCGCAAAAGAGGTTGTGAAGCACACGAACAACGCGAATTGAGGTTGTTAAGCACACAAACAAGGGCAAATGTGGTTCCTAACCACAACAAAAAGTGCAAATGAAGTTCGTAAGCAAGAGAGCTTACGCAAAAGCGGTTGTGAAGCACACGAACAACGCAAAATGTGGTGGTTGAGCACACAAACAAGGGCAAATCAGGTTGATAAGCACAAGATCAAGCGCAAAAGAGGTTGTTAAGCACACGAACAATGGGAATTGAGGTTGTTAAGCACAGAAACAAAGGCAAATGAGGTTCATAAGCATAACATGAAGCACAAATGAAGTTGTTCAGCACACGAACAACGCGAATTGAGGTTGTTAAGCGCACAAACAATGACAAATGAGGTTCCTAAGCAAAAGAACAAGTGCAAATAGGTTCATAAGCACAAGATCAAGAGCAAAAGATGTTGTCAAGCACACGAAAAACGCAAATTGAGGTTGTTAAGCACACAAACATGGGCAAATGAGGTTCATAAGCACAAGATCAAGCGCAAAAGAGGTTGTTAACCACACATACAAGGGCAAATGCGGTTCGTAAGCACAACATCAAGCGCAAAAGAGGATGTTAAGCACACGAACAACGCGAATTGATATTGTTAAGCACACAAACAAAGGCAAATGAGGGTCATAAGCACCAGATCAAGCGCAAATGAAGTTGTTAAGCACACGAACAACTCGAAATGAGGTTGTTAAGCACACAAACAAAGGCAATTGAGATTCATAAGCACAAGATCATGCGCAAAAGAAGTTGTTAAGCACACGAACAACGCGAATTGATGTTGTTAAGCACACAAACAAGGGCAAATGAGGTTCCAAAGCCCAAGAACAAGTGCAAATGAGGTTCATAAGCAGATCCAGTGCAAAAGAGGTTGTTAAGTACACGAAAAACGCCAAATGAGGTTGTGAAGCACACAAACAAGGGCAAATGAGATTCATAAGCACAAGATCAAGCGCAAAAGAGATTGTGAAGCACACGAACAACGCCAATAGAGGTTGTGAATCACACAAACAAGGGCAAATGAAGTTCGTAAGCACATGCACAAGTGCAAATGAGGTTCATAAGTACAACATCAAGCGCAAAAGATTTTGTTAAGCACACGAACAACGCCAATTGAGGTTGTGAAGCACACAAACAAGGGGCAATTGAAGTACATAAGTACAAGATCAAGCGCAAAAGAGGTTGTTAAGCACAAGATAAACGCGAATGGAGGTTGTTAAGCGCACGAACAAGGGTAATTGAAGTTCATAAGCACAAGATCAAGCGCAAAAGACGTTCTTAAGCACATGAACAACGCGAATAGAGGTTGTTAAGCACACAAACAAGGGAAATGAGGTTCCTAAGCGCACAAACAAGGGTAAATGAGGTTCATAAGCACAAGAGCAAGCGCAAAGGAGGTTGTGAAGCACACGAACACCGGGAAATGAGGTTGTTAAGCACACAAACAAAGACAAATGAGGTTCATAAGCACAAGATCAAGCGCAAAAGAGGTTGTTAAGTACACGAACAACGCGAATTGAGGTTGTTAAGCACACAAACAAGGGCAAATGAGGTTCCTAAGCACAAGAACCAGTGCAAATGAGGTTCATCAGCACAAGATCAAGCGCAAAAGAGGTTGTGAAGCACGCGAACAACGGGAATTGAGGTTGTTAAGCACACAAACAAGGGCAAATGAAGTTCCTAAGCACAAGAACGAGTGCAAATGAGGTTGACAAGCACAAGATCAAGCGCAAAAGAGTTTGTTAAGCACACGACAACGCCAATAGTGGTGGTGAAGCACACAAACAAGGGCAAATGAGATTCATAAGCACAATATCAACCGCAAAAGAGGTTGTTAAGCACACGAACTACGCGAATTGAGGTTGTTAAGAACACAAACAAGGGCAAATGAGGTTCCTAAGGGCAAGAACAATTGCAAATGAGGTTCATAAGCACAAGATCAAGCGCAAAAGTTGTTGTGAAGCACACGAACAACGTGAAATGAGGTTGTTAAGCACAAAAACAAAGGCAAATGAAGTTCATAAGCACAAGATCAAGCGCAAAAGGGGTTGTCAAGCACACGAACAACGCGAATTGAGGTTGTTAAGCACACAAAAAGGGCAAATGAGGTTCCTAAGGGCAAGAACAATTGCAAATGAGGTTCATAAGCACAAGATCAAGCGCAAAAGATGTTGTTAAGCACACGAAAAACGTGAATTGAGGTTGTTAAGCACACAAACAAGGGCAAATGAGGTTCATAAGCACAAGATCAAGCGCAAATGAGGTTTTTAAGCAAACGAACAATGCAAATTGAGGTTGTTAAGCACGCGAACAACGGGAATTGAGGTTGTTAAGCACACAAACAAGGGCAAATGAGGTTCCTAAGCACAAGAACGAGTGCAAATGAGGTGGACAAGCACAAGATCAAGCGCAAAAGAGTTTGTTAAGCACACGACAACGCCAATAGTGGTGGTGAAGCACACAAACAATGGCAAATGAGGTTCCTAAGCACAAGAACAAGTGCAAATGAACTTCATAAGCACAAGATCAGGCGCAAAAGAGGTTGTCAAGCACACGAACTACGCGAATTGAGGTTGTTAAGAACACAAACAAGGGCAAATGAGGTTCCTAAGGGCAAGAACAATTGCAAATGAGGTTCATAAGCACAAGATCAAGCGCAAAAGATGTTGTTAAGCACACGAACAACGTGAAATGAGGTTGTTAAGCACACAAACAAATGCAAATGAAGTTCATAAGCACAAGATCAAGCGCAAAAGGGGTTGTCAAGCACACGAACAACGCGAATTGAGGTTGTTAAGTACACAAAAAAGGGCAAATGAGGTTCCTAAGGGCAAGAACATTTGCAAATGAGGTTCATAAGCACAAGTTCAAGCGCAAAAGATGTTGTTAAGCACACGAAAAACGTGAATTGAGGTTGTTATGCACACAAACAAGGGCAAATGAGGTTCATAAGCACAAGATTAAGCGCAAAATTGGTTTTTAAGCAAACGAACAATGCAAATTGAGATTGTTAAGCACACAAACAAGGGCAAATGAGATTCATAAGTCCAAGAACAAGTGCAAATGAGGTTCATAAACACAAGATCAAGCGCAAAAGAGGTTGTTAAGCACACGACCAACGCGAATTGAGGTTGTTAAGCACACAAACAAGGGCAAATGAGGTTCCTAAGCACAAGAACCAGTGCAAATGAGGTTCATAAGCGCAAGATCAAGCGCAAAAGAGGTTGTGAAGCACACGAACAACTCGAATTGAGGTTGTTAAGCAGACAAACAAGGGCAAATGAGGTTCCTAAGCACACAAACAAGGGCAAATGAGGTTCACAAGCACAAGATCACTCGCAAAAGATTTTGTTAAGAACACAACAACGCCAATAGTGGTTGTTAAGCACACAAACAAGGGCAAATGAGATTCATAAGCACAAGATCAAGCGCAAAAGAGGTTGTGAAGCACACGAACAACGCGAATTGAGGTTGTTAAGCACACAACCAAGGGCAAATGAAATTGCTAAGTACACCAACAAGGGCAAATGAGGTTCATAAGCACAAAAGCAAGTGCAAAAGAGGTGGCGAAGCACACGAACAACGCGAAATGAGGTTGCTATGAAGACAAACAAAGGCAAATTCGGTTCATAAGCACAAGATCGAGCGTAAAAGAGGTTGTTAAGCACACGAACAACGCGAATTGTGGTTGTTAAGCACAAAAACAAGGGCAAATGAGGTTCCTAAGCACAAGAACAAGTGCAAATGAGGTTCATAAGCACAAGATCATGCGCAAAAGAGGTTGTTGAGCTCACGAACAACGTGAATTGAGGTTGTTAAGCACACAAACAAGGGCAAATGAGGTTCATAAGCACAAGATCAAGCGCAAATGAGGTTTTTAACCAAACGAACAATGCAAATTAAGGTTGTTAAGCACACAAACAAGGGCAAATGAGGTTTATAAACACAAGATCAAGCGCAAAAGAGGTTGTTAAGCACACCAACAATGCGAATGGAGGTTGTTAAGCACAACAACAAGTGCAAATGAGGTTCATAAGCAGAAGAACAAGCGCAAAAATGGTAGTTAAGCAAACAAACAACGCGAATTGAGGTTGTTAATCACACAAACAAGGGGAAATGGGGTTCCTAAGCCCAAGAACAAGTACAAATGAGGTTCATAAGCACAATATCAAGCACAAAAGACGTTGTTAAGGACACGAAAAACGCTAATTGAGGTTGTGAAGTACACAAACAAGGGCAAATGAGATTCATAAGCACAAGATCAAGCGCAAAAGAGGTTGTTAAGCACACGAACAACGCGAATTGAGGTTGTTAAGCACACAAACATGGGAAAATGAGATTAATAAGCACAAGATCAAGCGCAAAAGAGGTTCTTAAGCACACGAACAACGCGAATTGAGGTTGTTCAGCACGCAAAGAAGGGTAAATGAGGTTCATAAGCACAAGATCAAGCGCAAATGAGGTTCATAAGCACAAGAACAAGTGCAAATGAGGTTCATAAGCACAAGATCAGGCGCAAAAGAGGTTGTTAAGCACACGAACAACGTGAATTGAGGTTGTTAAGCACACAAACAAGGGCAAATAAGGTTCATAAGCACAAGATCAAGCGCAAATGAGGATTTTAAGCAAACGAACAATGCAAATTGAGGTTGTTAAGCTCACAAACAAGGGCAAATGAAATTCGTAAGCCCAAGAATAAGTGCAAATGAGGTTCATAAACACAAGATCAAGCGCAAAAGAGGTTTTAATCACACGAACAATGCCAAATGAGGTTGTTAAGCACAACAACAAGTGCAAATGAGGTTCATAAGCAGAAGAACAAGCGCAAAAATGGTAGTTAAGCAAACAAATAACGCGAATTGAGGTTGTTAATCACACGAACAAGGGGAAATGGGGTTCCTAAGTCCAAGAACAAGTACAAATGAGGTTCATAAGCACAAGATCAAGCGCAAAAGTCGTTGTTAAGTACACGAAAAACGCTAATTGAGGTTGTGAAGTACACAAACAAGGGCAAATGAGACTCATAAGCACAAGATCAAGCGCAAAAGAGGTTGTTAAGCACACGAACAACGCAAATTGAGGTTGTTAAGCACACAAACATTGGCAAATGAGATTCATAAGCACAAGATCAAGCGCAAAAGAGGTTGTTAAGCACACGAACAACACGACTTGAGGTTGTTCAGCACGCAAAGAAGGGCAAATGAGGTCCATAAGCACAAGATCAAGCGCAAATGAGGTTTTTAAGCAAACGAAAAATGCAAATTGAGGTTGTTAAGCACACAAACAAGGTCAAATGAGATTCGTAAGCCCAAGAACAAGTGCAAATGAGGTTCATAAACACAAGATCAAGCGCAAAAGAGGTTGTTAAGCACACGAACAACGCGAATTGAGGTTGTTAAGCACACAAACAAGGGCAAACGAGATTCCTAAGCACAAGAACAAGTGCAAATGAAGTGCATAAGCACAAGATCAGGCGCAAAAGAGGTTGTGAAGCACACGAACAACGTGAATTGAGGTTGTTAAGCACACAAACAAGGGCAAATGAGGTTCATAAGCACAAGATCAAGCGCAAATGAGGTTTTTAAGCAAACGAACAATGCAAATTGAGGTTGTTAAGCACACAAACAAGGGCAAAAAAGATTCGTAAGCCCAAGAACAAGTGCAAATGAGGTGCATAAACACAAGATCAAGCGCAAAAGAGGTTGTTAAGCACACGAGCAACGCGAATTGAGGTTGTTAAGCACACAAACAAGGGCAAATGAGGTTCCTAAGCACAAGAACCAGTGCAAATGAGGTTCATAAGCACAAAATCAAGCGCAAAAGAGGTCGTGAAGCACACGAACAACGCGAATTGAGGTTGTTAAGCACACAAACAAAGGCAAATCAAATTCCTAAGCACACAAACAAAGGAAAATGACATTCCTAAGCACACAAACAAGGGCAAATGAGGATCACAAGCACAACAGGAAGCGCAAAAGAGGTTGTGAAGCACACGAACAACGTGAAATGAGGTTGGTAAGCACACAAACAAAGGCAAATGAAGTTCATAAGCACAAGATCAAGCGCAAAAGGGGTTGTTAAGCACACGAACAACGCGAATTGAGGTTCTTAAGCACACAAACAAGGGCAAATGAGGTTCCTAAGGGCAAGAACAATTGCAAATGAGGTTCATAAGCACAAGATCAAGCGCAAAAGAGGTTGTTAAGCACGCGAAAAACGTGAATTGAGATTGTTAAGCACACAAACAAGGACAAATGAGGTTCATAAGCACAAGATCAAGCGCAAATGAGGTTTTTAAGCAAACGAACAATGCAAATTGAGGTTGTTAAGCACACAAACAAGGGCAAATGAGATTCGTAAGCCCAAGAACAAGTGCAAAAGAGGTTCATAAACACCAGATTAAGCGCAAAAGAGGTTGTTAAGCTCACGAACAACGCGAATTGAGGTTGTTAAGCACACAAACAAGGGCAAATGAGGTTCCTAAGCACAAGAACCAGGTGCAAATGAGGTTCATAAGCACAAGATCAAGCGCAAAAGAGGTTGTGAAGCACACAAACAACGCGAATTGAGGTTGTTAAGCACACAAACAAGGGCAAATTAGGTTCCTAAGCACACAAACAAGGGCAAATGAGGTTCACAAGCACAAGATCAAGCGCAAAAGATTTTGTTAAGCACACGACAACGCCAATTGTGGTTGTGAAGCACAAAAACAAGGGCAAATGAGATTCATAAGTACAAGATCAAGCGCAAAAGAGGTTGGGAAGCACACGAACAACGCGAATTGAGGTTGTTAAGCACACAAACAAGGGCAAATGAAGTTGCTAAGCACACAAACAAGGGCAAATGAGGTTCATAAGCACAAAAGCAAGTGCAAAACAGGTGGCGAAGCACACGAACAACGCGAAATGAGGTTGCTAAGGAGACAAAAATAGGCAAATGAGGTTCATAAGCACAAGATCGAGCGTAAAAGAGGTTGTTAAGCACACGAACAACGCGAATTGTGGTTGTTAAGCACACAAACAAGGGCAAATGAGGTTCCTAAGCACAAGAACAAGTGCAAATGAAGTTCATAAGCACCAGATCGGGCGCAAAAGAGGTTGTTAAGCACACGAACATCGTGAATTGAGGTTGTTAAGCACACAAACAAGGGCAAATGAGGTTCATAAGCACAAGATCAAGCGCAAATGAGGTTTTTAAGCAAACGAACAATGCAAATTGAGGTTGTTAAGCACACAAACAAGGGCAAATGAAATTCGTAAGCCCAAGAATAAGTGCAAATGAGGTTCATAAACACAAGATCAAGCGCAAAAGAAGTTGCTAAGCACACGAACAATGCCAAATGAGGTTGTTAAGCACAACAACAAGTCCGAATGAGGTTCATAAGCGAAAGAACAAGCGCAAAAATGGTAGTTAAGCAAACCAACAACGCGAATTGAGGTTGTTAATCACACAAACAAGGGGAAATGGGGTTCCTAAGTCCAAGAACAAGTACAAATGAGGTTCATAAGCACAAGATCAAGCGCAAAAGACGTTGTTAAGTACACGAAAAACGCTAATTGAGGTTGTGAAGTACACAAACAAGGGCAAATGAGATTCATAAGCACAAGATCAAGCGCAAAAGAGGTTATTAAGCACACGAACAACGCAAATTGAGGTTGTTAAGCACACAAACATTGGCAAATGAGATTCATAAGCACAAGATCAAGCGCAAAAGAGGTTGTTAAGCACACGAACAACGCGACTTGAGGTTGTTCAGCACGCAAAGAAGGGCAAATGAGGTCCATAAACACAAGATCAAGCGCAAATGAGGTTTTTAAGCAAACGAAAAATGCAAATTGAGGTTGTTAAGCACACAAACAAGGGTAAATGAGATTCGTAAGCCCAAGAACAAGTGCAAATGAGGTTCATAAACACAAGATCAAGCGCAAAAGAGGTTGTTAAGCACACGAACAACGCGAATTGAGGTTGTTAAGCACACAAACAAGGGCAAATGAGGTTCCTTAGCCCAAGAACAAGTGCAAATGAAGTTCATAAGCACAAGATCGGGCGCAAAAGAGGTTGTTAAGCACACGAACAACGTGAATTGAGGTTGTTAAGCACACAAACAAGGGCAAATGAGGTTCATAAGCACAAGATCAAGCGCAAATGAGGTTTTTAAGCAAACGAACAATGCAAATTGAGGTTGTTAAGCACACAAACAAGGGCAAATGAGATTCGTAAGCCCAAGAACAAGTGCAAATGAGGTTCATAAACAAAGGATCAAGCGCAAAAGAGGATGTTAAGCACACGAGCAACGCGAATTGAGGTTGTTAAGCACACAAACAAGGGCAAATGAGGTTCCTAAGCACAAAAACCAGTTCAAATGAGGTTCATAAGCACAATATCAAGCGCAAAAGAGGTTGTGAAGCACACGAACAACGCGAATTGAGGTTGTTAAGCACACAAACAAAGGCAAATGAAATTCCTAAGCACACCAACAAGGGCAAATGAGGATCACAAGCACAACAGGAAGCGCAAAAGAGGTTGTGAAGCACACGAACAACGTGAAATGAGGTTGGTAAGCACACAAACAAAGGCAAATGAAGTTCATAAGCACAAGATCAAGCGCAAAAGGGGTTGTCAAGCACACGAACAACGCGAATTGAGGTTGTTAAGCACACAAACAAGGCCAAATGGGGTTCCTAAGTCCAAGAACAAGTACAAATGAGGTTCATAAGCACAAGATCAAGCGCGAAAGACGTTGTTAAGTACACGAAAAACGCTAATTGAGGTTGTGACGTACACAAACAAGAGCAAATGAGATTCATAAGCACAAGATCAAGCGCAAAAGAGGTTGTTAAGCACACGAACAACGCGAATTGAGGTTGTTAAGCACACAAACATGGGCAAATATGATTCATAAGCACAAGATCAAGCGCAAAAGAGGTTGCTAAGCACACGAACAACGCGAATTGAGGTTGTTCAGGACGCAAAGAAGGGCCAATGAGGTTCATAAGCACAAGATCAAGCGCAAATGAGGTTCATAAGCACAAGAACAAGTGCAAATGAGGTTCATAAGCACAAGATCAGGCGCAAAAGAGGTTGTTAATCACACGAACAACGTGAATTGAGGTTGTTAAGCACACAAACAATGGCAAATGAGGTTCATAAGCACAAGATCAAGCGCAAAAGAGGTTTTTAAGGAAACGAACAATGCAAATTGAGTTTGTTAAGCACACAAACATGGGCAAATGAGATTCCTAAGCACAAGATCAAGCGCAAAAGAGGTTGTTAAGCACACGAACAACGCGACTTGAGGTTGTTCAAGCACGCAAAGAAGGGCAAATGAGGTTCATAAGCACAAGATCAAGCGCAAATGAGGTTTCACGAGCAACGCGAATTGAGGTTGTTAAGCACACAAACAAGGGCAAATGAGGTTCCTAAGCACAAGAACCAGTGCAAATGAGGTTCATAAGCACAAGATCAAGCGCAAAAGAGGTTGTGAAGCACACGAACAACGCGAATTGAGGTTGCTAAGCACACAAACAAAGGCAAATGAAATTCCTAAGCACACAAACAAGGGCAAATGAGGATCACAAGCACAACAGGAAGCAAAAAGAGGTTGTGAAGCACACGAACAACGTGAAATGAGGTTGGTAAGCACACAAACAAAGGCAAATGAAGTTCATAAGCACAAGATCAAGCGCAAAAGGGGTTGTCAAGCACCCGAACAACGCGAATTGAGGTTATTAAGCACACAAACAAGGGCAAATGAGGTTCCTAAGGGCAAGAACAATTGCAAATGAGGTTCGAAGCACAAGATCAAGCGCAAAAGAGGTTGTTAAGCACGCGAAAAACGTGAATTGAGATTGTTAAGCACACAAACAAGGACAAATGAGGTTCATAAGCACAAGATCAAGCGCAAATGAGGTTTTTAAGCAAACGAACAATGCAAATTGAGGTTGTTAAGCACACAAACAAGGGCAAATGAGATTCGTAAGCCCAAGAACAAGTGCAAAAGAGGTTCATAAACACCAGATTAAGCGCAAAAGAGGTTGTTAAGCTCACGAACAACGCGAATTGAGGTTGTTAAGCACACAAACAAGGGCAAATGAGGTTCCTAAGCACAAGAACCAGTGCAAATGAGGTTCATAAGCACAAGATCAAGCGCAAAAGAGGTTGTGAAGCACACAAACAACGTGAATTGAGGTTGTTAAGCACACAAACAAGGGCAAATTAGGTTCCTAAGCACACAAACAAGGGCAAATGAGGTTCACAAGCACAAGATCAAGCGCAAAAGATTTTGTTAAGCACACGACAACGCCAATTGTGGTTGTGAAGCACAAAAACAAGGGCAAATGAGATTCATAAGTACAAGATCAAGCGCAAAAGAGGTTGGGAAGCACACGAACAACGCGAATTGAGGTTGTTAAGCACACAAACAAGGGCAAATGAAGTTGCTAAGCACACAAACAAGGGCAAATGAGGTTCATAAGCACAAAAGCAAGTGCAAAACAGGTGGCGAAGCACACGAACAACGCGAAATGAGGTTGCTAAGGAGACAAAAATAGGCAAATGAGGTTCATAAGCACAAGATCGAGCGTAAAAGAGGTTGTTAAGCACACGAACAACGCGAATTGTGGTTGTTAAGCACACAAACAAGGGCAAATGAGGTTCCTAAGCACAAGAACAAGTGCAAATGAAGTTCATAAGCACCAGATCAGGCGCAAAAGAGGTTGTTAAGCACACGAACATCGTGAATTGAGGTTGTTAAGCACACAAACAAGGGCAAATGAGGTTCATAAGCACAAGATCAAGCGCAAATGAGGTTTTTAAGCAAACGAACAATGCAAATTGAGGTTGTTAAGCACACAAACAAGGGCAAATGAAATTCGTAAGCCCAAGAATAAGTGCAAATGAGGTTCATAAACACAAGATCAAGCGCAAAAGAAGTTGCTAAGCACACGAACAATGCCAAATGAGGTTGTTAAGCACAACAACAAGTCCAAATGAGGTTCATAAGCGAGAAGAACAAGCGCAAAAATGGTAGTTAAGCAAACCAACAACGCGAATTGAGGTTGTTAATCACACAAACAAGGGGAAATGGGGTTCCTAAGTCCAAGAACAAGTACAAATGAGGTTCATAAGCACAAGATCAAGCGCAAAAGACGTTGTTAAGTACACGAAAAACGCTAATTGAGGTTGTGAAGTACACAAACAAGGGCAAATGAGATTCATAAGCACAAGATCAAGCGCAAAAGAGGTTATTAAGCACACGAACAACGCAAATTGAGGTTGTTAAGCACACAAACATTGGCAAATGAGATTCATAAGCACAAGATCAAGCGCAAAAGAGGTTGTTAAGCACACGAACAACGCGACTTGAGGTTGTTCAAAGACGCAAAGAAGGGCAAATGAGGTCCATAAACACAAGATCAAGCGCAAATGAGGTTTTTAAGCAAACGAAAAATGCAAATTGAGGTTGTTAAGCACACAAACAAGGGTAAATGAGATTCGTAAGCCCAAGAACAAGTGCAAATGAGGTTCATAAACACAAGATCAAGCGCAAAAGAGGTTGTTAAGCACACGAACAACGCGAATTGAGGTTGTTAAGCACACAAACAAGGGCAAATGAGGTTCCTTAGCCCAAGAACAAGTGCAAATGAAGTTCATAAGCACAAGATCAGGCGCAAAAGAGGTTGTTAAGCACACGAACAACGTGAATTGAGGTTGTTAAGCACACAAACAAGGGCAAATGAGGTTCATAAGCACAAGATCAAGCGCAAATGAGGTTTTTAAGCAAACGAACAATGCAAATTGAGGTTGTTAAGCACAAAAACAAGGGCAAATGAGATTCGTAAGCCCAAGAACAAGTGCAAATGAGGTTCATAAACAAAGGATCAAGCGCAAAAGAGGTTGTTAAGCACACGAGCAACGCGAATTGAGGTTGTTAAGCACACAAACAAGGGCAAATGAGGTTCCTAAGCACAAAAACCAGTTCAAATGAGGTTCATAAGCACAATATCAAGCGCAAAAGAGGTTGTGAAGCACACGAACAACGCGAATTGAGGTTGTTAAGCACACAAACAAAGGCAAATGAAATTCCTAAGCACACCAACAAGGGCAAATGAGGATCACAAGCACAACAGGAAGCGCAAAAGAGGTTGTGAAGCACACGAACAACGTGAAATGAGGTTGGTAAGCACACAAACAAAGGCAAATGAAGTTCATAAGCACAAGATCAAGCGCAAAAGGGGTTGTCAAGCACACGAACAACGCGAATTGAGGTTGTTAAGCACACAAACAAGGGCAAATGGGGTTCCTAAGTCCAAGAACAAGTACAAATGAGGTTCATAAGCACAAGATCAAGCGCGAAAGACGTTGTTAAGTACACGAAAAACGCTAATTGAGGTTGTGACGTACACAAACAAGAGCAAATGAGATTCATAAGCACAAGATCAAGCGCAAAAGAGGTTGTTAAGCACACGAACAACGCGAATTGAGGTTGTTAAGCACACAAACATGGGCAAATAAGATTCATAAGCACAAGATCAAGCGCAAAAGAGGTTGCTAAGCACACGAGCAACGCGAATTGAGGTTGTTAAGCACACAAACAAGGGCAAATGAGGTTCCTAAGCACAAAAACCAGTGCAAATGAGGTTCATAAGCACAAGATCAAGCGCAAAAGAGGTTGTGAAGCACACGAACAACGCGAATTGAGGTTGTTAAGCACACAAACAAAGGCAAATGAAATTCCTAAGCACACAAACAAGGGCAAATGAGGTTTTTAAGCAAACGAACAATGCAAATTGAGGTTGTTAAGCACACAAACAAGGGCAAATGAGATTCGTAAGCCCAAGAACAAGTGCAAAAGAGGTTCATAAACACCAGATTAAGCGCAAAAGAGGTTGTTAAGCTCACGAACAACGCGAATTGAGGTTGTTAAGCACACAAACAAGGGCAAATGAGGTTCCTAAGCACAAGAACCAGTGCAAATGAGGTTCATAAGCACAAGATCAAGCGCAAAAGAGGTTGTGAAGCACACAAACAACGCGAATTGAGGTTGTTAAGCACACAAACAAGGGCAAATTAGGTTCCTAAGCACACAAACAAGGGCAAATGAGGTTCACAAGCACAAGATCAAGCGCAAAAGATTTTGTTAAGCACACGACAACGCCAATTGTGGTTGTGAAGCACAAAAACAAGGGCAAATGAGATTCATAAGTACAAGATCAAGCGCAAAAGAGGTTGGGAAGCACACGAACAACGCGAATTGAGGTTGTTAAGCACACAAACAAGGGCAAATGAAGTTGCTAAGCACACAAACAAGGGCAAATGAGGTTCATAAGCACAAAAGCAAGTGCAAAACAGGTGGCGAAGCACACGAACAACGCGAAATGAGGTTGCTAAGGAGACAAAAATAGGCAAATGAGGTTCATAAGCACAAGATCGAGCGTAAAAGAGGTTGTTAAGCACACGAACAACGCGAATTGTGGTTGTTAAGCACACAAACAAGGGCAAATGAGGTTCCTAAGCACAAGAACAAGTGCAAATGAAGTTCATAAGCACCAGATCAGGCGCAAAAGAGGTTGTTAAGCACACGAACATCGTGAATTGAGGTTGTTAAGCACACAAACAAGGGCAAATGAGGTTCATAAGCACAAGATCAAGCGCAAATGAGGTTTTTAAGCAAACGAACAATGCAAATTGAGGTTGTTAAGCACACAAACAAGGGCAAATGAAATTCGTAAGCCCAAGAATAAGTGCAAATGAGGTTCATAAACACAAGATCAAGCGCAAAAGAAGTTGCTAAGCACACGAACAATGCCAAATGAGGTTGTTAAGCACAACAACAAGTCCAAATGAGGTTCATAAGCGAGAAGAACAAGCGCAAAAATGGTAGTTAAGCAAACCAACAACGCGAATTGAGGTTGTTAATCACACAAACAAGGGGAAATGGGGTTCCTAAGTCCAAGAACAAGTACAAATGAGGTTCATAAGCACAAGATCAAGCGCAAAAGACGTTGTTAAGTACACGAAAAACGCTAATTGAGGTTGTGAAGTACACAAACAAGGGCAAATGAGATTCATAAGCACAAGATCAAGCGCAAAAGAGGTTATTAAGCACACGAACAACGCAAATTGAGGTTGTTAAGCACACAAACATTGGCAAATGAGATTCATAAGCACAAGATCAAGCGCAAAAGAGGTTGTTAAGCACACGAACAACGCGACTTGAGGTTGTTCAGCACGCAAAGAAGGGCAAATGAGGTCCATAAACACAAGATCAAGCGCAAATGAGGTTTTTAAGCAAACGAAAAATGCAAATTGAGGTTGTTAAGCACACAAACAAGGGTAAATGAGATTCGTAAGCCCAAGAACAAGTGCAAATGAGGTTCATAAACACAAGATCAAGCGCAAAAGAGGTTGTTAAGCACACGAACAACGCGAATTGAGGTTGTTAAGCACACAAACAAGGGCAAATGAGGTTCCTTAGCCCAAGAACAAGTGCAAATGAAGTTCATAAGCACAAGATCAGGCGCAAAAGAGGTTGTTAAGCACACGAACAACGTGAATTGAGGTTGTTAAGCACACAAACAAGGGCAAATGAGGTTCATAAGCACAAGATCAAGCGCAAATGAGGTTTTTAAGCAAACGAACAATGCAAATTGAGGTTGTTAAGCACACAAACAAGGGCAAATGAGATTCGTAAGCCCAAGAACAAGTGCAAATGAGGTTCATAAACAAAGGATCAAGCGCAAAAGAGGTTGTTAAGCACACGAGCAACGCGAATTGAGGTTGTTAAGCACACAAACAAGGGCAAATGAGGTTCCTAAGCACAAAAACCAGTTCAAATGAGGTTCATAAGCACAATATCAAGCGCAAAAGAGGTTGTGAAGCACACGAACAACGCGAATTGAGGTTGTTAAGCACACAAACAAAGGCAAATGAAATTCCTAAGCACACCAACAAGGGCAAATGAGGATCACAAGCACAACAGGAAGCGCAAAAGAGGTTGTGAAGCACACGAACAACGTGAAATGAGGTTGGTAAGCACACAAACAAAGGCAAATGAAGTTCATAAGCACAAGATCAAGCGCAAAAGGGGTTGTCAAGCACACGAACAACGCGAATTGAGGTTGTTAAGCACACAAACAAGGGCAAATGGGGTTCCTAAGTCCAAGAACAAGTACAAATGAGGTTCATAAGCACAAGATCAAGCGCGAAAGACGTTGTTAAGTACACGAAAAACGCTAATTGAGGTTGTGACGTACACAAACAAGAGCAAATGAGATTCATAAGCACAAGATCAAGCGCAAAAGAGGTTGTTAAGCACACGAACAACGCGAATTGAGGTTGTTAAGCACACAAACATGGGCAAATAAGATTCATAAGCACAAGATCAAGCGCAAAAGAGGTTGCTAAGCACACGAGCAACGCGAATTGAGGTTGTTAAGCACACAAACAAGGGCAAATGAGGTTCCTAAGCACAAAAACCAGTGCAAATGAGGTTCATAAGCACAAGATCAAGCGCAAAAGAGGTTGTGAAGCACACGAACAACGCGAATTGAGGTTGTTAAGCACACAAACAAAGGCAAATGAAATTCCTAAGCACACAAACAAGGGCAAATGAGGTTTTTAAGCAAACGAACAATGCAAATTGAGGTTGTTAAGCACACAAACAAGGGCAAATGAGATTCGTAAGCCCAAGAACAAGTGCAAAAGAGGTTCATAAACACCAGATTAAGCGCAAAAGAGGTTGTTAAGCTCACGAACAACGCGAATTGAGGTTGTTAAGCACACAAACAAGGGCAAATGAGGTTCCTAAGCACAAGAACCAGTGCAAATGAGGTTCATAAGCACAAGATCAAGCGCAAAAGAGGTTGTGAAGCACACAAACAACGCGAATTGAGGTTGTTAAGCACACAAACAAGGGCAAATTAGGTTCCTAAGCACACAAACAAGGGCAAATGAGGTTCACAAGCACAAGATCAAGCGCAAAAGATTTTGTTAAGCACACGACAACGCCAATTGTGGTTGTGAAGCACAAAAACAAGGGCAAATGAGATTCATAAGTACAAGATCAAGCGCAAAAGAGGTTGGGAAGCACACGAACAACGCGAATTGAGGTTGTTAAGCACACAAACAAGGGCAAATGAAGTTGCTAAGCACACAAACAAGGGCAAATGAGGTTCATAAGCACAAAAGCAAGTGCAAAACAGGTGGCGAAGCACACGAACAACGCGAAATGAGGTTGCTAAGGAGACAAAAATAGGCAAATGAGGTTCATAAGCACAAGATCGAGCGTAAAAGAGGTTGTTAAGCACACGAACAACGCGAATTGTGGTTGTTAAGCACACAAACAAGGGCAAATGAGGTTCCTAAGCACAAGAACAAGTGCAAATGAAGTTCATAAGCACCAGATCAGGCGCAAAAGAGGTTGTTAAGCACACGAACATCGTGAATTGAGGTTGTTAAGCACACAAACAAGGGCAAATGAGGTTCATAAGCACAAGATCAAGCGCAAATGAGGTTTTTAAGCAAACGAACAATGCAAATTGAGGTTGTTAAGCACACAAACAAGGGCAAATGAAATTCGTAAGCCCAAGAATAAGTGCAAATGAGGTTCATAAACACAAGATCAAGCGCAAAAGAAGTTGCTAAGCACACGAACAATGCCAAATGAGGTTGTTAAGCACAACAACAAGTCCAAATGAGGTTCATAAGCGAAGAACAAGCGCAAAAATGGTAGTTAAGCAAACCAACAACGCGAATTGAGGTTGTTAATCACACAAACAAGGGGAAATGGGGTTCCTAAGTCCAAGAACAAGTACAAATGAGGTTCATAAGCACAAGATCAAGCGCAAAAGACGTTGTTAAGTACACGAAAAACGCTAATTGAGGTTGTGAAGTACACAAACAAGGGCAAATGAGATTCATAAGCACAAGATCAAGCGCAAAAGAGGTTATTAAGCACACGAACAACGCAAATTGAGGTTGTTAAGCACACAAACATTGGCAAATGAGATTCATAAGCACAAGATCAAGCGCAAAAGAGGTTGTTAAGCACACGAACAACGCGACTTGAGGTTGTTCAGCACGCAAAGAAGGGCAAATGAGGTCCATAAACACAAGATCAAGCGCAAATGAGGTTTTTAAGCAAACGAAAAATGCAAATTGAGGTTGTTAAGCACACAAACAAGGGTAAATGAGATTCGTAAGCCCAAGAACAAGTGCAAATGAGGTTCATAAACACAAGATCAAGCGCAAAAGAGGTTGTTAAGCACACGAACAACGCGAATTGAGGTTGTTAAGCACACAAACAAGGGCAAATGAGGTTCCTTAGCCCAAGAACAAGTGCAAATGAAGTTCATAAGCACAAGATCAGGCGCAAAAGAGGTTGTTAAGCACACGAACAACGTGAATTGAGGTTGTTAAGCACACAAACAAGGGCAAATGAGGTTCATAAGCACAAGATCAAGCGCAAATGAGGTTTTTAAGCAAACGAACAATGCAAATTGAGGTTGTTAAGCACACAAACAAGGGCAAATGAGATTCGTAAACCCAAGAACAAGTGCAAATGAGGTTCATAAACAAAGGATCAAGCGCAAAAGAGGTTGTTAAGCACACGAGCAACGCGAATTGAGGTTGTTAAGCACACAAACAAGGGCAAATGAGGTTCCTAAGCACAAAAACCAGTTCAAATGAGGTTCATAAGCACAATATCAAGCGCAAAAGAGGTTGTGAAGCACACGAACAACGCGAATTGAGGTTGTTAAGCACACAAACAAAGGCAAATGAAATTCCTAAGCACACCAACAAGGGCAAATGAGGATCACAAGCACAACAGGAAGCGCAAAAGAGGTTGTGAAGCACACGAACAACGTGAAATGAGGTTGGTAAGCACACAAACAAAGGCAAATGAAGTTCATAAGCACAAGATCAAGCGCAAAAGGGGTTGTCAAGCACACGAACAACGCGAATTGAGGTTGTTAAGCACACAAACAAGGGCAAATGGGGTTCCTAAGTCCAAGAACAAGTACAAATGAGGTTCATAAGCACAAGATCAAGCGCGAAAGACGTTGTTAAGTACACGAAAAACGCTAATTGAGGTTGTGACGTACACAAACAAGAGCAAATGAGATTCATAAGCACAAGATCAAGCGCAAAAGAGGTTGTTAAGCACACGAACAACGCGAATTGAGGTTGTTAAGCACACAAACATGGGCAAATAAGATTCATAAGCACAAGATCAAGCGCAAAAGAGGTTGCTAAGCACACGAGCAACGCGAATTGAGGTTGTTAAGCACACAAACAAGGGCAAATGAGGTTCCTAAGCACAAAAACCAGTGCAAATGAGGTTCATAAGCACAAGATCAAGCGCAAAAGAGGTTGTGAAGCACACGAACAACGCGAATTGAGGTTGTTAAGCACACAAACAAAGGCAAATGAAATTCCTAAGCACACAAACAAGGGCAAATGAGGTTTTTAAGCAAACGAACAATGCAAATTGAGGTTGTTAAGCACACAAACAAGGGCAAATGAGATTCGTAAGCCCAAGAACAAGTGCAAAAGAGGTTCATAAACACCAGATTAAGCGCAAAAGAGGTTGTTAAGCTCACGAACAACGCGAATTGAGGTTGTTAAGCACACAAACAAGGGCAAATGAGGTTCCTAAGCACAAGAACCAGTGCAAATGAGGTTCATAAGCACAAGATCAAGCGCAAAAGAGGTTGTGAAGCACACAAACAACGCGAATTGAGGTTGTTAAGCACACAAACAAGGGCAAATTAGGTTCCTAAGCACACAAACAAGGGCAAATGAGGTTCACAAGCACAAGATCAAGCGCAAAAGATTTTGTTAAGCACACGACAACGCCAATTGTGGTTGTGAAGCACAAAAACAAGGGCAAATGAGATTCATAAGTACAAGATCAAGCGCAAAAGAGGTTGGGAAGCACACGAACAACGCGAATTGAGGTTGTTAAGCACACAAACAAGGGCAAATGAAGTTGCTAAGCACACAAACAAGGGCAAATGAGGTTCATAAGCACAAAAGCAAGTGCAAAACAGGTGGCGAAGCACACGAACAACGCGAAATGAGGTTGCTAAGGAGACAAAAATAGGCAAATGAGGTTCATAAGCACAAGATCGAGCGTAAAAGAGGTTGTTAAGCACACGAACAACGCGAATTGTGGTTGTTAAGCACACAAACAAGGGCAAATGAGGTTCCTAAGCACAAGAACAAGTGCAAATGAAGTTCATAAGCACCAGATCAGGCGCAAAAGAGGTTGTTAAGCACACGAACATCGTGAATTGAGGTTGTTAAGCACACAAACAAGGGCAAATGAGGTTCATAAGCACAAGATCAAGCGCAAATGAGGTTTTTAAGCAAACGAACAATGCAAATTGAGGTTGTTAAGCACACAAACAAGGGCAAATGAAATTCGTAAGCCCAAGAATAAGTGCAAATGAGGTTCATAAACACAAGATCAAGCGCAAAAGAAGTTGCTAAGCACACGAACAATGCCAAATGAGGTTGTTAAGCACAACAACAAGTCCAAATGAGGTTCATAAGCAGAAGAACAAGCGCAAAAATGGTAGTTAAGCAAACCAACAACGCGAATTGAGGTTGTTAATCACACAAACAAGGGGAAATGGGGTTCCTAAGTCCAAGAACAAGTACAAATGAGGTTCATAAGCACAAGATCAAGCGCAAAAGACGTTGTTAAGTACACGAAAAACGCTAATTGAGGTTGTGAAGTACACAAACAAGGGCAAATGAGATTCATAAGCACAAGATCAAGCGCAAAAGAGGTTATTAAGCACACGAACAACGCAAATTGAGGTTGTTAAGCACACAAACATTGGCAAATGAGATTCATAAGCACAAGATCAAGCGCAAAAGAGGTTGTTAAGCACACGAACAACGCGACTTGAGGTTGTTCAGCACGCAAAGAAGGGCAAATGAGGTCCATAAACACAAGATCAAGCGCAAATGAGGTTTTTAAGCAAACGAAAAATGCAAATTGAGGTTGTTAAGCACACAAACAAGGGTAAATGAGATTCGTAAGCCCAAGAACAAGTGCAAATGAGGTTCATAAACACAAGATCAAGCGCAAAAGAGGTTGTTAAGCACACGAACAACGCGAATTGAGGTTGTTAAGCACACAAACAAGGGCAAATGAGGTTCCTTAGCCCAAGAACAAGTGCAAATGAAGTTCATAAGCACAAGATCAGGCGCAAAAGAGGTTGTTAAGCACACGAACAACGTGAATTGAGGTTGTTAAGCACACAAACAAGGGCAAATGAGGTTCATAAGCACAAGATCAAGCGCAAATGAGGTTTTTAAGCAAACGAACAATGCAAATTGAGGTTGTTAAGCACACAAACAAGGGCAAATGAGATTCGTAAACCCAAGAACAAGTGCAAATGAGGTTCATAAACAAAGGATCAAGCGCAAAAGAGGTTGTTAAGCACACGAGCAACGCGAATTGAGGTTGTTAAGCACACAAACAAGGGCAAATGAGGTTCCTAAGCACAAAAACCAGTTCAAATGAGGTTCATAAGCACAATATCAAGCGCAAAAGAGGTTGTGAAGCACACGAACAACGCGAATTGAGGTTGTTAAGCACACAAACAAAGGCAAATGAAATTCCTAAGCACACCAACAAGGGCAAATGAGGATCACAAGCACAACAGGAAGCGCAAAAGAGGTTGTGAAGCACACGAACAACGTGAAATGAGGTTGGTAAGCACACAAACAAAGGCAAATGAAGTTCATAAGCACAAGATCAAGCGCAAAAGGGGTTGTCAAGCACACGAACAACGCGAATTGAGGTTGTTAAGCACACAAACAAGGGCAAATGGGGTTCCTAAGTCCAAGAACAAGTACAAATGAGGTTCATAAGCACAAGATCAAGCGCGAAAGACGTTGTTAAGTACACGAAAACGCTAATTGAGGTTGTGACGTACACAAACAAGAGCAAATGAGATTCATAAGCACAAGATCAAGCGCAAAAGAGGTTGTTAAGCACACGAACAACGCGAATTGAGGTTGTTAAGCACACAAACATGGGCAAATAAGATTCATAAGCACAAGATCAAGCGCAAAAGAGGTTGCTAAGCACACGAGCAACGCGAATTGAGGTTGTTAAGCACACAAACAAGGGCAAATGAGGTTCCTAAGCACAAAAACCAGTGCAAATGAGGTTCATAAGCACAAGATCAAGCGCAAAAGAGGTTGTGAAGCACACGAACAACGCGAATTGAGGTTGTTAAGCACACAAACAAAGGCAAATGAAATTCCTAAGCACACAAACAAGGGCAAATGAGGTTTTTAAGCAAACGAACAATGCAAATTGAGGTTGTTAAGCACACAAACAAGGGCAAATGAGATTCGTAAGCCCAAGAACAAGTGCAAAAGAGGTTCATAAACACCAGATTAAGCGCAAAAGAGGTTGTTAAGCTCACGAACAACGCGAATTGAGGTTGTTAAGCACACAAACAAGGGCAAATGAGGTTCCTAAGCACAAGAACCAGTGCAAATGAGGTTCATAAGCACAAGATCAAGCGCAAAAGAGGTTGTGAAGCACACAAACAACGCGAATTGAGGTTGTTAAGCACACAAACAAGGGCAAATTAGGTTCCTAAGCACACAAACAAGGGCAAATGAGGTTCACAAGCACAAGATCAAGCGCAAAAGATTTTGTTAAGCACACGACAACGCCAATTGTGGTTGTGAAGCACAAAAACAAGGGCAAATGAGATTCATAAGTACAAGATCAAGCGCAAAAGAGGTTGGGAAGCACACGAACAACGCGAATTGAGGTTGTTAAGCACACAAACAAGGGCAAATGAAGTTGCTAAGCACACAAACAAGGGCAAATGAGGTTCATAAGCACAAAAGCAAGTGCAAAACAGGTGGCGAAGCACACGAACAACGCGAAATGAGGTTGCTAAGGAGACAAAAATAGGCAAATGAGGTTCATAAGCACAAGATCGAGCGTAAAAGAGGTTGTTAAGCACACGAACAACGCGAATTGTGGTTGTTAAGCACACAAACAAGGGCAAATGAGGTTCCTAAGCACAAGAACAAGTGCAAATGAAGTTCATAAGCACCAGATCAGGCGCAAAAGAGGTTGTTAAGCACACGAACATCGTGAATTGAGGTTGTTAAGCACACAAACAAGGGCAAATGAGGTTCATAAGCACAAGATCAAGCGCAAATGAGGTTTTTAAGCAAACGAACAATGCAAATTGAGGTTGTTAAGCACACAAACAAGGGCAAATGAAATTCGTAAGCCCAAGAATAAGTGCAAATGAGGTTCATAAACACAAGATCAAGCGCAAAAGAAGTTGCTAAGCACACGAACAATGCCAAATGAGGTTGTTAAGCACAACAACAAGTCCAAATGAGGTTCATAAGCGAAGAACAAGCGCAAAAATGGTAGTTAAGCAAACCAACAACGCGAATTGAGGTTGTTAATCACACAAACAAGGGGAAATGGGGTTCCTAAGTCCAAGAACAAGTACAAATGAGGTTCATAAGCACAAGATCAAGCGCAAAAGACGTTGTTAAGTACACGAAAAACGCTAATTGAGGTTGTGAAGTACACAAACAAGGGCAAATGAGATTCATAAGCACAAGATCAAGCGCAAAAGAGGTTATTAAGCACACGAACAACGCAAATTGAGGTTGTTAAGCACACAAACATTGGCAAATGAGATTCATAAGCACAAGATCAAGCGCAAAAGAGGTTGTTAAGCACACGAACAACGCGACTTGAGGTTGTTCAAGACGCAAAGAAGGGCAAATGAGGTCCATAAACACAAGATCAAGCGCAAATGAGGTTTTTAAGCAAACGAAAAATGCAAATTGAGGTTGTTAAGCACACAAACAAGGGTAAATGAGATTCGTAAGCCCAAGAACAAGTGCAAATGAGGTTCATAAACACAAGATCAAGCGCAAAAGAGGTTGTTAAGCACACGAACAACGCGAATTGAGGTTGTTAAGCACACAAACAAGGGCAAATGAGGTTCCTTAGCCCAAGAACAAGTGCAAATGAAGTTCATAAGCACAAGATCAGGCGCAAAAGAGGTTGTTAAGCACACGAACAACGTGAATTGAGGTTGTTAAGCACACAAACAAGGGCAAATGAGGTTCATAAGCACAAGATCAAGCGCAAATGAGGTTTTTAAGCAAACGAACAATGCAAATTGAGGTTGTTAAGCACACAAACAAGGGCAAATGAGATTCGTAAACCCAAGAACAAGTGCAAATGAGGTTCATAAACAAAGGATCAAGCGCAAAAGAGGTTGTTAAGCACACGAGCAACGCGAATTGAGGTTGTTAAGCACACAAACAAGGGCAAATGAGGTTCCTAAGCACAAAAACCAGTTCAAATGAGGTTCATAAGCACAATATCAAGCGCAAAAGAGGTTGTGAAGCACACGAACAACGCGAATTGAGGTTGTTAAGCACACAAACAAAGGCAAATGAAATTCCTAAGCACACCAACAAGGGCAAATGAGGATCACAAGCACAACAGGAAGCGCAAAAGAGGTTGTGAAGCACACGAACAACGTGAAATGAGGTTGGTAAGCACACAAACAAAGGCAAATGAAGTTCATAAGCACAAGATCAAGCGCAAAAGGGGTTGTCAAGCACACGAACAACGCGAATTGAGGTTGTTAAGCACACAAACAAGGGCAAATGGGGTTCCTAAGTCCAAGAACAAGTACAAATGAGGTTCATAAGCACAAGATCAAGCGCGAAAGACGTTGTTAAGTACACGAAAAACGCTAATTGAGGTTGTGACGTACACAAACAAGAGCAAATGAGATTCATAAGCACAAGATCAAGCGCAAAAGAGGTTGTTAAGCACACGAACAACGCGAATTGAGGTTGTTAAGCACACAAACATGGGCAAATAAGATTCATAAGCACAAGATCAAGCGCAAAAGAGGTTGCTAAGCACACGAACAACGCGAATTGAGGTTGTTCGGGGCGCAAAGAAGGGCCAATGAGGTTCATAAGCACAAGATCAAGCGCAAATGAGGTTCATAAGCACAAGAACAAGTGCAAATGAGGTTCATAAGCACAAGATCAGGCGCAAAAGAGGTTGTTAATCACACGAACAACGTGAATTGAGGTTGTTAAGCACACAAACAATGGCAAATGAGGTTCATAAGCACAAGATCAAGCGCAAAAGAGGTTTTTAAGGAAACGAACAATGCAAATTGAGTTTGTTAAGCACACAAACATGGCCAAATGAGATTCCTAAGCACAAGATCAAGCGCAAAAGAGGTTGTTAAGCACACGAACAACGCGACTTGAGGTTGTTCAGCACGCAAAGAAGGGCAAATGAGGTTCATAAGCACAAGATCAAGCGCAAATGAGGTTTCACGAGCATCGCGAATTGAGGTTGTTAAGCACACAAACAAGGGCAAATGAGGTTCCTAAGCACAAGAACCAGTGCAAATGAGGTTCATAAGCACAAGATCAAGCGCAAAAGAGGTTGTGAAGCACACGAACAACGCGAATTGAGGTTGTTAAGCACACAAACAAAGGCAAATGAAATTCCTAAGCACACAAACAAGGGCAAATGAGGATCACAAGCACAACAGGAAGCAAAAAAGAGGTTGTGAAGCACACGAACAACGTGAAATGAGGTTGGTAAGCACACAAACAAAGGCAAATGAAGTTCATAAGCACAAGATCAAGCGCAAAAGGGGTTGTCAAGCACCCGAACAACGCGAATTGAGGTTATTAAGCACACAAACAAGGGCAAATGAGGTTCCTAAGGGCAAGAACAATTGCAAATGAGGTTCAGAAGCACAAGATCAAGCGCAAAAGAGGTTGTTAAGCACGCGAAAAACGTGAATTGAGATTGTTAAGCACACAAACAAGGACAAATGAGGTTCATAAGCACAAGATCAAGCGCAAATGAGGTTTTTAAGCAAACGAACAATGCAAATTGAGGTTGTTAAGCACACAAACAAGGGCAAATGAGATTCGTAAGCCCAAGAACAAGTGCAAAAGAGGTTCATAAACACCAGATTAAGCGCAAAAGAGGTTGTTAAGCTCACGAACAACGCGAATTGAGGTTGTTAAGCACACAAACAAGGGCAAATGAGGTTCCTAAGCACAAGAACCAGTGCAAATGAGGTTCATAAGCACAAGATCAAGCGCAAAAGAGGTTGTGAAGCACACAAACAACGCGAATTGAGGTTGTTAAGCACACAAACAAGGGCAAATTAGGTTCCTAAGCACACAAACAAGGGCAAATGAGGTTCACAAGCACAAGATCAAGCGCAAAAGATTTTGTTAAGCACACGACAACGCCAATTGTGGTTGTGAAGCACAAAAACAAGGGCAAATGAGATTCATAAGTACAAGATCAAGCGCAAAAGAGGTTGGGAAGCACACGAACAACGCGAATTGAGGTTGTTAAGCACACAAACAAGGGCAAATGAAGTTGCTAAGCACACAAACAAGGGCAAATGAGGTTCATAAGCACAAAAGCAAGTGCAAAACAGGTGGCGAAGCACACGAACAACGCGAAATGAGGTTGCTAAGGAGACAAAAATAGGCAAATGAGGTTCATAAGCACAAGATCGAGCGTAAAAGAGGTTGTTAAGCACACGAACAACGCGAATTGTGGTTGTTAAGCACACAAACAAGGGCAAATGAGGTTCCTAAGCACAAGAACAAGTGCAAATGAAGTTCATAAGCACCAGATCAGGCGCAAAAGAGGTTGTTAAGCACACGAACATCGTGAATTGAGGTTGTTAAGCACACAAACAAGGGCAAATGAGGTTCATAAGCACAAGATCAAGCGCAAATGAGGTTTTTAAGCAAACGAACAATGCAAATTGAGGTTGTTAAGCACACAAACAAGGGCAAATGAAATTCGTAAGCCCAAGAATAAGTGCAAATGAGGTTCATAAACACAAGATCAAGCGCAAAAGAAGTTGCTAAGCACACGAACAATGCCAAATGAGGTTGTTAAGCACAACAACAAGTCCAAATGAGGTTCATAAGCAGAAGAACAAGCGCAAAAATGGTAGTTAAGCAAACCAACAACGCGAATTGAGGTTGTTAATCACACAAACAAGGGGAAATGGGGTTCCTAAGTCCAAGAACAAGTACAAATGAGGTTCATAAGCACAAGATTAAGCGCAAAAGACGTTGTTAAGTACACGAAAAACGCTAATTGAGGTTGTGACGTACACAAACAAGAGCAAATGAGATTCATAAGCACAAGATCAAGCGCAAAAGAGGTTGTTAAGCACACGAACAACGCGAATTGAGGTTGTTAAGCACACAAACAAAGGCAAATGAAATTCCTAAGCACACCAACAAGGGCAAATGAGGATCACAAGCACAACAGGAAGCGCAAAAGAGGTTGTGAAGCACACGAACAACGTGAAATGAGGTTGGTAAGCACACAAACAAAGGCAAATGAAGTTCATAAGCACAAGATCAAGCGCAAAAGGGGTTGTCAAGCACACGAACAACGCGAATTGAGGTTGTTAAGCACACAAACAAGGGCAAATGGGGTTCCTAAGTCCAAGAACAAGTACAAATGAGGTTCATAAGCACAAGATCAAGCGCGAAAGACGTTGTTAAGTACACGAAAAACGCTAATTGAGGTTGTGACGTACACAAACAAGAGCAAATGAGATTCATAAGCACAAGATCAAGCGCAAAAGAGGTTGTTAAGCACACGAACAACGCGAATTGAGGTTGTTAAGCACACAAACATGGGCAAATAAGATTCATAAGCACAAGATCAAGCGCAAAAGAGGTTGCTAAGCACACGAACAACGCGAATTGAGGTTGTTCAGGACGCAAAGAAGGGCCAATGAGGTTCATAAGCACAAGATCAAGCGCAAATGAGGTTCATAAGCACAAGAACAAGTGCAAATGAGGTTCATAAGCACAAGATCAGGCGCAAAAGAGGTTGTTAATCACACGAACAACGTGAATTGAGGTTGTTAAGCACACAAACAATGGCAAATGAGGTTCATAAGCACAAGATCAAGCGCAAAAGAGGTTTTTAAGGAAACGAACAATGCAAATTGAGTTTGTTAAGCACACAAACATGGCCAAATGAGATTCCTAAGCACAAGATCAAGCGCAAAAGAGGTTGTTAAGCACACGAACAACGCGACTTGAGGTTGTTCAGCACGCAAAGAAGGGCAAATGAGGTTCATAAGCACAAGATCAAGCGCAAATGAGGTTTCACGAGCAACGCGAATTGAGGTTGTTAAGCACACAAACAAGGGCAAATGAGGTTCCTAAGCACAAGAACCAGGTGCAAATGAGGTTCATAAGCACAAGATCAAGCGCAAAAGAGGTTGTGAAGCACACGAACAACGCGAATTGAGGTTGTTAAGCACACAAACAAAGGCAAATGAAATTCCTAAGCACACAAACAAGGGCAAATGAGGATCACAAGCACAACAGGAAGCAAAAAAGAGGTTGTGAAGCACACGAACAACGTGAAATGAGGTTGGTAAGCACACAAACAAAGGCAAATGAAGTTCATAAGCACAAGATCAAGCGCAAAAGGGGTTGTCAAGCACCCGAACAACGCGAATTGAGGTTATTAAGCACACAAACAAGGGCAAATGAGGTTCCTAAGGGCAAGAACAATTGCAAATGAGGTTCGAAGCACAAGATCAAGCGCAAAAGAGGTTGTTAAGCACGCGAAAAACGTGAATTGAGATTGTTAAGCACACAAACAAGGACAAATGAGGTTCATAAGCACAAGATCAAGCGCAAATGAGGTTTTTAAGCAAACGAACAATGCAAATTGAGGTTGTTAAGCACACAAACAAGGGCAAATGAGATTCGTAAGCCCAAGAACAAGTGCAAAAGAGGTTCATAAACACCAGATTAAGCGCAAAAGAGGTTGTTAAGCTCACGAACAACGCGAATTGAGGTTGTTAAGCACACAAACAAGGGCAAATGAGGTTCCTAAGCACAAGAACCAGTGCAAATGAGGTTCATAAGCACAAGATCAAGCGCAAAAGAGGTTGTGAAGCACACAAACAACGTGAATTGAGGTTGTTAAGCACACAAACAAGGGCAAATTAGGTTCCTAAGCACACAAACAAGGGCAAATGAGGTTCACAAGCACAAGATCAAGCGCAAAAGATTTTGTTAAGCACACGACAACGCCAATTGTGGTTGTGAAGCACAAAAACAAGGGCAAATGAGATTCATAAGTACAAGATCAAGCGCAAAAGAGGTTGGGAAGCACACGAACAACGCGAATTGAGGTTGTTAAGCACACAAACAAGGGCAAATGAAGTTGCTAAGCACACAAACAAGGGCAAATGAGGTTCATAAGCACAAAAGCAAGTGCAAAACAGGTGGCGAAGCACACGAACAACGCGAAATGAGGTTGCTAAGGAGACAAAAATAGGCAAATGAGGTTCATAAGCACAAGATCGAGCGTAAAAGAGGTTGTTAAGCACACGAACAACGCGAATTGTGGTTGTTAAGCACACAAACAAGGGCAAATGAGGTTCCTAAGCACAAGAACAAGTGCAAATGAAGTTCATAAGCACCAGATCAGGCGCAAAAGAGGTTGTTAAGCACACGAACATCGTGAATTGAGGTTGTTAAGCACACAAACAAGGGCAAATGAGGTTCATAAGCACAAGATCAAGCGCAAATGAGGTTTTTAAGCAAACGAACAATGCAAATTGAGGTTGTTAAGCACACAAACAAGGGCAAATGAAATTCGTAAGCCCAAGAATAAGTGCAAATGAGGTTCATAAACACAAGATCAAGCGCAAAAGAAGTTGCTAAGCACACGAACAATGCCAAATGAGGTTGTTAAGCACAACAACAAGTCCAAATGAGGTTCATAAGCGGAAGAACAAGCGCAAAAATGGTAGTTAAGCAAACCAACAACGCGAATTGAGGTTGTTAATCACACAAACAAGGGGAAATGGGGTTCCTAAGTCCAAGAACAAGTACAAATGAGGTTCATAAGCACAAGATCAAGCGCAAAAGACGTTGTTAAGTACACGAAAAACGCTAATTGAGGTTGTGAAGTACACAAACAAGGGCAAATGAGATTCATAAGCACAAGATCAAGCGCAAAAGAGGTTATTAAGCACACGAACAACGCAAATTGAGGTTGTTAAGCACACAAACATTGGCAAATGAGATTCATAAGCACAAGATCAAGCGCAAAAGAGGTTGTTAAGCACACGAACAACGCGACTTGAGGTTGTTCAGCACGCAAAGAAGGGCAAATGAGGTCCATAAACACAAGATCAAGCGCAAATGAGGTTTTTAAGCAAACGAAAAATGCAAATTGAGGTTGTTAAGCACACAAACAAGGGTAAATGAGATTCGTAAGCCCAAGAACAAGTGCAAATGAGGTTCATAAACACAAGATCAAGCGCAAAAGAGGTTGTTAAGCACACGAACAACGCGAATTGAGGTTGTTAAGCACACAAACAAGGGCAAATGAGGTTCCTTAGCCCAAGAACAAGTGCAAATGAAGTTCATAAGCACAAGATCAGGCGCAAAAGAGGTTGTTAAGCACACGAACAACGTGAATTGAGGTTGTTAAGCACACAAACAAGGGCAAATGAGGTTCATAAGCACAAGATCAAGCGCAAATGAGGTTTTTAAGCAAACGAACAATGCAAATTGAGGTTGTTAAGCACACAAACAAGGGCAAATGAGATTCGTAAGCCCAAGAACAAGTGCAAATGAGGTTCATAAACAAAGGATCAAGCGCAAAAGAGGTTGTTAAGCACACGAGCAACGCGAATTGAGGTTGTTAAGCACACAAACAAGGGCAAATGAGGTTCCTAAGCACAAAAACCAGTTCAAATGAGGTTCATAAGCACAATATCAAGCGCAAAAGAGGTTGTGAAGCACACGAACAACGCGAATTGAGGTTGTTAAGCACACAAACAAAGGCAAATGAAATTCCTAAGCACACCAACAAGGGCAAATGAGGATCACAAGCACAACAGGGAAGCGCAAAAGAGGTTGTGAAGCACACGAACAACGTGAAATGAGGTTGGTAAGCACACAAACAAAGGCAAATGAAGTTCATAAGCACAAGATCAAGCGCAAAAGGGGTTGTCAAGCACACGAACAACGCGAATTGAGGTTGTTAAGCACACAAACAAGGGCAAATGGGGTTCCTAAGTCCAAGAACAAGTACAAATGAGGTTCATAAGCACAAGATCAAGCGCGAAAGACGTTGTTAAGTACACGAAAAACGCTAATTGAGGTTGTGACGTACACAAACAAGAGCAAATGAGATTCATAAGCACAAGATCAAGCGCAAAAGAGGTTGTTAAGCACACGAACAACGCGAATTGAGGTTGTTAAGCACACAAACATGGGCAAATAAGATTCATAAGCACAAGATCAAGCGCAAAAGAGGTTGCTAAGCACACGAGCAACGCGAATTGAGGTTGTTAAGCACACAAACAAGGGCAAATGAGGTTCCTAAGCACAAAAACCAGTTCAAATGAGGTTCATAAGCACAATATCAAGCGCAAAAGAGGTTGTGAAGCACACGAACAACGCGAATTGAGGTTGTTAAGCACACAAACAAAGGCAAATGAAATTCCTAAGCACACCAACAAGGGCAAATGAGGATCACAAGCACAACAGGAAGCGCAAAAGAGGTTGTGAAGCACACGAACAACGTGAAATGAGGTTGGTAAGCACACAAACAAAGGCAAATGAAGTTCATAAGCACAAGATCAAGCGCAAAAGGGGTTGTCAAGCACACGAACAACGCGAATTGAGGTTGTTAAGCACACAAACAAGGGCAAATGAGGTTCCTAAGGGCAAGAACAATTGCAAATGAGGTTCATAAGCACAAGATCAAGCGCAAAAGAGGTTGTTAAGCACACGAAAAACGTGAATTGAGATTGTTAAGCACACAAACAAGGGCAAATGAGGTTCATAAGCACAAGATCAAGCGCAAAAGATGTTGTGAAGCACACGAACAACTCGAATTGAGGTTGTGAAGCACACAAACAAGGGCAAATGAGGTTCCTAAGCACACAAACAAGGGCAAATGAGGTTCACAAGCACAAGATCAAGCACAAAAGATTTTGTGAAGCACACGACAACGCCAATTGTGGTTGTGAAGCACACAAACAAGGGCAAATGAGATTCATAAGCACAAGATCAAGCGCAAAAGAGGTTGTGAAGCACACGAACAACGCGAATTGAGGTTGTTAAGCACACAAACAAGGGCAAATGAAGTTGCTAAGCACACAAACAAGGGCAAATGAGGTTCATAAGCACAAAAGCAAGTGCAAAAGATGTGGCGAAGCACACGAACAACGCGAAATGAGTTTGCTAAGCAGACAGACAAAGGCAAATGAGGTTCCTAAGCACAAGATCGAGCGTAAAAAAGGTTGTTAAGCACACGAACAACGTGAATTGAGGTTGTTAAGCACACAAACAAGGGCAAATGAGGTTCATAAGCACAAGATCAAGCGCAAATGAGGTTTTTAAGTAAACGAACAATGCAAATTGAGGTTGTTAAGCACAGAAACAAGGGCAAATGAGATTCGTAAGCCCAAGAATAAGTGCAAATGAGGTTCATAAACACAAGACCAAGCGCAAAAGAGGTTGTTAAGCACACGAACAACGCGAATTGAGGTTGTTAAGCACCACAACAAGTGCAA